>CM076688.1:95287187-95894687 GCA_038501925.1 Xenopus petersii | reverse complement strand
CATTGGGGTAACAGTCACCCTGCTACAGTTCCAGGGGTACCCAGGGCACAAATAAGCACTCACCCCAAATCTCACCCTAACTGGCCATCAGGCTGAGCTCTCGTCGCTTATAATAATGTTACAGATATATAGAAACATTGGGGTAACAGTCACCTGCTATAGTTCCAGGGGTAACCAGGGCACAAATAAGCACTCACCCCAAATCTCACCCAAACTGGCCTTTAGGCTGGGCCCCTTAGCTCATAACAAGGTTACAGATATATAGAAACATTGGGTAACAGTCACCCTGCTATAGTTCCAGGGGTACCCAGGGCACAAATAATCACTCACCCCAAATCTCACCCTAACTGGCCATCAGGCTGAGCTCTCGTCGCTTATAATAATGTTACAGATATATAGAAACATTGGGGTAACATGGAACTCCGAGGTAACTTCTAATATCCTCATATTTTGCAACTGGGGGTACTTTATTTATTATAATACACAAATTTCAGTGAGTCATGTGACAGAAATTACATCAGAACTCACCGTTTATAACTGATGACATCAGAACTCACCGTTTATAAGGATATCATTTACAAGATATTCATGGCTTTTGTGTATTATATGTAGATACACCACTGAATACAATTTTCAGTACTAATGCACATTTATTCCCATCTTTGTATCACCGACAGCACCATCCATGAATGTATTTTCTTAAAATGCCTTTATTGAGACATAGGGGGGAATTCACAAAAGTGTTGGGAACAAAAAAATGTCTTTAAAATGTTGTAGAAAGTGTCGTAGCAACAGCCGACAAATTCACAGAGCATTTCTCCGCCAATTTTCCGACATGTGCGACACTTTTGAATTAGTGTCGTTAAAAGTGGGCGTGGTTTTTTCGGCGCCACTTTTCCCGACATTTTTATGAATTACTCGTAAACTCATTTTTTTTACCGACAATTTTTCAGACACTTTAGGCTCTCCAAAATGAAAATGTCAAATTGTCGTTTAAAAAGTCTTGGTAAATGTCGTTTGTATGATGAAAAGATATACGACATTTTAGAAAATTGTCAGACTTGCGAGACATTCAGAGATGGTAACATCTGCCTTTGTGAATTTGCCGTTCATACGACATTTTACAAATTTGTCGACTTCTGGGTTACTTTTTTTACCGACACTTTTGTGAATTCCCCCCATAGGCTCTTGACCCAGATAAAATACAACGTTTCAGACCTGCATAGGTCTTTTTTCAAGGCTTGAAATAAGACCTATGCAGGTCTGAAACGTTGTATTTTATCTGGGTCAAGAGCCTATGTCTCAATAAAGGCATTTTAAGAAAATACATTCATGGATGGTGCTGTCGTGATACAAAGAATTCGAAAATCAGTTGGTGGTGGAAACTGTGAGACACCAAATGAAAGGATTTTTGGAGGTATGAGTGCTGACTAAACTCTTGCTGAACTATTCCCATCTACCAGTATTGATGTTGAGCCAAGGTGGAAAGCAAAAATATTGCTGAATTTGTACCCTTGTAAGTCTAATACATTTTGGCACAGTTCCAATCTACTGCAGTTGTTTCAATATCATGTCATGGGCTAACAGCAGGGAAAGTGGATATAATTATCACCATTATTAATTTTTTTTACCTTTTTTGCATTGTTTAACCAACAATGCGTATTCTTTCCATTGGACTTGTTTTTTCACCTTTAAATTAACTTTTAGTACAATGTACAGAGTGATATTCTGAGGCCATTTGCAATTGGTTTTCAGTTGTTATTATTTGTGGGTTTTGAGTTATTTAGCTTTTTATTCAGCAGCTCTACAGTTTGTAATGTCGACAATCTAGTTGCTAAGGTCCCAATTATCCTAGCAACCATGCACTAATTTGAACAAGAGACGGGAATATGAATAGGAGAGAACCTGAATAGAAAGATGAGTAATACAAAGTAGCAATAACAAGAAATGTGTTGCCTTACAGAGCATTTGTGTTTTTAGATGGGGTCAGTGACCCCTTTTTGAAAGCAGGAATGAGTCAGAAGAAGAAGGCAAACAATTCAAATTTCTAGTTAAAAGAAAACATAGAAAGCCTTAAAGGTGAAACAACTCTTTATGGGTTCTCTTGCACCTATAGATTTACATCTTAATCACAGTAATGATGAGCAGTCGCATTCTCTAGAAAATCCAAGCCAGCAATCCTATTAAAATGATTCCAAAAATATGTCTTTATTGGAAATTTGCTCATTTCTAATGAAACATTGCAACCAATCAAGTTTATGCTTCCGAGCTGCTTTTCAGCAGATACTGCCTGCTGATTGGTTGCTGTGGGTTACAAGGCCTGTAGCAAACATTGTGCCTTTTATTACATTTTCCACAAATACTTGTGTAAATTGTATGAATGTCATTGGGATCTTAGCAGTGGCGTAACTATGAGGGCCTGGGCCCCACTACAGATTTTTTTCCCCACCCTAATTTGCAGGTGACACATAATGTAAAAAAAAAACACACAGGTCACCTGCAAAGTGTCATTTGAAAAAAAGTTTGATTCATTTTATTTTTGGACACTGATCACACAATTCAACCTATAAATGCCCCCAATCCCAGTTACTTACTTAGTAAGCCCCACCCCTGCAGTCCCTTTAAATCCAGGTAAACTAAATAATAATAAAGATTTCTATGCTTCTTGCAGGGGTTCATGAAAAGAGATTGTTACCCCCTTTAAAGTGCTTCAGTCAAGCCGTCACTAAAATTTCCCGGGGCCACTAAGTGGAAAAAGTGACGCTAAGGGGGTTATTTATCAAGCTCCGAATTTATCTCAATATTGGCTGCTACTAACTCCGATCTGGTTTTTAACATCATGGGGCATATTTACTTAGGGTCGAATATCGAGGGTTAATTAACCCTCGATATTCGACTATCGAAGTTAAATCCTTCGAATATCGAAATCAAAGGATTTACCGCTATTCGTTCGATCGAACGATCAAAGGAATAATCGTTCGTTCGAAAGATTAAATACTTCGAATGGAACGATTCAAAGGATTTTAATCCATCGATCGAACGAAATTCCTTCGATCAGAAAATTGCTAGAAAGCCTATGGGGACCTTCCCCATAGGCTAACATTGTACCTCGGTAGATTTTAGTTGGCGAAGTAGGGGGTCGAAGTTTTTTTTAAAGAGACAGTACTTCGACTATCGAATGGTCGAATAGTCGAATGATTTTTAGTTTGAATTGTTCGATTCGAGGACGAAGTCATAGTCGAAGTTCGAAGTAGCCAAAAAAAACATCGAAATTCAAAGTTTTTTTTCTTCTATTCCTTCACTCGAGCTAAGTAAATGTGCCCCTTATTTATTATAACATTTTCCCAAAAATTAGCTTTGTGGGAAAAGCTCAGATTTTCATGATTTTTTCATGAATTTTCCCCGAAAAATTCAGAGTTTCCCCACAAATGTCATTTTTCAGAGTTTCACCCGAAAGCTCAAATTCGTGATTTTTTTAACAGCCTATTATAATAAAATAAATCATGGATTTCAGGGAATTTCAGGTATTCGGACCTTAGTAAATAACCCCCTAAGAGTTAAACAGATAAATATCCCTACTATGGATGTGGGGGGAGGCATGGCTCCGCAGAGAGAGAATTAGATTTAAGCCTTTCTGACAAAACATTTCTACTCCAATATGCCTAAGAGGCTAAGAGCTTATTTAATTGAACTTAATAGGAAGGAATTTGCAAGGCAATTTTTTTTCCTCTTGATGTCGCAGAAATATAAAATCTCCTTTCTATAAGAAGTAGGTCCTATCGTCACTATAAATTGTATGCAGATTTCTTTGGCCCCCCTCCCCCGAAACCCTCAGCTATTTTTCTCTTTTATTTATACAAAGCTCTGGCTTCTCTTCATTTAAAAACATGTTTTTCTGAGGATTTCTGAACATTGGGGGGGGGGGTGAGTCATAACTTTCTGCGGTGAAAAAAAAAAGTTAAAAGGAAAATCTGGGTGTACCAGGCAGAATTAGGAAATGGGCGATATTGTGTGAATTATAACACTGGTAACATGTACAGAGCTTGGTAAGGCCAGGGAGCCACTAGCTAGGAAATTATTAAAGGGAAACAAACCTTTTTTTTTTATTTTGTCTCATTTCGATATTAAAAGATAAATGAATGATATTCATTTCTTTGGGAGAGATTAGTCTGCGACAAATCACCTCTTTTTCTGGCAACTAATCTCCCTGCAATGCCTTCCCGCCAGCTAGAATCTAAATCGCCGGCGGGATGGCACTCGGAGATCTTCGTTTTATGAAGTCGCCCGAAGTTTCCTCGTGAGGCAACTTTGGACGACTTTGGAAATCAAAGCGCTCGGAGTGCCATCCCGCCGGCGATTTAGATTCTAGCAGGTGGGAAGGAAGTTCGGGGAGATTAGTCGCCCAAAGCCGGATGACTAAATCACCCGAATCCCCACGTGTGTCTCTGCCCTTACATTATTTAGTTTACAGGACAGTCCTGGATTTAAAGAGACTGCAGGGGTGCGGCTTAGTAGTAAGTAACTGGGATTGGGTGCATTGAGGCATGGATTGGTTGAACTGTGTTGTGATCATAGTATCCAAAATTAATCAAAAAGTTTTCAATTTTTTTTTATTCAAGGGTCACTATCTTGATTTGAAGTCTTGCTTTTATATTAGACACTGTGGGGGTTATTTATTAAACTCCGAATGGCAAAAACCCGAACAATTCATGTTTTTTTACTATAAATTCACAATTTGTTGTGGAAAAAAAAAGGAATATAAATTTTTCGGTATTTATTATACCCCGAGGATGGAAAAAGTCAGAATCGGAAAATCAGGCATCTCAGACCTGCCGAGGTTGCATATAAGTCAATGGGAGAAGTCTGCAAGATATCTTGATCGTGCTGGGTTTCGTGCAATAATCCAAAGATTTTGGGCAAAAATCTGAAAAAATCTAAATTTTTGGGTGGAAAATCCGAAAAATTCATAGGATTTTTTAGGATTTTTCCCGCACATAAAATTTTCGGGAAATTTTATTGTTAAATAAGGGGAAAAACCTGTGCGGATTTGGTATCTCAGTATTTTACAGAATATAATGAGATAAATTCGGACTAAATTCTATATATCATTGCCATCATGTAACAACTGTATTTATCACATTTAACGCCCCCTTCCCATAGGGATAAAATCCACTTGCAAAACAAGATAAAAACAAACAGGTCTATGGTTGGGAGCAAAACACAGTCCTGGCTGTCTTTAAACCCTACTGGGTGCGCATTAGATTCTAGGGTATTCCATGTGACCCTGGGTTTTTTTCCCAGAATTCCTTCTGCTATCTCTTTGTACCTCTAAAATAGCTAGACCTAGGCATGGCTGTATTTAGTATTGATGAGTGGCGGCCAAATATTATATAATCAGCAGTAACATCTCCTGACACTTGTATCTTAAAATATGACCTTTATAAGGAAAATATGGTAATATTAAGATTCGACTGGATATGTGCTCTGGATATAGGTCTATTTTATTCGTATGCATTTTTATTATAAGCCACTGCAGAAGAGTGTGATAAAACCCTGCCTCCTTCTAACTAACTGTGGACAGAGAAGGAGATACTTAGGGGCAGATTTATCAAAGGTCGAATTTGAAGTGAAATATACTTCAAAATTCGACCATCGAATGACTATACATCGACTTATCGAATATCGAAGTTGAAGTGTTTTTTACCGAAATTGATCGTATTGCGAAGTAAAATCGTTCGATCATTCGATTAAACCGTTCGAATCGAACGTTTCGAACGATTTCAACGATTGGTCAAACGATGTTACTTTGAAAACAAAAAACTTAGAAAAATGCATTAGAAGGTCCCCATAGGCTAACATAGCACTTCGGCAGGTTTAATTTGGCGAAGTATTAAAGTCAACTTTTTTTAAAGAGACAGTACTTTGATTATCGAATATTCAAACTATCTTACTTCTAATCGAATTCGAAGTCGTAGGTGCACATTTACTATTGGTCGAATATCGAGGATTAATTAACCCTCAATGTTCGACCCTTGAAGTTAAATCCTTCGACTTCGAATATCGAAGTCGAAGGATTTAGCGCAATTCCTTTGATCGAACGATCAAAGGAAAAATCGTTCAATCGAACGATTAAATCCTTCGAATCTAACTATTTAATCCATCGAACGATTTTCCTTCGATCCCAAATTGCCTAGAAAGCCTATGGGGACCTTCCCCATAGGCTAACATTGGTGCTCGGTAGGTTTTAGGTGGCGAAGTAGATGGTCGAAATTTTTTTTTAAAGAGACAGTACTCCAACTATGGAATGGTCGAATAGTTGAACGATTTTTAGTTCGATTCGAAGTCGTAGTCGAAGGTCGAAGTAGCCAATTCGATGGTCAAAGTAGCCAAAAAAATACCTCGAAATTCAAGGTATTTTTCCTTCTAATCCTTCACTCGAGCTAAGTAAATGTGACCCAGGGTATCCTATTCGATGGTCGAATTACTTCGAAATTTCAAATTTTTTAACTTCAAAATTCCCTCGAATTCACTTCGACCCTTGATAAATCTGCCCCGTAGTGAGATTCAACAATAGCGGACAAAGTTGGAGTAATGAAATAACAGGGAAAATAACTTCTGATTGGTTAAAGGAACAGCAACAACAAAAAATGAAAATGTTTTACAGGAATGACAATATAATGTAGTATTGCCCTGCACTGGTAAAACAGGTGTGTTTGCTTCTGTAAGACTACTATAGTTTATATAAACAAGCTGCTGTTTAGCCAGGGGGGAAGCCATTCAAGCATAGGTTACACAGTAGATAACAGATAAGTTCTGAAGAATCATTTAGTATACTACAGAGCTTATCTGTTATCTGCTGTGTATCCTGTGCCTTTTCTCCTTTTTTCAGCTTTTAATGGCTGCCCCCATGGCTACACAGCAGCTTGTTTATATAAACTACTGTAGAGTATCTGAAGTGAATACGTCCATTTTATCAGTGCAGGGCAACAGTACATTATATTGTCACTCAATTAAAACACTTTCATTTTTTGGTGCAACTGTTCCTTTAACTTATTGGTTGGTAACTAGACCTTGTTGTGCTTGTTATTACATTACCCCCACTGAGTCCAGGATTGGGTTAAAGATGATACACATTATGCTGCAAAAAAATTTTCCCAGCCAGGTGTATACATATTAGTGATTTCCAAACCATACTAGAGGGTTGAACGGTCTGGATTTGATAATAATACCTTGTCTTTAGCAGATGATCAGCAGTCATGTGTCTGCAGTTTTTTTTTTCTTTTGTATTCAATGCCTGATTGGGGCCCACTGATACATTGATACACCATATTACGATCATGTTGAATCTCAGATGGTGAAGCAGCAGAACAGGAATTTTTCACCAATTTATGGCGTGGAAATGACACCCATAGACTCCAACAGTTGAAAAAATTTGGCATGCATCAAAAAAATGTTGTCGTCCATATACTTTAATGCTTTTCGGCCAATTTTCTCTGAAACGGGTCAGATTCGCCCATCACTAATAGGAAGTAAAGGGGAGCTGCAGTTTGGGCTGTTGGTCTCAATAAATAACCGATCGTAGCCATACATGATATGCACTAATCGGTAGGATGCCATAGAGGATTGGCCAGCGTATGGTCAGGCTGAAATTTAAAATATTAACTGTTTGACCCCAGCAATAATGAAGAAGAATGACTATGTAGCTATTGATTTAGCTGCCAGGGTCAGTGACCCCCTCCAATTTTATAGGTGGAAAGAGGGAGAAGCAGAAGGCAAATAAATAAAAAACATATATAAAACAAAAATGAAGACCAAAAGAAATGTTACTTAGAATAAAATATTCTATAACATACTAAAAGTTAACTTAAAGGTGAACTACTCCTTTAATTTCCAACACTTACCTTGCTATTAGGCACAACAAAATCTGGGACAAATAATACAAAGCACATCCTACAGGCTTTGATATGGTACAAACACAGATCAAAACATTTGGGAAGCATTTATGAGAAACAATTCAAAGAGAATATTTGATTGGCTTCTGATTTCTCTGAATGACAAAGTAATTAGCATGTATTAGAAAATAAATGAATAATGGAAAATTGAATAAATATTTTATTGCAATAAAATCGTGCTGCTGTCTGTTATCCACGTGAATTGCACTCAGGGACAAATTTGATACCATTAACTCCTTCCCTGCCCTGTTCCTGATTCTGCCATGTTGCCAGACAATGCACAGCACAGCAGAGATCAGGGAGGAACCTGGAAAATCGATGGCACTGGCAGTAGTGGAGGTCAGGTGTTCCCATGAGACTCCAATGAGATGAATAAATTTGGAAGGGGCTTGCAGGAGTAGAAGGGTTTGGGTGGATCATGGGTGGAATTTCGGCACCAGGAGCAAAATCACGAAAATCACACCCTCTACTCGACTCCATACGATCCCACCCACACAAAATAACAATGGGGCAGAGGGGGCCTGGATATTTTTATACATGGGGGGCCCAGGCCCCTCCAAGTTACACCCCAGAATGTGGCATTGGAATATGACATCATTGCTGCAGGAAGATGTTATCACTGTCACAGGATTTTGTTGCTTCCTCCCACAAATTGCCTGCACCCACATGTTGTATAATATCCCCCTCCTCTTATTTCTAGGATTGTGAATATTTCTGCAGCGAGCAGATAGTAAATCCCATCTCTGAACTTCACTCACATAAATCACCTTTCTGCATTGCATTTCTAATCATTTCTCCCAGGCTGACAAGTGTTTATACAGAAGTGGATACTGTTTTGCCTTGTTTTGGCACATAATACATTCTTCACTTTTTATTGCAAGTATCATATAAACTATCAAATAAGCCACACTCCTTATATAGTAACTGTCACTGCCTGTGTTCTTCTTTGTTCTGATTGCACTTAGAAATAGCCAGCATGAGCAAATCTTAAAGGAACAGACTGCATCACATGTCCCTCCTATGCCCAAAGTATACTAATGTCAGTGACACGTTTAATGCTCAGTCCCTCCTAGGCCCAAAATGTACTAATAACAGTGACATGTTTAAGGTTCAGTCTCTCCTAGACTCAAAGTGTACTAATAACAGTGACATGTTTAAGGTTCAGTCCCTCCTAGGCCCAAAGTGTACTAATGACAGTGACATGTTTAAGGTTCAGTCCCTCCTAGGCCCAAAGTATACTAATGTCAGTGACACGTTTAATGCTCAGTCCCTCCTAGGCCCAAAATGTACTAATAACAGTGACATGTTTAAGGTTCAGTCTCTCCTAGACTCAAAGTGTACTAATAACAGTGACATGTTTAAGGTTCAGTCCCTCCTAGGCCCAAAGTGTACTAATGACAGTGACATGTTTACGGTTCAGTCCCTCCTAGACCCAAAGTGTACTAATGACAGTGACATGTTTAAGGCTTCAGTCCCTCCTAGGCCCAAAGTGTACTAATGACAGTGACATGTTTAAGGCTCAATCTCTCCTAGACCCAAAGTGTACTAATGACAGTGACATGTTTAATGCTCAGTCGATCCTAGACCCAAAGTGTACTAATGACAGTGACATGTTTAAGGTTCAGTCTCTCCTAGACCCAAAGTGTACTAATGACAGTGACATGTTTAATGCTCAGTCGATCCTAGACCCAAAGTGTACTAATGACAGTGACATGTTTAAGGCTCAATCTCTCCTAGACCCAAAGTGTACTAATGACAGTGACATGTTTAATGCTCAGTCGATCCTAGACCCAAAGTGTACTAATGACAGTGACATGTTTAAGGTTCAGTCTCTCCTAGACCCAAAGTGTACTAATGACAGTGACATGTTTAAGGCTTCAGTCTCTCCTAGACCCAAAGTGTACTAATGACAGTGACATGTTTAATGCTCAGTCCCTCCTAGACCCAAAGTCTCAGTCCCTCCTAGGTTCAGGACATTTCATACCCAATACTGGGTCTACTAAGATCACTCCTTATTACAGAACTCAACAACTTTCAGCTAATGCTACATGTAAGCCCTTAACTGCCAAAAAATTTCTGGTTCTTGTTTTCGGCCAAAAAATCTGCTCCTGCCTGTGGGACAACACTGCTTGTGCTTCATGAGAGTCCTGTTATCAATACTAGATACTGCTTGTGCTATTAACATTATCTTTCCAAAGCTTTACATGCCCTTGTCTAGCCTAGCCCTGTTATTGACGAGGCTTTCTTCAATAGGGGCCAACAATCTATGTGTTTTTTTGGTTGCACGCCATGCCTCAACTGGAGTTCCAAAGAATAGGACCGATGATAGGCTCTCCAGTTGAACCTAAACTACAATACTCACATTCGCCGACCAGAGATTTGCTTTCATTATTCCACCTTCCATAGACTGATCAAAGCTGACTGCTGATTGGTCACTAAGTGTTACTACACTAGTTAAAATCTGCCCGGTCTTAGCACATCAGCCCTTTATTCTAAAGCCACGTGGAACACGTGACCATAAGTTCAGAGCCACATCATTGTACTATACACCCATATTGTTATCATGAATACTGCTTTGAGATGAATATGTAAATGCTTTTTGATGTGTTCATTCTCTGTTCACAGAGGAAAATGTGGTTTTCAATAATAAATGATGAACAATCAAGGTGACAGAACAAGCAGGGTTGTTTTAATTCAATATTGATTGTATTTTTTTACTTTTAGTGACTGCAAAGGCACTCAATTATCTGCATGTAATTAATTCTTTGAGGATAAAATCCATGAAATAGATGGTGGGGTTTTTGTTGCTGCTATTTCTCAGATTAGTAAATTAGATGGAAAGGAATCCATAAAGGAGTTTGCAGTAAGATACATCTTATTTTATATTGCATATTCTCATAATTTATCAGCCAACAGCACATGCCTACTTACTACTAGGTGTATGGGTTCAAAGCAATTTCAGGTTCTGGTAGGGGCCTAACTTCAAGGAGTGCATGGGTCATGAAGGCACAAAAGGGGTGGAATATTGTTATTTGAATATGAATACACACTAGGTCAGGAGAAATATAGAAAGAGGGTAGGTGGGATCTAGAAATGGGTGGTTGGAATGATAAGAAAAGAGTCTCATGGCCCATGATCTATCTATGAACCCCCATGTATAAGTTTGATGGCACTTCTGCTTGCACCTTGCACCCTTTCCAGCACCACCTTCGCACAACCCTCTGTTGCCACCTTTTGCATCCTTGCTGTCACACCCAATCTGCAGTATTGGGGATTGGACAGGCAGGAAATTTAAACAGGTGTTTAAAGCTCCAACCCAGATCCTAGTATAGGTGTGGTCCGAAAGAGCGACGACATAGTTTAAGTACTAGTCTCAATATCTTGGGTCACAAGATGGTGACATTAAGAAGAGAGGTCAAACTTGTTCAAATACATATAAGTCTGTCTTGCTGATTAACCTTCATTGATAACAGGACTCTCATGAAGTCTAAGCCGAAGACTTTGCCAATTTTAGACTTCATCGCCCACTTTGTTCATAGGTGGCAGCAAGCATCCTACTAGATTAGATTTTCTTACCCATAGAAAAAGTGGAACCAGGGCTAGATTTATATAGAGGGTACCCCTAGGCCCACTGACGTTCATCACCCCATCCCCTCCCTTTTATTCGCACAAATTTTCATCATCAGGACTGGCGGAATGTATTGTATTTCCTGCTCACCCCAGTGTTTCTGAATCAATGTGGGTGTCATTGAGCAGCATTGCGCTCCCTAAAATCCTGCCACCCTAGGCCTGGGCCTTGGTGGCCTCTCCATAAATTTGGGCCTGACCAGGACAACTGGAATGCAATATACTCTACTAGATGTTTCTGGACCCTCATCTAAGGTCAGACGTTAACACCAAGTATTGTGGGCAATTTGTTTCTTAAGTCCTCCTCTCTAGATTTGCACGTGAATCTCACACGTGAGGGAGGAGCCGCAGTTTGAGTAGTTGACATCTAGGGGGTTATTTACTAAAACTTGAATTTATCTCACTTTTTTATTAAATGGCTCCACCAAACCCCATTCCATGATTTTATCTTATTTATCAATAAAATAACACAAAAAAGTCAAGTTGGTATAAGACTCAATAAAATCAGGGAAGACTTGTTTTTTTCATCTTATTGCCCATAAAACCCTGAATTTTTCAGATTATCAAACAATCGGCAGGTTTGAGATGGCGGATTTTCGGATTTGCACTTTAAGCAGCTTCAGTATATAATAAATCTCAAAAATTCAAGTTTTTTTTCTTTTTTGCCATAAAACCTCCACCAGAAAAAAATCGAGGTTTAGTAAATAACCCCCCAATTGCTAAATTAATTATGCAGGTTCAACTTGAGTCATGATGTAGTGGAGCTGCCTAAAGATGTAGAGGGCAATTTATCAATGTCTTGAAATTAAACTGCTTAAAACTTTACTTTTTCTTTTAATATGACAAATAGATATACCGTGCTATAAAAATTTGCTCCAAAAAATAGTTATATTTGGAAATCCGATTTCACACAGGAAAAATGTGGACTAATTTTTTATTTCAGGCAATATTTTTTTCCAAGTCGTGTGTGAATAAAATACTAAACTGAGAGAAAGAACAATCGGTTTTGGACTTTGATAAATAGGCCTCTGTGCAGGATCGCCCAGATATGTTGCAGTAATTAGCCCTTTATCTGTCAAAAGCTATGTCACGGGTCTGTGTGTTCATATTTTAAGGGCTCTGGCCATCTCATAGCTGTAGAACCCATGTCTAATTATCCCCTTTGTTGCCTTCTGTGGTTGCGGACTTTATTTTAATGGTCCATCTGGTCCCTAAACCACCGTAGGATTTCTTGTTCACTAAGTACCTGTCATCACAACTCCAGGCTGCATCAAACAGAATTATTTTTAGTGTACTCAAACACTTAGAATATGTCCTCTTAGAACAGCTGTGGCATTTATTGGGAAGATAAATAGCATTTTCCATTGAAGGCATGCTGAAAATCCTTATTCCTCTGCCAACCGCTAAAACAGAGATTTCACTGTGAGTCAATCCCAAAAATCTCTCAAGCTTTGTAATAAAAATTGTCAGTGTATTGGATTGTTTATACAGATCCTTACTTTCTTTTAAAGCAATAGAATTATTGGTGTGTGTAATTCATAGTTTAATGATATGCCACCTACAAAGTATCTATGTATTTATCTAATCATCCATCTCTATATTGATCTATAGCCACATATATCCATGACCATAACATGCAAATCTAATCCTACACCTCATCTATAACAATATATAAATAACTATACACTGTACATATATATTGGCACAATTCAATTGCTAAGGACCCCTAGGATACCCATAGCCTATCCCTGTTGTTGGGAATCACATGCTCAACCAAAGACCCTAACCTGCCATGAAGGACTCTCTTTGGTTGAAAATGCCACCCCATGCAAAGGGACCCACCCCTTGGAGACCCAGCAATAAAATTATCTCCCTCTACCAATCTAGGCCTATAACTATAATCTATTGCCTAATCAATTCTAATCCTATACCTGATCTGTAAAAACATAAATATTCATAACTTTAGACAAAGTTTACAATTATATAAATATATAACTCATGCATAAATAATTATATAATTAAATTGCTAAGGATAGCCATAACCTTTCCCTGTTGTTGGCCACTAAATTCTGCGTTTCAATTTGCTTTCTCCTTGCTTACAAGGGGAAATTATACTGATATGTATGTACGTCTCAAGCAGCATTTTACATACCATTAGTGTAATGTAAATAGCACAAAAAAGCCAAACTTGTTGTCTGGTGTCCCAATTCATTAACAATATTCAACAGTGCTTATAGTGGCTGGCTAGCCTACCTTCACTATATAATTTGGCAATTAAAACAATCAATACAGCAGTTTTAAAATTATTTACCTTCTTCTTCTGCATTGTTCTAGCGTTCAAATGGGGGGTCACTGATCCTGGCAGCTAAAGAAGTTTTACTCTGCAAGCTTACAATTCTTTTGTTATTGTTAGTTTTATTCCTTGTCTTTCTATTGAGTCCCTCTCCTACTCATATTCCAGTGTCTCATTCAAACCACTGTAGTGCGGCTAAGGTAAATAAGAAACTTGCAACCAAGTAGCTGCTGAACAAAAAGCTAAATACATTAAAAAATGGCATACTAACAGTTAACAACAAGGGTATGACTACACAGACGCTTTCACAGCACATCGGATTGCGCCGAAAAAATCCGCATAGTCCTACCCTAAAAGTGAAGACCCCATTAAAGGAACAGTAACACCAAAAAAGAAGGAAGTTTAAAGTAATAAACATATAATATAGTGTTAACATGCACTGGTAAAAGCTGTGTGGTTGTTTCAGAAAGACTACTATAGTTTATATAAATAATCTGCTGTGTAGCCTTGGGGGCAGCCATTTGAGGCGGAAAAAATGTAAAGGGATAGGTTACATAGCAGATAACAGATAAAACGCCATTGTATTAGGCAGGGCTTTTCTGCCTAGAGTTACACAGCTGTTGTTCACAAAAATCCCCAGATCCTTCCCAATTAAGCATACCCCCAGCACGCTGCCATTTATGTAATAACTTGTAATGTAATAACTTATGTTATTTCAATCACAGTGTATAACCTTATAATTGCCCTTATCAACACATAACCTCATTTGTCATTTTGCTGCTCAGTTTTTAAGTTTAGCCAAATCTTTCTGCAAAGTGACAGCATCCTGCATGCACAATTTATTATCATCAGCAAAAATAGAGAAAGTAATGAACAATGCCCTCCTCCAGGTCATTGACAAATTAAAAAGCAAAGGACCAAGGATAGACCACCACAGTACTCCTTTAACAACACTGGTCCAATTAGAAAATGCTTTAACAACACTCTGTGTAATCTATCCTTCAGACAGCTCTCTATCCCGGTACAAATATTATGTTTAAGACCAATAATCCAGGGCCGGAACTAGGGGTAGGCAGAAGAGGCACTTGCCTTGGGCGCAAAGGCACAGGGGCGCCAGGCACGTACCTCTTCTGACGCCTTCCCCTAGCTCTGACCGCTATGTTCAGAAGCTGTGGCTGAAGTTCTACGTAGTGTATGGTCTTCTGCGCATGCGCATGCTCGTATTTTCTGCGTAACGCGCACTCGCGCGGATTCTGCGCATGCGCACTCGTGCTTCCTTGCCGCTCGCACACTTCTGCGAATGCGCGAGCGGCGGGGGCGAAGTACTTGCCCGGGTTGCCTAGGGCGCCCGACCGAGTAGGCCCAGCACTGCAATAATCCTTAATGTAATCAGAAACCTTTTGTGTGGTATTGTATTAAATGATTAGTCTAAGTAGATCATGTCCACTGCCATCCCAGAGTCTAGGTTCTTGCATAACTCTTAAGAAGGCATTTAGATAAGTGGAGTAAGCTCCATTAGCAATATCCATTGCACATAAACCATGTAAAGTTGTTGTTCCATGTTAGCCAGTCACAGGGCAAAAGTCTGGCAGCACATGAGCAATTTGCCAATCTTTCTGCATCATGCCAGACCTCAAGGAATCCTGGAAAATTAAGGTTTAGCAATCGCAGAGCTAAACTTGTTTAGTCCCTTGGGATAAATAACACCCATCCAAAAATATTTTTAGAATTAGATCTGTTAAAAAGGAAGCCTGCATTAGCTGGCTCCTCAACTGTGTAAACAGATCGAACAAAATAGTTTAGAATCTCTGCCTTTTCCCTGTTCTCATCAACCAGTTGACCCCCTCTTATACTAAGGGGCCCACCTATTCTTGCTTAATTTTGTACTATTTACATATTTAGAATAATAGTTCACTATTAAGTTTGCTCCTTGCTCCCTTTCATTTTTTAATCGTTTACTAGGGGAATATACTGACGTATATTTGCAAATGAAATTAATAGGAAAGGACAGACAACCCTTTTAAGGTCTATTCAATTAACCTCTCTTTGGAGAAAAAAAAAGACACCTCTCAAGATCTCTTTACTTCTCTACAAAAAGTACTATTGCAATTGTGTTGTATTATTGCACTAATATTTACTAGTAGGACACCCCCAGTCTCATTAAAGTGGCAAGTGCTGTAGGTGAAGTAATTTTTCAAAAAAATCTTCACCTATTCAGAACTATCTTTTTAAATTCTCAGAACCAAGATGCCTTATAATGGTGAATTTGAACTATAACATTGAAGATAAAGACAAACCTCAGGTTGTCTGTCCTTAACCCTTAATTTCATTATAGTACAACAACACCCTTATAAGGCATCCTGGTTCCTTAAATAGATAATTCTGATTAGGTAAAAACCTTTCCAGTTTTTTTATATGAATATTTGTTAAGTAGCAGAGGGACAGAGAGACACTGCTTTCAATAGCAATTCCTTTTGGAAATACATTTAATGCTATCTAAAAAATGTTATTGTTTCATTGGACAAAATATTATTTTTACTTTAATTCTGTATTTAATGAAAAAAAAATAATTTACCCAAATCTGTTCTGGTGCTTACTGTTCATGTGGTATCACACCTTCTCCATGTTACTTACATGAAAAACCCTATCAGTTTGAGCAGAAGTGAGTCACATTTGAGTGTGTGGGTGTATGCTCCTTATAAGCAAATTCTTTTTTGCAGCTTTATAGAAGCATGGATTAATTTACATTTTCTTTCATCCCTTCATGTTCTTATTCTGCATTTCTGTTTTACACGCCTCCAGAAATATATATTCAAGGTAGCAAAGCACAATTTGTAGGGGCTGTTCCTGCTGAATTGTGCTTAGTACAGGGGAAAATCTACTGTATGCAGGAAAAATGTATCATATCTCTCTGTACAGATTATGAGCAAACATATAGGTTATTTCTGTGCTTTATAACCTATGCTGGCATCAGTGTCTTAACTAGATATTACTGGGCCCCATAGCAGATTATTCTTCAGGCCCCCAGGTTAACCAGTTTTACCAGTATTTATTGAAATTGTATATGAATTAGGACCTCATGGGGCCCCTATACCTTCTGGGCCCCCCTGCAGTCGCAGGGTCTGCTTCCTCTATAGTTACGCCCCTGGCTGGCATCGTTTTAGGAGATCTTTCTGTATATACAGTTGGGGCTTTGTCTACTAAATGCCATTATGTACAGGAAAATACCTAGTTAAGTCATTTCTCCTGTTTTAGTTAAATTTAACATATGGCCAATTGATTGGATACCCCAGAGTGGGGAATGCATTATTTCTGGCATGTGGTTAAAATGCCATTAGCGGGTGATTCTTTCAAAGTCTTTTGTGACTATTGTCAGAATCGAGAACCCTCGAACCACTGCCATATTCGGGATAGTGACAGTTTTGCGCGCAAGTGCCACATATATGAAGAATTGCAAGGAGTGATTTTAGAGGTAAGTACTTTCAATGAATGGCATGAATATGAAACCTGCTAGTAACTGTTAGTTAAAGTAGAAGGAGAGGTTAAAACTAAGTAAGCTTTATCAGGAAGGTCTATATAAATATGCCGGTAAACCCTCAAAGTAATGCTGCTCTAAGTCCTCTGTCAAAAGAAACGCCACATTCCTTTCCTTCTATTGTGTACACATGGACTTCTGTATCATACTTCCTCCTTTCAGCTTAAACCTCCCGGGCATGGGCTTGAGCATGCTCAGTTTGCTCCTCTCCCCCTCCCTTCTCCTTCCTTCCTCTCTCCTCCCCTCCCTGCTGTAATCTGAGCCCAGAGCTATAAGTGAGCAGGGAGAGAATCAGGCAGGATGTGATGTCACACCAAGCTAATATGGCAGCTGCTATCCTAAACAAACAGATTCTAGAGCTGTATGGTAAATATTTCTACAGAATAAATATAGCATTCTCACTTTCACCATTGTGGATAATCTACTGGCAATAAACTGCCTTGGTAGCTGTCCTTCTCCTTTAAAAGGAATATTTCTCCATTTAATTGGGCATATCTCTGCTGATGCCAGACCCTTGGGCACTTACACACTTCTTATTAGGGGGTCACAATGCAAAATAAAGATAACCTAAGTGGTAAAAAAAGGTTGTTGTGTTCAGTGAGCACAAGGCAGTGGCAGCTAAGGAAAGGCTGTGCTGGTATCTCCTCCATATGAGCAGTAGGGAACACAGCAAAAGCTTAATCATTATATAGTCCGCTTTTAAAATTTCCATCAGACCAGTACAAAAGTAGTGGCCCTTTAGGGATAAAATATATTTATCTCACCCTGCAGTGTGCAGTTTGGATTCTGACATTTTGTGTTATGGGTGGGATAAAAAAAACACATTTGACACATAATGAAGCCTCTGTATTTTATGTTCTTGGCTACATGGAGTACCATTTGTGCAACAGGTTAATGAGAATTAACTTGACTCATGTGTAGAAATCATGATATCCCGATACAATCTCTATGTGTTAAAACCAAACGCCGAGGAAGTGCTGTCAGAGTGAAATGCGTCACTATGGTTAACCTATCTGTGAGTCACCAAGCTCTGCTCAGTAACACTCCTGCAATAGAAAAGTGAATGGGTGTCAACCATGGACAGAGTGTGGCTGGTACCTGCATCCCATAACAACCAGGTCTGTTTTGGATAATCTCTAGTTGAGTTTAGAGGGCCAATCAGAAATTACTAGAAGACAAGTATATGGCCTGACAGTGTAGCAGTGGAACTTTTTGTGGTCTCAGGACCTAGTGAGCTTCAATCTCACCCCATTCCCCTTTATTATTTCCACCATAAGTCACTATAACTTCTATAGATTGCTAATTGTTGTGAGAGTAAGACCTGGAGGTCAGATTCTCTGGTGGGTCCTTGGAAGCTTAGGGTCTTTAAAGGAATTGTTTGGTGTGCAAATAAAAACTGGGTAAATAGACAGGCTGTGCAAATTAAAAAAAATTCTAATATAGTTAGGTAAAAATGTAATGTATGTGACTGGATGTCTAACAGAACAGAACACAACTTCCTGCTTTTCAACTCTCTAAGTCAGCGACTTGAAGGGGGGCCACATGGGACATATCTGTTCAGTGAGTTTACAATTGATCCTCAGCATTCAGCTCAGATTCAAAAGCAACAGTTATGACCCATGTGCAGGGCCGGATTTACATAGCGGGCGCCCCTAGGCCCCCTGGCGTTCGTCGCCCCTGTC
Source organism: Xenopus petersii (assembly GCA_038501925.1). Classification (NCBI taxonomy): domain Eukaryota; kingdom Metazoa; phylum Chordata; class Amphibia; order Anura; family Pipidae; genus Xenopus; species Xenopus petersii. Next base: position 95,875,598 of record CM076688.1, on the reverse strand, counting down.
CCATTCCCTTTATTTGTGAAAATCTTCATGGAGATTGTATCTCCTGTGCATCCCCAGTGTTTTTGAACCAATGTGGGTGTGGTTGGGCAGCATGCCGCCCCCTAAATTCCTGCCACCCTAGGCCCGGGCCTAGGTGGCCTTTCCACAAATCCGGGCCTGCCCATGTGGCCCCTATGAAGTCTCTGATTGGTTGCTGCCTGGTAACAAATCCGTGGAAACCAAGAGAGCTGAAAAGGAGGAAGTAGTGTTCTGCCTATTTTGTTAGACATCTAGTCACTGCAGCCTTTATACATTACATTTTAGGCTAACTAACTATATTAAAAACATTTTTTTATTTTGCACAGCCTATTTATTTACCTAGTTTTTATTTTTACCCTGAACAATTCCTTTAAAGCAAATTTTTCAGTTTCAGCATGTTCTGCAATAAGAAAATGTAAAATGCAGGCAACCAAATTAATTAACAAATGAATTGGTAGGGAGTGGATGGTTTAGGCTATAAAACAAGGCCAAGCAATTCCTTTATGTTAAAAGGACAAGCCTAAGAGCAAAGATTCATGGGGATCACCCTCTGTTTGTCCCATGAGTACAGCCTATAGTATAGGCCAATGATTGATGGGGACCTAAAGAGAACATACCTCCCAACTGTCCCGTTTTTAGAGGGACAGTCCCTCTTTTGACATCTCAACCCGCAGTTCCTCCTTTGTACTGGAAAGTCCCATTTTCTCTGCACTGAACAGCCAGAAAAAGAAACAAATTTTCTAACTTAATAGGCTTTTGGCAGAGAGCCCAGATAAGCTACAGCAGAAGATAAGATACTTTTGTAACAATTTCTAGATAAGCAAATAAGTAATTGTAACAATATAAGATAACATGTCCCTTGGGATAAGTTAGACTCACAGCTTAAATTCACCTTCATTAGCAAAACTGTAATAACTGGAAAAAAAACACAGAAATATGTTCAAACTTTCATAACCTGCCAAATTTTGAAAAATGAACACGATAATTAGGGGGTATGGCCACAAAATGGGTGTGTCCCTCTTTTTATTTCCAAAATATTGGGAGAACCCTTAGGACAATGTGCTTGTCAATTAATGGGATTGTCAAATCAGCCAGATATCCACCCAAAGTTCCATCAGATCCCAATTGGGATTGGGCAGGTTATTGTATTTCCCAAGGGCCAATAAGCTCCTGACATAACAAAGTAATTCTGAATAAAGCTCAATGTACATGAGTCATTTTTCATCCCTAGTCACTATGTACCCATCTATGTACGTATGTTGAATCCTGTACACTAACATCCATGCTGTTGCTTGGCAACATGTAATTTAATTGTGGTACTCCCTTCCCCTCTCCCATCTTATCATGTATTAATGCTTTCAGTGTGCTGGGGAGCTATGGGCTCCTGTAAAGCTTCTGGATATGTAAATAGGGCCTGGTACCATTAAGGAAGGAGCGCATGGCTTCCTAAATTATCTCCACTGTCACAACGACGTGGGAAAAGCAACCAAGGGGTAAATGGAAAATCCTTTTGTTTTCTGGGAAAGGTGCATTCAGCCAACATGATGCTAATGGTGTATTTGCTGTTGTAAACCCTGTGTCCTTTCTGTTCTCTGTGTCTGGTTCTTAAAGCAATGCTGGTCCTCCTCCAGTTTAATTACCTGGCTTCTGTCGCATTGTTTCAGGAGTCAGAACCAGCGGCGCAGAGAGTGAAAAACATCCTGATACTGCTTTCAATAGTATCTGCATGGATATTCCCTTTGACAAATTAAAATGAAAACAAATAATATTGACCTAGAAGGAATGGAATATTGGTGGAATCAGTAAAGGATTCCTTATCCTAAAGGGGAAATGTATTTCATTTCTATGAAGTTGTTACTGAAGCTATTTGCAGCACAGCCCTTAGCCCTCCTATTGTGTTATAATCCTCCTAAATAGAACTAAAGGGATGAGCAGCTTAGTGGTCAAGGTGATGTAGTATGGTGCCATTATGGAGGTGACCACTCCAACAATGCTGATAACAGAATGCTAGTTTTTTCAAAGCACATAAAGAACAATACCACACAACTAGCATAGGGTATTCCCATATGCTAAGCAGGAATTCAGCTGGAACAGCCCCCTAAGTTTGCTCATATCCTGTCCTGAGAGATACCATAATGCCCTGCTAGTTTAGCTATTCCCCTGTACTACACAATTCTTAAACAAAACATCAAGGTAAAGCAGCCATTAGAAAAGCAGCAGACCTTCTCTTTACCTTGGAAATTTTGAGTATAACTGGTTAGTCCCCCTGCGGCTTTTCTGTCATGTTTCCTACCCATGAGGAGAAACCACATGCATCTATAAGTCACATTTCTCTACCACTTGTGGGGGCAAATCACGTTCTCCCTCTGTCTTTTAATTAATTGAAATAACAATGTATCACTGGAAAAGAAACATCCATTATTATATCTCTTCTTTATATCTAGGCGGAATTGTGTCGGTAATTAAATTAACATCTGAGTATTTAAGGTAAGTAATTAATTCTATCCCTTTCTCGTTCTCTCTCCAGTGCACCTGTCCTAGATTTATCTGTCCTGAAAATTCAATCCCAGGGAAAGATTATTGCTCAGACATTAGATTACATGCAAGTAATGTGCTATAAAACAATCTCTCGGCTTCTCGTTACATGCAGACCTTTTATTAAATGGCCTCAGCCCCCTGAACATGGAGCTTAATGTTAGCATCAAAAAGTAACATATCTTGTGTTTGTTATGAAAAACAATATGTATGCTTAAATGGAATAAATAATGTTTAGTATGGGGGTAAAGAGTGATATTCTGAGACAATATTGCAATTGGTTTTCACTTTTTATTATTTGGGGTTTTTAAGTTATTTAGCTTTTTTATTCAGCAGCTCTCCAGTTTGCAATTTCAGCAATTCTATAACATACGAAAAGTTAAGTTAAAGGTGAACCACCCCTTTAAAAAGAGTTATTTTGTGGGGGGGGGAATTGTGATCACGTAGGGACGTATAATCAATCGCACAGCAGCAGTCCTGCCCTGCTTTATGGCTGAGATTCTAGCTATCTTTATAACAGAACATTCTGTCACAGTGACACAGATCCTATCTGATACCCATTGTAAGCAGCAGTCCTGTCCTGCTTTATGGCTGAGATTCTAGCTATCTTTATAACAGAGCATTCTGTCACAATAGTCACAGATTCTATCTGATCCCAATTGTAAGCAACAGTCCTGTCCTGCTTTATGACCGAAATTCTAGCTATCTTTATAACAGAGAATTCTGTCACAATAGTCACAGATTCTATCTGATCCCAATTGTAAGCAACAGTCCTGTCCTGCTTTATGACCGAAATTCTAGCTATCTTTATAACAGAGAATTCTGTCACAATAGTCACAGATACTATCTGATACCCAGGCCCGGACTGGCAATCTGTGGGTTCTGGCAAATGCCAGAGGGGCTGCTATAAGGTGCCATAGAAAGTGAGTATTTAGTGGGCTGGTGGGGGCTGTTTGGGACTCTGTGTACCTGAAATGCCAGGGCCTATTTTATTTCTCCGTCCGGGCCTGCTGATACCCATTGTAAGCAGCGGTCCTGTCCTGCTTTATGGCTGAGATTCTACTTATCTTTATAACAGAGTATTCTGTCACAGTGACACAGATCCTATCTGATACCCATTGTAAGCAGCAGTCCTGTCCTGCTTTATGGCTGAGATTCTAGCCATCTTTATAACAGAACATTCTTTCACAATGGTCACAGATCTGTAAGCACCAGTCTTGTAGTGCTTTAATGCACATTTTATTGTCCACTTTATGAAATATAAACACAGTTGCATTTTGGACAAATCGCCCAATGTCTTCCCATATGCCTCTGACCTTATGGCCCAGATACAGCCTGTCTTTAGGGCATTCAAAAACTGGTGGCCATTCAAACCCATTTTCAGGATTTTGAGGCCTAAACAGGATTAATAAACTGAGGAAGACAGAAAAGAAAGCTCACTAAAGCAAAAGAAACATCACCATGTCAGTTTTATAATATGCATTTTGAATGAAAATTGGATACATTTCGCCAATGAAAACCATCTAGTGCTCAATAGAAATGCATGCAAATTAAACAGAAATATTTAGGGAAAAAAAGGAAAATGTTTTAATGATAGTTTGATGGTGACTTTGCTTTATTGCCAATAAGCTATTATTATAAATGTGTACTGTCCCTGTGGAAGGATTAAACAAAGCTCTTGTACAACTAGATGAGAAACGGAGGAATGGAAATATGAATTGCTCAAAAGAGGCGACGTGGTTCTTATCACTCAAATGATCTCCCGCTGTGGAGCCGCGTCAATGCGTAGAACCTTCCCAACACTGCACTGCAACACCTTGTTACTTCTAATAAGTATCTGTCGTGTGTATGAGCTGCACAGTAATACTGGCATACAGACTGCTGGGCATGGGAATTAAACAAAAGCAAGCAATAAATAACTTATAGGTGGGTTCTTAAAGGGACATTATACTGTTCAATTGCTTGAAAAATGCTGTGTTATCACCCCCTGAAACGACAAAGGCATAAAGTAATTTTTCATGTTTGTTTGACCACAGGAGGCCACTGTTTTACTATAGCCTACCAATAAGTTTTAACTGGACTGGTTGGACCCAGACCCAATCCCCACCTTCCCTCCCTCCCCGATTATGATATAAATAAGTTAAGGTGCACATTAAGGGTTAAGGGGATGTTGGTATGTGAGCAGGTGGCAGAGTGGGTATGGGCCCCCGCGTTGGGGTCCCGATGGGCCTTGTACACCCCAGTCCATAGTTCAGACCCTGATAAAGTTGCATTGTAAAGGCGAGTCACACGTGTGAGTGCCTGCCCCACAAAATCTATATCTGCTTCCACCATGAGAATGATGATGTCCTACAGAGTCAGAACTACGGCAGGTGCCTAGAGCACAACTTGAGGGGGGAATGCTTTTGAGGGGGAGATAATTGCAAAGTTGATACTGCTTTCTCAACACTCTCTCTGCACGGAGTTTAGTAAAGGGGGGGACTGGCGTTGCGGAGGTAGTTTGGGTCTTGAGGCAGGCGGTTTCAAACAAGCAGATGATTGGTAGGAGAGTGGGGGCAGTGGATTGATTCAGGTGGCCTAGGGGTCCCATATCTCTCAGCCCAGTTTTTACATCATTTAAAGGAGAACTAAACCCCCCATTGTGATTAGTCCCCACTGGCCCCCCTCCCAGCCTCCCCCCTGCACAGTCTTACCCGTGAATACTGACCCCTCTAGAAATAGTGACTGCACATGCACAGCATAGCTCACGGGCAATCTTCGTGCCTTCTTCCTCCATCTCTTTCGGCACATGCGCAGTTGTCGAGAACCGGAAGTTTGCTCCTAATGCGCATGCGCCAATATGCCGCTCACTTCACGAAGATTACTGAAGAGAAGAAGATGGCGCCCGTGAACTCCATTGTGCTCACGCTGCATTTGCGGTCAATATTTCTAGAGGGGACAGAATTCATGGGTAAAGGTGGCCATACATGGATAGATCCGCTCGTTTGGCGATGTCGCCAAACAAGCGGATCTCCCTCCGATATGCCCACCTTGAGGATCCTAGCATTTGCAAACGGGCGGTCGGATCGCGGGACCGTATCAATGAACAGATGCGGCCGTGATCCGACGGGATTTTTAAACCCATCCAATCGAGATCTGGCCGACTTTCGGCCAGATCTCGATCGGGGAAGCCCGTCGGGGGCCCCCATACATGGACAATAAGCTGCCGACACAGTCTGTTGGCAGCTTTTATCGGCCCATGTATGGCCACCTTAAAACTGTGCATGGGGGAGGCAGGGAGGGGGCCCAGTGGAGGGGGGCCAGTGGGGACTTATCACAATTGGGGGTTTTAGTTCTCCTTTAAGGGTGGGGGCATTGAAGCAGTGACATAACCAGTGGGGAGCAGACCCTGGGCCTTGGGAGGGCCCTATAAGTACCTGATCTGTTTCACCCTCTCCTCCTGCACTTGTCCTATGAGGTGCTCCATAATTGACCTTTTCCCCTTTTCTACCCAGGGGAGAAATTGTGGGTGCTTAGGTACTTGGAATCCCTCAGGCCTATTTTGTGCCACAACCCAGTTCCTGTCCCACTCCAGGACTTCAACATAGTACCTTAATTAGTAAATGCAAAATACCTAATTTATCTGATTCATCTGACAGCTGGTGGAGTTCAACAGCAGTGGAAGGTCACAGTTTGGGCACAGCTATTATAAATCTACTAATATTTATATTGTATAATATGCCCAGTCGGTGGGGTCTGCTTCCTTTATACCAGAAGAGAAATCCGCCTCTCGATCGGCCGGGCTTCAAGTAATGGGTGAGACCAGGTTGGTGGGTGGTCAGGGATGAAGGAGGTAGGCATAGTGGCACGTGCTGGGCTCCTCCAATTTTTTTTCAGGGGGTCCCGGCATCCTGTAGTTACACCACTGAGTCCTTCATTGCCATGCTGGGGCCCAGGGCCCTGTCATACACCTAATCCTAACTACTAACATGATTACAGTAGGGATTAAGCAATTCATCATTCATAAATACAACTAAAAGAACAATGTAGCTCCCAGTGTGCCCAAATGCCTCAGAGTTACATTTAATCAGAAAAGAGAAAACAGAAAGTCAATAATAGTTTCCCTATTATAAATAGTTGTGACCGCTCTGCCAACGACGTAAAGACCGATCTCCCTCTCCTGCGTCGCCTGCATTGCTTACTCTCCAACTTTACCTAAACTGTACATAATACCCCCCTCCGTAATCCAGTTTACTGTACGGTCTCCAGGAGTTGTCATGGCAACTATTCATTTTCCATTGAATACCGCACGAGCATAATTAGACAGCGAGATGAAAACTTTAAGATGTCTTTTGAAAACTTAACCTTTTCCTCCTCGCCTTTGTACGGTGGGCGTGCAGAATGCTGGGCTCAAGACAATGCATGGATAAAAATAAACTTGCATTTTGTTAACTGGTTTGCATGGTACTGTGCTAGGGCAGGGGAGGAATGGCCTCTCCAAAAACTGGTCAATTTCTGCACCAATGTTAAATAAACTAACAGCAGCTTTCATTCTGATAATGCAAATCATCCCTGAGCTACACAGAAAGCACAATATTCATTCTTATGATAAAAATTGGATGTGGAACTGCCAAGGAGACATGTTAAATGGCCTTCATCCCAAGCAGCCTTTTAGCCTCTGCATAGGGCCAAATATATAACCTCATAAATCCATATCTAATTGGGACTCATTAAGAGAAGATTACAAAGAGACATGGATGCAGTCTTCGGCTATTGAATCTGCACAGGCCCCTCTTCAGAGACCTCCATGTGATCTGATCTTTGGCCCAGAGCCACCACATGTGTGTCCCAATCTGTATTACTTAGCCTGTGTCTGCTACTTATATACAGTCAGAGAACTCCTCAGTGCCTTCTATTATCCTTATCATTTAGAATATGGGCACATTATCATTTACAATAAACAAGCGAGACTCAGAGTTCCTTGTATAGCTCAACCTGAAGCCTTGTTCCTTTATATGGTCACAGAACCCCTAAGTGACTTATAATATACTTATCATTTACAGTAGGGGGTACATTATACCTTATAATACATGAGTGATACTCAGAGTTCCCTGTATAACTTAGCCTGCAGCCTTGTGCCTTTATATGGTCACAGAACCCCTTTAGTGACTTCTAATATCCTTAGCATTTACATTAGGGGGTACATTATCCCTTATAATACATGAGTGATACTCAGAGTTCCCTGTATAACTTAGCCTGCAGCCGTGTACCTTTATATGGTCACAGAACCCCTTTAGTGACTTCTAATATCCTTAGCATTTACATTAGGGGGTACATTATCCCTTATAATACATGAGTGATACTCAGAGTTCCCTGTATAACTCAGCCTGCAGCCTTGTGCCTTTATATGGTCACAGAACCCCTAAGTGACTTCTAATATCCTTATCATTTAGAGTTGGGGCACATTATCTTTACAATAAACGAGTGGTACTCAGAGATCCCTGTATAACTCAGCCTGCAGCCTTGTGCCTTTATATGGTCATAGAACCCCTAAGTGACTTCTAATATCCTTATTATTTAGAGTTGGGGCACATTATCTTTACAATAAACGAGTGATACTCAGAGATCCCTGTATAACTCAGCCTGCAGCCTTGTGCCTTTATATGGTCACATAATACCTTATAATACATGAGTGATACTCAGAGTTCCCTGTATAACTCAGCCTGCAGCCGTGTACCTTTATATGGTCACAGAACCCCTTTAGTGACTTCTAATTTCCTTATAATTGACAATAGGGGGTACATTATCTCTTATAATACATGAGTGATACTCTGAGTTCCCTGTTAAACCCAGCCTGCAGTGTTGTGCCTTTATATGATCACAGAACTCATCAGTGATTTCTAATATCCTTATAATTTACAATAGGGGGTACATTATCCTTTAAAAAACATGAATGATACTTGAATCCCTGTATTATTCAGCCTGCAGCCTTGTGCCTTTATATGGTCACAGAACCCCTTAGTGACTGCTCATATCCTTACCATTTACAGTAGGAGGTACATTATCCCTTATAATACACGAGTGATACTCTAAATCTCCAGCAGCCTTGTGCCTTAATATCATATCATATGACATAGTATTGTGCCCTCTATATTAAGCACACAGATATATAAGAAAGTTTTCAGTCAGTAACAAATTAGATTGTTGTAGTGATTTGCACCTTGGCTCACAATCCAGGATGAATCAGGTGGGAGAGTTATAAACTATGAGAAAAACACAAAATAACAGATGTTTGCGTGTATTCATCCCTTAGTGGAATGAACAAGAGAATGCAGCCTTTCCAATCACTGAGAGCTCAAGTGCTAAAACTGTGGCCTCTTCAAAATGCTGTTTAAAAGCTACAACGAATCTGCTCATATAATGGTTTGATGAGACCGCAAATACTAAGCAAAACACATTTTAAAAAATTATTTGCAGTTGAAAGTCCATTAAGAGAGTTTAGTGGGCCGATGGGTCAGATTGGGACTGCGTTGGTTCAGACACTTTGTGTATTTTTTTTTCTGTTTAGACAAAAAATATTTATGGAAAAATGTAGCCCCAAAAACAATCTATGCCTGAAACCATAATCACTCTCTTAAAAGGTACCATATTGCTTAAAAAGACATTAAATAATAATATTAAATGAATATTGTATAGCCAATTATAAATTGTCAGGGGGTGTTTCCACTCTAGGAAGTCACACCTTAGGGACCCCACCAACTCAGCCCTGCCCCTCTCGATCACTGGGCAATCATCTGCTCCTTGTTATGTTCATTTCAGTAACAGATATATGTCCATCTGCTGCCCATAGGAAGGAGGAATTGTGTGGGCTCCACCCATTAGTAAGGAGTGATACTGTGGGTGCCATACAATGAAAAAAGTACCACAATTTCCTTGTTAGTCTTACGAAATCTCTCCTTTATACACACGTTCTAGCTCTTTGGATAGAAGCATGACACCATCATTATGGCCATTGCTCCATAATCTCAATGTACCATGTGCATTTCCAGCTTAGAGGTCGATAGTGAAAGTGAAGTTCCAGAAAAAACACTGATGGACTGGGTTTAAACAAAATCCTGGGGGATTAGCTCTGAATCAGGGAGGCTGCGTGTGATTCTCGGTGGTCACTTCTTGGTGCCTTGGGGAAGGCTCTTATGAGCAGATTTACTAAAGGGCAAAGTAGCAGTCGCTAGCGAAAATTCATCAGAAATCCAATCCACAGGGACTTCGCCAGTTTACTAACAGGCGTAGAGACAATTTGCTAGCGAAAGAGGACCTCGCTAACAAAGTTTTGTGCACCAGGCGAATTTTTGCTTAGGCGCAAATTCGCTAAAATGCAAATGTTCCATTACTTTCGCCAGAGTTTGCTTCACCAGGTTATACTTGGCAAACTACAGATGAAGCTACATCCTCCTCAATCTTATGTCAGTGACATCACATCCTGCATGCCGAAAAGTCATTAAAAAAAGTTTAAAATGCTGGCGTTTTTTAATATTTTAAAGTGGGATTATGTTTAAAAGTAGTAACTGTTAAATGTATATATATATATATATATTTTTCTTTTAAAACTTTTATTAGATAACAATACAGCATTAACTTTCGTCATAGCTGGTTTTTAAATATATTTCTACTTAAATTTATATTTTTTTAATCATCTGAAGGTCATGCCACATTTGTTTTAGGGTGGGTTCATGTCTATGACAATAGAGCATCTCTTTTGTCTTTATTTTGCTTTATTTCACCAACATGTCTAATAAAGACACATACATGACCTTTATGTGCCTGCCCTATTTAAATTGACCCAAGTTTAAGTGTGTTAACCAAGTTTTGCTAGGCGGAAATGAACGATAGTGAAAGTTCACTATAAAATGCTTTTGCTGATGAATTTTCGCTGCCGAAACGTAGCCTGCGTTTGTCTGAGATGTAACTAATTTGATAAATTAGCATATGCGCTGCAAATTAACGTCTGACGTAGTAGTAAATTCACCCTTTAGTTACTTTCCCCCATAATCTACTATCCCCACCAGCAACCATCCTAGATGATAAGAATAATCTGTTGGAGAAGAACCAAGTGTTTCTTATACAGTCCTTTTCCAGATTGAAGAATTTATAAGGAGCTAAATGATCTGCCTTGGGGCACCTTGAGGAACGTTCTTTCTGCAGAAGCCCCAGTGCTTATGTTTGATATAGTGATGACTTTTTAGAGTGGAGCTGCTTTGAGTTACATTTTTTCCATCTCTTTTTGTTTAACAACAGAGTTAGAGTGTCCATTCTCTGGTTCTCTAGGTGGCCGGACCATTTAATATCATTCGTTCTTCCTTCTTATTTTAACAAGGCCTCAAGAGAGGCCATGCAAGGAAGTCCATCCTAAATTATGAATGTCCAACTGCTCTTGAAGATTGGTGTGACATGTTCCTGTTGTAGTCTGCCTTTACACCAGGTAGTAGGGGATATACATATCTAGTAAGGAGGTAGGTTATTTTAATAGTTGCTCTGTTAAAGTCACTTGTATGATACAATAACTTTAAAATTTCTACCATAACAAAAAGCTATCTCTTACATTTTTCCTTATAGATTGAGATATAAAGGCTCATTTACCTTAACCTCAGGCTTGAGATGCACTAAGGTGCACAAAATTGTGTCCCTTAGGGGTCAACTAAATTTCATAGTATATCTGTTTTTGTCTTGTTCCTGTCTGCATCAGAGGTGACTTCAGTCATTTGTTTAAGCCAGTTACTATACATTTTGTGCTGCACTATGAAAACACATTCAGTAGTAAATAGTATTTCATACAACTTTATTCCAAGCTCTGGTTGATTATAGTTGTGCCGGTTGGTGGGACTTCATTCCCACAGAAGCTCCTGCTAGAAAGTGTATGGTGCTGGATTTACTAAATAATGAATGGGAGATGTCAAGCTGAAAAGTAATTATGGCAAATATATAATGAGCTTCGAGTTCCACGTATTGATTGGTGTACACTAGGAAGGCCAGAGTCATTGCAATGAATTATATATATATTGCCTTGCCTGTCCTTCTTATTACAAGACTCAGAGAGACTCAGCTTGCACTGGTGCCTTCACACTGGCAGGATCAGGTGCTCATCACTCACAAACTGTCTGACTACCGAGCAAGGGCAATAATTAATCTGAACTGTGAGATAAAAATAGGGGAATCTGGAAGTGATATTAGGTTCACTTCCCACCATAGAATCACTTTATCCATGTGCAAATGCAAATAAAAAATGTACCGAAACAATCCATTACTTGCTTATACTTCAGACTAATGTGGTCTAAAAACACTTTTATACAAAGAATAATACTCTGAAATAGGGTCTGCACCACTGTGACAGAATGTTCTGTTAGAAAGATAGCTAGAATCTCAGCCATAAAGCAGGGCAGGACTGCTGCTTACAATGGGTATCAGATAGGATCTGTGTCACTGTGACAGAATGCTCTGTTATAAAGATAGCTAGAATCTCAGCCATAAAGCAGGACAGGAGTGCTGCTTACAATGGGTATCAGATAGGATCTGTGTCACTGTGACAGAATGCTCTGTTATAAAGATAGCTAGAATCTCAGCCATAAAGCAGGACAGGATTGCTGCTTACAATGGAGATCAGATAGGATCTGTGCCAATGAGACAGAATGCTCTGTTATAAAGATAACTAGAATCTCAGCCATAAAGCAGGACAGGACTGCTGCTTACAATGGGGATCAGATAGAATCTGTGCCACTGTGACAGAATGTTCTGTTATGAAAATAGCTAGAATCTTAGCCATAAAGCAGGGCAGGACTGCTGCTTACAATGGGTTTCTGGTGCTTCTGATGCTTTTTCATCATGGGGGTACCATCGATCCCTGTTCTTGATGTAAGATCCCTGTTGGTTTAGGGTGTGGGCACCAAATTTAGTCATGCACTTAGATATAACCTGTGAGAGATGGGAAGGATCCACATAGGACAACTATTCACAGGTAGAACTGATATCCGATCATTCCTGATGGATCCGATGCCTCCGATATCGATCAGATAAGGAAGTGGCACTTCTGCCACAGCTAATTACCCCCTGTGTGTTTCCATGTAAGCCTTGTCTATTTTCTTGTTTGTGTACAGTATTTATGCAGATTTATGCATATAACTAATTAGCACAGACACATTTGTATGAACAGAAGAATTATCTAGGCCATTAGCCAGAAAATGAATTCATTTCAATGACAATAAAACACACTTTTCTCTCAAAGACAAAATCCATCTCAAAAAAGAAAATCATTTTTCCCAATTGCTTGAGGTTGCGAGGGTCCTGTCACCTGTTCTGTTATAGATCCATTTGTGGAAATGACCCCAGTCACTGCCCCCTTCGGCTCCTTCCAGGTGCCAGTCTCAAATTCCCATTGGTGCTTCTCTCTTATGGCTGCTATTGTGACAACACATATTTATTTTCACACCTATACAGGTGTTTGTTACTGTTGTTGTCTTATTTTGCTTCTGTTTATTATATTAGGAAGCAGCAAGCACTACACATTTTGGAGGGCAGCAGAGCGGGAATAGCCTAGGGGTGCAACTAGAACCCTAGATACTAGTGATGTGCAAGTCACGACAAACTCAACCTGCACCCGACCCTAACCTACAAAAACTTAACCTGCAAAATGTTTCCATTGTAGGACTCGCACCTGACCTGTTTTCTCGTTAGGTACACTACATCTGGTTCCAGGACAGGGATTCTTTGGGAGCAGTGGAGGAGTGTACTTCCCCATTCTGACCCACACCCAACCCTAACCCACAATTGGTACCCAAATTTCATCCCAAACCCACCCAACTGGTGGTCAACCTGCGGATCACTGTGGGTATCGGGTCAACCCTCACATGCCTCTTCTGCTTTCTCTAAATGGCTCGTATTACAGCACTGCGCACAGAGATGGAGCAGGAATGAGGGCACACAGAGGTTGGCAGGTGAATGAGGGGCAGGGTACTGTGTTTTAGGGAGAGGGGTGAAAGTACAGGCCCCTTGCCTAAGATGCAAGTACCTCTTGTTCTGGCTCTGTGTGAGGGTGCTAAAAAATGGGGGGGGACATGAGGTAGCAGAAAATTATTCTGCTCAGGGAGTCTGGTAATGGTACGTTTTGTGCCATATGCTGTGCCGCTGCACTGAAAGCGCTAACTGGGTCCCATTCAAAGCTCTTCCAAAGTCTACAAAGGGACAGACATGTAGGAGATACTGTCTGCGCTTATATGTAACAGAATTAGGAATGCAGCTCCTGATGGGTGATTGATATATTGGGGACACAAATATAGATTAGTTATAATGGTTACTGCCTTCATTTCATCTACACAGGGGGTCAGACTGGCCCCAACAGGAGTACATAGACTTGGCAAATCCCCATCTTTTTTCCATTGTAAACCTGTATAACCTCCAGGAGTGTAACTACAGAGGGAGCAGACCCTTGGGGCCCTGGAGGTATAGGGGACCCCATGAGGTCCTAATTAATGAGCAATCACAACATATATTGGTTAAAAAAACAATCTGTATATGTTGTGGGCCCTAAAATTAATTTTCTGATGGACCCAGTAACATCTAGTTACGCCACTGATAACCTCCATACAATTTGCCACTGTCTCCATCTAATAGAGTGGGCTCTGGATGCCCTAGTCTGATATTGTCTACACAAACATAAAAAAGCATGAATGAAGATTTACCTACAACAAAGGAAAGTTCTCTGCTAATATTTATGTTCATTCTTTACTCTCAATAGCAACAATAAATATAAAGGAAAATTGGATTTATTTTTCTTTTATGTAATAAATATGATAATAAATGCAGCCTTAAATGCCCCTCATATACAATTCACTGTTCCGCTTTCCCTTGTGCCCAACAGTTTGCAGTAAAACCTCAAACTGCCATATTTTCCATGTCATCTATAAAATGCGAGCATCTATAAAGAGCCAATCAATTGATCTCCATTCACATTAGTCTGGGTGACTGGTAGTAACATACAAAGCTAATGGAAAAAAATATTCCTGCATAAATGCAGGCCTGCTAGGGAATAGCAACGCTCGGCTAACCAGAAAAGAGAGGAGAGAACAGCACTTGTCAGCTACCAATCATAAAGCCATTTGTCTGCTCCAAACACCAATATCACTGAGAAATATTCCTATTAGGAAAGGGCCGGTAAGAAAGGGGGGTGTATACTTTTAAGTACAATGTACTGTTACTCTGCACTGGAGTAAACACATGGGGGGTCATTTATTTTGCAGTGTTAAAAGTGCAAAAAGGCTGCAATTGCCACCGGCCAATTTGTGTTGCCACAGGTCTCTGCAGTGGCGTAGGTTTAACTATAGAGGAAGCAGACTTTGCAGCTGTAGAGGGGGCCTGGGTCTTCTTCCATTTTGCAGGGGTCCCGCAAGGGCAGGTTACCCAAGACTTCTGCAAAATTGTTGGTAACCTGTGATTTTTCAGCCATCATAAGTGACCCTTGATTTTTTCAGCCATTGTGGGTGACCTGTGATTTTAGAACACCTGAAGGAAGGGGGGCCGAGAATAAATTTTCCTGCGGGGACTGGGCCCACCCAGTTATGCCCCTGGGTCTCTGTGCTCCATTTCAAAGCAAGAATACAGCACGGACTCTGTTAATCAGGGTTATGGGGCGGACATAGTTAGGTATCCTCCCACCTGCCTCCTTCCTACCACTTAAATTGAATGTCATTTAAGTTTAAGCATGGCAGAGGACCACAACAGGGCCCTGTACAAACTACCTACCCTGTGACAGGCCTTAAAGGGAAACTGATTTTTTTAAATTCAATTTTGAAATCTGACATGGGGCTAGACATATTGTCAGTTTCCCAGCTGCCCCCAGTCATGTCACTTTAGGATGGAACTACTTTCTGGCAGGCTGTTATTTCTCCTACTTAATGTAAATGAATCAGTCTCAGTGGGACTTGGCTTTTACTATTGAGTGTTGTTCTTAGATCTACCAGGGAGCTGTTATCTTGTGTTAGGGACCTGCTATCTGGTTACCTTCCAATTGTTCTGTTGTTAGGCTGCTGGGGGGGGAGGGAGGTGGTGATATCACTCCAACTAGCAGTACAGCAGTAAAGAGTGACTGAATTTTATCAGAGCACAAGTCACATGACTGGAGGCAGCTGGGATACTGACAATATGTCTAGCCCCATGTCAGATTTCAAAGTTGAATATAAAAAAATCTGTTTGCTCTTTTGAAAAATGGATTTAAGTGCAGAATTCTGCTGGAACAGCATTATTAACTGATGCATTTTGAAAAAAACATGTTTTCCCATGACAGTATCCCTTTAAGGACAGGTTCAGCCTACATTTCTTAGTGCTCTTTGCAGAGTTCAGCATTCTCTGGGCTGCAGATGTGATAAAGGGGTGGTTCACATTTAAGTCAACTTTTAGTAAGTTATAGAATGACTAATTCTAAGCAACTTTTCAATTGGCCTTCTTTTTTCTTTTCAATAGTTTCTGAATTAGTTACCTTCTTTTTTTTACTCTTTCCAGCTTTCATATGGGGGTCACTGACCCCATCTAAAAAAACAAATGCTCTGTAAGACTACAATTCTATTGCTATTACTACTTTTCATTACTCATTTTTTATTCAGTCCTCTCCTGTTCATATTCCAATCTTGTATTCAAATCAGTGCATGGACCCTAGCAACCAGATTGCTAACTGGAAAAATGCAGAATTAAAAGCTAAACAACTCAAAAACTACAAGTAATAAAAAATGAAACCATTTGCAAATCAGCAAATGACGCCTTCTGCTGAAGCACTACTACAGTCTGATTTAAACAAGCTGATGTGTAATGATGGGAGCAGCCATTCAAGCTGAAATAGAACTATGACACAATTACTTCAGTTAATTAAGAAAGTGCCTGCCCAGTGCTAAATGTATTCATATTTTGAGCAGAAACACCTAGTTAATAGCCACTTACAGCACAACTCAACTACATGTACTAATCCCCCCTTTAACATATAGTCTCATTCTCTGGGTTCCTCAGCTCTGTATCTCTGTGTATGTCTATGCACGGCCTCTTTATATTTACTATGTAATTATTGATCCTCAAATGTAAACCACAGCAAAATATCAGTGCGTTATAAATAATTGATAATAATCATAATACGGCAAAAAGTGTTAGGTCCATCTAGTGTACTCTTCTTGCCTTGGCTTTCCTTCTCCCCATACTACAAGCCTGAGAAATACAGAATCTCATTATCTCTTGGCCGGCTGCCCAGCGCTGTGAGAAGAGAGGTGATATGCCGTGTAGACAACACAAGCGGAGCACAAAAGCATTGACTCCATGTATTTATACAACAGTGTCAGTCTCGGGGAAGGTGTGTGCCTGTTGCTTTCAAGGTGGAGAAGTCAAGTTCAATGTTCCTTCTGATTTACTGCAGAAAAGATGTTGTATTGTCAGATTTGAAAATTACAAAGATTTGTACAGAGAAATGAAAACATGAACAATATAAGGGGTTATACAGTGAAAAAGGTAACATTTGTCCTAATCCAGTAACATGGAGTCTGATTTCATTATTTTAAATGTACTAGACCTGTTGGTTACTCTGTCCATGGTTCCCCAGGAACAATAATTGCCTGTCCACAATGTCGGACTGGCCCACAGGGATATCAGGAAAACTCCCGGTGGGCCCAGGTGTCAGTAGTCCCTCATGCTGCTAAACATTTGGCCTATTTCATGGTCATTCTTTATTTCTATGAGAACAAAGAGGCTAAATAGATGGAATGATAGATTATAGTGTGTAAAGAAAAGAGACTAGGAGAATAGAGGTTGAGTGAGAAGAGGAAGAAAATAGTATTGGGAGTGGGCCCATAGTCTTTTGGTGGACACCTGGTCTAAGGTTTTTTGGTGGGCCCCTGGTGTCCCAGTCCAACACTGCCTGTTCACACCACCAAGTGATTCTCTAACTCTAAGGCCAGGTTCCCTTAGTTATGAACCCAAGTGGCGCATCTTGTTCACCATACTTCTGTAAGACGCGCCGGGAGATTTCCTCAGCGCCTAACCTCCCGGCGTGTCTCTCCCCGAATGATGGCGTGCATACAGACACTTTGGCATTCCTCTTCAAAGTGACGCTGGCGTCCGACGCTGAGCGTATTGACGCCTGCGTCAAGTCACAGGTGTCATGACATCATCAGGATGCGTCTAATTGGGAGACTGTTTAAAAGGCCTGTCCACCATTTTGCTGATGCCCAAGCTGGTTCCAGTTTTTCTGATCCTACCGAATCGTTCTTTACTATTGAATTCCTGGTTTTCGACTTTTTGCCTGACTCTTGACTTTGTTTCCTGCCGCCCGCCTTGAACCTTTACCCGACTTGGACTACGTCTTCTCTTCTTCCTTGCCGGTACCTCACTTACGATTACTGCTCCGCACTTCCTTGTTGGATTCCGCATCAGAAAGCCCGGGGCCCCAAAAGGGCGTTGGTGAACACCGGAACCCACAGGGTATTCCTATGCGTCCACAAGGTACAATCACCAATCAAGGTTCCAGACAACGCGGTTGTTACAACTTCTTTATGGCACTATAAGTGCCAGTCACCTCTTAAAAACATTGAACTCCAGATGCAAGTTTTCTCAGGGAATGTTAAAGGAGAAGGAAAGGTCATTTTTATTACCTATCTTTAACTGTTGCCTGATCGCACCCCTCCTGAACTGCTAAAGTGTCACCAGCCAATTCGTTTTCCTGCACTTACACTGTGCCAGCGAAGTTTTTCCCCGTTGCTGAGTTTGCGGCCACCATGTTGGCTATGTACGCGTCACATCCTTCGTCTCCTCGTTAAAAGTGCGCATGCGCGAAATTGATTCCTCCTCGCGTCATGCGTGCAACGTCACCCACACACCACCTGACCTGCTTAGCATCGATCGCATGGGGGAAGTAAGGCAATAATGTGCGCATGCGCAGGGCTTGCAGAATTTCTTCTGCGCATGTGTGAGCCCTGATAGTGCTGGTTTTGTTAGCGGGGGGGATGTCTTCTCTATTCCATGCACCTAGCAAAATGTTTTACATTGACCTCTGAATGCAGCTAATGGGGAAGACATACAGAGCCACGATTATTGTAAGTAGTTCTCCTTTTTGTGGCCAATATATAGAAATGTATTTGTTTTTTACCTTTCCTTCTCCTATGGCGAGTCTTTAGGAACTTGCTGCGAACACGCTAAGAGGCACTACTCTTGATATGCTGAAACAATTTGCAAACAATGAAAATGAGGATTAGGTGCTTTGTGGCCTGCTCATCACTAGTAGAACCTAATAAAAACAAAGAATCTTTATTTTGAATTAACACTTGCTACAGACAATGTACTATTAATATAATGTGTATGCTCTGAAAAGTAAGATATCTAATTGCTCAACGCTTTGACCATGTGCACTCCTCTCCACCAATCAGTTTGGTCATACAGGGCCTGACGAAAAACTGCAGACTCAGCCTCTCCAGAGTCAGCAAATGATAGTCCCATGTATGAGGTGCTTGAGGCTGCCTACGTGCCCAATATCTGGGTGAAAATAGTTGGATATCTAACATGCAGATTTAAAAGTGTAAGTTTGGGCAAGGACTACTCCTCATCTAATGGATTTTGTAAGACCTGGCCAAACAAGCAGATCTCCACGTGTATGGGCAACTTTACACAGTACCCCTCAACACCACTCTCAGTGGCGTAACTATAGAAAAAGCAGACCCTGCAGGGGGGCAAGGCACAGGAGGGCCCTGAACCGTGGGATCGGTTTCCTCTATAGTATTAAAATTCCCCCTCTCCACCACTCTTCTTTATTAAATTGATGCGCGCGTGCTTAGAGCGTGCTATGTGTGCCGGTTCCCTTCGAAGATTTTTTGGCGGGGGGCCCAGAGTGCCCTTGTTACACTGCTAACCACACTGCAATTGAAAGCAGAAGAGAAGACACTTGAGGGGTTATTTATTAAAGTCCAAATGCCAAAAATTTAGGATTTATTATTACCCGAGGAGAAAAAAGTCTGAATCTGAAAGTCCGGCATCTCTGACCTGTGAGGTTGTATATAAGTCAATGGGAGATGTCCCAAAGATATCCTGATATGCCCTGGATTTTGTGGTTTTTAGGCAAAAATCCAAAAAAAATTTGTGCTTCGAATTTTCGGACGTTTTTCATGAGATTTTTCAGAAATCAGGATTTTTTCGGGGAAAATGTATTGATAAATAAGGACAAATAACTCATGCGGATTTGGCGGGAGTATATTTCAGAAAATAATGAGATAAATTTGGATTTTGATAAATAAACCCCTAGATGATAGCTAGTAAGGAAAGAGGCAAAGAGCAGGAGCAAAGCCAAAAATAGCCAAAAGGGAGAGCAGAGCAAAAGAGCAAAAGAGGGGAGAAGGCTCTGGAGTAGGGGAAAATAAGAAAATAGACACATTTTAATGAGAAACAAGAGGGCAGAATAGGAAAGATAACCAGAAGAGAACATAACAGTGGCTAACAATGTCAAAGCACAATGGTGTTTTTTTTTCTGGATACAGTTCAATTTCAGTATCAACCTGCTCCTTCCTTCTGGCTTGGTGGATGTGACTGGCGCGAGAGAAGGGGAAACAATGCAAGCAGCTGAAGAGATGTGAGAATGAAGGAGGGATAACGTATGTGCAAACAGAGCAGAAAGGAGATGGCTAATACCAGAACCCAAGGTGAGAGCAAAAGAAAAAGCAACAGAAAAATGAAAGAGAAGAATATAAAAAAATTATAAAATGCTTAAGGGAAGATTAAAAAATGAGATGATGTTAAAATAATTGAAAAAAAAAACAAATTGTGCAGCGAATTACTGTACACAAGCAGAAAATAAATAATACAAGGCTACAGCTCCTTCACATTCACTTGCTTTCCCCAGATTCCCTGGTATTCCCGTGCCAGTGTCCCTCGGGGACTGAGTTATTTGAACAAAAAGTAATAACCAGGTTCGTTTAATTAGCATGATACGGCTGCTAGTGTCACACCAAGGAATAGCGCCGAAAATAAAGTGTTACACAACAAACCGTCTGTCATCCCCAGATGAGACTGGCTTTCTTGTAATTAACAGACGATTAAAGTACCCGCCCCCAGCAATTAGTTCTTGTTTTGTGGCCCCAGAGAATGAATTGTTGGCTTAATAATGGTCATTGACATTCTGTATTGGGACCATTATCCAAAGATGCCGAGATGCTGCCGCACTCACTCACTACAGATTCCTTTTCCATGATGACACTGTGTTCTGGGAGAGGGAGGGTGGGTGTGAGCTTTGCCTTCACTCTCTTGTTGAAGTTTTTATTTTTACATTTTGATTTTAACAAACAGTTGTTGAAATCAGAGAAGAAGAGAGAGAGGTGGGTAGAGTAGGAATGGGGAGAGGAGGAAGGAGTGTTCATGGGTAAGTAAGACAACATAGTGTTACACGTTTTCTGTAGAGTTTGTTGTGGAGTCCTGGAAGGGTACCCATGTGCCCCAGACTGCATCACATTTCTGAGGGCAGCCTCTGGCATAGTATGTCAGATTTTGGTTGGGCAGAGTGTTATTAACTAGGCTATGCCAAAAGGGGAGGGGGCTGTTGATTTCCAATGCAAAATAATTTTTTTGAGAAATAGAGAAGTTAAATGTAGCACAATCGGTTGTGGTTGTTGAGGCCCATATCTTCCGCCACTCCAAGCAGGCAAATGAGAGTATGTGTGGTAGTTTTAAAACATCAGAAATATAATACACAATGT
The DNA here is from genome assembly GCA_038501925.1 of Xenopus petersii. NCBI lineage: Eukaryota > Metazoa > Chordata > Amphibia > Anura > Pipidae > Xenopus > Xenopus petersii. Next base: position 95,854,311 of record CM076688.1, on the reverse strand, counting down.
CTCCCCAGAAGCGCTGGATTAGTGGACAATGCCAGAATACATGCATGTAAGAGCTAATATCCCCCTCACACTTTACACAAATAACAGATTCCTGAGAGAATATTTTAGAGGGAATGAGATATACATGATTTAAGAACTTCATTTCGATATATCTGTCTCTAGCGGATATAGTTATGTCTGGAATCTGTTTCAAGGCTTCCTCTCACAACCCATCTGTGGGGTCAGGTATATCCCTTTGCCATTTCCCTTGGGCTTTGGCAAGTGGGTCTGGGGTGCTTTGCCACAGTATGGTGTATGAGCAGGATAGCAAGACCCTCCTTACGCAAGTATCTTTCAAAAGTGGTGTCCACCATCTCTATTGGTCTAGTAGGAAATTGAGCATGGAAAGCATGAGAAAGCTGGAGATACCTGAAGAACATAACTTGGGGCAATTGGTGGCTCTCTCCGAGGGCTTGAAACTGCTTTATGTCTCCAACCAATACTATATCCTGCAGCTATTTGATACCCTGTGAGACCCATAAAGCAATTTTGGGGAGGGAGGAAAGATGTGGGAAGGATCTATTTCACTCAACCCAATATCAATATATTTAAGACAAAATGTCTCAATGTCTTAAATATATTGATAATGGGTTGAGTGCAGATGACCTCTTGTATTTGTCTATATGTATTTTTTGGTCAGCACAGCTTTCCTTTGGAAGGATCTATTTCCCCATAGTGGTGCCCATTTGACCACACAGGCATCGGCCCTTGTTCATGCTTGAGTGCCTTTTGGAATGTGTTGACTGTAAGCATTGGAGTAGAAATGGAGTGTGATGTTGAGGGTCCTCTGTAGAGGAGGTTGGCCAGAGCTTCTAAAGAATTCATAATATTGGCTTCCAGTATTATAGAAGTATTGTCAAGGTGGGGCACAGTGAGTGTAAATCAGCTGTCTGGTCAGAAAATACTGTTTCAAATTTGGGAGGGCCAATCCCCCATGGGTGACTTGCGCCATGAATTTTGAAATTTAGGTGTGGGTGGTCGCCTGCCCAAAGAAACCTTCTGATTAGCTTGTCTATATTCTTGAACCATTGGAATTGAGATGTTATTGGGGAGTTGTGCAGGGCATACAGAAATTTAGGGAGGAACATCGTTTTGAATAGGTTTATTCTGCCTGGTAAGGTAAGAGGTGTCTATATGTCTGTTTTTGAGGATAAAGATCTGGTTATTGGGGTAAGATTAGCCTCCTCGTGTTTTTGCAGTCTCTTGTAATAATAGCCCCTAGATATTTAAAGGACTGTACAACCTGGAGGCAGCCTTTGTTTAGTGCATGTTCTGTGGGAAGCGGGTCTAGGGGAAAGATTACTGACTTGGCTTGGTTCATAGGTGCAATAAAGGAACAGTAATGCACTGCACTAGTAAACCTGGTGTGTTTGCTTCAGAAAGACTACTATAGTTTATATAAAGCAACTGCCAAGGGGGCAGCCATTCAAGCACAGGTTACACAATAGATAACAGATAAGTACTAATATAGTTTATATAAACAAACTGCTGTGTAGCCATGGGGGCAGCCATTCAAGTACAGGTTACACAGTAGATAACAGATAAGTACTAATATAGTTTATATAAACAAGCTGCTGTGTAGCCATGGGGGCAGCCGTTCAAGTACAGGATACACAGTAGATAACAGATATGTTCTGAAGAATCCCATTGTATACTACAGAGCTTATTTGTTATCTGCTGTGTATCCTGTGCCTTTTCTTCTTTTTCAGCTTTGAATGGCAGCTTGTTTATTTAAACTGTAGTGGTGTTTCTGAAGCAAACACACCAGTTGTATCATTGAAGAGCAACAGTACATTACATTTCAGTTACTTTAATACACTTACAATTAAATTTTTTTGATGTTATTGGGGACTGGGATGATTCATTAAATAAGCCTTGAAATCATGGATGGAGCTGGGACAAGCCATGCGCTTGTTTCATTGGCCCCCAGCATGCCATGGCACAGTCTGACCACCATGCATTTCATGACATACTTTGGTCCCATATATATATCATAACATTTACAGTGAGGGCTCATATTCCAAGCCCTGCACAGGGATTACCATCATTGATCCCCTGACCTTGCTTCTCCAGATGGCTGTGAGTGTGATTTATATAATGTATGATGAGTATGATGAGTACTTTGGGGGACATTTGGAGGTAGGCCGCTGTGTGGGACACCCATGGGTGCACGGCAAGATTGCACCCAGTAAGTTAAATAGGTGTGCTTTTCCAGTAGTGAGCAATGGCAGTAACCTATGGCAACCAGCCAATGTAAAGCATTAATTGTTCTGTCTGCAGCTTATAAAAAGCCAATCACTGATTGGTTGCTGTAAGTTACTGCTCAATGGCAAATTTGCCCAATGTTGATAAACGAGCCCCAATGTGTTACATATGTTATGGGGCAGATGTTTTAACTTTGTTATTTAAACACAGGTTTATATACAAGGTAGGGATCAAGGAATTAATGTCATTAAGGGGCTAAGCAAAAAGTCACATGGTGCTAGCGAATCAGGTACAGTAAATGAGAGTGATTAATCTATGCAATAAACCCAGATCAAGCATAGCCATAGCTCCTCATGTAGATTCAAACAGGGAAGGGAGGCAGCCATGAGTTAGGAGTTATATAAAACACTTATTTATTACACAAAAACCCTATTCATACCCAGTGGGATTTATTATTCATACATTGCAGAGCTGGGTCATTATATTATTATTAACATGAGTTATGTCTATGCAGCTATGGAAACAAACACGTGTCCAAACGTACATGTTTTATTGGCTTATTGGTTATTATGGCCACTAATTGGGGGAGTAAGAAACAGCATTTAAGGGAAAATATAAAGCTTATTTCCTATAAATGCTCAATAAAGCCTATTGGCCTTGGTCATTCTAAACTGAAAGACTTCTTTATTTGAGATAGGGATTGTCCTGTTACTGTCATACCTGTATTTAGGGGGCCCAAATGGGGCTGCTTGCCCTGGGACCTACATATAATGGGGCCACAGAGAGTAGCATTTATAGGTAGGATGAGTTGGTATGAATTAATGTTGCTCACCTTTAAATTAACTTATAGCATGATGTAGGGAATTACATTCTGAGACTATTGCAATGGGTTCTGATTTTCTATTATTTTTGGATTTTTTAGTTATTTTGATTTTCCAGCAGCTATCTGGTTTGCAATTTCAGCAATTTCTGGTTACTACTATTCAAATTACCCTAGCAACTCTGCACTGATTTGAATAAGAGACTGTAATATGAATAGGAGAGGCCTGAATAGATGAGATGAGTGATAAAAAGTAGCAATAATAATACATGTGTAGCCCTAGCATTTTTTTAGATGGGTTTAGTGACCCCAATTTGAAGGCTGGAAAGAGACAGAAGAATAAGGCAAATACAGTTGATCCAATGAAAAGTTGTTTAGAATAAGCCATTCTATAACATACTAAAACTTAACCCAAAGGTGAATTGTCCTTTCAGATATCTAATAATAGGCTAGTTTGTATTGTTTGGTAATTCAATTTCTCTAATTGTTATAAAGATATTGTTGTTGACTCCAGTAGCCTCAGACAGTCCTTCCTATGACAGGGTATATATCTATGTTATCATATAGTCTTCTCAGTGCAGTAGGAGCCAATTGGAAAGATCATACATGTTGCCTAATAGTGATGTTACTCTTAGGTGGTATGAATGCCCTTTTCTAATTGGATTCCGCTGCAGACAACATGGCAAGAGACTATGGGGGGGGGGGTCGCACAGTCTGGGAATGGGCATATACATGCCCTTTAATTACATTTTATCAGGTGCCAAAAAGAACCTGAGTCAACACAATGCTCAGAGTCCTGCACTTAATGTCTGATCAATGGAACGGATGTACTGTAATACAGGCCTCCTTTGAGTCTGCAACTGTGCTTGTGCTTGTGTATCCACTAATATCCAATGAGGCCCAAGGAGTCATTCATTCAATTCCCATGTCAACTGCTTATGTCAATTCATCTCCACGGACATCCATTAAATGGCAGTTATAAGGTCTTGTTGTGTTGCATCACATCTGCAATTATTATCATAAAATACTTTATAATATACAGCAGGGGGGCCCAAAATTTTTTCAACGAGGTCCAGGTGAGGTGAAAATGTGTGGGGGCCAACCATTCAGCCCGACATTCTTTGAACCATTAGCAATAAATTACAGGAATCACGTAGACGTAGCAGTACTATTTGGGCACATTAGTGAAATGATCTGCCACTTGTTCTATACTGCTGTCTGTGTGCTGAAGGTGTTAGTAATAGACACGTACTGGAACGTAGTGACCCCATACTTTTTTAGTTTACTGTACTGGCACGTCAGTACGTCTATTGACACCTCCAGCCATAAAGAAGTATGCGAAAACAGTGCGTCTCTACATGCCAGTCTGTGTCTATTGCTAACACGATCATTCGATCGGGGAAGCCCCACACATGGACCAATAAGCTACCGCCTTGGTCTGTCGGCAGCTTTTATTGGCCCGTGTATGGGGGCCTTAATTCTCTACGCAGGAACACTTCAATAATGCTTCCCATTGATCTCTTTAACCCCTGTGTTCTTCTGTGTATTAACAAGCACAAATAGCAAGAACAGGTGCAATACAAAGGATTCATTTTTAAAACACTCACTGCCCTAAATATGTACTTCAGACCATGCTGAGTGTCTGTGTCACTGCAAAACTCGATTCAGCCCACTAACCACATCACACCTTCAGGAGGACATAGAATTACTTGTTACAGTTGTGAAGGTGTTAAAACCACAATTATAACCGGAATGCAAAAAAAAAAAAAAGCTACAAATTTACACAACTTAACATTTCAAATGAATTCTACTGAAAGATTGAATGATATTGCACATTCATATATCTGTAGCCCAAAAATGTTTATAAAGGTGAAATAGAACCCTACATTAGCATTCATCTTCTATTTATGTTCCCTTACAGCTGTGGTTATCAGACCTTTTCTGTTTGGGTTCAAGCTTTGCATTCAACAACCCTCTGATTTCATAAAAAGGTTACAGAGAGAGATATATAGAAATAAACAGGCGTCCTGCTATAGTTCCAGGGGTACCCAGGGCACAAATGATCACTCCTCCAAAATCTCACCCTAACTGGCCTTCAGGCTGGGCTCCCTTAGCTCATAACAAGGTTACAGATATATAGAAACATTGGGGTAACAGTCACCTGCTATAGTTTCCTGGGTACCCAGGACACAAATAAGCACTCACCCCAAATCTCACACTAACTGGCCTTCAAGTTGGGCCTCCTTAGCTCATAACAAGGTTACAGATATATAGAAACATTGGGGTAACAATCACCTGCTATAGTTCCAGGGGTACCCAGAGCACAAATAATCACTCCAAATCTCACCCTAACTGACCTTCAGACTGATCCCCCTTAGCTCATAACAAGGTTACAGATATATAGAAACATTGGGGTAACAGTCACCTGCTATAGTTCCAGGGGTACCCAGGGCACAAATAATCACTCACCCCAAATCTCACCCTAACTGACCTTCAGTCTGGGCCCCCTTAGTTCATAACAAGGTTACAGATATATAGAAACATTGGGGTAACAGTCAACCTGCTATAGTTCCAGGGGTACCCAGGGCACTAATCATCACTAAGTATCACCCCAAATCCCACTCTAACCAGGACAGGTACCACAATAGCCTTAAAGACACCGAAAAATGAAATCATGCTCTATCATTTGCCACAATTCACCAGCATGAATAGCTAAGCAGCAGGCAACCTGACACCAAAGGGTTAAAACCATGCCATTCCCTACAACCATGTCCTGTTATCTCGTACCCACAATTCTATTCTGCATCTTTTGTCAAACAGATGTTAATTTAATGGCTGCAAACAAAATTATCGCTAGTGTTCCCCTTTACAAGAACCACCCCATTCTTATGGGATTTGGAAGAATACTGTGCTGCATCTGGATTAGAGAGACACTACAAGATTTCTCCCAGTCATTGTATGCAGCAAACAGCCTTTAAATGAGTTGGTTTTATCAGTGCGCTGCAGAGAGGTAGGGAGAAAAGGCAAACTTTCTGCACCCGATTCCATTGCTTCTAACAAATATTTCATTTCTTTCCTCTGCTCTCTGTTAATGCATGTTCTCCTGTTGCAGTGTGTGCCCTTGCCAATTTTATATATATACATTTTCTATTATTGTTACACACACACCCCCAGCTGCCTTAGGGATTAAATATGATGTTTTTATGTATGAAGGGTGAGGGGATTCGATAGGAACTCTAAGCATTTCTCACAAGAACAGGAGGTCACTCACTGAAGAGAAGCAAATGTAGTATATTGTGTTGGAGAAAAGCAGCTTTTGGGCAAAAAAGAGAATCTAGAATAATGGGGAACATATTTTGCATGTGGGTGAATAATGTGCATTTTAGTAAACTAAATATCAGCCTCAGTGTCAGTATTCTTACTACATGGCATTTTAGAGAATTGATAGAATAACATGTAAATAGGGTTAGAACAATAGTGTGTTGATAAACAAAATGATTTGTGCTACAACACAATAGGGGTGTATGACGTGCAAAGGTAGGGTGCATCTCACACTATGCCCTGCCAGTGGTGTAACTCACAGCAAATTCATTTTAGGGCCCCTGACATATCCAGAATATCACTCTCTATATCATATTAAAGTTGATTTAAAGGGGAACAACCCCGATGATGTGTGCAGGATAAGTTAGCATATTGTGTCTTGGAACTGCTATGCTCCGTTTCCCCCCAGTTTGGCACAGTAATCCCACCACCTGATTTATTGATTCTGTATCTCAGTGAGAAGTTTGCCAATTGCCAGCAGAACCTGGGTTAGTGGAGTGGAACAAAGTTTGGGGGAAAACCTAATGATTTCCTTATACAAAAAACTATGGGATGGCCAGCTCCCATAGAGCCCAGTTTAATCTAATAATTGTAACTTGTAAAATGATTTGCTTTTTCTCTGTAATAATAAAACAATAGCTTGTACTTGATGATAGCTAAACTGCATGAATCCATATTGGTGGCAAAACCTATTGGGTTTATTTCATGTTTAAATTATTTTTAACAGACTTAAGGTATGGGGATCCAAGTTACAGATACCCCCCAGGTCCTGAGCATTCTGGATAATAAATCCAGTGTCGGACTGTCCCACTGGGATACCAGGAAAACTCTCGGTGGGCCCAGGTGTCTCTTGCTTCTAATCATTTTGCATAGTTCATGGTCATTCCCTATTTCTTCATGGGAATAAAGATGCTTAATAAAGGAAGAATAGAGTATAGTAGGTAGAGAAAAGAGACTAGGAGAATAAAGAGGTTGAGTGAGGAGAGGAGGTATAATAGTTTGGAAAGTGGGCCCTCGGCCTAAGGTTTTTTGGTGGGCCCCTGGCATCCCAGTCCGACACTGAATAAATCCTATAGTTGTATCTACATATATATTTGATAATGTACCGTTACTGTATGCTTCATTGTAGATGAAGGATACATTATCAAAGGACATTTATGACTATTCATGTTACTTAGATGCCACCCAAGACCAGTATGTGGCTGGATATTGGGGTATAAAACAAAGTCAAGGCATTAATGTAAGTGTTAGCAGCACCATCATTCAGAAAACCACCAGAAGAAGTGCCCATCCTGAAGGCGAATTGGGATGTAAGCTGCTGTTAGCCGTTCCCTATGAGCCTGCAAGCTCTGACAGCTAAAACTTTATGGGTGTAAAAACATAAGAGTTCCTGTAAAAGAAACCACATTGTTCATTTCCTTTACCAGCAAATATTGCTAATGAGACCTTTCTTACACACAGACACAAGCAAATATGTGCAAATATATCTATATCTATATACATACGCTCCAAACTCAGAGAAGAGTCTGTTTAAGTGCCTGAAAAAACGGATTCAATGATTTAATATCATTGGATTATAAAAAAAGGCAAATAAAAAAATTATGAAAACCAATTGAAAAGTTGCTTAGAATTGGCGTCTATAACATAATAAAAGTTACTTTAAAGGCGAACAAGGCCTTTATTGCAAAGCCAATACCCTGCTGTAGTCCTGGACACTAATTAAGGTTGAACCATAGAACTGTTGGATTAACAGCACCTTTGGACCAACGCCGACTTATTCTAGTGACTCTAGAGAAGACAATAAGGAGGAATAACTGTTTAGTAGGTTGAAAATCTCTTAGTTCCCCTGTTCTGAGCAGGAAGAGAGAGAGAACTGCTGTACATGGCTAGGATTGTTTACATGTGCAAGTATGGACGTTAAACACAGGTTTCCATGTAATAGCAAATTGTGCCCTAGAGTAAATATTTCTGGAGAAATGTTAAACAGTGAGTTAGAGCACAGCCATGGGATATCTCACTTTCCTGCTAGGAGTTGATCCGGGTCCCAGTCAGCGCCGCTGTGCTCCACACTGGGAATCTCCATCCTCATATGAGAGAAGGAACGTGGCCTAAAGCAGAGCGAGTCATAGAACAAATGGGCGAACCTGAAGTACAAGGGGCAAACAAGGAAAAGAAACAAATTAAGGCTTTTTTTTTTTTTTATTAATTGCAGTTTGGACTGCAAATATCTACAGTAAATGTGTCCATTTTTCCAGAGAAAGGAAGGGAGTCCTTTGGGAATGTAAATAGATGTGTAGGCTAATAGGGGTTTGAAAAGTTTATTTTCCATTTTTCACTAAACAATATATTATGAATGTATGGCTTATTGTGTGCCCAGATCATTCCTTCTCTCTATGTTTATAAATATGGATTGGAATTGCGATATTGCTTCCCTTAGACAGTACAGTATAAGGGTAAGGTTACTCTATGCCCAGAACATCCTTTCTCTGTATATTCATACATATGATTGGAGCGCCATTGTTGATTCCCTTACAGCAGTGATCCCCAACCAGTAGCTCATGAGCAACATGTTGCTCTCCAACCCCTTGGATGTTGCTCCCAATGGCCTCAAAGCAGGAGCTTATTTTTGAATTCCAGGCTTGGAGCAAGTTTTGGTTATATAAAAACCAGGTGTACTGCCAAACAGAGTCTCAATGTCGGTTGACAATCCTAATAGGGGCTACCAAATGGCCAATCACAGCACTTATTTGGCACCAAAGAACATTTTTCATGCTTGTGTTGCTCCCCAACTCCTTTTACATCTGAATGTTGCTCAGGGGTTCAAAAAGTTGGGGATCCCTGCCTTACAGGAACAGTAACACCAAAAAATGTGAGTATTTTAAAGGAATGACAATATAATGTAGCGTTGCCCTGCACTGGTAAAACTGGTGTGTTTGCTTCAGAAACACTACTATAGTTTATATAAGCAAGCTGCTGTGTAGCAATGGGGGCAGCCATTCAAAGCTGAAAAAGGAGAAACGGCTCAGGATACACAGCAGATAACAGGTAAGCTCTGTAGTACACAATGGAATTCTTCAGAACGTATCTGTTATCGACTGTGTATCATGTGCTTGAATGGCTGCCCCCATGGCTACACAGCAGCTTGATTATATAAACTATATTTTTGTTTCTGAAGCAAACACACCAGTTTTACCAATGCAGGACTACATTAAATCGTCGTTCCTTTAAAACACTTTACATTTTTGGTGTTACTGTTCCTTTTAATCAGTACAGCATGAGGATTTAGCTCACTCTCTCTGCCCAGAACATTCCTTCTGTGTATATTTCTACATATGGGTTGGAGCTGCTTTTCTTAGATAGTACAATATAAAGGTACAACGACATTGTACCCACAACATTCCTTCTCCATATACCAATATTTATAACTATGGGTGTAACCTGCCATAGCATTTATTTAATACAGTATCGCAGTATAGCTTATTATGTACACAGAGTGTATCTTTCTCTGTGTATTTGTTATTTATAAATAGGAAAGGGAACTTATTGTGCATTAAATGGTCAGTTTAACTTGAGGTTACTGAATATGGCGTCTGATGAAAATACATTGTGGCAATGAATCAACTCTGCTTGCAGGTTTATCCTTACAAACACTCACTTTGACCGTAACATAAGACTATGCACATCAATAGCAGAAAACCCTGTCCACAGGGGCACCAATAATCACTCCCTAGACTCCTTGGTGGATTATCTAAGGCATAGGGCCCTGTTTATAAACCACTCAATCAGAACTGATTTTGGGAACAAGAATAATTATTATGGGGAGCAGAACCTGCAACTGTGGGAGCCACAGTGTGAAACCCAGAAATATAATGTTTTAGGGGCCCGGAAATGAAACAATATACCCTTGTGTGCTCTTATTAGGGCTATGGCACATCTGGAGTATCCTCTGCCAGAAGCAAAGTGCCCTAAATCCAATATGGATGTCTTCTTATAGAGCCATTATTAGGCCAAATAGTGCCAGTACAGGTATGGGAACTGCTATCCAGAATGCTCGGGACCTGGGGTTTTCCGTAATTTGGATTTTCATACCTTAAGTCTACTGGAAAATTATGTAAATATTAAATAAACCAATAGGTTGGTTATGCCTAGAATAAGGATTAATTATATCTTAGTTTGGATAATGCACAAGCTACTGTTTTATTATTACAGAGAAAAAGGAAATCATTTTTAAAATGTGGAATGCTTGGATAAAATAGAGTCTATGGAAGACTGCCTTTCTGTATTTCAGAGCTTTCTGGATAACGAGTTTCTGAAGAAATGATCCCATACCTGTACTAGTGATATCACGCCTGTCCTATTCAAGTAAATGGAAGGCACTGTGATTGGTTTTAGTGATTCTCCACTGGCTGAGGTACACCAGCACAGAGAAACACCCTGCCGGCCATCAGGTCTATAGCTGAAGTAAAGTGACATAGTTGGAGATTAGAATGTAAATAGATTGAAATAGTAAAGGTTTTGAAAATCTCAATATTTGAAAGATCTTAATGCACAGAGAATGAGAGATATTTGCTGAAACAGTCTTTATAAATTGGCAATGTCAGTAAAGCCACAGACTTTGACCATAATTGAGCATTACAATCTGCCAATAATACTTAGCAAAGAAAACAGAACTTGTTTTCTTTCCATACTTTGATAAATACGCCCCAGTTTTTCTGTTTACCCATTAGATGAACAAGAAACCTGTCCGATGCAAGGGGCCCAGAAATGTCAGGGTCCTAAAAAAGCACTGACATTGACTCGGTTGTGCAGAACTGCTTTATAGCTGGACAGGAGGTTCAACTTTAACCCTTCTGTATCTTGTCCAATCATGAAGCAGTTTGTAAATGAGACAATGACACTTTTTTTGACTATTCAACTATTACATTGTTGAAAGGTGTAATAAGAAGACAGGGGTCCCAAATCACTACCATGTCTAGTGTCATATTTATCTTTAATCCGTCCAAAGAAAACAATGGCCTCCCCAATCTATTCGATTAGGGTTTATACCTAATATCCATTAGGCAGGGGGCGAAAATACCATCAGCTGACGACCATATTGCACCTAGGGTTGCCATCTGGCTGGTATTTTATTAGCCTGGTATTTTTTTCCAGAAAAGGTGGCAACCCTAAATGCATCATGATGCAGCCTTCAGGGCTCATGTGCCTCCTAGGTGATCATTGACCCAATAAAATCATTGACTCCATTACCTAGTTCCTTTGTTAAGTGATGGATTCTGGGACTTGGCGTCCCTCTACTGTCCATAATGGGAGATGCACAAATTCTCTGGAAAGCAGACAAATGAGTGATTTGCATGTCTCCGCCCATGATGCCTTATGGGAGAATTAAAATTCAGATTTTTGGTATCTAGGCAGTGCTGTGTGTATGGTATTAGACAAGTAAATACCTTCTGAAGGTTTTCATTCCAGAAGGCTTTACTTTGTCTGGAAAGCAGAAGGACTTCAAAACCCAGAATCCATCACTTCACAATGGCACATGGTGAGGGAGAGTTGGATCGATCAATGAGCCAAAGTAGGGAATGTCTTTTACATTTTTATATTTATTTTGAAGTTCCAAGTGTTTATTGAGCTTTTCTACATAAGCCCATCCAAATCAGCTGGAATTAGGGTTGCCACCCTGCCGGTATTTTACCAGCCTAGCCGGTAAAATACCTGCCAAGGCCGGGGGCCGGTATTACAAATATACCGGCAATGTAGCTGCCGGTAAATTTGTAATACGATTAAAAAGAGCCCTTGGCCTGCCCCCAATCCCCTGGAACTTAGCTTTTCTTGTGCTTCTTTTAGCGTCCGTGGCGCGGCCCCGCCCATTTTGCCATCACAGCCGCCCATTTTGACATCACGGCCCGCCCCTTTGTGTCCCCGCCCCCACCAGCCGGTAAAGAATTTTAAAAAAGGTGGCAACCCTAGCTGGAATGTATATTTTCCCGTGGCAAAATCTGGACAAAAGGGGCAGGACAATGATATTGGGGTGATGACATTAGGGGAGGAACAGTAACACCAGGGGAGGCCAGCAGGGTTGCCAGCTTTCCAGCCAAATTGGGCTACTAATTTAAAGTCCAGGCGGGTTTTAAAAGTACAAACTAGCCAATGTAGGAATTTGGGCTACTTTTTGGGCCTTTGGCTGGTTTGTACTTTGGAAACCAGCCAAAGTTTTTTGTTGCCCTAATGTGCCAAGCCTGTGTCTCCCAATGCATTTTGGATAATGAAGTTTTTGTTTAACAATTTGCCAAGTTTAATGTAAGTTTAATGTAAGACTACAATACCCAGCATGCAATGAGATTGACTTGTGTAGAAGCCAGGAGTTACCAGATTTTGGGCTCTATACCCCAGTCTCCCATCACTGTTAGGCATTCTCGTGTCTTCTAGTGACTTTTCTCAATTTCAGAAATTTTGGGGCAAAAATCTGCTGGCCGCCAAAATGTCTAGAGGTTGACCTGTTTTACCAATATTTATTGAAATTGTATATAAAGTAGAGCCTCATAGGGTTCCTATACCTCCTGGGCCCCTCTATATTTACGCCCTTGGTGATGGGCGAATCTGTCCCATTTTACTTCATGGAAGAATTTGCAAATCAGTGAAAATTTGCAATGACTTACCATTTCAGTGATATGAGGGATAGGAAGTTTTGAACCACACAGTGCCTTGAAAAACCAGGCTGTCCAGTTCAAAATTAGACTGGTGGCAACTCTATGCTGTTCAATCATGAGAGCAGCCACTGAATAGGGCATAAGTTACACGACAGATAACAGACAAGCTCTACAGAAAACAATCATTTGTGGTTATTACACAAATAAATTGAAGAACAACAAACTCTCATATAAAATAGATAAAACTTTTGTAGGTGCTGATAAAAACATTAAATGTAAAATATAAATAATTTAATATATTTATTTATATGGCATTGCAACTTGTGTCTCCTAGTTCTCCCATTAGGTACCTACTTTGGCTTTGCCCCCTCTGAGAAATTCTGCACCCCCCTACCCTGTTTTATCGGTGTTGCTGAGCTGCGGCAGTATAAGGGTTAACCTTACTCCTACATGAGTAGCAGCATTCTCCTCTGGAAGATTACAATCTCTCTTACAACATTACTGGTGGAGGGGGAGGGGAATTCCTCTTGCTGCTGAATTATTCATGAGATCCTTGAATTTTGCATTTAAATCTCCTATCATCTTGATCTCAATACTATATATGCAAATCCCCTCTACAATTTTGATTCTCCAAAGATGGGAGGAGGGGGGGAGACTCTTAAATGGGTATGGAAGGGAGGGGCTTGCCATGGTCATTTCAGAAACCATCAGTATTTAGAAATGTAGGGGGGGTTGCTGTTAAAATGAAGAGTTCGGTGAACTTAACTAGGCTGCATTTGGAAAGCATAATATTTATTCAGACACTCATTTTCATTATTTCAGTAGGGTAAGAATGAAATTAGATTGTAAACTTTTTAAATTTCAGTGACATAATCGTTTATGGGGCCCAAAAGCAAAATCATTTCTAGGGTCTAAGATACTGATCCAAGAAGTTCACTCATTTGTTCAAATAATTCCTACCCAGCTTCTTGCAGATGAAAGGGCAAAAACATTCCTGACTCCGGTAGTCGGACTAGTCCATTGATTGATCAATGTTCCCCTTAGGGTAAGTCCACACTGGGCGTTTTGGGGAGATTTGGTCGCCTGGCGACTAATCGCCTCGTTTTTGCGGCGACCAATCTCCCCAAACGCCTTCCCTGACTCTGCACCGACTTAAATTGAAAAAACTAGCGCTAATCACACGCGGCAATTCGTGGGCGACTTCGGAAAAGGAACCGCTGTGTGTCTACAATTACGCCGGCGTCTTTTCATTTTAAGCTGACTTAGAATCAGGGAAGGCATTTGGGGAGATTGGTCGCTGCAAAAATGAGGTGATTAGTCACCAGGCGACCAAATCTCCCCAAAACACCCAGTGTGGACTTACCCTTATGCTCATGCCCCCCCCCCCAACACACCTGTTAGAACACCAATATTTTTTTGACGCCGGTGAATTTTCGCTGGTGAACTATCGCTGGTGAATTTTCCTGGCGGTTTTGCGAATTTATTTGCTTGCGGCAAATCGCAGGAATTCGCCGTGAATTCCCGCCTGGCGATTAAATTTGCCCATCACTAGTAGTGTAGCCAGCCTCGGAGCGTCAAAATCGAGCGTCAATTTGTATCATACAATTGACGCTCCAAAAACTCAACATTATCGGATGAAAATCAAGACTTTATTGGATTATCCAGCACAAATCAAGATGTCAAGAAACATCTTCAGGGACATCTGCCATTGACTTCTACATGACTTTGACAGGTTTGAGTTGGATTATTTTCAGATTCTGATTCTGAGCAGCTTTGGGGTATGATAAATATCTAATAATTCATTAACCTAAAAATACATTATCTATTTCCTAAAAAAAAAAGATATGAGGCTGGTATTTACCATGATCAGCTGAAGTGTCATGCTACAAACAATGTGGGCATATGAGAAACATTTTGTCAATGCATCCATCCATGTCTGGCCATCAGAATATATCCTGAACTACAAGAAGTATCTGAAACACAAATACTTTTAATACCCTCTTTTTAGTAAACTTTTTAGGTCAATCAGGATTATAGTCAGGTACCCAGGTGTCTGTGCCTAGGATGACAACTTTATGGGGAACCGTTTGGGTGTCTATATGTATATAATATAAAAGTATAATTATAAAACACTTTATACAAAAATATTCCCCCAGCCCAGTAAACATTTGTGTTGGTGATGCTCTGGAAAGGGTGGTACCTCTTCTTCGCAATTGCTACTTGCCCAGCTTGTATTGGGTGTGTGCTGAACAGGGAGCAGATAGTTGGACATCAGGGGCGTAACTATAGAGGAAGCAGACCCTGCGGTTGCAGGGGGGCCCAGGAGTGTAGGGGGCCCAGTGAGACCCTAATTAATTAGCAATTTTAATATATCTTGGTAAAATAGGCCAACTTATAAATATTTTGGGGCCCTAAATTGAATTTGCTATGGGGCCCAGTAACAACTAGTTACGCCACTGTTGGACATACCATGCCTATGGCAGTATCAAACCCAAATATAGCTCTGATTATATTCCCAGGCTTGTATGTCACCACAAAATCAGATTTTGGGTGCGGAGGCTTCATAATTTTTGGCCTGGCTGGGCAGGTTCTAGATGCTTTTTCATTATTATTTCTAAAGACTGGTGGCCTTATCTGTCCATCATAACTATATTGAATTGAATGACATACTGCTTATCGCTTTGTGCAAAATTCATTGGTTATGGGGAGGAATGTTATGTCATAACAGTGGCAAGCCATCTTTGAAACACAGCTTTTAAATCAGATTAATTTTTACTCTACTGCAATATGCCAAGAGATTATTGACATAAGGAGCGTCACACTTAAGACCTGAAGAGCCACAGTTGATTAGTTTACACCCATCATGTCTGATGTTTAGCATTATTTACTTAACATATTACATCTGCTGAGTGTGCACTGTCTTGTCCTGCCCTGCACTATGCTGTCCTGTCTTGCAGAAGTTGCATATTTTTGCACTTGCACTTTTTGTCTGTTGTCCGCTACATCTATGTTGTGTGTAGCACCATGGTCCTAGAGGAACGTTCTATTGTTTCACTGTGTACTGTACAAACGTATATGGATGAAATGACAATAAACTCACTCTTGACTTGAATGGAGCACTGACCCTACTGTGGTAGTGTATAGTGATGGGCGAATTTGGGCCGTTTTGCTTCGCCGAAAAATGCGAAACGGTGAAAAATTCGCTAAACGTCCATTTTTTTGGATGCCGGCACACATTTGCCAGCGAAAATGCGCCAGCGTCTATTTTTTTGACGCCGCCGAATTTTCGCTGGTGAACTTTCACTGGTGAATTTTTGTGGCGGTTTTGCGAATTTATTTGCTTGCGGCAAATCGCGGGAATTCGCCGTGAATTCCCGCCTGGCGAATAAATTCGCCCATCACTAGTAGTGTAGCCAGCCTGATGCATATACGTGAAACAGTTGATCCTCAGTATAAAGCAAACTGTGTATAACGGTACTGTTCCTTTAACAGTGAGGAGGTGGTATGGATTTGATTTGCACCTTGCAACCTGCTAACTCCTCCATCCCTTCAGCATCTGGACAAAAGGCATCAACAATTGGGTTGGTAGATCAATAGCGGAAAGAGAAATGGAAGCAGCGGAGAAGTTTATCAAGTACCTTATTCCACTTTGCACAGTTCCCTAATAGCTTGGAGCTCTGTTGAGAGTCGCTCACATTCCACTCCACCCGAGTAGAAGGATTTTATACGTCTTCATCTCCGCCTTTCAGCCATTTATACCTCCATCAGTCCTTTTATTCCTAATGGCTTATCCCTCTGCTCGGTAACACAAGAATGCAAGAAGGTTGGGATGTTCACTTTTTTTGTTTGCAATTTGTATGCTTTTTTTTAACATACTGGTAATTAATTGGGCTTTCAATTAAACCTGCGGGGAAGGAACACGGGTAGCACTCATAGGTACTGTAGAGCTGGGAACATAAAAGTCACAAATGTTCTGCATTCCGGGTAAATGGATCTCTAATGTAGCTCTGTACATTGCAGCTTCGAACAGACATTCCTGGAGATGGTATTTGTGATTTCATATATCTGTCACTCTAGGATATCAAAACAGAAGGCTTTGAAGAGATGTTTTCCCTTGCGATAGACAGTCCTGTTACCTGTACCCAACTGGCATCCATATTTTGAGGGCCCATTTTCTCTGTTGTCTGAATTGTGTCCAGTTTCAGTGGCCAGTCAATGACTGAAGTGTGTAATATTTTGAGCAGTGGCTTCTTTCTCACCCTATGGCACAGCTGGGTGATCACTTTGTTGGCTCATTAGTTCCAATCACCTCTAATTCTGCAGCCCTATGAACAGGAGAGACCCATCTGTTAGTTATTTCTTTGGATGCTCTATGGGGAGAGCATTGCTGCAGGAACAATTGCTGGGTGAATCATTCCATAGTGAATCACTGACAAGCGCTCTACAATGAGTTTAATTAGGTGAAACACAGAGAGCAACAAGGAGAACCATAGCACCTACCTTAGTATCTGTCTCTCTACAGATATATCAATACATCAACTGTCAAACTCCTTTGAGGAGATGCTATGCCACCAATTAGCAACTGCCTGCTTCAGTATTCTTCTAACAAAGTCCACATTACTCTTGTATGGCCTTGTTTAAGCTGCTTTCAAATATAGTGTCTTCTTTTAACCCTCCCTTTGTATGTGATTGATCCTACATTTTCATCACTGCTCCAGAGATGTCCCTTCTACAAACAAGTCCAGAATGTATTGGGCAACTAAATGTCCATTATGTATTTGTTCATGTCCTAAACTCTTGGATAGTGATTGTGAGCTTTACCATTTTAAATAGCACTGTATGTTGTAATCACTTTTTTAGGTGGCTTTAGCTACACTTGAATAAAGTTGGTGTGCTCTACTGATTCTCTTTCTTCCCGGTCGTTTTCCTTCCTTCTAGTCCTAAGAGGATTTGAGGGGCACACACCTGGTTCAATCTTCTCAATTGTGTGGGTGCACCTCCCGCAGTGTCCTTCCCCACTGGAATACAGGTATCAAGAAACAAAATGGGCAGCACTCCAGAGTAAAGTTAAAAATTGCCTTTATTCACCAACAGCAGGGCAGCATTTGTTGTTGTTTGGACCGATTTGACAGCTTATCTGCCCGTGTATGGGGGCTTCCGACGGGTCTTCCCGATCGATATCTGGCCACGATATCAATCGGGAAGGTTGGATTTTTACCCGACCGACCCGTCGGAGCCGCTTGGCGCATCGTAATTCGATCGTTCGGCTATACGGCCGAACGTTCGAATTACCCCCGATATAGCCATGCAGTTTAGTGGCATATCAGGGAAAGATCCGCTCGTTTGGCGATGTCGCCATACGAGTGGATCTTGGAGTCTATGGCCACCCTTAAGGTAGGATCCAAATTATGGAAAGATCCATTATTGGAAAACCCCAGATCCCAAGCATTTTGGATAACAGGTCCCATACCTGTACTAATGTCATATATGTCAACAATCCACTACCTGCTGAGTATCTGCTGGTGGCTTGTTCACTGTTCCACAAATATTAGCTCTTTGTTAGTCCACTCTACACATCATCAATGCAGTTATTTTTATTTAAATATTGGGGGAGGCGGTCAGTGTATAAAAAGACCTTTATCAAGATTTTTAAAGCCACTGAGAGCACAAGACACACACATCTATATATGTCATACAGATGCAGTGACAATTAGCAGGCTTTTCAGCTGAAAGATGATAAAGTTGGCAGTACACAAGAGGGTGTTACAAAACACTTTTACACATGGGCTATGTGCTACCAGGCACTTGCTTTTGTGGCTGCTATGGACTTCTGGGAGCTGACACTGTGTTTATGCACTGGATTCCTGAGCTACACTTAAGGACACATAAGGACCATGAGAAACAACAAGGATTGGTCTTGGGCACATGAACACCATGCACAGCACTCGCTATACTGTTGAACTATAAATTTGGGATACATTACTAAACTGCCCAGCTTCTTGCTGTCTGAGACTTCTGTTATACAGATATGAAGCATATAATAAACAGCAGTCTAAAACTGGTCCCCCCACCCAAAAAAAAATCTTTGCAACCTTAAAGGGCAAATCAACCCCAAAATAAAAATGTGCCTGCTAACAGAAAAGATACATCTGAGCAACTTTGCAATATACACTCATTGCAAATTTTCTATGGCTTTTAAGTTATTTGTACAGGCATGAGATCCGTTATCTGGAAACGTGTTATCCAGAGAGATCCGAATTATGGAAAGGCCGTCTCCCATAGGCTCCATTTTATCCAAATAATCCAAATTTTAAAAATGATTTCCTTTTTCTCTGTAATAATAAAACAGTAGCTTGCACTTGATCCCATCTAAGATATAATTTATTGGAAGCAAAACCAGCCTATTGGGTTTATTTAATGTTTACATGGTTTTCTAGTAGACTTAAGGTATAAAGATCCAAATTACGCAAAGATCTGTTATCCGGAAAGCCCCAGGTCCCGAGCATTTTGGATAACAGGTCCCATATCTGTATATGTATTGTGAGTGAAAGCAGTGTTTGTCGTTGCTGGGAAACTAAGACTTTTGCAACTTTGTTTAACAACCAAGTGTTAAACAATAGCAATTGTTTTTTATAAATACCTTTAAAAGCACTGAAACTTTTTAAGTGGCCATACACAGGCAGATTAAAGCTGTCGGTTCAGCAGCTTACCTGCCCATGTGTGGGGTCCTCCTGATCCAAATGAGGCCAAAAATCGGGCAGATATCGATCAGTCAAGTCAAGGCTAATGCGGTCCTGCGAGCCGTCGGCGCCCATCCGTAGTATTGTAATCTGACTGTTCGCCCTCAAGGCCGAATGTTCGGAATCACCCGATATCGCCCATCGATTAGTGGGCATATCGGGTTAAGATCCGCTTGTTTGGCGACCTTATAGTGTATAGCCACTGTGGCATGCCACTGCCCTGCACATGCACTTTTATGGGGGGATTAGCGTTTGGTAGGCCGTTAGCGTAGGATTTGGAGCTTAGAGACAGGGACACCAATTGTGGGGTGGACTTGCCCTTTAACTGAAACCTTTCATGAAACTGGTCTATTTCGCTCATATATTTCTATATTTAAAGTATGCACTATTAAGAAACCCAGTGAGCTTTCTATACCTATAACTGTCCCTCCCTCCCTCATTTAACCCCCTAACCGTAATAATGAATCAAAAAGACACGAGTGCCAGCCTGATTGTCTACTAATTTGTACGTTTCAAGGGCTTGGTATTTCTTGCATCTACAGTATGTATAGAACTAAAATAAGGTGCTACTCCCATCTATAACCAAGCATCACAGAGCCATTCCTGCATGCTCTCCAATACCTGGTCATTTGGCTCCTGTTCCAGATGGCTGCCTGCAAAACGCAGAACTATAAAAACAAATTGGAAACAGGAAATATCTCATTATTTTTTGATGTGCTTTTTATGTAAAGCATGGCAGTGGCTGGGAGCTTGTATATGAAGCAGTAACATATCTATTCAGCCTTGCTTTGCCACTGTGTGAGACTGGAGCATTCTATAAAGGGGTTAATAACATCTTCTGTAATGCAATTTCCCAGCATACAACAGAGTAGGTATCTGATAGCGTAAGTGCCCATCGGGACTATAACTGTGAATAGAGTTCTATCCGAATATGTTTGTCTGCAACACTGGCCAGAGACCAGCCCATAATATTAGTATGATTGTTACTGCAGGGTTGTGCATATAAAGCACTAGTAACGTTACGCTTAAAGTTACAATAACTATTAGTATGATGTAGAGAGTGATATTCTAAGACAATTTACAATTGGTTTTCATTTTTTTTATTATTTGATTTTATTTCAGCAATTTGGTTGATAGGGTTCAAATTACCCTAGTATACATGTACTGATTTGAATAAGAGACTGGAATATGAATAAGAGGCCTAAATAGAAAGATGAGTGATAAAAAGTAACAATAACAATACATTTGTAGCCTTACGAGCATTTTGTTTTCAGATGGGGTCAGTGTCAGTTAAAAGCTGGAAAGAGTCAGAAGAAGAAGGCAAATAAACAAAAATGAAATAAAAATAGATAATGAAGACCAGTTGAAAAGTTGTTTACAATTGGCCATTACCAGGTTGCTGAGCTGGAGCTGCTGAATAGTGATGGGCGAATTTGTCCCATTTCGATTTGCTGAAAAATTTACCAATGTCCTGCAAAATTTGCGTAACGGAGAATAATTCACAAAACGTGAATTTTGACGCCTGTGTTAAAGTCAATGGGCATCCAAAAAATGTTGATGCGAGACGGTTTTGACGCGGGTGACTTTTCCGACACAAATTTTTTGACTTTGCTGCAAATTCATGCCTTTCCCGAATTTATTCTCCCCTCACTACTGCTGACTAAGCTTAATAACTCAAGAACCACAAAATATTAGAAAATAAAAACCAATTGCAAATTATCTCAGAATATCACTCTCTACATCATACTAAAAGTTAACTCAAAGGTGAACAACCCCTTTAAGTTGTTCTGTTTAGGAATAGGGTAAATGGGAGGAATTTGCAAAACCTGCAGATTTTCACGAATTTGACTACTTTTATGCTTTAAATATTGGGCACTGTGTGACATTTCTCTGTGTCA
Organism: Xenopus petersii; assembly: GCA_038501925.1. Lineage (NCBI taxonomy): Eukaryota > Metazoa > Chordata > Amphibia > Anura > Pipidae > Xenopus > Xenopus petersii. The sequence continues at coordinate 95,832,644 of CM076688.1, read as the reverse complement.
CTACCAAGTGTTACAATCTAGCAGGAAATATTATCCAATATGCCATGTTTCTGGACCATGAATTATATTAAAACGATAATGTCAACAGGGAGGTTACGGTGAGTCAAATCTTTTCAATTAAGAGTGTTTATATATTTTTTTTTAATTATAAAATGTTCGGGTAGCTGGATTTTGGTACTGCTAAAAATGGCAAGGAATCATGATTATCAAATTAGTTTCTGTATTCCTCAGTGACGGCTTGGGGAAGGGGAGCAATATTAAGCTGCAGGGGGCTGGGTGCATAGGTCTCCCACTGGCCCAAAGTGTTCAGTTCAACACTGGTTATATAAATCCAGGTCACTCCCAAATAATCTAAGTGGGTTTCAGGGTCGGACTGGAGCATCGGAGGCCCATTAGGACTGCGACTGCAAGGGCCCTCCTAGCAGTACGCCCCCTTCCGAATATGGAATATGGGATATGAAAAGGAAAGGGCCTGAAGAGAAAGATAAAAGCAGCAATAAAAATACATTTGTAGCCTTACAGAGCATTTGTTTTTTAGATGAGGTCAGTGACCCCCATTTGAAAGATGGAAAGAATCTACAGAAGGTGGCAAATAAAAAACTTTAACAAAAAAAAAAGAAAAAAAATTGTTTAGAATTCACAGTCCTGTATAATAACTCAAAGTTAACTTAAGTTTGAACCACCACTTTAACATTTATAACTGATTGTTTTATCTTACTTTGCCTACCCACTCTTTCTGGCACCGTACAGGTTAAATATCAAAGTGCTTTTTTATTCTTCTGGTGACATTTTGGTTCCACTATTGTGGTTTGTGATCTCAACTCAGTGGAAAGACTTGGTAGGAATCTAACATCCCCCCCCCGTTTTATTATGAAACTTGCAAAGGGCTCTGTGTTCCGATAATGTATGTCTGCTGTGGCCGGAGTGTTCCACCACTGGCAATGGGGCTGTCTCAGTCAGTAATTGAATGTACCTGCTCTACGTGCTGCCGCACCATTGGTCACCTGGCATTCAAAATATTCTGTTATTACAAGCAATTTCCACTGTTCTTGGATGGCAGGATAGATTTGTGGAAGGAAGAAGTGTTAGATTTAATGCTATCAGCAAATATTAGATCTGACTTCCAAACTACTGCCTGGTTGCTAGGGCTTAATTACCAGTTTAAATTCTAAGTCATAAGTGTAGAGAACAAAACATGTAAATAATTCAAAAATCCCCCCGAGTGCCAAGCACAACCCCCCAGCAGCCACATTTGTGATTCTGTAGGAACAATTACACTAGTTGGGGTCATTTATCAACACTAGGCTAATTTGCCCATGGGCAGTAAAACATGGCAACCAATCAAAGCATTGCATTCATTGTTCTACCTGCAGCTGGCTTTTAAAAGCCAATCACTGATTGAATATCAGGAATTTGCTTTGTAATGCCCTTAGAGTACAAAGCACAGATGTATTTATCATCACATATTATCCCGTAGATAATTTCAGCGATAGATTTCTCCTCTCCCCCTCCCCCTCCCTTTCTTTAACCCCATTAGTTCTCTGTTTTCCCCCTTGCCTCACTTTTTCCCATGTGTTTCTTTTCGTTTTCCCTCACCACCCCCTCTTGCCCACACGCTGCCATAATTAAGCCAAATTAAATTGTTTGACTAAATAGCATGCATGATTGGGAGACAAGTTGTAATTCCGCACTGACAGATATCTGTCAAAACATTGATCTAGTAAAGGAGAAATACAGAGGGGAACATGACGAACAGCGAGGGGAAAGCAAACACTATCATTTCCTTCATGTGTCTACTCCAATTAATGTTGCTGGGAGCGCAGATTGCTCCTTCTCAATTGCAGCCTCCTTTCCACCTACAGTATCATAGGAGGGGGAAATGTATAATGTCATACGTTGTGATGCTCTAGCTGGCCCAATATGGAGCTTAAGTTGCACACTTTTTGTAAGGAAGTTTGCGGCCTAAAGATTTCATGGCATTTACATAAGGCTAGGGATGTGATGATGGGCATATTTATAGGGTTCCACGTATCCTAAAGAAAGGGTCGTCAACCTGTTTTCCCTATGAGTCACATTCAAATGTAAAAAGAGTTGGGAAGCAATACAAGTATGAAAAATGTCCTTGGAATGCCAAACAAGGGCTGTGATTGGCTATTGGGTAGCCATTATGTGCAGTGGCTGCCTACAGTAGGCTCTACATGACACCTAGTCAAGCTGAGCCTAGGCTCAACTAATACATCTAGATTTTATGCAATTAAAACATGCTTCAAAGCCTGAAATTGAAAAATAAGCACCTGCTTTGAGGGCTTTCACAGCAATATGTTGATCATGATCTATGGATTGGCGCTTCCCTAAATATTCTGTTTAGTACAGAGGAACACCTGAAATGGCATTGTTTTAAGTTTCTTCTCTTTGTGCAGATTTTGTTCCTGCTGAATATTGCCCAGTACAGTACAGGGAGTACCACTGGTGACAAGGTTGTATGGTTCCTCTCTGTGCAGGGTATGAGGTTCCTGCTGAATTGAACACAGTAAAAGGCAGAAGCTGGATTGGTTTATATGTATGGTGTCTCTCTATAAAAGCTTTGACGACAAGATTGATTGGTTATTTGTAACCTTTTTCATGCTTCTAATAAGGCAATATTAGGTAAGAAATAGAGCTTGGGTCAAAATAGACAAGGAGGCTTTGGCAAAAACTGTAAGCTAAGATAGCAATAGAGGTACAATATGGAAAGAATGACAAATTCCCTTCTTATTAATAATTCCATTCAATTATTGCCATTAAAAAGCAAAGGTGTAGCAACTGTTGAACGGCAAATATGAAAATATAAGGTTGTAGGGCCCTGTTTTTCTCCTTATGTACCCCAAAGGAGCACAGAAACGCAACTAAACTCATTGAGCGTGAGACATCACATGAAGAACAGAGGGGCAAACAATAACAAGTACTGTACTAGACTGAAAAGCAATGGATTCATCTGCCCTCATTTTCATTCCAGCATCATTATCCTGGAACAAAAGTTTAGATAACCATTAGTAATAATAAACTCTAAAGGGAATTTTTAGTAGCTTAAGGCACAAAATGTTTCAATGTCCTTAATATATTGATAATGGGTTGAGTGCAGAGGACTCTTGTATTTGTCTATATGTATTTTGTGGTCACAGCCTCATTGCACCCCCGCCTAATGGTTTTAAAAATTAGTGGTGAGCACAACTTTCCCTTGTTTGTTATAGTTATACAGGAGCAGTGACCAGCTCCATGTTGTAGCTCCCACCCTTCCCAACTATAGTCAGGTGATCCCACTGGTGTCTAATAAAAGGGCAGCCAAGTGGGAGTTTTACTTTGAAAGCAGCAATTAAGTTGCAGGTAAAACGCAGTCCCTTTGTAAAATGTATAATGAAGCAATGGAATTGTCAATGAATCAGATGCAATTTGAGTGTAGGACTGGCCAGATATGGGATGACTTTGACGTAGTTGGCCAGCGATATATTGCAATATATGGACAAACCATCCCTGTTTTGTTTAAATGGTAAGGCATTTTGAGTTGCTTATGGCACAAAATGTTTCAATGTCCTTAATATATTGATAATGGGTTGAGTGCAGAGGACCTCTTGTGTGTGTTCCTCTCCGTCAAATAAACTTCCCTTTATTATTTTGTTGAACTCCACACAGTCCGTGTCAGCATTTGTATTATTTCCTCTTCTATATCTCCCTCTGGGCTGTAAGGAAACAAATGTTCTGCGCTTGTCCTTTCTTAGAGAGGATATAAAAGTCGATCTATGGAATAGGGAGTGAAATAAATTTTATTGGACCATCAAGTTGTAAGGAACCCAAGCTTTCAAGCCACTGTGATTTTTTTTCCCCACAAAATGTATTTGTTGTGGTTTAAGAATTTGTGAAACTCCTGGTTCAGTAAAGGAATACATTTTATAAGGGACTTGTCTTAATTAAGGACAAACTTGTGGCATTTATCAACCCACTTTAAAGGTATTAAAGATCAACTTAACTTGTATCTATTCTTACTTTATATATGTCCAAAGGAAATGCTAAGAGATGAATGTGTAATAAGTTATCCTTGTGGAAAGCTTTTTTTGGCTTCTATGAAACATATTTCTAAGTTTGTTTGCAGGTTCTGTCTTTGTTGAAACTGCTATTGTGTCCCCACTAGGGTGTCGGACTAGGGTGCAAGGGGCCCACCAGAAAACCTGGGCCTACTCTTCCGAAAACCTGGCTGTCCAAGTTAAAACTGGAGAGGTTGCAACCATAGGCAAAGCTGTCCCATGGGGATCTGTGAACCTCAGTTCACAGAAAAAGGGAACCCCCCCCCAAGTCCTATACAATATAGGATACATGGTTATACCTAATTCCAATAATCAGTTCCTGTTCTACCCCCTGACTTCTCCCTTGGAATAAAGAAAGGAGCGAGGAATAATTTTGATCTCTTGTAGGCAGACTACCATATCTGATTTTGAAAAGATGGGAATATTTCAAAGTCATTACATTTTCAATATGCCATATTTTTAATGACATTTTATATACTGGCCATAGAATGTTAAAGGGGCTGTTCACCTTTAAATTAACTTTTGGTATGATATAGAGAGTGATATTCTGAGACAATTTGCAATTGGTTTTAGTTTTTTATTATTTGCGGATTTTGAGTTATTTGGCTTTTTATTCAGCAGCTCTCCAATTAGCAATTTCAGCAATCTGGATGCTCGGGTCCTAATTACCCTAGCAACCGCACTGAGTTGAATAAGAGTCTGGAATATGTATAGAGGGAGATGAGATGAGTTATAAAAGATAGCAATAACAATAAACGTGTAGCCTTACAGAACATTTGTTTTTAGATAGGGTCAGTGACCCCCATTTGAAAGCTGGAAAGAGGAAGGCAAATAATTAAAAAACGACAAGAAATAAATAATGAAGCCCAATTGAAAAGTTGCTTAGAATGGGCCATTCTATAATATAAAAAATAAAAACTAACCTAAAGGTGAATCACCCCTTTAAGTGTGGGGGTTTCATACATGTAGTGTTGCATTTAATAAATAACACAAATGAATGAGCTGGAAACCAATCTTGCTGTGCCAAAATCCTTCCCACCCCTGGCATAGATATATTACACTGCATGGACTGAACAACTGTTGGCCAAGGAGTTCTTTATACATATATGTTTGAGCTTCCATTGCTCTAGTACAGTGATCCCCAACCAGTGGCTTGTGAGTAACATGTTGCTCTCTGACCCCTTGGATGTTTCTCCCAGTGGCCTCAAAACTAGTGCTTATTTTTGAATTGCTGGCTTGGAGACACGTTTTGGTTGCATAAAAACCAGGTGTACTGCCAAACAGAGTCTCCTGTAGGCTGCAAATCTACATAGGGGCTACCAATTGCCAATAACATTCACGCACCCCTAGGAACTTCTTGCATCATTATTTTGCTCTCCAACTTATTTTACATTTAAATGTGGCTCACGGGTAGAAAAGGCTGGGGACCCCTGCTCTAGTAAATTCATTCAACCAGTCTAATGAAACTGTCCCCTCTGTTGGTCAGATTGTTCTAAAACATGGTGCAATACTTGCTTACGAATATAAAGGTTCCAAATATATTGCTTCAGTATAAGGTCTCTTTAACCCTCCAAGTGCCATAGAATGTAGAATCTATCATTCAAACAAACAAAACAGAAAGTGCTCATTCCCATAAATTTTATGTTTCCTGCGTGTTCATTTACACAGCAGTATAGATCCTAAGGCTGACCCCCAGCATGGAAAGGGTTAAAAGTGGGGTGGAATTCTAGGGGGAAAAAAGTGGTGTTTGCTTCATTTCCAGTGATTGCTGCTTATATGACTTCAGCATGTGATTCTTTAGGTGGAAGTCCACAGCTTCAAAAGTTGCCATTGTGAGCAAGGCATTTTGCAGCAGGGCATCACATTAACCTGCATCAAGGGGGGACGGAACATTGCCTTGCTTACCAAGCACCGTGCAGCACCCTGGTAGGTTGGGTGTAGCCCGTTCGCATGCAAAATATATGGGCAGAATTTGTGGCTTGGAGTGTGGGTAATAATAAACGGGAAACGCCCGCCGGGTTATGCACAGTTGTAAACATTTTCTTAACACATACTTATAAAGTGCACAGAATTAAAGAGAAACATCTAGCTTATAAACAATAGTTCTTCTTCATACAAAGACTTTTATTTAGTATGCATATTTCAGCCTCTGACATGTGGGAGCTGCCATACTGAGTAAAAATGAAATATAATCCACAGTCTGACCCCCCCCCCCCCAAATTGTTATAAAAACAGGAGACTACTGGAACTCATGTAGATTATTTAATATGTGTGTGGGTGTGAAAGTCCTACACCACTGGAAGCACCATTGTATAATGGATCCAATCCTTCTGCTCAATGCTTCCAGTGTCACAGGTTTATAAATAAACGATGAGATATATTATAGAGATGCTTTAACTGGGAGGGATAATCTGATTAAATATCCTTTCCCTTAGAACAATGAGGTGGGAGTGGGACAAAGAGTATGTTTAATAACAATTGGAAATTGTTTGTTTGACCCAGTCTTTTTCCTCAATCTGCCCTAAGGTTCCCTCAAAAAACATGTGCTGCAACTTGCCTTGTCATTTACTAAAACTGATGCTAATCTGCATTTTTATAGGTGCATCAATTTAAAGTCCTGCATTTGGTCAGTTATGCCCGGGGAATTGTGGAATAATCCGGCATATGGTAAAGTTGCAGCCAAAAATGGGGGTTCATTACCGTGGGCATTTTTTGATGGTAGTGAAGTGCCCTCCTCTGCTCTGTGTATAAATCACTTTTAGGGCTTGTTGATAAAACTTCATGCATGTGTCTCCATTATTTTCTCCCCACTCAATTTTGGAAAAAAAAAAGAATGGAAAGCAAGTGAAGAAAAGTCTTCTGGTGAACAACCGGACAAACAACTCAACTTGAAAAAAAATGTTATTTAACCATATGCAATTCCAGCAGTTGGTGCTGCATGTAGCGGGTCCAGGAAGCAAGTTATTGGTTTGATTATAGGTTGAAGGTCTGTGGTGGGCAAATTGCATTTTTTTATATGGGCCCTTGTAGATCATCCATAACATGTACTTCTAATGATGCTGGAATTGAGAAAACTTTTCATTATGGGCATTATGTGCTTTACTATACATCTGTGCCACAGTCACTGACAGCGACAGCCTCACTATTCCCTTTCTCAGGGCTACAACTCTTCGGTGGGGTGTTTTACTTATTTGCCCCATAGATATAGGGCCCTTTATTCCCTATAAGACCCCCAGAATTTCCCTATAAACAACCAATCACCAGTTCCCAGAATGAAAGCCACTCAATATACAGTATATTAGTAAGCGGCATCTTTTGGATGTAGTTATATTCCATTTGTTCTTGTACCAATACAAACACAGAAGCAAGGCGCCATCTGTTAAGAACCCACCGTGCCATTCCCCAACACCCTTTATTTCCCCCCCACTTTCATATGTGGAAATGCAGTCTACCAGCGAATGTTTAACTACAATATTCATATCCCCAACATCACATTTGCAAGCATACTTTGACTGGGCGGATTTCAATGGGATTTGCGCCGCACAATATATGCAAATGCGGTTTTAAGCAGTCACAACTCCCAGCAAATTCAATTTGGCACCTAAAACAAGGTTACCATTTTGGCATTTAATGTTGCTTAAAAATCACAAGTAACACTGGTTCCCTTTATTTCCACAACAGATGGCTCCTGCCTTCATTTAGAAGCAGATTTTTGGTCGGCGTCCAGGAAAGAGAATCTTTGCTTCATCTTCACAAATGCCACTGTTTAAAAGCAGCAATCTGTCTTGTTCAATTCTATTTACATAGATATATTATTTTCCCTTATTAGAGAAAGCTCCTGGATTTAAATGACTGCACTGGAAGCTTCTGGGAGAACAGATACAGTATTTCTGTTGCACTTCATTTTAATGCCTTCTAAGAACACTGGTTATATCCATTGGGAAGGAATATGGCTGCTCAAAGAAGCCAAGGCAGTTACATTGTCAGAGGGAAAGTGACTAAGTGGCTGCTGAGGACTAGTGATTTGCGGGTTGGGCAGGTTCAGGCTGACTTCCACATGCTGTTCTTGGGCCATGGCAAGTTTAGGCAGAACTTATCCATTCTGCCCATAATCTTCTACTGCCCCACTTCTGCCTTTGTGTGCACCTTTTATTTACTTCCCCTCCGTGACAGGGCAGGTGTGGGTACATGAACTAGGGAGCAAACTGGGTGAGGGTCGGGTGTGGGTTCTGCTGGGCTTGGTTGGGGTTGGGTTTGGATTGACTTTTAGTCCACCCACATATAACCATCTTGCCTTACTAAACACTATCCCACAGTAAAAACAACAATCCTGGAGACCATCTTGCCTTACTAAACACACTATCCCACAGTATAAGCAACAATCCCAGATACCATCTTTTTTGCTGTATGGTATTTATGCCAGCATAAGACACTAATTTGCATATTTGTGTGGAAGCTTCCATACTGTTATCTCGGGCAATCTTGGCCACAGAACTGTTCATAAAGAAACAGGAGGACATAATCGAGTTATGTCCTCCTGTTTGAGTTTTATCAACAGTTCTGTGGCCAAGATTGCCTGTGATAGGTTAGAGATTGAAAGATATGTTAACCTCATATAAGAGATTTTACAGAATGATCATGTAATTGTCTTTATTTAGGGACTCCCTGCCCTTGTGTAGGCTGAACTAAGGCTGCATCCAAACTATAGGAAATCTTATATAATAATAAGAGGAAGACTATCACCCTTAAAGCTGGCCATAGATGCAAAGATCTGATCGTACGAATCATCGTACGATCGGACTTTCCCATCTCCCGACCCGCCACTAACCATTCAGATCAAAGTCTTACCAGTCAGATTAGTTAAAGAACAGATCAGCAATGTTCTGCCCATGACAGCAATCGTACGATATCTATGTCCAACCAAAGCTAGTGACAGTCTCACACTCGTACGATCGGCAATACATGCAGAGATATTATCCACAGCCGACAGAAATTTTCTAACCTGTCTGATCGACCAAACGACCGATCTCCGCCGGACGAAAAATGTCGGGACTCTCCACACACGTCCTCGATTCGATCAGATCTTTGCGTCTATGGCCAGCTTTAGGTGTGCGGAGAGCTGTGGGTGAAATCTGACCCCGATCATCTTCACTTAAATGGTAAAAACCCTTTATATAATATCTATTGTCTGCTATATAAGAAGCATACAATGACTTTATTGAGACTGCAGTAGAGCAAATAGTAGCTTATTTATATACAGTGTATCAGAGATTCTGAAGACACATACAAATAAGTGTTGGTATGTTCCTGTTTGTATACTATTTAGGTGGGGTATAAGTTTTCCTGTATATAGGTATCAGTTTGCATATGTTTATGTAGGGGTGAATCCATGTTAAGGTGTATATTTGAGGGGGGGTGTAAATGTGCCTCTACACTAATGGCCAAATCCCCATAGCACCATTTTTTGCTGATGGTAAGTATAGAAGGGGGTTAGATGGGATCGCAGCAGGAGCAAAAGTGCCACAGGCAGTATCTGGAACTCACCAATGCTCTAATGTGGCAGAAATATGGTACATTCTGCCACAATCACATTATTTTTTTTATTGTACACGGTTGATCTCAATGTGATCTAGTTGCATGAGGCAGAGCGTGTGCTCAGTATAAAAAGCATGTATTGTGTGTGACACAAATCAGTCACACAGATATTTAGCTCCAGAATGGACATTAATACACCAGCTTTAACCCTTCATACACACACACACACACACACTAATAAATCAGCATCATTTTTTACTACATACATTAGTATCCTAAACTGAAATGTACCTGCTTGATGAAAGGTGTATTAATGGCTGAGAAAGCGTTAAAGAGCAATATGAAAAGAGAGAACTTGATTGGTAGGAGGGGAGTATTGAGGAAGTATACATGGAAGGTGGATGGAACAGGTTGGACAAATAAATGATGGCAGAATTGATACAGAGAGACTGGGGGTTTGTGTGTGACAGAGAGGGAAAAGGGAGAAGGGATTGCAATAGAGATTATTTAAGAATTGGTAGGAGAGCGAGAAGAGAGGGTAGGAGAGAACTGTGTGTAATGGAAAAGAGAAGACATTGAAAGGAAGATAGGAAAGGAAATAAGAGAGAGAAAAAGACAGAGAGAGAGACAGGCAAGACTACTGTGTGCAGGGCTGGATTTACATAGTGGGCGCCCTAGGCCCACTGCCGTTTGTCGCCCCTCTCCCCTCCAGGGGGACAGGAGCAATGGGGATTGGCGCATGGGAAATTTAAAAAATGGTTGTATCTCCAGCGCATCCCCAGTGTTTTTGAACCAATGTGGGTGTGGTTGGGCATGCTGCCCCCCTAAAATCCTGCCACCCTAGGCCCGGGCCTTTCCAAAAATCCGGACCTGACTGTGTGCCACAGAGTGGAAGAGAGGGGTCACGTCCCATACATAGTGGAAAAAATAAAGGAGACAGTACTGTGTGGGAAAAGAGGATAACAGAAAGAAGATAGAGTAATGTGAGTAGAGTAGAAAAGAGAGAGAGAGCATACTGTGTGGGGCATAGAGGAAAAGAGAGAAATTTGGGAGTACTGTGTGGTACAAAGGACAACAAATAGACGAGATAGTACTGTGGGGATAGAGAGAGAGAGAATACTGTGTACGGGGTTGAGAGGTAAAGAGAGAGACAGAGAAGAGTGTACTATATGCAATATGTGTGTGACTTGTGGAATGAGATAGCAAACTCCCAGAAACTTAACATCTACATATTACTAGGGAGGGAATACAGACTGGTGTTCTGTAATCTTTCCAGGTATGGGGCCAAAGACAGACAGACCCTGAGCCAGTCCAGACAGTGTACACAGCTTGGAAATGCAACTGGGAGGGTACAGACACAGCTACAGGCCCAGGGAGAGCAGACGGTGCAAGTGAGGTGACCTGGAGGCAGTGGAGGATGAGTACAGTGCCCCAAATACTCAGCACTGAGGAACACCCACTTCCAGAGATCCCCGATTTCACTTCAATATAAGAAGTGAAAGACAGGCCATTACCCTATACTGCACCCCAGCCCCACCCACACCCATTACACCCTCTACCTGCTTTGGCAATGCAAAAAGTATTTAGTCCTGCCAATAACACTCATTGGATTTGATAGGAAAGAGTACTGTGTGGGATAGAGAGGAAGAGGAGAGTACTATGTGGGATAGAGAGGAAGAGGAGAGTACTGTGGGGGTGGGGATAGAACAGCAGAGAGAGAGATAAAGGAATAACCATGGAGAAGAGAGAGTAAGGAAAAAGGCGTAATAAGAAGAAAGAACTGCATTTTATAAAGAGAAGAGGAGAATTTGCTGGGTAATTGTGCAGAAAGAAAGGGCAGTAATGTAGGGGGGAGGTGAGAGTAGGAAGATGACTAAATGGCAGTGACATGAAAGGATAGGAAGAAACAACATAATATACTAAAGGAGGAGCAATTTGGAAAGGGAGGGAAATGCCTACATAGCCATGTAGCTATGAGAGTTGTGAAGAGCAAACATAGAGAGGTCCTGAGTTATAGGAAATGTTGGGAAGAGATAAATGAGGGGGCATGGTCACAGCGAACAAAAGTATGATGGCAAAAGTGTGAGAGATGTGGTGAGAGATATCATAGAGGGATATGGTTATGGAGAACAGAAGCATGATGGGAAAAATATAAGCGCTAGAAGAGGGGTATCAGAGAGGGATATGGTTGTAGAGAACAGAAACATGGTGGATGGGACAGTTTAAGAGATGTGGTGAGAGATATCATAGAGGAATATGGTTATGGAGAGCAGAAGCATGATGGGAAAAATGTAAGATGGGGAGAGGGGTATGGTTGTGGAGAACAGAAGCAATATGGGAGAGGGGAGAAGTGTGAAAGAAGGAGAAACTGGGGGGAGCATGGCTGAAGTGAACAGAGGGATGTTGGGAGAGGGGAGGAATGGGAGAGGTGGGGAGGGGGTGGCTAGAGAAACAGATGATGGGAGAGAGGAGAGAAGTGTGAGAGACTGAGAAAGGGAAATGAGGAGAGTTGGGGAGAGCATGGCATTAGAAAAGAAAAGGATTATGGGAGGAGAGAGGAGCAATGTGAAAGAAGGGGTGAGGGAACTAGAGAGGAAGGGGATAGAGAGAATGTGAAGATGCTGGGAGATGGGGTAATGAAGGAAGGAGATAGAAAAGAGAAAGGTGTTAGGAGAAAGGGGTAAGAAAGGAGCAAGAGGAGGGAAAGAGAATCATACAGAGGAGAGGAAAGCAGAGAGAGAAAGAAAGAGAAACTGAGAGCAAAGAGAAACAGAGAGAGACCACAGAACGGATGTTAGAGAGAAGGGGACTGAAAGATGCCCAGCCCCCCTTCCCTCTCCCTCCTCTCTCTCTCCCTCTCTCTCCCTCTCTGTCTTGTTGTTTCAAACAATAGACACAGTCTCCCTCCCTCTATCATACACACACACACTCAGCAAGAGGCAGCACAGCTCATACAGGAGCTAAGCGGAGAGAATTAAAAAAAACACACACACACACTCACAAAACAAAACACCAAGCCGTTTTCATGCCCCTCCAGCCGCCGGGTGATGGACGTTAGGTTTTACCCTCCAGCCCCCACCAGCGTGGGCACCTTATCTGCAGACCCCACCTGCATCAGCCCACTGGACTTTTACCACTGCAACAAGGTACAGTCTTACCACTCTATACTGCTGCTACTTGTCCTGCTCTGGGACTGCTCTGACTCTTGTCATTTGGCTTTGGGAGGGAGTGGGTTAAGTCCTGGTTTTGGTGAGGAATTGGGGCTAGAGGGGGCAGGGTGCGCAAAGTTTGGGTTGAGCAGAATGTTTGGAAATGCTGTTTCAAAGTTACCAGTTTGCTGTCTGTAAAACCTTCAATTAATAACCCTTTGCCACATGACTCCCCCTTTGGCACACTATGGGGGGACCAGCTGTATGGGATTCTGCTTGCTGCTAGTCTGGAGCTCAGCTATAGTAACCACGTTGGACCCTGTCATACTCACTCCTCATTTGAGGCGGGCAAGTTGCTACTTTTGGGTGTCAATGCTGGGCGCTTAGAGTTGCAATACAATGACATGCCTAGTGGGTAGGTGGCAGCGTAGTGGTGCCCTCACAACTCTGAAACATTCTCCCTCTTTCAGCGTAGAACAGGTTAAAAAACAACAAGGGTGCAAAGACAAAAACTTCTTCTTTGGAATGACATGGCACCCCCTACCCCCTGCATAATTAATTATGAGGGATGGCACCAAGTGTCCCTATGGGATACAGACACCTTGTAACTCACTCCCTAAATTGACTCCTCTATTGGCTTCAGTCTATAAACTGTCCTTCCCACTTCCACATCCCCCCAAAAAACATCCCTGATACACTAACCCTCCCCTCCCCCCTCCTCCCAGACCATTAAAAATAAATGATTATAGGATCACACCTCCATTTGCATGTGTATGGAAATGAAGCTTTTTTATTAACTCCTCTCATCCCAGTTTAGCCAAAAAAAAAAAAACTAATTAAAGCATCACTGACAGCTGTGATAATAACGGATTTAATTGCCCAGGGTGTTAAAGGTTTTTTTTATTTCAACTTTTTTTAAAAGAAAAATCCCAATCCAGCAAATACGAATTTTTGCAAAGCGAATAGGAAAACACCACCAACCATTTGCAGTGCTGGGTTCTTAGTTTAAAGTTGCACTGTCCCCTGGCAAGACGTGTGTGTGTGTGGCACTGGAGCTTACAGATCGGAGAAGTAATTGGGGGGCTTCAGACGGAACCATGTTCCGGATATTAGAGAAGTATCTTAGGGTGAGTAGTTACCTTTTTAGTTTGTGTTTTGTGATTTGTAAAGAAACCTTTTTGTGCACAAAGAGAGAAAACACGGTATCTGGTGTTAGAGTCCATTGTAGCGGGAGCAATACATGACTAAACCAGGGTTTTATAATCTGCTGACTGGGTACCTGGTGCTGGATAATGTTGTAGTTGCACCCTACTGATTTATGCATGCCCGTGGGCTGCACAGTGTCTTATTGCCCCATGGCAGCAAGGAGTAAGTGACCTACTAATGTTCCTGACTATGCTACGCATTATCATTGCACGGCTTTAGGTTTTTACAGTGTCCCCTGTAACTTTGTCTGAAAAAAGGAACGGTAATGGGGGACCCAAAGCAGCATAAGGTTCTGAACAAGTTAATAGAAACGTACTTATGGAATATAAAGCCGGAGTTTCAGGGGTGCTCGGAGATATCACAATATTTTTATACCTTTACATGGAAATGGTTTCCATTTTTTTAATGCCTACAGGGGTGGGGGGACAACAACAATTTCTGTCATTTTTTAAAATTTGTTGGCGACAATTTCTTTTCCTATATGGTTTGATAGGAAAAGTTTGGGAAGGAGATAGACACTTTAGCAAGCATCTTAAGTTGTCTTGGAACAGAGCATATATGTGCTTACGTCTATCACGTTTAGATTGTAAGCTCTATTGTGCAAGGCCTTGTATCTGTCAGTATTTGCATGTATGTTTGATGCATACATTCTTTTATATGTGTTACTATTATTGATGATAATAATACATACAAAATGCACAGCTCTTGGTGGTGATCCCTTGCCTTCGGGGAGTAGAGAGTGCTTTCAGGTAATGCTAGTAATTAGATAGGACGTATTGCTGTCGAGCCTTTGTTAATCACCAATTATGCCATTGTTACTATTCAAGGTAGAGCCCAGACACTGGAATATTTAGGAGTAAGGTGTTCAATGTTTATGGCGCACAAGTCGGCCCATGTGAGTGAGAGCTTTGTATTCCTCTGGGGCTGATGAGGAACTCAGAATCACTTGTGGTACTTCGTTATTATGTGTGAGCAGTCTTACTTAGGTTTGTCTGTATATCCTACTTTCTATGGGGATGAAATAAGACCCAATGTGGACCCCAAGACAATTTAGAGCAGGGCTAGTTGAGTAAATGTCTTTTCTTGATAAAGGACTTAAATTGAGTCACACAGGCCTTTGATTACCTGCCACCATTCCTGCCTATGAGAAACTATGTGTTGCACATCTCCTGCTTTGAATATGAATTGATAAAGGGGTCATTAAGATGTGCCCCGGGACTATAAAATTATAACATTATTTAGATACAAGGAGGATAGGGGCAGAAAGCTGTCAGTTTTATTTTCTAAGCAATAACCATTAAAATAGAGCGCATATAGATATAATAATATAGATAATGATGGTTTATATGTGTATGTGTGTGCTGGGTTATGTCTCCTTGACTATAATCAAATCATTTCTGCAGGCTTGTATAGACTTTTATAAACATATAGAGGAGGAGTTTATCATTTCCACTGTGTGTGTGTGTGTGTGTGTGTGTGTGTGTGTGTGTGTGTGTGTGTGTGTGTATATATATATATATATATATAGATATATATATATATACACATACAGGTATAGGATCCGTTATCCGGAATTCAGTTATCCAGAAAGCTCCGATCTTGTACAGAAAGGCTGTCTCCCATAGACTCATTTTATCCAAATAATCCAAATTTTAAAAAAAACTATTTCCTTTGTCTCTGTATTAATAAAACAGTACCTTGTAATTGATCCCAAATAAGATATAATTAATCCTAATTGAAAGCAAAACCAGCCTAGTGGGTTTATTTAATGTTTACATGATTTTCTAGTAGACTTTAGGTTAGGTTAAGTTTCAAATTACGGAAAGATCTGTTATTCAGAAAACCCTAGGTCCCGGGAATTCTGGAGTTTGTGTATTCCACATACACAAACCCGGATTCCAAATAGCTACATGTATATAGTAAGTCATCAGGCCATTGGTTTATAGCATAATCGTTAGGATTTAGGAGTACCCCTAATCAGGAGGCAGAAATTGGTTTTTACATGAGCCATGATCTTTAGCTTCATTACATAGAGTGGCATCAAGGGTAATGGCAAACAGCAACCCTATATACTATAGATACTGCATTATCTATTTATCTATCTATAAATCTATCTATCTATCTCTATCATCTATCTATCTATCTACCTATCTGTTTATCTAAATATAAATTTAGAATTGATATAAGAATATGGCATTGATATGTGATACAGTATAAGGTATTACATTGATAGTTACTCTTGTACCCTGCAATTTGCCCAGTTCCTCTCCTTGTGCTTGTTACACGGGCTCCCTGCCCACAGCAAGGTACAATTTCCCAGCAGTAATTTGAGCTAAGTCACTGGCTACATTAATTTGACAGCAGAAGAGCGGTGGCACCAGGGACTTAACTCAGGCACCCCTGTCGTTTGTACGGTGCTTCACCTCTGACAAGGGAAATGGAAAAATCAGAATAAAGCCATTTGCACAACCTTTAAACAGTGCAGGGGTTCCAGAGCATGGCTGTACGTTCACCGGCCCTGTCGGAAACATAGAAAGGTGACTAGTGGGGGTTAAAAGCCTAAAGCGGTGGTAGAACTGACAGAAGAAAGTTGAAGAAATCTCATATTTTATGGAAAAGAAAGATAAAGAGTCCACTGGAGAGCGATTACATTTTCTAATACAAAGGCCTGGGGAATAGTGTGTTAGTGAAATGAACTGAAAAAAAAGGTTCTCTCTATTGCGAGGCAGAGGCAAACAAGGACTTCTTGGTAAATTCTGATTTGTAGTTGAGCCACTGCTTTGGACATCCTTGCTCTGAAGCAGTGATCCCCAACCAGCGGCTCAGGAGTAACATGTTGCTCACCAACCCCATGGATGTTGCTCCCAGTGGTCTCAAAGCAGGTGCTTATTTTTAGATTTCTGGTTTTGTGGCATGATTTGGTTGAATAAAAACAAAATGTACTGCCAAACAGAGCCTCCTATTGGCTGACACAGAGGCTACCAAATCCTAGCCAATCCTAGCCCTTATTTTGCAACCCAGGAATTGATATCATGGTTGTGTGGCTCCCCAACTCTTTTTACATTTGACTGTGGCTCACGAGTAAGAAAGTTTGGGGACCCCTGCTCTAAAGTAACAAGAGGTGGCTGAAATATAAACTAGAACGCTGTAAATATAACTTTAAAAGATAGCGACGAATTTTGCGACCATGCAAATGCTGAGGGCTCAGGTGGAATAGGGGAGGCTGACTGAAAAACTTTCATTATTACTTGGAAAATATTATGGGATAAAATGTGTAAAAACACAAACAAATCACAATCACTACAATGCTACTGTACTATATACAAATAAATGGTTCATATAGGTATTATATGATATTATCCACAGTAATATAGTTCTATAAACTGCTTACTGCTCGCCCTACAAACAAACATATTGTATAGATGATATTTTGCAGCTGCTGAACATGCTGTGACCACATGGTGGCACTGTGCCCTCCTCCTTCACTCTTCGCATTTTGGTAGGTCAGAGATAAGATTCAGTGAAATTGGTTTGTGCGTCGGATTAAAGGGGAAAATTAAACCTTGTATTCAGCATTCATGCCCCCCCCCCCCCACACACACACACACCCTCTGGTTTAACAAGAAAATATCAAATGTCTCACCCTGAGAGCGCTGCGAGCACTGACATGGTTTAGTCCTTTGGAAGCAACTGTTGCAGAGCAAGCTGTCTGAGATGAGATAATTGGTTAATTAAGTGTTTATTGGAGGCACTGGGAAACAAAGTCTTATGGTTAGTAATCTTGCTTTAATCCAGGTTCCCTGCTGATGAGAATCCCTGGAACTGTTTGGGGACAGTAGGAAATGGAGTGGACAGGTTGCACAAGGAGCACAAGCTGCACAGGGGGATGTAGTGGATCTAATTGCCCTGTGGCCTCTAAGGAGTTTCTACATGAGGCATTTTGTGGTAAAGGTTAATGTTCTGTGTTACAGCCTACAGGGATACTCTACAAGATTACATGATCTAGCTCCCACGATAGCCTTTTCCTATACCTGCTATCCCACAGCCACATTCACTTCCCAGAGACTATTATCCCTCTGTTACTATAGGCACCATCTCTCCCTACTATACCTGCTATCCCACAGTCACAGTCCCTTCCCAGAGACTATTATCCTACTGTTACTATAGGCACCATCTCTCCCTACTATACCTGCTATCCCACAGTCACACTCCCTTCCCAGAGACTATTATCCCTCTGTTACTATAGGCACCATCTCTCCCTACTATACCTGCTATCCCACAGTCACAGTCCCTTCCCAGAGACTATTATCCCACTGTTACTATAGGCACCATCTCTCCCTACTATACCTGCTATCCCACAGTCACAGTCCCTTCCCAGAGACTATTATCCCACTGTTACTATAGGCACCATCTCTCCCTACTATACCTGCTATCCCACAGTCACACTCCCTTCCCAGAGACTATTATCCCACTGTTACTATAGGCACCATCTCTCCCTACTATACCTACTATCCCACAGCCACAGTCCATTCCCAGAGACTATTATCCCACTGTTACTATAGACACCATCTCTCCCTACTATACCTGCTATCCCACAGCCACAGTCCCTACCCAGAGACTATTATCCCACTGTTACTATAGACACCATCTCTCCCTACTATACCTGCTATCCCACAGTCCCTTCCCAGAGACTTTTATCCCACTGTTACTATAGACACCATCTCTCCCTACTATACCTGCTATCCCACAGTCCCTTCCCAGAGACTATTATCCCACTGTTACTATAGACACCATCTCTCCCTACTATACCTGCTATCCCACAGTCACAGTCCCTTCCCAGAGACTATTATCCCACTGTTACTATAGACACCATCTCTCCCTACTATACCTGTTATCCCACAGGCACACTCCCTTCCCAGAGACTATTATCCCACTGTTACTATAGACACCATCTCTCCCTACTATACCTGCTATCCCACAGTCACACTCCCTTCCCAGAGACTATTATCCCACTGTTACTATAGACACCATCTCTCCTTACTATACCTGCTATCCCACAGCCACAGTCCCTTCCCAGAGACTATTATCCCACTGTTACTATAGACACCATCTCTCCCTACAATATCTGCTATCCTACAGTCACAATACTAGTATGGGCAATATTTTACCCTAGTGAGAGTGGTTTAGGGGTCCCTCAAAGACACAGTACCAATTAATAACTCCTAAAACTTACTTTGGATATGATTATGTGGAGAGATTTAAAAGAGAAAAATGAAGGATGCTCAGTTCCCACTGAGATTTTATATGCAGAGAGGGGAGACTGGATAGTGGATAGACAAATGTATTACAATGATATAAAGCAACGTGCTGATTACTATAATGTTCCATTGCGTATTTCACCTGTATGTGTGTGTGATTCATGATTAAAGAGATGCTGGGGACTAAGGTTATGTAAAATAAAGGATTAAACCCCAGTTCAGTTACATGCATTTCCCTGTATATAGCTGTGTATTTCCATATCCCATGTAAGCCTTTAGACATTTGTGATTCAAGCCCTCCATTTCAACATTTGGTCAGGGCCCCACTTAGGTTACAGACAGTGCTGAATTTACTTCTGATGTTGACCTAGGCATGGACCCCCCCCCCCCCCAGCTGCCCTATATTTAAGATATAGCCCTGGTTACAGACAGATAAAAGTGTCACTAGCTCAGCCTGTCATATTATAAGTGTTCCTTTCATATGCCCCCCTAATTCACGTAGAGCTGCCTATCTAGTGGGGCAAAAAGACCTTCTCCATAAAACTTATCTTAGGTGGTTTTCTGACTGGGTCCCCTAGTGGGCATAGTCCCAACGTTTGGGAACCATTTCTTCAAATAACCAATGAAAATCATTAGTTCAAGTTGACTCACTTGTTACTTGTGTCTTGTACTTATTATGTCTCCTCTGAAGTCCTGTTTTGAGAACAGTTTGTTGGCTTCCAACTCCACTCTTTTCAGCCAAGTTCTCACTGTTACCAAACACAGCCCCACATGGGCTAATGGGTGCAGTGGAAATTTGGATTATACATAACTATGCATTTAGGAGCAGAAAGCCCTACAAATTGAAGGTAGACATATTTGGAAATTAAATTTTGCATTCTAGATACAATGATGATGATGACGATGATGAGTGATTTACATGAGTATAAGGCATTTCAGTTTTTCTTGCCACTGACCCTTCATTATTATATCTGTATACTCAAGTGCACTCTGGATAAGTGCTGTTTTATAGTATAGTATTATATAAGCTGTTGTAAATTCTCTGTCCCGACCCTACTAAACAAGGATTGTGAGTTAATGCCTCTATAGCCTAATATTTACCTTTTACCATCTATATCAGTGCTTTTCTACTGACTTTTTTGGCCATGCCAGACAGATACACGAAAATACTGCTGTATCGGTCAAATATACATAAATACCTAGAGCCTGAAATATGTGTTCACAACAAATCTTGCCCTAACTGATTGTCTAGATAGGCTTGCAGGAGTAGTTTGGACAGAAAAGGGCATTCTGCTCAAAAATGTGCTTCAGGCTGGGCACCCTAGTCATGGCTCCCCAAGCAAGTTGCATGCCATGGGAAGGTAACCTGACCCCTCTTGTCCCCAGTGCAATACCTCCCCAGCAACCTTCTACCACATGATGTGGTCTTGCCCCCCAATAACAAGATATTGGACTAAAATTCTCAGGGTACTAATAGAACAGTTTGATTTCCCAACAATTGGCTCTCCCCTTATATGCCTCCTGGGAGTTCTGGATGATATTGTATTGTCCAAATATGCTAGAAATAGATACCGCTCACTACTATTCTGTGCAAGGAAAAACATAGCCATGCACTGGATGGGTCCCGACCCCCAACGGTCAAGACATGGAAACAATTGGTTCACAACACTATCCCCCCTAATTAAACTGACGTATGAAGCCGAGGGACGCGTGGTGTGAAGCGGATCTAAACTAAAATTCACTCTAATTTGTATATCACTTCCATCTATTATACACCCTCAACTGTAATGGTCTTGGCTGAATGTTTGTTTCTAAAATCAATAAAATAAAATTTACCTTTAATAAAAAAAAAATTAAATTAAAATGACTACTAACGTTAAAGCAAATAATAAATATTTCACAATCACATAGGAACACAGCAACACACTACTAGTTACACGCACATGTAATACAGAATCTAGGTCAGTGGAATCTCTACAAAGATGACCACCTCCCCAACCACTAATGATTCATACACACGCTAACAAAATAATGCATTATTTATTATATGCAGAGTTGCCACTGTGCAAGGAGACAACGCATGGTTAGGTCCTGCCTTAATGGAATAGTAACCCTTCCGCTTTAACAATAGAGAAGCATGAAATTAAATATATATGAGTGCTATTAAATGATAAGTAAGCATTGGCTTTTTACTGTCATCACTGGTTTAGTAGGCCATAGCATCCTCAACTGTTAGCATGGGTTACTAGACCCAAGCAGACTTTGAACCTTTTAATTCAATACTATGTCTAATTTATGCATTTACTTTGCTGTTTTGCACCCATGCCTCCCTAATAACATCACCATTACTAGCGCTTAATTGGGCCAATGTATATAGAGTGCAGCAGTGCAACCATATTGTTATGATCAGAAAATCTCCCATTGATTGTGACGCCTCACTGGACCACAGGAGTAATCACGGCTAAATAAAGCTCTCACTTGAAAGAAAAAGCTGCAATAACTTCTCATTAATCTCCTTTCTTTCTCTGCCGGATATAAAATCCCCAATTCTTGGCGGTTTACAAGCTCGCAAATACAGTTTACAAGGTAGAAATATCTCACCGGGGACAAACAAAACCATAGGAAAGATACTTTGGGAGAAATAAGCCACAAGTTTAGCAGTCACAGGAGGAACCAGAGTTACTCGGTACACACGCTCAACATTTTCTTTCCCCCCTTCACTCTTTCACTTCCATTGTTTTTTAGGCATCTTTTGCCTCTGGCTTTTTTTCTTCTAACTCTTGCTTGCCCATAGGGCCCCTGAGACCTCTTTACCTTCACTCTTCTCTTTCCTCTTCTTCATTCTTCTCTTCTTTGGTTTTTACTATTTCCTATCGTTCCTTAAACATGTCATGTTGACATCTGAAGAGGAATCAAATGGTCCTATTTACTTCTCCACCACTAGACCACCCTTAAAGTGGTTCATATTTAAAGTGATACTGACACAAAAAAATTATTATTCAAAATATTAATGTACATCAAAAGTTACCTATCGCACATGTTGGCAGTTTTGCCAACCTGACTGTCCCTTCTCAACATGTCAGTTAGAATTTCTAATGCTAACAGACTACTGAAGCTCGAATATGGCATAGGGGAACATGGGGGATTAGACGTGTAATATAAAAGCATCTGTAAATACTTTTTATGGCAAAATTATAAATAGCACGCAACGACAATATGATGATAGATGTAAACATTTTTTAATTTCTGTATCTCTTTAAGTTAACTTTTAGTATGTCTAGTATGTTCTGCTTTCAAATGGGGGCCACTGACCCCATCTAAAAAAACAAATGCTACCATTTATTGTTCTTGCTACTTTCAATTACCCATCTTTCTAGTCAGGTCCTCCCCTATCCATATTCTAGTCTCTTATTCAAATCAATGCATGGTTGCTAGGGTAATATGGACCCAAGCAACCAGATTGCTAAAATTGCAAACTGGAGAGCTGCTGAATAAAAAGCCAAATAATTCAAAAACCACAAATGATAAAAAAAAAATGATAACCAATTGCAAATTATCTCAGAATATTACTCTCTATGTCATCCAAAAGTGAAGCCAATGATGAATATCCCCTTTAAGCATACCTACCCATGCAAGCATCATCTTAGCACGCTCTTTCTGCACGTTTGCACTCAAGTCATCGCTCAGTAGTCCATATTACACAATGATAGATTTATAACTCAGTAATACTTTCTCTTTCCCGGCGTGATAATGTAGCCTTGACTAACACAATACTTACCAGTATGTACGGAGGAAACCCTGATGCAATACTGTTATTTCACACTGCAGGAAACAGCCACTGACATATGAGCAAGTCAGGTCTAACTACCTGATTAAGCATTCAAAGGAGCAATATTTATCTTCAGGATCAATACCTTCTGCTTGCTCCAGTGGTCTGTACCATGCACCCATATAACATCAATAGTTCTCTATAACTGAGACTGCTACAAATACTTGCCGCTTTGCAGTCTCTCTATCTTTTTCTCACTTTATTCTAGTGATAGAAGACTATGTCCAATCAGACAATGCTAGTAGTGTTGCCAGGCCTCCATAAGCTTCTAGGGCTATCTGTCTGCCTGCCTGTCTGTCTCAGAATGTATAGTACAGGTATGGGACCTGTTATCCAGAATGCTCGGGACCTGGGGTTTTCCGGATAATGGATCTTTCTGTAATTTGGGTCTTCATGCCTTATGTCTACTAGAAATTCATTTAAGCATTAAATAAACCCAATAGGCTGGTTTTGCTTCCAATAAGGATTAATTATATCTTAGTTGGGATCAAGTACAAGCTACTGTTGTATTATTACAGAGAAAAAGGAAATCATTTTTAAGAATTTGGATTATTTGGATAAAATGGAGTCTATGGGAGACAGCCATTCCGTAATTCGGGATAAGGGAATTTCCGGATAAGGGATCCTATACCTGTATATATGTTTATATGTATATAAATGCTAACAGGCACTCAAATCCTTATTTTAACTAAAGATATAGACAGAATACACGTGCTGCAAGGGTCAGTTTTCACACATGCAACAGCAGGGATGTCCAGTTGTTCCAAAGGCCCATTGACTTCTGTAGCCCCAAATTTCCCATCAACTGCACTAACTTCATGACTTTTATGGTCCCAACTGCACCCTTGTTAAATTCTGTATAATTAAGGGTAACTTATGGTGCAGGCACAATGTGCCAAGTGCTATTTTGACCAAATTTCCATGCAGGCTTTTCCCCCCACAATTGCAGCATCATTGTGTCGGTCTACAGGGTCCAGGGCCCACTTGGGCTGCTGCTTCAGGGGCCCCAATACCCCTCTCCAGACCAGGCCTGGACTGGGAGTCAAAATAGGCCCTGCCATTCCAAATACACAGAGGCCCAAACAGCCCTCTACCAGCCCAAACAGACCCCTACCAGCCCACTATATGGGAACTTTCTATTGAACCATACAGCAGCCCCTCTGGCATTTGCCAGAACCCACAGATTGCCAGTCCGGGCCTGCTCCAGACCCCCCACCAAGTGCATACCTTCCTCTTCGCATGGCCACAATTGAGGCTGGTTGTCAGAGGGCAACACAAGTCTTCAGGAGAGTCTGGGTCGGCAGGGGCCCACCTGGTATTTTTCCGGTGTCCCACTGACCAGTCCGACCCTGATTGCGGCTGAATGGGAGTTGCGGCTGAAAGGAAAGGAATTGCGCTTGCATTTTGTTGGGGATGTTCATAGTGGGGATGGTACCACTTCCAGCCTTTTCTGTTTAAATGTAGTTAGTATACAATTCTTTGAGTGCAAGTCTACTGCTGTTATTGATACAAGACCTTGAGCAAACTCTGGATTACTGTCCTGCTCAAGCATCCTCATTGGAATGGGTAGGGCCTATTCTGGGGGCCCCCGAATACACCACATGCCCCCAAGTTCCAGAAGCTGATGCAGTCTGGTGGGCAGGGAGCTTCCAGCCACCCAACCCAGAATCATTTTCCAAGGGGCCTGTGTTCAAAGTGCCAGTAACTCCTGGGTTCCCCAGTGCTCAATCCAACAGGGGAACAGAACTGGTGCCAGTGCAAATCTAGAGAAGTGCAAGTAGTGTTTTTGGACACAAGTATCTTTAATGGATATACGCACAACAACTTGCATCCATTGTAGCATGACCCCACTTGCACTTACCCCTCCATCTCTGGAAGAAGTGGTTCCTTCAAGAGGTGGGTCCTGCTAAAACCCTACATGGTGTCTACAAAGGAAGCCTAAACCACATGCCACTGTAGCCCATAAATTATAGCCAAGCGTTGTGCATGAGACAACTCAGGAAGTTCCGTGACAGGCTGACAAAAGGTGATATTTAAGGGGGCGATTTAGGACAGCGGCAGCTTCTACAGCAAAAGGGGGAAAGATGAAACCTGCAGTGGGAGACCACAAAGCAAAGCAAGTGACCAATACCTATAAATATCAATTCTGAATAACTAACCAGGGCAGGAAGTTTGATGGAGCCTCTTTGTTTTGCAAATGTTTTGCAGAGAGCATCCCAAATGATATAAAGTGAGCAGGTGAAAGTGCAGAGATGTGGGGGACACAGTGGCCTTAAAGGAGCACTGCATACAACTGGCCAAATACATATGCTTGTTGGCTTTAAAGGGGTTGTTCACCTTTAAATTAACTTTTAGTATAATGTAGAGAGTGATATTCTGAGACAATTTGCATTTGGTTTTCATTATTTATTAACTGTGGTTTTTGAGTTATTTAGCTTTTTATTCAGCAGCTCTCTCCGCTTTGCAGTTTCAGCAATCTGGTTGCTAGGGTTCCAATTACCCTAGCAACCATGTACTGATTTGAACGAGAGACTGGAATATAATTAGAGATGGTTCTGAATCGAAAGATGAGTAATACAAAGTAGCAATAATAATAAATCTGTAGCCTTACAGAGCATTTGTTTTTAGACGGGGTCAGTGACTCCCATTTAAAAGCTATTTGATGGCAAAAGAGCAGGGCTAATAACTCCAAAATTATAAAATATAAATAACGAAGACCAATTGCAAAGTTGTTAGTGACCTATTTAGTTGGAAGCCTGATGTCACCAGTCTAAAACTGCTCACATCTACAAAACCACAAAATATAGAAAATCCATGTAAATTGCAAAAGTGCTTTAGAGGAACACTGGAAGGTTACATTCATTTACTTTTTGGGTTTAAATTCCAGTGGTCTGCATGAAGAACTATAACATCTGTCGTGATCAGTAAATTCACAGTGATTGGTGTACTGACAATGATATCATTTCAGCTGCAATTCCAAACAACTTTAACGGGGAAGTTTATCCTTTTTCTATTCTTGCTCTTTCCAGTCTGCATTAGAAAATGCTGTCTGGTTGTCTGGATCACTGACCTCATCTCCCTATTGTTACAATAATGAACCCCGAGTAGCTAAGCCTGAGAGATGCAGAAGAAAAAACTTAAATAATTATAAAAATATTAGGGTATTTGCTTACAACGATTGTATTTTTACCTTCCCCTTTAAACTTTTTTTTTTTATAGAGGCAATAGCCCTGCAGTTATTTAAGGGTTTATTTATTTACTGAGCTGGAAGGTGCAATGTTTAAGGCGTGCCTGTTATTGTGAGACATTACAAATTGCATGTTTAACTCGCTAAGAAGATAATTTGAGGAGGACAATTAAGCTGGAAATTAGAATTCCCTTCAGCCCTGTCGAGTTTTGCTGTGCCATTTCCTACAGTGGGAACACTACTTTAACAGCTCATTTCCATGTGACTGATCAATATTGTGATACGAAGGTCTCACTCATACAGGTGACACTGAGACAGTGGGTTTGATACTGAGACTGAGTATTACCAACCTATTACTGCTCAGGGAGACTGCTATTCTCTATGCTTCATGCTTCTTTGGCCAATAATAATACAATACTGATGTCATTCAAAAAGGTTAATGGAGATTCTGAAGTTGAAGGGGCTTTGAAAAACTATGAGGGGCCAGATACAGTTAGACAGCCCTGTTCTAGGAAATATCAGAATATTATAAAACATAACTAACATTTGTGTTTACTAGACATGG
Source organism: Xenopus petersii (assembly GCA_038501925.1). Taxonomy (NCBI): domain Eukaryota; kingdom Metazoa; phylum Chordata; class Amphibia; order Anura; family Pipidae; genus Xenopus; species Xenopus petersii. Next base: position 95,805,857 of record CM076688.1, on the reverse strand, counting down.
AACTAGGAGAAGACAATAGAGGAACCAGCCTTGGTGGCAGCCATATTGGGAAAATGGGGTGGGACATAGTGGTTTATTCCGGTGAAAATTGACAGCTCCTCCTCAATGTATGTGCATTTTCATGGAGATGGCTACAAATCCTAATCTTTAGAGATAAACAATCAATTATTTTAAGTGTCAGGGCACACAGGCAGATTCAAGGAGATTAGTCGCCAGGTGACAAATCTCCTCTTCTTCGGGGGCGACTAAACTGCCTGCCTGCCGGCTAAAATATAAATCTCGCTTCGTTTTCCAAAGTCGCCCCAAAGGTTCCTCACGAGAAGAGGAGATTTGTCACCGGGCGACTAATCTCCCTGAATCTGTCTGTGTGCCCTGACCCTTAATGTGAGTATTTCAAGCCCCTGTCTGGTTTCTAGAGTCAGTGGCAGCCTAGCAACAATTCAATTCAATTCAATTGGTAATTAAAGCTAAAACACTTCAGGGCAGGATAATGAAGTCTAAAGTGGACAGGGTGGGCTTATGTTCTGCATAGGATATGCTTAAACTGTTCTGATGAGGGGATCTAACAGCAGAAATAACAAGGGAACAACAAGTTTAACCAGCAGGAAACACAGTCAGGGGCTGCAAAGAATGAAGTAGAACAAAATGAGATAAAAATAGACATATGGAGCCAAAAGGAAACCTACATGTATCCCCATGTGGTGACTTTTTGTGTGTGTTCTACTGAACAGGAACACTAGTTAACAGAGTCCATTCATTTCTACTGTGCCTGTACCCACGGCCCCCGAGCTGGACCACTGAACGGAGGTGAAACGTGCAGTGTCCTTATCTATGTTTGAATGAGGTACCAATGAGTTTTTTGTAGGGTTTCATTTTATACGTCAGTTTCTCCATTTAGAGATATCCTGTTTATGAACCCCAAACTGTGTATGTGTTAAAGGACAACCTGTAAATATTTGGGGGGTTGAAGAAATGAGGCCTACATGAAACGTCTAAAAAGAATCTGCTGTGTTGGGGTGACTGCAGAATACTGAATTTGTCATCAAAGCCAACTACCATCACATTAACTCACATAAAGAATATTGTCCAACTTAAAGTCTGACACCAGCCCTATAGAACTGAGAAAGGCCCGGTTCAGTTTCCTACAGAAAAAGTCCTTGAGATGTTCCTGCTCTGCTAGACAATGCATTTGAAGAAAAGGCCACCATTATGTTTTTCATCAGCGTAACCCTTCTTCTGAAAGTTTAACGTCGACCATAACTCTTCACTCAACATCTGCTGTATATATATATATATCACAAGGGAAGCATTTAGAAACATCCCGTATATTGAGTATGAGCTTCTTCATGTGGTCAGACATGGCTGATCTGTAGAGTATATTCTTTCACCACCCTCACCTCAACAAGCTCTTCATCTCTAAAGAGCAAACTTCTAGGTCCTGTTGGCTATGGCAGCATCAACTCTGTGGCAAAGATCAGGGTTTCAGTCATTACTGATGAGTAAACGAGAGTTGTTCCAACGTCTAAGAGAGAGATGTTTAGTTGCCAAGTCATGCCAGAACAAAATCATTTTTATTAAATATTTCAACACTGACAGCCACGGTTTATTGAAGTCAATTGAACAAATGCCAAAGACTCCCATCACCTGTGGGTTTACATTGGGTAGGTTTTAGGTCCAAGCTTTTATCAGGACCTTACTCTACTCTTGTCTTTTTAGCCTATACCCTGGTCACTGTTGTCATTTCAGCACCATCTGGTGACATTACTGCTAATATCCTCTGGTGTCAGAGGTTGTAGGTTCACCATAGGCTTTAAAAACCCCAAGAGCTGCTTCTCTTCTTTGTACATTGCTGCTTTATAAATTACATTATCCCCTTAAGACTTTGGTTGTATATAGTCACATTTCAACTTACATTTTCAGCCAGACCCAAAAAACACCAAAAGCTCAGAAACTGGAATGCTTTCATGACCAATCAGACAACAGGCTTTTTCTTGTAACTAAATGAGGGTTGGTATAGCTACTATATCTGTGAGCTATAATGCCAATTTTTTTTTTTTACTTCCGTTGATTCTGTGTTTGCCGACTTGTATTTAATCATTTTGCATTTTCAATGTTTGTTGTTTTTAATCAGGATCCTAAGCAACATTCATTCCAGGCTTTATTGCCTCTTCTATGGGAAATCTCACTACAGAAAAATAAGTCACAGGGTTTATAAACTCAGTCCTCCGTTCACTGAATTTGCCCTCTGTCCCTCCCCCCCACTTCCCCTCTTCTAGCACTGAGTGTTATATGTTTAGCAATGGTTGCGGATTTAACTGTCACAGATAAAGTGAGATATACAGGCCTGCCACAAAGCCACACTTCCTGCTGCAGGTCTCTGAAAGGTGTGTTCACACGTACTGACACTTATATACTGAAAAAAAACATATATATATATTTATGCACATATATACATATATAGAAAGGGGGTAGGAAGATGCAGAGATAATTTTGTACTAAAAACCTAAATAAAAACTAAAAAATCAAATGAATTCTTAAAACACTGAATAAATTATATAATACAGGTTTGGGACCTGTTATCCAGAATGCTTAGGACCTGGGGTTTACCATAATTTGGATCTTCATACCTTAAGGGTTTAAGCACACGTGCAGATTCTGGGATATTTAATCGCCTCTTCTGCGGGGCGACAATCTCCCCAAACTGCCTTCCGCCTGCTATAATGAGAAAACGCCAGCGCCAATGCACTCGTGGCGCTTCGATTTCCGGAGTCTGATGAAGTTTCCTCACACCGGGCATTAAATCTCCCCAAATCTTTGCGTGTGTCTCTGCCCTTAGAGTCACTTGTCCCAATACACACACACTGGTGTTCTGCTGTACATAATGTTTCACTAAAGTGGGTTTCATCTTTTGGTACATTATTATTCTCTTGCCCTGCCTTCTCGGTATGGGATGCACCAAACTCTTTGATTGAACCAAATCTGAACCCTCATCTCAGGTGGTAAATGCCAATACGTGGATGGAAATCACTAAGTGCTCAGATTCACTTCATACAAGATTTTGGATTTGGCCAAATCCAAATCCTGCTGAGAAAACTGAATCCTGGATTTGATGCATCCCTGTTCTCCCTAATAACCTCAGCACAGTCTCTTAACATTTTGGTGCACAAGGACCCTACCCCCACCTAATGAACCTAGCCTCCATTCCCCACCTTCAGACAGCAGCTTTAGGAGATCACTAGGGGCCCTATGCTGACTAGAACACACTCACCAACATTCAGTGTCTGACTGGGATGCCAGGGGCCCACCAGAAAACCTTAGACCGTGGGCCCACTTTCCAAACTATTATTCCTCCTCTACTCAATCAACCTCTTTATTCTGCTAGTCTTTTATATCTACTTACTATACTTTATTCTTCCATTATTAAGCCTTTTTTTAGCATATAGAAATAGGGAATAATCGTGAAATAGGCCAAATTCTTAGAAGCAAGAGGGCCCACTGACACCGTGGCCCACCGGAAGTTTTCCTGGTATCCCGGTTGGCCAGTCCGACACTGCCAACATTTTCTTTCTCATAATACTTATCAAAAAAACACACAGCTCTGCATTCAAGGTGTGTAGTGGCCAATGGCGGGGTTCCTAAATGAGTGGCCACTTGTCTTAAGACAATTGTGGTGTATGATGACCATCAATCATATCATACTGCAGTGATATCAAGAGACTCAACACACCAATGCAGTCCTCATCCAGTAGGATTGGCCCAATAGAAATCCGGTAGGCCATCAGGAAGACTGGCCAATCAGCTGGCGACTTAAGCACCTCTTCTTTTCAAATACAGGGGAGCAGGGCTGTTTTGGTGTGTCTGTTTGATGCCTTTGAGGATAGGAAAAGGGGGCCTGTGCCTATGAGTTTACTTCTCCTTTAATTCAAACATCATAACAAAAGTTAATCACAATGTGAACATCTCATGACCCCACACCACGACATAACAAAGGCGGCAGTCTTATTTGTGAATGACGTTTCACTATTCACGTTTGTCGTCCTGCTCTGTGTGTAGTAATGCATGCTCTCTCCCGGAAGTAAAGATGGAGGAAGATAAGTCACTATGTGCTGGAGGAAACCAGAAGTATGTTTGCCATGGCTGTTATCAGATGATGCGGTGGGGGGGGAGAGGAAATGCAGGTATCTGTACTCAGCCCCCTGCTCTTATCAGTGCATCTGTGTTTAGCACATTCAGTTATATTGGTTTGATCGCTGCATCCGTTCCCCGACTCAATAGACTCGTTATGGGTGTCATCTCCAGTTCCACATCAGGAGGACTGTAGCAGCATTTATTTACCTAAGTACCCAGATAAACATTCAGGTGCAGAGTAGCCTTTTAAGCTAAACATACAATTATATTTGTACCAGTGTTTTTGTTTGCACAAGTGGGAGCTTCCATATTGCACTAAGACTTTGCAGTGACTGTGAGTCCCAAGAGTAAGGGGGTCAGGTAGGGTTGCCACCTTTTCTGAAAAAAATGTATTGTCTTCATTTTCCCTATTATTAATATTGGCATCCCTATTATTAACACTGGCATCACGCAATTTTAGCTGCCAGTAAATTAGCAACTAGGTGGCAACTCTAGGGTCAGGTGGCACCCAATTGGGATGGTATATGATAATACAGGGCTTGTTTCTCTACTGTTTGTGTTGTGTGTGGCAGTCGGCTGGAGGCAGAACGGGTCATGGGTCCTTGGCCCAGGCTTTCTGGAGGGCCCGGATTCACTACAGGTTGTTCCATGTGAAAGTTTAGTCCTGGGTACCTTAAGATACTGTAATACGTGCTGAATGTAATCTCCTTGTTTTTCTTTTATTTATGTAATTATTGTTTTCCTTATTTGCTTCTTCCTTTTGTACTCTTGTACTATTGTTATGTTTTAAAATGCAAAAATAAAATACTTTTTTAAGTTTAGTCCTGGGATTTGCTACCAGATGTCAAATTTCTACTGTTTTGATGGGCTAAGACTGGATTCACCCCTTGAATATTCCAGTGCATATGATAGACTGCAGTTTGGACTAGCCATTTGAAAGTTATAATACTCTGATAGGCTACAAATTGATCTAGATACATGAATGTGCCTTCTGATTGGCTACATCTAACACCAGCCACTTCAGGTACGAGCAAGTGGTAACAATAAGAGTTAATTATATCATTTTTACTCCGACAATTAATAATTGATATGTCACTAATCATATTTCTCTATTCAACTGTCCTTAGCTTTCCTAAAGTAAATTAAGGCTTTATATATACCGGTGGGAGCTGCCCTTGGGATGCGGCAAACCATATGCATTGGACATCCCTTTCCCTTTATTTGCATTAATATATATATATGTTACAGAACATGCCTTATCTGTATTGTTGTAGTCATACATTTAGTTGTGAGCTAGTCCATGAACTGATTTGGATGGGGCAGTTTTTCACTGATGTCATTTGTACCCCGTGGTGACTATAAACAAGTTGCACTATTCTTTTTAAAGTGAATGAATGGCTTCACTATAGCAATCAATATGGCAGCCCTACTCCCACGTCTGATTGGATATTAGAAGAAACCATTAATGGTGCTTAAGAACCAATATGACTTTTACCAGGCCCATTAAACAATAAAAACTCATGCATTTTAATAAAGAGTATGGTATTGCTGTGGGGTCATAGACTAAATAGAAGGAGTGTGGGTTCCCTGTGGGTTACTCCAGGCTCCTCCTATACTCATACATACAGGTTTGTGATACAACTGACCCTAGCATGTATGAATGTGATTGTAAGCTCTGCTGGAGCAGAGGTAGATTTGAACGATGAATAATCATTGTAAAGTGCTGTGGAATATATCAGTGCTATGCAAAGAATATTTTCATATGGGGTGCTGTGCCTTTAACTGTACAAAATAAAGGACGATACCACAAATGCACAAACAAAGAACGCAGGTCTTACAAGAGACAAAGCAAGAACAAGGCAAAATGAGAAACTGGTGTGGGGGAGAGAAATGCAGAGAACTTCTTAGGTAGTGGCAAGTTCATTCTGAGCAGTCCTAGAATTGACAGTGTTTCAAGCACATTGTCTCCCCCTCTGTGCTAAAGTAGGTGGTATGCTCTTTTTAATAGGGGGAAAAAAATAAAGGTCGCTGTATCCATGGTAACACCCAGAGCCAATCGTAAAGCCCCAAGTTTAGCACACAAAGCACCTGTTATGTTGTTAAAGAACCTACAGGCCAATCAGAACCCTCCGTTTGGCTTTTTCCCTCTCACTTTACGCTGGTACGCTCACAACACGTGTCCCCAAATTGAAAGGAGTTTTTTTTTTTTTCCTGTACCATTTAATGAGGCTGAGCAATTACTGGGAACAGCTTCCAAACAAGAATGTTTGTGGATAACAACATGTGCATAATTAGTCCTTAATGAGCCATTGTGCGCGCGGGATTTTATTCCCCCCTGTTAAACGTGCAATTAAATTTATAATGGTTTATAACATGTAGAAAAACGTACGGAGAAAGGAGTATATCATTTGCTGGTTTAACCCTTTCACTTGTATCTTAGACTAGGCAGAGAAATGAGAATATACACTGTAATATATATATATATATATATATATATATATATATATATATATATATATATATATATATATATATATATATACCCTTATAATATCTCTGTGGTAATCAAGAAAATATACTGTACACCTGTGTAAATATCCAGCTGTATTTATTTGTATACATATATAAATACATACAGTATATATATATATATATATATATATATATATATATATATATATATATATATATATATATATATATATGTTTCCTTTGTAAGATTTTATGTGCATGATAAGTATATAAGTATATATACTTAGATAAGTATATATATATATACAGTATTATACAAGAATATGAATAACCATAGAAAATATCCTATATAATCAGTGTGATCTCACTTGGCCTTGTTCATTATCCCTTATAATACACAAGTGATGCTCAGAGTGCCCTGTATAACTCAGCCTGCAGCCTTGTGCCATTATATGGTCACAGAACCCCTCAGTGACTTCTAATATCCTTATAACTTACAGTAGGGGGTACATTATCCCTTATAATACATGAGTGATACTCAGAGTTCCCTGTATAACTCACCCTGCAGCCTTGTGCCTTTATATGGTCACAGAACAACCCCTCAGTGACTTCTAATATCCTTATCATTTACAGTAGGGGGTACATTATCCCTTATAATACATGAGTGATACTCAGAGTTCCCTGTATAACTCACCCTGCAGCCTTGTGCCTTTATATGGTCACAGAACCCCTCAGTGACTTCTAATATCCTTATAACTTACAGTAGGGGGTACATTATCCCCTATAATACATGAGTGATACTCAGAGTTCCCTGTATAACTCAGCCTGCAGCCTTGTGCCTTTATATGGTCACAGAACCCCTTAGTGACTTCTAATATCCTTATAACTTACAGTAGGGGGTACATTATCCCTTATAATACATGAGTGATACTCAGAGTTCCCTGTATAACTCAGCCTGCAGCCATGTGCCTTTATATGGTCACAGAACCCCTCAGTGACTTCTAATATCCTTATAACTTACAGTAGGGGGTACATTATCCCTTATAATACATGAGTCATACTCCATATCCCTGCATAACGCAGCCTGTAGATGATCTTTACTGCAGTTTTAATTTCTGTATCCTATGAACAGCCCATTGTCTCTTCTCTGCCTTCCTGTGTAAGCTGACCATGGGAGCTTTTTAGAGCCACTCTGCATCCAGATTCTCTGATCTAAAGCATCAAGAGTTTTGCAGGATTTCAGTTTCACTTTTCACTGGCATCACAACTAGCAATAATCATAATGCAATTTATTAATGAGACACAAGAAGCACTGGCTTTACTGAGAAAGCAGTAGACCACTGTTCACTATAGAGTAGTATTTAAAACAATATATATATATATATATATATATAGATATATATATATATATATAGATATATATATATATATATATATATATATATATATATATATATATAGATATAGATATATATATATATATATATATATATATATATATAGATATATATATATAAAGATATAGATATATACATGGATATTCAGATTCAGTCCATCCTTGCATCTTACTCTTCAAATCATCCTGTCTGAGGAACTTGCAGCCTTGACTTTTTGTTGTTCATGACTTTAGGAATCTAAAGAATGTATTTTGCTGTATTGGAGAGCTTGACACAAAGTATTCAGTTGTGTAATACGTTCCCTCCTCTCCCGTTCCAAGAAGATCCTAATAACGGCCTCTATTCACCAGGGGCCAAGAGCAGGATCTAACCTTGGACGCCTGGGAAAGTTGGCGTGGGATGTTGAATGTGGGCATAATAGAGGTACCCTTCTGTTTGGTGGTCATGCTACTGGCACGGAGTATGGGAAAACCAGTATTAATTTTTCTACACTACATTAATATTGAGGGGGAAATAAGAGATGGGACTGTCAGCAGAAGTCTGAGAAGTGACATGACTCCCCAGAATAAATATGTTTGTTTCCATGGCTTTCAAATAGGGATGCACCGAATCCAGGATTCGGTTCGGGATTCGGCCTTTTTCAGCAGGATTCGGATTCGGCCGAATCCTTCTGCCCGGCCGAACCGAATCCGAATCCTAATTTGCATATGCAAATTAGGGGTGGGGAGGGAAATCGTGTGACTTTTTGTCACAAAACAAGGAAGTAAAAAATATTTTCCCCTTTCAACCCCTAATTTGCATATGCAAATTAGGGTTTGGATTCGGTTCGGTATTCGGCCGAATCTTTCACGAAGGATTCGGGGGTTCGGCCGAATCCAAAATAGTGGATTCGGTGCATCCCTACTTTCAAATATAGTTTGACCAGCCCAGGCATTGTCAAGGCTTGAGACAATGGTCACATTACAATGTGCCCTTTCTGCGTCTCACACACTCACTGTTATGATACACTGGGTGCGGTTCATGCCTCACCCCAGTTGCTGCTATGCTGTTACTCCATTCAACAGTCTTTCTAGCTTCTTAACATTGGCTAAAGAGCAAAGCAAGAGCCATGAGGCATGTTGCCTCCATACTATATAGCAATTAGGTATTGCATAGACCCATTTGAGACTGTGTCATGGTGAAATAGAACTGGTCAGGTAGATCTTCTGTCCTAGCTGTTCTTCGGGTTAACTGGAACATAGTAAAATAATTGAGCAACCTTAATAGCTAGGGGCAGTTGGGACAGCTACCAGAGGATTCCTCGGAGAGACACCTAAAACCCAAAGTAGTGTTGCTATATCACATGTTCTGGGGAAAAACAGAGATTAAGGGAAATTAAAATGGATGGTAGTGGGTACCAGTATGCTTTTGTTTACACTTGAGTAGAGGGATAAAAGGTACAACAATAGATCACAGAGCAAAACAAGGCTTTTGGTTTCTTTCTCCTTTATTACCAGCCCTGTCTCAGTATGATATCCCTCCTTCTTCTTCTTCTCTTACAGTTTGATGGGGAGAACATGTACATGAGCATGAATGAAACCAACCAGGACTTCCTTTCGGCAAATCAGGTAAATTCCGTTCTGTTTCCACTTATGTGGTATAAGTGGTTAAATAATTCTTTGCACCAACAAGTTCTGGCTCTTCTTATATACCAAAGTCTTGGTTATTGAACTGGAAGAACTTTGTATTGTGTACAATCACTGAGGGCTGTCTACTGGGTGGTAGATATCTTACCTGCAAGCACAGTTTGGAATGATGGTTAAGTAGAATAATAATCTTATTAACATTTTAAACACCAATATGTTATACTTTTATCTTGAGGAACAGTGTTTGACTTTAGTCTGAGTTTGTTTCTAGATCATAATGTGTTGTCCACATCAGTCCTCTACTGTGTTCTTTGTGAATTAAGAAAAAATAGAATTCAGAAAAGCTGGACACGGATGGACCAAATTTCTCATTGTTGTTCATAGTTGTCACATAACTTAGTCTGTGCATCAGGCTACATAACAGGCAAATTGGCTAGTCAACCTTTGGTGCAATTGTACCTCATTGATTGACCAAAACCAAGCCCCGCATGATTTTGTTAAGGTTATCCACCATCCCAAAGTTGCATAGGTCCACATTTCTGTATAGCAACTGATTGACTCAAGGGCTGACCAGTAGCAGCACTGCAAATTTTCTGGACAAAAGTGTACAATGCTTGAACAAGTTGGCTGCTCAATTCAGTTTTAAAGTTTTACTGATTAGCAGCCAACTTTAGAAAGACAGTAATTCTGTTAGTGGATGCAGTAGTCAGAAGGTGGGCAGCTTCAGTGGTAGGGGGAGGGGACTTGGCATGGAGACCACAGTTAGGGTAAGAATTGTGGAGAATGGCCATTGGATCTCCTAGATACATATAAAAATCCCAGCTTGAAGGTCAGTTAGGATTGGATTTGTAGCTAATATTGCTTTACTTGAGATTCTTGAAACTATGACTGGTGAACTGATAGAGAAATCTACAACTGAAATATACTCTGTGCCTAGTCTACCTTATTTAGAGACAGGGTTACTCTTTAAAGTTGGGCAAACATGTCCCCAGTAACACAAGGGACATTATATGTCAGGGATGGTCAACTTTCCACCCTCCATTTTATACAGATCACAGGACTTATCAAAAGTGGGAGGCTTTCAAAGAAGGTGGTAAAATAATTTTAGCCCCAAAACAGCTGGAAGGTCATGAACTGGACATTTTCATTCTCCGATTTAGGCCCCATTTTACCAGCACCTGCCTAGGTCACTGTTATGTGCCACCTTCTGATGATATAACGTCATTGTCTGATTAGGAAGCCACGATCTGTCGCTCACATGTCTTTTAAATCAGGATAAAAACGGTGGCCTATATTATGCAATATAATCTGGCCAGCAGGGTATACTTTACCAGGGAATGAATTACCTAATAAAACAGAAAGCTATAAAATATTATTAAAGTCATTATGAACCCTTCGTACCTCCTGTCACAGCCGCTAAATTACAGTACATGCACCCATCTTGTTGGCCTCATTCATATTAGTTACAGAAATAGTCCCCCCCCCCCCCCCCCTACAACCTCCACCGCTTTCTAGAACACATTACGGCTGCTTTTAGGTCTGTCTGTGCCCTCGGGAGAAATACAAATTATGTAATTCCACCTATTTAAATCAAATCACTGTGACACTCCTGACCGCAACGTAGAACTAGATTTTCTCTCCCAAACAGACATGGACATTAATGAGATATGACATCCAGTTATTCAGCAGTGACCTGCTGACCTGACAGAGAGGAGAGAGGGGGACGGTGGGGGGGGGGGGGATGTAATTTGTGTGTGACTGGGATTGTATAGGAAGCCTGCTATTGTTTGGCCAGTACAAAGAAAGCCCTTTCTCTAAAGGATGAATGGAGTGTACAAACAATTGTGTCATTTTGGGTACGATGCCATTGGTGGAATCCTAATGACAAAGCAGAAAATCTGCGTGGGGATATGGGGGAAGGTGTTTTGTGGGCCACAAAAGATGGCATGCTGGGATATGTTTATGGGGGGGTTAACTAACCTACATAAGTGGTATAGTGTAAAAAAAAATGACAACAACAAAACAATACTGTCCAAGATATATCACCATAAACTTCATGAGCTGATTTTGTTAAATCCACTCACTATATTCATAGAGCACTCATATTATTTGGAACATTTAACAATCACCATCAAGTCATAGGAGGTTGATTTAAAAAGTTAATTAATGAAGGCCCCAGAGTGCAATCCATTTTTCACGATTGTGTAAGTCACCACAATGCATAGAACAGTGTTTCTCAAACTGCAGGGCTTGGAGCAGTAGCATGTCATTTTGTGTGAAAGTCCAGCTTGAAGGTCAGTTAGGGTAAGATTTGGGTTGAAAACCTATTTGCCAGCCTAGATATTATTGAACTGAATGGTTAATTCATCAATATCTATAACTTTGTCATAAGCTATGTGGTGCCCTGGCCAAAGGTGGGACCTCCATGAGAGAATTGAACTAAAAATGTCCAACATGTAGAAGTTGAATTAGAGTTGTATCATTAGGAACTAAGAGTGACCCCATTTCTTTGAACATACATATATTATTAAATTCTGCAAATTCACTACTGTTTGATTTTTATAAACTTCTTTATATGAGAGATTAGGTGCCAGTTGGTTGTTGAGTTTACTACCAATCCTTCTCTCACCTGTTCCATGTACCTCATTTTTGTTCTACAATGTTCTCTGCTGCAGTACAACCCCTCAGCAGCTTTACATAATGTACCCTCTGCTATACTGCACACCCTGTGCTGACCTAGAACCCCTCAGCTTTTCTACATACCTTCTGTTGTTCAACAAAGACTCCACTGCCCTATATATCCTAGTCCCCAGCTCTTCTAAAATCACTGTTCTACCAATTTTCTTCTGCCCTTTAAGCTCTCTGCTCTTAAACATACAGCTATTCTACAAATACTCAGTGTATCCTCAATTACTATTTGTACTCTCATTCCCTACGCATTTTGTATAGCCTGTAACCCTCTTGTGTCTCATGTCAACCTGGAACCCTCTTGTGTCTCATGTCTACCTGGAACCCTCTTGTGTCTCATGTCAACCTGGAAACCTCTTGTGTCTCATGTCAACCTGTAACCCTCTTGAGTCTCATGTCTACCTGGAACCCTCTTGTGTCTCATGTCAACCTGGAACCCTCTTGTGTCTCATGTCTACCTGGAACCCTCTTGGGTCTCATGTCTACCTGGAACCCTATTGGGTCGCATGTCTACCTAGAACCCTGATGTGTTTCATGTCTACCTGAAACCCTGTTGTGTCTCATGTCTACCTGGAACCCTCTTGTGTCTCGTGTCTACCTGGAACCCTCTTGTGTCCCATATCTACCTGAAACCTTCTTGTGCCTCATGTCTACCTGGAACCCACTTGTGTCTCCTGTCTCCCTGGAACCCTCTTGTGTCCCATCTTTACCTGAAACACTGTTGTATTCCATGTCCCTTTTGTGTTCAATGTTGACATGAAAGCCGCTTGTATCGCATGTCTATATGAAAGTATCTTGTGTTTCCTATCTACTTGGATCCCTTTTGTGTTTAATGTCATTGTGAAAAACCTTCTATGTCTCCATAGAACGCTCTTGTGTTCCATTCTGTATTTGTGCAGGGACACTGTCTTATTCAGTGTTTATGTCTGTGTTGATCCCTCTTTTGTTTCATGGCTACATCTATATTCTGCACATCCTTAACAAATTAGACAAATAATGTAGCAGATACATAAAACCAAATCTGATCTGAAATCATGTCCCCTGACCTGCTTTTTATCACCAGGACGCAACGCTTATACATACACACACACACGTACACATGCAATGCTGTTGTGTTTATAGCGGACAAATCTGCTTCCTTCCAACAATTCTCCAAGAGTTTGAATCTCAGGAAATGTTGCTTTCTCTAAATGAACAATAAAGAAGAATTTATAGAAGGCTGAAAATACTGTAACCAGTGAACTTAGCTGATTTAAACTGGGGGAAGGGGGAGACTTAGGGAGAAGGAAATGCCATAATTTGCCTATATTATAACTTATATTCATATCACATCTATGAAATCTATCCCTGTGTTTTATAAATATTAATATATTTTATCTAAGCTTTGTCTTTCCTTTATTATTTATCAATTTATTATCTATCTATTGATCTAGCCACCCACCTGTCCATATATCTACACATCTTTAGTTTCCTATTATCTCTCTCTATCTATATTATTTTATCTCTTTCTATCTAGCCTTGCTTCTCTCTCCACTCCTCCATCATCTAATCCTGCTGGGAAATATAGTGATATATTTGTAGTTTTCCAGCCAACCCCCTCCCCGCCAAAAAAATAAAACAGCTTTATAAATAATGAAAGTGCTAGTCTTCCTATACACATTCATTTACCAGGAGGCACCAAGCGCAAAAGGGTTAATCAGGTTTATTACAATAAACTAATGGCAAATAATTTATGGCACATTGCACATCCATTATTATGCGATCTCCATGTAAACATGGAATGAAATGGTGTCACCAGGGGCACATCGTACACTAAGCAGCAAAATTATTCAAGATGCAAACATAGCAAAATAGGATTTATACCTATATGAAGTACAGTGAGTTTGTGCTGATCCAAGGCTAATGGGAGCTTAGACCTGTCCCATATTCTGCAGAAATGGATCATAATGAAATATATTCAACATCTTATTGCTTATTATCAAACCCCCAAAGAGGTGCCTGCTTAAGCGCTTTTTTATACAAATGATGGGTTTATTTACTAATTTAGAACAATACACTTGTTATAATAAGGTCCCTTCAGTGAAATCAAATATTTATATTTTTTTGTAAATTATTTTTCAGCTGTAGAGTCTCTATTGCCAGTACTGTAGCAATAGAGAAAGCACACCCTCTGGAGTCAAAGGGGGGGACTAGCAAGGACAAGGGTAGATAAATTATTACAACATTGGTCATATATATATATATATATATATATATATATGCAAGCGGGAACCTGGATTGGCACTTCCTCAATAGAATACGGTGTTGGAAACTTCTGAGACACGGCAGTGGCGGTTAAGTGACACTGGTTAAGGTAAAGTACACGGTGTTAACACACTGATGGATGAGGTGGTTCATGTGCGAGGAGAAGTTCTGACTGATAGTGGTCAGAATAAATGTATTTTGGGTGATAGGTTTCACCAAACTACATAAAGTATCACTCTGTTTTTTTCATTTATTTATTCAGCACGTTTTAACATATAATGTGACAGTTTAACATAAGCACAGTACAACGAGCAGGTTTATTATGGATTAATACACACTAACCCATGGAACTACACAGGTACACACACAGTGGTACATTGGTTCACGAATACAAAGTCCGAACACACCGGATGCGAATGTAGAACCTGGCGAGTAGTCTGGAACCACTACTGTAGCTACAGCACCCTATGGAGGCACAGCAAAAGATGTATGGCATATCAGCGGATACTGTTACACATTGATACTTAGTATGGGCCGGATTCACGTGGTTGTTACATGGTGACGGTTTGCACATCCAGATGGAGATTGCGGCACACTGCGCCCTAGAGAGAAAAGAAAGTAAAAACAGCAGGGGAGGTGAGTTACAGTTGCACAATATTGGAAATAGACATGGTGACGGTTTGCACTTCCAGACGGAGATCGCGGCACACTGCGCCCTAGAGAGAAAAGAAAGTAAAAACAGCAGGGGAGGTGAGTTATAGTTGCACAATATTGGAAATACGCATGCACACCAGTGAAAGGACTGGGGTACCTCGGCATGGGCAGCAGTATAAGAGGATACTGAACTGGACATAAAACCTGGTTTGCGATGGTAGAAAAATATTCTTTAGAATACAAAGGAACAGTGAATTCATGCAGATTAAGGATGCGGGGGGGGTCCAATAGGATCGGGTTACGTCACTATGCAACATGGAGTTGTAATTTCGCGCCTTTTTACTTTGTATGTAATGGTGGTTTATACTTGTATTTGTGACTTTGACAAAAGGCTGGGACGCGGCCGAAACTTTAGTTTTCTTGAATAAAATACTTTATATTTTCATAAGCCCTGTGAGTGCGGTCTCTGCTTTGGAAGATTACAGATTACACTGGATACATGCACCCAGGCCAGGAAGAAATCTTTAAACCTGAGTGCTGTGATTGTGGGGAATATATATATATATATATATATATTGGGGGGGGTTGTTTTTTCCCCCCTGGACCTATGTTAAGGGATTTACAAGCAAGTTGGGTTGTGGGTAAATCGCAGGTTAAGACCAGGGGCCCAGAAATAGTTTTGCAGGGGGGCCCTGGGAAATTTAAAAGGTTTGTTCAACTTGCAATCACTTGTTTCAGATTAATTGTTAGTTGTTGTTGTTCACCAGAAATAAAGACATTTTCTCAATTGCTTTCCACATTTCAAAAATTGATGCAGCTCAGTAATTCAGGAGCAGATTCTGAACTGTTACAATGTGCTACATTTAGTTGATACATTTCTCTGCAGCGTCTGTGGAATATAAGCAACTATTGTATCAATACTAACAGGGATTCAGCTCAGTAGTGCCGACGATAAGAAATGTATCAGTTTCCAGGAAAATTAAAACTTTCAACTTAAAGTTTAAAATAGAAAGTCCATGAAAAAAGGTCTGGCGAACTGTCTAGATACAACTGAACTGAAAAAAAATGTTGAAAGGTGATGCCTTCCATGCCTGAAGAATTTTAAGTCACTCTGTCTAGTATTTTGGTTGTTCTCCCTCTTTTTCTTTGTCTCGCTCTTTATCTCTTTCACTCTGTCTCTCTCTGTCTACCATTTTCATCATCCATCTAACCATCCATCTAGCCATCTGTCCATCTACCCATATATCTGTCATCAACCTATCTGTCTGTCTATCTACCTACAGTATAATCTCTCTACCTATCCATCTACCCATATATCTGTCATCAACCTCTGTCTAGCTACCTATCATCTCTCTATCCATCTATCTACCCATTTATCTGTCATCAATCTATCTATCCATCTGCCCATTTATCTATCTATGTGTCTAATTATCTACCTATCATCTCTCTATCTATCCATTTATCTGTCATCAATAAATCTATCTATCTGTGTATCTATCTACCTATTATCTATCATCTATCTATCTATCATCTACGTATCTTGTATCTATCTATCTATCTATCTATCTATCTATCTATCTATCTATCATCTATCTATATATCTATCTATCTATCCATTTATCTGTCATCAACCTATCAGTAAAACAAATGAATGGAGGGCACAACAATCAGGTTAAGGTTTAAAGGGTTAAGGAGGTGCAATAATAAATACACAACCACTCCCATAAAGTGGTCAAACATATAATTTTGTTAATATCTTGGACCTGCACACTCCACAATTAATACTAGTATTCACACAGTGGTATTTGTAAAACTATATATATATATATATATGTATATATATATATATATATATATATATATATATATATATATATATATATATATACACACACACACACACACACACATATATAAAGAAACAGTTTTCGCTACAATTAAGGTAAGTCAAAAACATGTAACATCAAGGGGCAAATTTACTTATGGACGAATATTGAGGGTTAATTAACCCTCGATATTCGACTGTCAAAGTCGAAGGATTTAGCGCTATTTGTTCGATCGAACAATCGAACGAAAAATCATTTGATCGAACGATTAAATCCTTAGAATCGTTCGATTCAAAGTCGAAGTCGTAGTCGATGGTCGAAGTAGCCAAAAAAAACATTCGAAATTCAACTTTTTTTTTCCTCTATTCCTTCACTCGAGCTAAGTAAATGGGCCCCCAAGTATACAATGCTTAATTATTACACACCACCACTCTGCAACATGAAAAGCAAGCCTACATGCAAACAGACACCCTTGTCAGAGAATGAGAATCACCCCGATGTTTCGGCGTGAAAGCCTTTATCAAGGGGAAATCTATCTACCTGTCATCTCTCTATCTACCAATCTGTCCATTTAACTATCTAACCATATTTCTATCAATCAAAAGACCTACCCATTTATTTATATATATATTTATCTTGATAAAGGTCCTAGGCTTGGACCAAAACGTTGATCTGTTGTAATGTAACCAAATAAAATTATATTTTTATTAAATCCCAGTGTGCACTCATGCTTCTCGTATATATATATATATATATATATATATATATATATATATATATATATATATATATATATATATATATATATATATCCATATAACAATCTATCCATTTAACTATCTATCTGTCTACCTATCCATATATGAGTCTATGACTGTATGATTCTGTATGTCTATCTATCTGGGTTCAATTCCAGTCAGGGTACTATCTGCAAGACATTTCTATGTTCTCCCCATGTTTGTGTGGGTATAAACATACAGGCAGGTTAATTGGTTCCTGACTAAAATAAAAATAATTAAAAAAAAAACTGACTATAGTGAATGTGTTACCTTAGACTGTAAATTCGATTGGGGCAGGGAGTGATGGGAATGATGTTTAATCTCTGTATAGCACTGCAGAAAAGAGTCTTTGCTATATAAATAAAGAATAATACAAATAAAACTATAGGAGATTATAATACAAGATTATTATCGGAGGAAATTACTTTTGACCGCTAATTACAGGAAGGGGATGTGTCCTATAATAAAATAGCAACTTGGCACAGTACCTAACAAGGCAAAGTGGTTCGAGAGAAACAGAATTTCTCACTCAGAGAGGAACAGTGATGGTGATATATAACTGTACAGTAGTAAGTGACCTTACAGTGCAGCTTGAAATACTTTTCACCAGATTTTTGACTGTATGAAACAGTGTGTGTGATGGTTTTCAGCCATTAGGGGGGGGTCAGATTTCTGCTGACATACAGAATTCATTTTCACAGAAAACTCAGCACATTCATACTATTCTAACTGGAAGTGGAGTATGCCAAACTCAAATACCAATATTTAATCTCTGCAATCTGGTTCAGTACCGATTAAGAGGCAGTTAATCTTGAATTTTTTTTTATAGTATGCAAAGTTGTCAACCCTCCTGGATTTCCAAGGAAGTCACCATACAGTGGCTTGGGAGGAGCTGGGGGCAGGACAAGGGTGTAACTGGGCATGGCTAGGGGGTTAATGGCCATCTTCTTTTCTGCTGATTCACTGCACATGCTCTGTGCTGCTGTCACTTACTGATCTTAGGGACCCAATATAAGGTCACAATATGAGGCTGATTAGTAATTAATACAGATAATTACTACATGACAGCACAGAAACCAGTGCAATTAGCATCAGAATTTAATAATCAGCCCTGTAGCATCAGCTTATATTACAGACCAACCTCATTTTCTGATGGATAATTTGTGATGACCCCTAAGCTTAGCTTCTCAACAGCTGCTCAGAGTCCACTGAGCATGTGAGTGTCACAGACACTTTCCAAGATGGTGACCCCCTGTGACAAGTTTGAAGTCCTGGATCATTGCTGCTATTGACAAGCTGAAACTTTAGGCTGGTGCAATAAGTTCAGTCTATAAAATATGGCATTGTTAACCATATTCAGTTGAGGGCTAGTAACCCCAACAATCAGATCTAAAGCTGTAAATGATAAAACAGGGAAGACTAACTCACAATGTCTCATACTGAAAATGAATTCAAAGGTCAGTTGGCCCTTTAAAAAATGGATACAATGTCGCAGCTGTGAAAAGAAAGATCAGGTTGTATCCAAACTGATAATATAGGGAGGTCCCTAGGAAATACCTTCCCAAACAAGATATTGTTAATCCCATTTTGTAGGTGGAGGGAATCAGTGTTATTATGGGAGAGTTGCTGTTGTGCAGCACTAATACAGCCTTCACGCCCTATTACACAGCCATGTACTGTAGCAAATTGCTCTGTGCATTGGTGGGGAGGCGTTACCATACTGCACAATATATAATGGTTTAGTCTGGGAGTGTTCAGGGTTTATATTCCCATACCTCCAGTATTCTTATGAAATCTTCATTTGTGTATAGCGGATATGCATTGCCCATTGAGCCCCTATGTTAATATTGGGCTCGCCATTTCTATTATTCCACTGACAAAAACTGGGGAGAACTGGGAGACCAAGTTATGCCCCTGGTCCCCCAATTCTGATGATGAAAATACTGAAATCTGCTCTGGGCATTATAGTTCTGAGACTGTGTATAGTGTAATTGGAAACTGATCTTTCTTTTGTTTTTTGTTTTTTCTTTATTGCTTCTGTGTGTTCCAAAAATACCCATCAGGTTAAGTCATGAATCAGGCAGTGGTTATAACAGATCATTCTGTCACAGTGACACAGATCCTAGCTGATCCCCATTGTAAGCAACAGTCCTGTCCTGCTTTATGGCTGAGATTCTAGCTATCTTTATAACAGAGCATTCTGTCACAGTGACACAGATCCTATCTGATACCCATTGTAAGCAACAGTACTGTCCTGCTTTATGGCTGAGATTCTAGCTATCTTTATAACAGAGCATTCTGTCACAGTGACACAGATCCTATCTGATACCCATTGTAAGCAACAGTACTGTCCTGCTTTATGGCTGAGATTCTAGCTATCTTTATAACAGAGCATTCTGTCACAGTGACACAGATTCTATCTGATACCCATTGTAAGCAGCAGTACTGTCCTGCTTTATGGCTGAGATTCTAGCTATCTTTATAACACCGTATTCTGTCTCAGTGACACAGATCCTATCTGATACCCATTTTAAGCAGCAGTCCTGCCCTGCTTTATGGCTGAGATTCTAGCTATCTTTATAACAGCATTCTGTCACAGAGGCACAGATCCTATCTGATACCCATTGTAAGCAGCAGCCCAGCCCTGCTTTATGGCTGAGATTCTAGCTATCTTTATAACAGAACATTCTGTCACAGTGACACAGATCCTATCTGGTCCCCATTGTAAGCAGCAGTCCTTCCCTGCTTTATGGCTGAGATTCTAGCTATCTTTTAACAGTATTCAGACCAGAACTTGTCTGAAACCTAATGTTTACATTATCACAGGATACATTAGCAGAGGTTTTGCATCTTAGCTGTGTCTCCCACTTCACTCAAGATATTAACCAATTGTTCTCAGAATCAGTCCAAATAACAGCAAGATCTATAGAAGCTTCAACAGAGACTGTTCCATTTTATAGGCTCCTCGCTGCAGATTAAATCCATTTTACATCTTCAAAAAAATTCACCAGTCGCTGTATAATGCTGCTGCAGAAATGATTTCCCTTAATAAAATCCGTTGCTATAGAAATCTTATTTCTCTCTCTCTCTTTTACTTGGCCCAATCTGTCTCTCCTTATTTTGATCAAATTGTTCTGCACATTTCTCTCTCTCTCTCTCTCTCTCTCTCTCTCTCTCTTCCAAATGCAATAACCATTCCTCCGATAAAGCATCCCATAAAAATGATTGCACTGCTCGTGTATGGAGATTTTTTTTTTCCTTTTTTTTTTTTTGCAAATGCAGCAATATTTTACTGCAGCGGTGACAAGTCGTTATTATGGATATATTCTCCCGGATCCTACATATTTCCATGGATTTCTAATATTAAAATTTTGATATGTTAAACTATGGAAGAAGGTCGCTGGGCTTATGAGCGCTTTTATTGCCGAAAAGGTCAACAAGGCAATATTATTTTCAAATTACATTTTTATTTGGTCTGGAGGGGGGTGAATTAAAAAAAAAATTCTCTGTGCGGAGGAATTGACCAACCTATGATTTTTACCCAGCACCTCTGACCAACCTATTAACCAACCGCAAGGACCACCACTAATTGTCACTGGCCTGCCCCCTGATGTCACAATCCCATCTGCAATGTCACCAGCCCTCTGCCCAATAATATTGCCCCACTCACTTTGTCTAGCTTTTGCAACCAGCAAAGATGGCGCCTCTAGTTCCACCCCTAGAAGGCAGGTAAAATGCCAGGCAGGTGCCAACGGTTAACTATGATGTACAGGGATCCAAGCCCTCTCCAATTCATATTCCAGTCTCTTTCAAATCAATGCATGGTTGCTGGGTTATTTGGACCATAGCAACCAGATTGCTGAAATTGCAAACCGGAGAGCTCCTGAACAAAAAGCTAAATAACTCAAAAACCACAAATAATAAAAAAAAAGAAAACCAATTGCATATTGTCTCAGAATATCACTCTCTACATCATACTAAAAGTTATTTTAAAGGAACAGTAACACCAACAAAAATAAAAGTATTTTAACGTTTGTTGGTTTTTAATGTACTGTTTCCCCTACACTGGTAAAATTGATCGGGTTGCTTCTGAAACACTTGCTGTTTTTTATATACAGTCAAACTTTGCTTTTAAGTCCCCTGATTTTAAGTTTTATTTGTGGTCCCACCAATTTATAATGCATTTCAATGGGTGCATTTCCCTGATTTAAAGTAATGTTTTGCCGGATTTTACGTCAAAATTTGTCCTGATGTTCCCAAAATTGAATGGATGCTATTATTTTAGAAATAAAGAGGTTTAAAATACTAACCACATGGATATTTTGCCATGGTTTTGCCTGTAAATGGTCAATTCCAATTAGTCTGCCCCCAAGGGTAGGACTGCATGGACGTTTTTGTCGCGGTCCGACTTGCTGCGAAAAATCGCATGTGACGGAAATAAGGTAAGAGATAGACATGTTGGATGAAGTCACAGCGTTGATCAGTGCCGAAAACGTCCCCCCATAGTGTAACATTAAAGCTGCAATACTTAATCCGTGTTGTAAACCCAGTTGATATTGTATCTCAAAGTAAAACAGACTCCTGTGCTTATATGCTTTCAGTACTAGAAGAAAATGTTACTTTAACACATTTCCCTGATTTTACAATTTCCTGGATTTTACATTTTTCTTGGTCCCCTGAAAAACGTAAAATAGGGGTTCTTCTGTATAAATAAACTGCTGTGCAGCAACAGAGGCAATTGAAATAGGGCTAAATGGCCCAGGTTACATAGCAGATAAAGGATAAGCTCTGGAGAACACCATTATATTCAGCAGTGCTTATCTGCTATGTAAAGCTTTGGATGACTGACTCGTGGCTACACAGCAGCTCATTTATATACTGTACATATATATAACTATAGTCATGTACATATTGTTACTTCAAATCCCAAAGAATGTGATGTGGGGCCCAGTATTCTATGGCATTGCCAACTTCTCCATGAACTCTGTACATGTAGGGGGAGACATCAGTGGTAGTGTTGGGAGGGGAGGTAACAGTACAGCCAATGTGTGGATGCAGGTGCACATTCCACCAGCCAAACATTTTTAACTCCCCAACTGATAACTCCTTGGAAGTGCCAAGGGCAACCTTGCATCCCTGTGGCCAGGACAGGCCAGAGTTAGGCATGTTCTTATGTGCCAGGGACCTTGTACAGGAAAAGGATAAGAGACAAGAGAGGAGTGGAGTTGGGAAAGCGGAATGAATAGAACGGGGGGGGAGCAGGGAGTAGAGGGAGGAGGAAAATGAGAGTGAATGGGGGAGGGAGAGAAATATGCAGGAGAGCAAGAAGAAAGAAAGAAAGAAAGAAAGAAAGAAAGAAAGAAAGAAAGAAAGAAAGAAAGAAAGAAAGAAAGAAAGGAATAAGGAAAGGAATAAAAGGAAGTGTGTAACCTTTGTGAGGCAGGGATTCTCTTCTTCCTGTTTCCTTTCAATAGGCAATACAGTATAAGGGTATATAACTTATATATCTGTGGCCAGGATATGCCATCCTTTTTATTCTCAATTATACACAGAGGTTGGAGCTGCCATAATACACAGAGGTGGGAAACTGTACTACACAGAGGTATGGGTACAATTATGTAACCAATATATACTAAGTTTAGATGCGTTTGTTTGAGCTTACCGCTGTATACGGTGGGCCCGGGTGCACACACCCTAGACTTTCAGCAAGGGGAGCAAACACCAGAAAACTTCAAAAGAGGCTGGCACAAGTCTGGACCCACAAAGTAGTAAAGCCTGAGTCCAATTGTAAAAGGGTTAAAAAGACTTACTGTACATTTTATTTTCTATAATTAAGAACCAAGGTCTGATGCGTTTCGTGTCTACCAAGGACACTTAGTCATCTTCATGCCCTAAGTCTATTAGAAAATCATGTAAACATTAAATAAACCCAATAGGCTCGTTTTACTTCCAATAAGGACTAATTGTATCTTAGTTTGGATCAAGTACAAGATACTGTTGTATGAGAAAAGGGCAGTCATTTTTAAAAATTTGGATTATTTGGATAAAATGGGAGATAGCCTTTCTGTAATTTAGAGCTTTCTGGATAACGGGTTTCCGGATAAGCGATCCTGTACACATATTATATACAAAATCTATGATACTATGACTTCACCATAGTGTCTTAATTTTAGGAATTCAAGAACATCCGCCGATATTATCTGTGTATGCCATTGTCTATATGCCTGAAAGTAAGGGTTAACAGGACATATATGTGCAGCAGATGATTTCTATGCAGCAGTACAGAGGGGCACATGAGTCACATTTAGCCAGTGCTACAGACATGCGAAGCGTGAACAAAATGCTACATAATGGGATGGTATGATGTGTCCCTATGCATTTTGCAGTATTGCACATTTCCGATTAGCGCAGGCGTCAGATGGCTGATAATACTGTTTAAATCGCTTGAATAAACACCCGTGAATACTGAGCCAATTTATTTTGCATTGCACAATTTTTTTACGCATAAAGCATAAAAAAAAAATCATTAAAAGTGCATCTCAAACTTTGCACACATGTGCAGAATAAGCCCTAAGTATGTCTGGCCTGGAAAGGAATGGTGCCGTGTATTTATATTCTGGCACAAACATAAAACTGCATTAAATGCCATTTGGAACCACTCAGCCCCCCACTCTCCCCCCCCCCCTCCACTGGCGTATGGAATATGAGAGACAGTGTATAAAATATTCAGTCACAGTGATGCATTTTCTGAATAGTAAATGTGCCCGGGATTACAGGCCGTTCCATTAGTGACTTCCATTAGAAAAACCTTTCAGGTTCCTTTCTGTTCTATTACATTCCACATTCACCAGCCGGCTTAACCCTTTCCCTGGCATCGGCAGTATAACAGAGCTGCCCCTCTCTCTCTAGATCTACATTATTTATATGTGTGCGTGTGTTCATACGAATGATAACCTTTCATCCATATTATTTTAGTCAGATGGTTTAATTGACTTTATAGATATAGCTATTATATAAATAAATCCTTATAATGGTTCAACCATGTTAAACTCAACTGATAATAGGAATACAATTAAATTCTAAAATAGACCCCTCTTTATATAGCATTACGGAAGCCCAGAAACTTTAAGGAAGAAGAGAAAACACCTATCTAGTGCTACCAATCCCTATTTCTGGAGAGAAATGGGAGTAGAACAGACACTAACCTTTCCAATACTTTCCCCCTTGTCTCTGTCCCTCTGAACACGTATAGGACCTGTTATCCAGAATGCTCAGGACCTGGGGTTTTTCCATAATTTTATCTTCATACCTTAAGTCCTTCTAGTAAATAATTTAAACATTAAATAAACCCAATAGGCCAGTTTTGCTTCCACTAAGGATTAATTATATCTTCGTTTGGATCAAGTACAAGCTACTGTTTAATTATTACAGAGAAATAGGAAATCTTTTTTAAAAATGTGTAATATTTGAATAAAATGGAGTCTATGTGCGATAGCCTTTCTGTAACTCTGAGCTTTCTGTATAACAGGTTTTCAGATCCCATACCTGTATTAGGCACCTATCTAGTGCTACTAGCCCCAATTTCTATGGGGATATGAGAGCAGAGCAGGCAGTAACCCTTCCAACACTGTCCCCTTGTATCTGTCCCTATATATTGGACATTTATCTGATGCTATGAGTCCTTGTTTCTATAGGAAAATTAAAGCAGGCAGAAACTGTTCCACAATTGTAACTTAACCATCCATTGCTACCACTCTTACCCTGTCCACCCTTATTCTACAATCTATGTTGCCCCGAGTGAGACCCCATCACTCACTGGAATATAGTTTGTATCAAGTACAGCATGCTGAACACAGAGAAAACCTTTTTGCTTGTACCAGGTGCTAACTGCCTGTCCCAAACTGACTAGGGTGAATCATACATATAGTCCATTGCAATAAATCAGCAGCACAGCAGATTAATGAAAGAAGTGCCAAAACTGATGTACTGGCTCACAATGCAAATAGACTCCTCGACATGTAATGGCAAAGACCTCAGGGAGGAAGGCGTATCTGCTGAATGATCGGTCATTAATAAATCTCAGTATATGTAAATATCACAGGGGTCCATGTAATGGTTCTCTCTTCTAGGTTCTGGGCAGTTTATTATCATCATTTTAGCAAGAATCCAACAGACATTTCTACTTTCCCAGCAGAGCCAATGGGCCAAATTTACTAAAGGGGCGAATTGTTCCTAGCAAATGCTTCGCCACACTTCGCCATTCACCAGGCGAAAATTTGTTACCACTACGCTAATTCACTAAAATGCAAGTTGCGTATTGGGAACCAAACGCTGGTGACTTTTCGTTAGCGTTACTTCAGCAGTGCGAATGCTACTGCCTATTGAACCTTCGTTAGTCCTCTTACGCTTAGGTCAATTTGAATAGGGCGGGTACATTAAAGTCGTATGGACGTCTTTATTAGAGATGTCGGTGCAAATGCTTGAAGTGGCCACTTTTTATTACAAATGTCCAAGGAACCTGAATAAAGACAAAAGAGATCATATAATGCCCTACACATGAAAGGAATGTCCCATGCCCCTCCAATGTCTGGGGAAAAATGTTAACACAAAAAAGTTTAATAGTTTGGACCTTTGCAAGCAATCCCGCTTAAAAAAAAAGGACAAGTCGCCAGCGTTTTTACAACTTTAATGCATTTCCGGCACACAGGATATGATGTCACTGACATAAGATTGAGGAAGATGTAGCTTTGTTTTATCAGTTCGCCTGGTCTGAGGTGGCGAAGGAAACTCTGACGAAAGAGGTTACGTTTTGTAAAATTCGC
This sequence comes from Xenopus petersii, assembly GCA_038501925.1. Lineage (NCBI taxonomy): Eukaryota > Metazoa > Chordata > Amphibia > Anura > Pipidae > Xenopus > Xenopus petersii. Next base: position 95,779,222 of record CM076688.1, on the reverse strand, counting down.
ATCTTAGTGATTTTGCGAAGCACTTAGTAGCCTGGTGCTAGAGTGCGAACAAACGCTAGTGATGGTCCCGTTCGCTAGCGAATTGTCGCCTACACTTGTAAATTGGCGATGTCCCTGCAGATGGGATTCATGCCGAAATGTCACTAGCGTTAGCCACTTCGAATTTTAGTGAATCTTCCCCAATGTATTTAGGGCACTGAACAATTATATAGCAAGCCACATTTGGGCTAATCGCCCAGCTCCTTCCTTACACTGGCGGGTTACATAATTCACTGCACTGCCGTCATTATGTTGATTGGATATTGTGTGGTGTGATTTTACTTGTGCGTGATGCGGCTGCTCATCCAGAGGAAGAGGAGGAGGAGGGCAATTATTTTTTCAATCTAATTTCTAGGTTTTTTGAGAACAGGTGTGTGGCAACAATATAAAAGCCAATTATCAGTTGAATGAGACGGAGGCACTGTGCCAGGGCTCTATTGGAACCTTCTAGATTTGAAATCAATGCTACCGTATGTGTCCCAGTCTCTTCCTCTGCCTTATTTCATATCTAGGGATGGACGCATGCATAGCTTTATATATAGCACAACTTGTGATAACTGTACTGTACCTTTGTAGAAAACATAAGCAGTACAGACAGCAGAAACCAGCAGTGCCATAGACATACTGTATATACAGTAACAAAAATGTAGGGAATAGTTACGCTTAATCTGTTCAACTTTTCCCATCTACAGCCCACCACTTTGGCAGGAAGCCCAGCCCATTTGGTAGCATTTAGTCCCCTGCTATGGCTGTTCCCCTGGCAGGTGTCATGTCTGTCCCCACTAAAGCCCATCTAATATTTCTGATGGCCAGAACATTGCCCAATACTGGGGTTTGGGTAGAGTTAGATGTGGATCGGGAGCAGTGGCGTAACAACATTACATCAGTTCTTATCTACATAGTTATATATGTTAGCAAGAGCTGCCATATTGCATGCCAAAGTTGCTGTAAACCATACATTCTCAAAAGTCATATTTTATTACATTGTAGGTTTTGATTTCATATATATATTGAGGGGCCCATTTACTTAGCTCGAGTGAAGGAATAGAGGAAAAAAAACTTAGATTTTCGAATGGTTTTTTTGGCTACTTCGACCATCGACTACGACTTTGACTCGAATCGAACGATTCAAACTAAAAATCGTTTGACTATTCAACCATTCGATAGTTGAAGTACTGTCTCTTTAAAAAAAAACTTCGACCCCCTAGTTCGCCAACTAAAAGCTACCAAAGTCAATGTTAGCCTATAGGGAAGGTCCCCATAGGCTTAGCTATCTTTTTTTGGTCGAACAAAAATCATTCGATCGATGGATTAAAATCCTTCGAATCGAACGATTCGAAGGATTTAATCGTTCAATCGAAAGACTTTCGTTAAATCCTTAGACTTCGATATTCGAAGTTGAAGGATTTAACTTCGACAGTTGAATATCGAGGGTTAATTAACCCTCGATATTCGACCATAAGTAAATTTGCCCCTAAGTATATCAGTACATCTTTTTAACATTTATATATACATTTACTGAGACAAAAGACATGACATATAAACACATACAGGAATAAGCATTTCTTAATGAAGTCCAGTAGAATTATCAGTATATGAGAGGTTCCATAACCAAGTGCCACCTCACTTATATGGTCACTGGACCACCCAACCACTTATTTATACTAGGAATTCACCCATTGTAGGATTTGGACTAATCCCTAGAGTTCAGAATTGGCTTGGCTGAACACTTGAAGCAGTTGTTCCTGTGTTCATTAACTTTCAGTATGACGTAGAGAACAATATTATGAGATAATTTGCAATCGATTTAGATTTTGTATTATTTGTGGTTTTTGAGTTATTTAGCTTTTTATTCTGCCGATTTCCTGTTTGCAGTTTCACCAATCTGGTTCCTAGGTTCCAATTAACCCTAGCAACCATGCACTGATTTGAATAAGAGACTGGAATATGAATAGGAGAGGCCCTGAATAGAAAGATGAGTAATAAAAAGTAGCAATAACAATACATTTGTAGCCTTACAGAGCATTTGTTTTTTAATGGGATCAGTGACCCCCATTTGAAAACTGGAAAGAGTCAGAAGAAGAAGGCAAATAATGAAAAAACTATACAATATACAAAATGAAGGTCAAATGAAGAGTCATACTAAAAGTTAACTCAAAGGTGAACCCCCCCCCTTTAATGTCATGTGACTTCAAATCTCTAGACATCTCAATGTGACTATTTTTGTACACAGATGCAAACGGTGGTTCTGATTTCATTTGGTATTTTGGCAAATATTCTGTAGAAACGAAAAAATACCCTATGGATTTAGTGAATCTCTGTTTCTAATATGCCCATAATAATTTAAAGGAAAATACATTATCCCTTATGATACATGAGTGATAATCAGAGTTCCCTGTATAACTCAGCCTGCAGCCTTGTGCCTTTATATGGTCACAGCACTCATCAGTGATGTCTAAATCCTTATAATTTACAATAGGGGGGTATATTATCCCTTATAATACATGAGTGATACTCAAAGTTCCCTGTATAACTCAGCCTGCAGCCTTGTGTCTTTATATGGTCACAGAACTCCTCAGTCACTTCTAATATCCTTATAATTTACAGTAGGGGGTACATTATCCCTTAGTCATTTGGGTACTCAGGGTTCCCTGACCTCTAGAACTCAACCCATTCTTAGTAGTGTCCATAGTATCATTTTAGGGGTACTTTACTGTTTTATATACACACACACACATTTATATATAGATTTATTCCTACAAGCCTATTAAAAAATGCATTCTCCAAAGCATGGACGTCTTTTTTTAACACAAATAAAGAAAACCAGAAAGTCCTGGGATTTCCCAAAGATAATTATTCCCAAGAATAAATGTTCCAGCAACACAATAGCCACATTATTAGTACCCCCTCCCTTTTCTATAGTGATGCAGAGTTCCTCCAACAACGCATACGTCTGTCTGATAACAGCCTATTTGCATTTCTATTGTGGGGATGAATGCACAGAGCATCCCTACAATACTCTGCAATAATGTTCTTGTTCCCTCCCTGAATATAGAATAATGCATTAAGGAAATAGTCATTTCCCTACATACGGGCTGCAATAATGACACATATTAAAGTGGCACCATAAGTATAACACAGTTTGGCTGCACACAAGAGAGGAGGCTGCCAAAGCCAGAGACAAAGATGATGCAGATCATAAGATAATAAGAATGAAGATAATATGTTGTATTTATTGGGTTAAGGGATATTTGTATTGATAGAATGGCGGCTTCTCAGTGCCAATGTCTCAATTGAGCCAAAGGGGCAAAAGCTCCGTACGATGCAGTGTTTTAGTGCCAGTTATTATTATATTCACCTAACTAGTTCTGGTTGATGTAAAGCCTTTGTTTCCTGTATTTTTCAGACATACAATGGACAAAGTGAGAGTAATGAAGACTATGAGATCCCCCCTATAACGCCACCCAACATGCCAGATCCTTCTTTACTGCACTTGGTGGACCATGAGTCTGGATACCACTCACTGTGTCACAGCCTCCCTCCAAACAGCCTGATTCCGGCATACTCTTACCAAAACATGGACTTTCCCGCAGTAATGGTCTCCAGCATGCTGAGCCAAGATGGACATCTACTCTCGTCACAGCTCCCAACAGTAAGTTTACTGTTTTCTTCATAAGAATATGAGGAACTTGAACCAGGTAGCAGCCAACTGAGTGAGTGCCTGGCAAAGTAGTATCAGTACCCTGGGCAATGATACTTGGCCCAACACCCTGCCTGTAAACCCCACTGGCTTGCTTATAACCTCCTTCCTTGTCACTCACTCCCTAGTGCGTATCTCTTCCCACTTGCCCTTCAATTGTGCTCCAAAACTCCACACTTCTGGATTTGCTTGCACCCCCTCTAATTGTTCAGAGGCCTGTGCCTCTTCTGCCTAACCCTAGTTACGACCGTCATTTACTTTAACATTTTTTTAAGAACCCATTGAACGAATTGATGAATGTGTTTGCTTTGAGCAACTGAACAGCAATCACTTCTGTGGGGTGTTAGAGTTCAGAGCTGAGCTCTAACACCCCTCTGAATCCTCAACCCATGATGCAAATTAATATGGTTGATAGTTTGAAAAAGCTAATTTCTGGAAAGAAGTGGTATGGCAAGTAATAATCACCAAACCATTATTCCAAAAAGGTTTTAAGTTATTTTTCTATAAAACATAACCCCTGAAACGTCAATGGCATGTTATGGTTCAGGCTTCTGAGATAACGGTTGTATCTTTACTGTACCAAGGCATCAAGAAATGTTGCCAATAAATGTAGAAGTTTTAAAAAGATGTAAAAAGAAAAAGCAGACAATCAAATAAAGGAAAAACAAAAGTGAATGCTGAACAGGGAAAACAGAGCTACAATGCATTGCCGTGTCCTTAGCCAGAGTAATTGCTGCCAATGAATATGTATGAGCATTCTCTGCTGATTGGTGATTGAAGGAGAGAATGGACCTAATGTCTGATGGGGCATGTTTGACAAATCAATCCTAGGAGGACGGAACGCATGTTATGAATTTGCATGATTCTCCCAGTGCCTTTTTGAATTTCAAGCTTCCATTTAGAAAGTGCATGTTTATTTTATTTTTTTTCCCCCGTTGGCTTAATTGGATTCAGACGCTCTTCAAAATATGAGAATATCAGGAGATCTCAGCACTGGAGTCAATGTCAATGTCTTGGATATTTGCACACTGGCCTTCTGGATGAATTTATATGCACGATGCCATATGTTTTTCTATACAATACTGACACAGATACGTATGGGGCATCACTTACTGTGCATTTAGATGCATCAAACTGGGTTTGATAATAACCCATTAGTGATAATATCTCTTGGGCAGCTAATAAGGCCAAAATCAACATTACCCCTCCCCCCAAAGTAATTTTATAACTCAATTTTTCAAAGTAAAATGTAGTATTGTTAAAGGGTAGGTTTATTTGTTTTCACTTCACATTTTGTCATGGTTTGGCGCAATCGTAATATTTTTTATTTTGCAGCTGTGATTTTTTTTTCTTCTGCTGTTGTTTTTTCCTGCAACCACATTTTTTCCATGATTGAGTTTTTCCCCAAATTAAGAAACTAATCATCCAAAGCCCACCAATTAATGAATTCATATTCCTTGTTAAGAGCTAGTGCTGGAGGGCCACTTGGTTATAGGGTTGCCATTATTGAAAAAAAAATAATACAGGCGGGTGCTGGGTCTGAGCCGGGGACCAATCATATTGAGAGTAGCTAGTATGATGGGAGTGGGGATTTTGATGAATCAGGGTCTCATTTGCGTATTTGAATGTTACAGTAACATTAAAAAATATAAATATTGGTTGTTTGATAAAAATAGATTTATTTTTCAGTGAAAACGTAAGAAGGAAAAACAGAAATTTGCCCAAAATCTGTGTACAGTTTCTCAAAAATCCAATGTCTAGCAAAAACCCAAATTAAATATTTCTTCATTTTACTTTGATAAGCTGTGGCACAGAGAATACACATATTTGAACTCTTATACAGACCCACCCACCTCTCTGCATACACAGATTTGTATTTTTGAGCACAGTGACAAAAAGTAATAATGGGAGCAATGCCCAATTGTATTGCGTTCAGGTGGGTTATAATACTTCCAAAAGCAATCAGATTTCTATATGTATTGGGCTGAGTTACTGTATATTATAATTACTTCTCGTACTAGATAGGGATGTAAGATTTAGCTGTGAAAAGCTGCAGGGCTGAGAATCCACTTAGACAATCATAATGTATTGCTATCTTACTTAGTAAATACACTACACCATATAACATCTCCTGATCCAGTAGCACTCGTTAAGCAGGATGGTCAAATGAATGGGTTTTTGCAATATTTGGTTACTCACTTGCTTATCTGATAATCTGGCATCTGGGTCAATGATGGGAGCATAATGCTAGGCTACACAGAGCTGTCAGAAGAGAACCACATCAATAAACCAATCTGGCCCTCAATTCAATGGGATTTATTTTAACCTGCATTGATATTGGTTTGGCAGGCCCCATACATATGCCTATAAAGATCGGACAGGTTAGAAAATTTTTGTCGGCTGCCGATAATATCTCTGCATGTATTGCCGATCTGACGATTTCAGTGGGAGACTGTCACTAGCTTTTGTCGGACATAACTGTCATATGATTGCTGTCAGGGGCAGAACATCGTCTGATCTGGGGGTTTTTTTGTTGGGTTTTTTTTCACTATATTTTTATTTTATTTTTCTGTATTTTTCACACATATATTACATGCAGTTATTACATTTGGTATTGATAATGTGCAACAACTGATGCATACACTGCATGTCAAGAGACAGAAATTAAAAGAACATAAAAACATAACACTGCAGATCAGAATTGGGTTCTACAATAAGCTTTTTATATGTATGTTCATCTGGGTACTCAAATGGCCTATACCTTATTGTATGCCTTGGGCAGCTGGTTTTCCCTGTCCACCTGTGGGGAAGCAGTGGATCCAATTACCCCAGACCTCCTCATATTTCAGCATTGTTCTGTTACTCAAAGCGGATAAATATTCCATATGCTTTACTACCTCAACCTACTTTATTTGATCTGAAAGGTTAGTGGCAGGTTGGGAGATGGAACCAAACCATCGTTCGTGCGATAGGAAGTTAAATCATGCATGTCTATGCCACCTTAAGTCTTTCATTTATACAGGTGTTGATATAAATATATCTATATACTAACTGCATTGATATTGTTCATTTATTGCTATAAACCCTTCTTATATTGTTATAATCATTCTAAAACTCCTATTGCTCTATATAACCCTCCCTGTAATGCCTCCAATTGATCCATAACCCTCCCTTTTACTCCTCCTATGGCTCCATATAACCCTCCCTATTACTCCTCCTATTGCTCCATATAACCTCCCTATAACTCCTCCTATTGCTCCATATAACCCTCCCTATAACTCCTCCTATTGCTCCATATAACCCTCCCTATAACTCCTCCTATTGCTCCATATAACCCTCCCTATAACTCCTCCTATTGCTCCATATAACCCTCCCTATAACTCCTCCTATTGCTCCATATAACCCTCCCTATAACTCCTCCTATTGCTCCATATAACCCTCCCTATAACTCCTCCTATTGCTCCATATAACCCTCCCTATAACTCCTCCTATTGCTCCATATAACCCTCCCTATAACTCCTCCTATTGCTCCATATAACATCCTGTTGTTGTATTGCATCCGTGCAGTGATTCTAGTGAATGTTTATTATGTGCATTGCTGTTAGAGACTATATATATATATATATATATATATATATATATATATGCCAGTGGGATCCTTGTTAGGGCTTCACATTAAAGTCATTCCCCGCCTGATACTACTGCATTTGACCCTATTTTCAGATTATGATCATTTACTCTCCTCATTCTCCAGCCAGGATATTACATATATAAATCAGTCTGTAAAATACTAAATAGTTGGAAGTAGGGGAGGAGGTTGGGGGAAATGAGAGAGAGATTGGGATTTATTAAGCAGTTTCTAGGACTGGGAAATAATTTATTTTTTGTGCAGTCCTTGGAAAATGTTCTATTTTTCTGTTTTATGATTGGGGTTTACAAATGAAGCTTGGTCCACTATAAATCAGAGTTAGCGGGGATGAGAGCGCTTAGTTTCACATCAAACCCCATCCTATCAGAAAGGAAAATGAAATTTCGTATTCTCTCTCCTTTAATACAAGGAAATGCACTTTTAATGTTTCTTATCTGCATTGGAAATGGATCCTAAAATTATTATTCCCCCCCCCCATACATATTTACCCTCAGGATGAGTATCTGAAAATAAATTTGACACAACTTTAAAGAAAATCGGAAGCCCTCCTATTTAACCCTTAGGTTGCCAAATAACTTTAATAGTGTTAAAGGGAAAAACAAAAAAAAAAAGTCACTTTACGTTATAGGATATTCAAGCCTCCTATAGAGACAAGATTTATCACACATCAAGAGAAACGTACTGCCCACATTACAATAAAAGTGACCTACAGCCACTTTGCTGCTGTATAACAACTGCCAAAATCCCCCACAGCTGATTAACCAAACAAAGAGCATACAATTCAGTGGTACAACTAGAAATTATTGCACCCCACAGCAAAATTATTTTGGGATCCCCATAAACTTAAGGAATCGAAACATATATTGAAACTGCTTATAAGTCCGTGCCCCACTGACTCGCCCTATACCCAGGCCTGGGTCTGTGGGAAGTGCACAAAGGTCCTGGTCTAGGGTAGCAATATTTTGGGGGCTCCATAATTTCCCAGAGCTGCTCTAAATGCACAGGGAGAGAGTTGGTACAAGAAGAGGGGCCAGAGGTGCAAGTAGGGGAGAGCAGGAGGCAACACACTAAAGGTGGCCATAGACGTAACAATTATAATCTTTCTTGGAAAGATCGTTTCAGTACACGTGTAGAACTGCATCGTCAGATATACAAGTAGAAACAATAGAATTCCACCTGTATCTGATGATTCAGCACTAACAGTGGCCGATGTTTGGGCGCCTGTTCAAAATTTTCCATCCGGCCCGATCGACGAGTCGATGATATCCAAGTCTTATGCCGATAAGCTCAGCTTGTTTCCAACCATACACGCACTGAATATTGTACTAAAAATTGTTTTGTACGATATTATCTGTTTGGCCACCTTAACACTGGGTCTAGATACATACATACATATATAAATTTGGCCCAGTCTGTACCCCTTAACCCCATACAGGCTCCCCAGCAGTTTCAGGCTCTGCTTTCTCTATAGTAACATCCCTGAACTGCATACATCAGGTCTAGTAACCCATATGAACCAATCAGATGTTTGCTTTAAAACACGTGACCAGTCAAACTGATTGCCATGGATTACTAGACCCGGTGCACACTTTCTGGGGCGATAGACAAATGCTGTAAAATGCTGGTCCCTGGACAGGGCTGATAGCTGTACTCACAGAAAGGAAAAAAACAGATTAGGATTAATAGCAAGTACAAGTGTACCATATGGTGCCCTCACAATATTGTCTCTATCAGTTTGCAAAAGTCTCACTTAATCTGTGTATTTATGCTGTCAATGTAAATAAAATATGTTACAGTATTAGTCTTACATTGAAGCTGCCCAATTCCAAATCCCCGAAGGGGAATAAAGGCATGAGAACAATTTATTTTAAATAAATCTCTGTTTCAATGCATGGAGCTACTACACAGCCTTCCATATGAAGCAGCCATATGCATAGTTACATAGTTACATAGGTAAATTGGGTTGAAAAAAGACAACGTCCATCAAGTTCAACCCCTCCAAATGAAAACCCAGCATCCATACATACACCCCTCCCTACTTTCACATAAATTATATATATATACCCATACCTATACTAACTATAGAGTTTAGTATCACAAGTTATGGAACCCTAATCTCCCCAGTTTAGTTTTTATTGTTCAGTATGCCAGGCCTTGTCTTCTACCTGTGGGACATTTGTCCCAAGTACATTTTGTCTACAAAAAAAAAAAAGATTATGTATGCAAGAATATACCCAGTACACAAAATTAATTTCTCTTTGGGTACATATGTAATTGTGGTCATAAACAATTGTAAAAAATATACAACAGATATATTTCTAGTCAACAATCAAGTTTGTGCACAAATTCTGTAAATTTTAATACAGTTTGCACCGGTAATAGGTTCCTGATTTATACAGGAGCACTGATCCCAGAAAAGTTATTATATTCCTATTCAAAAAGAAAAATCACAATAGGAATGTATCAGGCACAAGGGTCTACATTGCTCTTGATAATAATTATTGAACAATTGGACAAAATCCTGCTGAAGCCATTATATTAAATTGCCAGTATTGGCTAATAATAAGTGGTGTTACAAAGAATATATGATTTGTGGCTGCGCGTGCAGTCTGTCCTTTGTGTACTTATTGTAGATGTTGTTATGATGAGGATGCTCCCCATATTTTCAACAATGTTTTGTATGATATTTGTTGTGTAGGTAATAAAGTGGGAGATACAGATTCCTGTAAGATAAACTGGTACAGTGTATTAGTGTACCTGATATATTCCTGCTGTGGCTTTTCTTTTTCAATTTGAAGAGAATATATTTTAAAATCTATTTTGTCTTTCAAATGTACACAATTTATGTGGCAGAACCAGAGGTATGTAATATTACTTATAGTATGAGTTCTGGAAAAGAAAAACTTGAACAGATTATATAATGGTGTAAAAGAACAATTAATAGCTAACTGTTTTTAGATTTAAATGATAAATTAGATGCTTGTCACAGAAGGCAGATTAGATTTCACAGAATCTGTTATGTCAACAAAAGTAACACTTATGTTCTACAAAACTAGTGTTTTCATTCCTACAGAATCAATTCTGTAAAAAAAGATATAATATGATAGAACCATTAAAAAGTAGGAATGCACCGAATCCAGGATTCGGTTCGGGATTCGGCCTTTTTCAGCAGGATTTAGATTCAGCTTAATCCTTCTGCCTGGCCGAACCAAATCCTAATTTGCATATGCAGTTAGGGGCAGGGAGGGAAGTCACGTGACTTTTTGTCACAAAACAAGGAAGTAAAAAATGTTTTCCCCTTCCCACCCCTAATTTGCATATGCAAATTAAGATTTGGATTTGGTTCGGTATTCGGCCGAATCTTTCACAAAGTTTTGCCCGAATCCAAAATAGTGGATTCGGTGCATCCCTATTAAAAAGCAAGCATATTTATTAACTAATAACAAGCATAATTGTCCATTTTCTGGTCCTTCCGCTGCTTGAGTTAGAAATAATAACAAATGGAAGGCAAATATAATGGACTGACAGAATTATTCTGTTATAATAATGTTATAATTCTGTTATAATTATTCTGATATAATAATGTTACTAGGCTTTTTGTAGGGTTTGTAGTCCAAAAAACATATGGATAAGGAAATACTGCCCTAGTATTGTCTTGTTGCATTTACCTTAATCAATAAAAACTCCTGCTGATATAATTCAAAAAATCAATCTATTCACTAGGTTGGGTCGAAGGAATCTGTCCCAGTAGCAGTGTCATCCGACATTAACACTTTTAGCAACCCAATGCCTTCTGTCTGTTTACCCAAACATTAGACACAGCTATATATACCATATACATTATGGCTGATCATTTATTAGAGTGTTTATTAATTGGCACTGAGAGTAGGGTAAGCACCTCACACTTTATCAAAGGTCGAATATTTTCCAACTTAAAGGAAAACTATACCCCCAAAATGAACACTTAAGCAACAGATAGTTCATATCATACTAAGTGGCATATTAAAGAATCTTACCAAACTGGAATATATATTTAAGTAAATATTGCCCTTTTACATCTCTTGCCTTGAGCCACCATTTCGTGATGGTCTGTGTGCTGCCTCAGAGATCACCTGACCAGAAATACTACAACTCTAACTGTAACAGGAAGAAGGGGGGAAGCAAAAGACACAACTCTGTCTGTTAATTGGCTCATGTGACCTAACATGTATGTTTTGTTGGTATGTTTGTGAGTACAGTGAATCCTACTGCGGCCCTTATTTTTTAAAATGGCAATTTTCTATTTATGATTACCCAATGGCACATACTACTAGAAAAGTATATTATTATGATAATGGTTCATTTACATGAAGCAGGGTTTTACATATGAGCTGTTTTATGCAATATCTTTTTATAGAAACCTACATTGTTTGGGGGGTATAGTTTTCCTTTAAGAAAAAACTTCAATGGAAACAACTTTAATCAGTGAATTCGGGGTGAACGACCTGAAAATTCAAATTAATTGAGTTTTTGAGCAAACCCCATTGAAAAAACTCGAGCTATTAACATCTTCAAATAGTCAATTAATTCTACATGATCTCAACAGGTTTTAGCTGGAGAATTTTCAGATTCAAGCTATTTCCTGCTTCGGGGCATAATAAATTTCAAAAATGCAAGTTATTTTAAGCTGAAAAATTTAAAATATCCTTGAAAACTGGATTTTTCTTGGAAAAAACAACTCAACATTTAATAAATCTGCCCCCTAATCTCCCTTCGTGCATGACTAATTTGCATTTAATTCAGATGCATGTCGAAGACTGCACTGGTTGCTGTACAGCCATTCAGAACACATCCATATTCATCTAGCCATTTAACATTTCTATTGTCAGTAGTCTACTTTATTACTTAAAGGAAAACTCTACTGTCAGAGAAAATACCAATAGATAATTCCCATCCTAATAAGTAACAAATTCAAGAACCTCGCGAAATTGGCATATACATTTGAGTAAATATTGCCATTTTACATCATGTACTTTAAGCAACCATTTTGTGATGCTCCTTCACAGGAAATTATGCAGATTCTAAGGGGCAGATTTACTAATGGTCGAAGTGAATTTTCGAAGTTAAAACCGTAGAATTTCTAACTATTTTTTGGGTACTTCGACCATCGAATAGGCCTAAATTTGACTTCGACTCGAATTGAAAATACCAGAATATTCGACCATTCGATAATCAAAGTACTGTCTCTTTAAAAAACTTCGACACTTCGCCATCTTAAACTGCCGAGTTGCTATGTTAGCCTATGGGGACCTCCTAGAACCCATAGCCAACATTTGGCCATGTTTTTAGAAGTCAAAGTAAAATTGTTCAATCGATCGATGAAATTCGAAGGATTCGAAAGATTTCATCATCCGATCGAACGATTTGACTTCGACCGAAAATGGCCAACTTCGACATTCGAAGTCGAAGTAATCCAATTCGATGGTCGAATTTCGAAGTATTTTCCACTTCGAAATTCGACCCTTGATAAATCTTTCTGTAACAGGGAGTAAAAATACATCTCTTTCCATTCATTGGCTGATGCTTATATATGTGCCCTTTAGTTCTGAAAATGGCAATGTTTCTATCTGGGATTCTTACTACTAGTACTACTAGAAAAGTATATTTTGCACAATTTTTTTTTTTTACATACTGTATGAGCTGTTTTATGTGATTCATTTTTATAGAGACCTATAGTGTTCGGAGGTTTAGTTTCCTTTTAATGCCATTGAGCAGCCTCCCCATTAAAATTATCCAGTCTATGCTTTAGGTTATTTTATTCCGTCATGGAACTTACCTTTTAACTCAGTAAAAGCCTAACTGCCAGTGGATTGCTTTTAAACAGCACTGACGTTTTAACCCATTACACGCATCAATGTCAGGCTACCCCTTTAAGTTCTGAAAATATTGCAGTGCTGGGAGGCCATTTTGTTTCCTCAAAGGGGTGACCTTTTAAACTTTTATAGCCAATATCCCAAAAGAAATATGGCTGTTCCAGTTTTCTGAAAATTTCAAAATGTAAAAAAGAAAAAACACACTGGGAATGTTCCTCCTCATCTTCTGTTTCCCAACCCCAACGTTATTTATTTCCAAACAGTCTTTTGGGGGTAATGTTCCATTTTCTTATTTCACACTTCTTTTTCTCATAAATGAACCATCGCTTCCATAAATCATTATGAAAACAGAGACTAACGCGCAGCCTGAAAGGTTGAGAGATTTATGTAACACGTTTATGCTTCCAATTTTCTTGTCCCGGAGCCGGGGCCGCTGCAGCTAAGCTAATAAAGGCAACTATTAATATTTCTTGTTGCTCGGCAACGGCGGGGGGAGAGAGTAATAGGTTGAGCTCAGAAAATAGATGACCGATAAGAGGGGGGGTGAAAAAAAAATTCAATTCTTTTATCATCTCTGGGGAAAAGAGGTTTCACATGTACATGATGATGAATGAGGGGGTGGCCACGAGGAGAGAAGAAATACATAGATATTTATGTTTTTTTGTTAATGTTTATTTACAGGGTATTTTATATGTGCAATCATTTTAGAATGGAGGTATACGCTGGTCTGTGTAGTAGTAAATATATTAAATATAAATGTATATACATTTTATTCAGAGCTCTCTATGTTGGCCCCAAGCACAGGCAACTGATCTGGGCCCCATACATAGTTAGCCTCAAAGAATAGGCAGGGCAACTGTGGGAATGCTTATTAAAATCACCACAAATTCACTCTTTAGATATTTAGCACAAGACAGCCACCTCAGTATTAAGCTGGCCATAGATTTTTAAAAGATCAGATCCTGATTGTGAGACCACGATCTTCTCAGAGCGATCGTATGATCGTACGAATTTACCATCAACTAAAAAGACCAATTTGCCAGGAAAATAAAGGGGAGCTGTCTGCTTTGCCCTGCAAACATAAAAAGATTGCACTGGGAAGATTTTTTGACCTGGCCGATCAATTTCCTGACAGATGTCGGCCGAAAAATTGTAAGATGTACGATCGTTCGAATCCCACTAACCGCACGATAATTTCTAAAGATCGGTTGGGCTTCCCTAAAATCGGTCATTCGGCAAGAAGAATCATCGCGTCTATGGGGAGCTTAAGTCTTTATGCCGCACCCACATATTCTGCAGCTCTTCCCAGAAATTATACATTATTCCCATCAGTCCCTGCCCCAGTGGATCTTGCAATCTAAGGACCTTATCACATTATGGTCAGTTTAATCTGGAGCCAATTAACCTTCCTTTATGTTCTTGGAATGTGGGAGACCTGGAAGAAGCCAATGAAGCCACAGGGAGAGCATACAACTCCTTGCAGATAGTTCCCCCCAGCTGTTATCGAACCAGGGTTCTCAATGCTGTAAGGCAGCAGCAGTTTTTCTTGACTTTTTGCATTCTCCTGTGATGGACAGATTTTCTTTGCATATATTTGGGCAGACCTGTAGCTGACTGATGGCTGAAAAAGATTCTATATTTGACATTGACTTAACTGGCAATTTCCTCCTAGTGACTGACAAGCTTTTGTGATATTTTCGTCATACTATATGAATCTATCTACCTGTCATCTATATACAGTACCTATCCATCTACCTCAAGTATCTATCATGTATCAATGTACCCAACACATTTTAACCTATTTCTTTTTACCTTAAAAATACTCAGTGGAGCTGCAGTGACACTATAGGCGCAAATTCACTAAGCGCCGAAGCGCCGAACGCTAGCGTTAATTCGCTAGCGTTTGGCATTTTTCGTTACTGCGCAAATTCACTAACGAACGCTGGCGTAGTTTCGCTAGTGTTACTTCGCACCCTTACGCCAGGCGAATTTTCGCTAGCGACGTAACTACGCAAATTCACTAACTTGCGCAGTGTACTGAACGCTACCTTTTACGCTAGACTTCCTTCGCCACCTCAGACCTGGTGAAGCGCAATAGAGTAGATAGGGATTGTTTCAAAAAAAGTCAAATTTTTTTCTAAGTCCCAAAAAACGCTGGCGTGTTTTCTACATGATGGGTGATAGGCTGAAAAAGATCGTATAGTGAATTTGCCCCTATATGTCTTCCACGATGAGAGATTTATAAAGCTCCGTTCTCTGGTGCAGTGCCAAGAGCATATTTTTTTGTACAACAGTCATGGCAGCCCTCTTCCTTTCTGTTAAGTATACTGGGATGCAGTGCTATTTAGTGGCATGTCCAAAGTAGAAATGAGGTTGTGGTGGGGATTGAACCTGGGTTTCCAGCTTCAGTTCTGGTTTAATTAAATGTGCAAGGCAGATAGCATAGCACTGTACAATTGGCATTATATACATAGATAGACTTAGTCAGTATACAACATTATAAGAGAACTGCTTCCCTCATATGGAGGGTAATAAACACTAGACAAATCAAGACTTGTTGTTACCATCAACTCCTTCCAGAACCTTGTGACCAATGGTTTTTTTCAACGGTAGAAGCTCTGTAGAGATATGCTTTTGCCACAATTTTTTTCTAATCATGATTACCCTTTAATGCATGCATCCCCCATCTGTCTAACCAACAATCCAATCTTATAATTTCATCCAGCCAATGTTGTCCATTCATCTACAGTATGTCTTCTAACCAATTCTATCTCTCTCTTCTTCCTTCTCATTCATCTTCCCATTGGGCAACTTCTCAATGTTTTGCCTTCCTCTTCTCATTTCCCTTCCAGTAGCGTGAGAGTTAAACGAGAGTTGATTCCTCTGGAGGCCTCAGAACTAACTCTGCTCAGAGAGGATCACATTTCTGTCATAAATTTTGCATTTTGCGCAGGAATCCTATTACAATATTTATACAATATGTTTCATTACAGAGAGAATTTGCATTTGTTTGGATTTGCATGAGCAAGCCTCTCCACTGAGGGTCATTTATAAGCTCCTTCTCTACTCAGTGACAGGTTTCACATGCCACAAGCTTAACCCTTGCTGTGCCATATCAAGACACATATTTATAGCTGAAAGGATGTATGTTCTGGCAGAATCCCAGATAATAAGGGATTTCTGTCATTATTTAAGGGTACCTCCTCTTCATAAAAACAATGGTTATGCAAACTGGAAGAAGAACTAGAAGAACTTATTACTGTTGCAAATATGACAATCACAGGCACCAAATAATCAATATTTGGTGAAGAAAGAGCTAAAAGTAGGCCATCAATTTTCTATATGGACAACCTTCTCTAAATTACCTGAGACTCCCATAGTTTGTAATGCAGCAAATGACTTATTAACTATCTAGACTGAACAGCCTAAATTCAAAGTAACAGTTTCTCATGTCTGGCTGGTTTTGGAACTTCCCAAACTACCCAATGAATAGTCCTGTTTCTTACCATTCGGCCTTGGATCTTTTTCCTAAGGTGACTATGATAGTTCAACTAGTAGTTGTAGATCATATTCCTCAATGTTGTACTCACTAGTATGTGTTTTGGCTATACATATAAACATTGTGATCTAAGCTAAACAAGGCAAAGGGCCACATAGTTATGGACATGCCCAGACAATATATTTATAGTTTCTCTCTGTGCCTTCTAGCCTTTGTGTTTGTCTATATGTGTGGTTGGTTTTCTTTATATCTACACTATGGCTCTATGGCTATGGATGATACAGTTGACAAGTCTAAGGATGTTATAGGTTTAAGGGACAAGCCAAGGGATCCCAATGGTAATTTGTTGGTAACAGCCCAAATGCACTTATTTTGTAGCGAATTAAGAGCAGTCATTATGGGACCAATAGGCAACCCCTATTCAGTGTCGGACTGGCCCACCGGGATACCAGGTTTCAGTGGGCCCTCATATTTCATGATCCTTACCTTTTCCTTTATGGGGAAAAATGCTTAATAATGGAAAAAATATAGTAAGTAGATATAAAAGACTAGAAGAATAAAGAGGTTGAGAGAGGAGAGGAGGAATAATAGTTTGGAAAGTGGGCCCACTGTCTAAGGTTTTCCAGTGGGCATCCCAGTCCAACACTGCCCCTATTTATTTATTAATCTAGCTTTCTGCTAGAGTGTTGAAGCTCCTTGAGCCAATGACAAAAGGCTAAAAATTACTCCCGTTCACTTGGAATGGCAGTGTTGTTGCATTTCCTTGACAGGCAATTGTTACTTGAAAATGTACTAGTCCACATTTTCAAGTAATAGTTGCCTGTTTATAAATTACACCATGGTGTATGTAAAACATTTTTGAGTGCAGTGACACAACAAATCCAAGGGCAAAAAAAACACCCTGTAAGCGCCCCATAATTGGTGGCCATCTTTTCTGTACAGACCACACTGACATCTGTATATCTTATACACGCTACAAATCAATTGACTTCTCGTTCTTAATTAATTGAATGAGCTCCGACAAACACCAAGAATACTCAGACGGCACATGCTAATGTTGTGTTCTTACACTTACTAAATAAACATGAGGCCTCGCAAGCTGAGGGCGTTGAAATGCTCCACGTGGAGCCCTGGAGACACACAGAATTCCAGAGCGGGGTAAAAACAATTGTGGCTTCCTCACACGTGTCAGTTCATTAAATAAGGCATTTGTCTAATGCCAGTGGAGAGGTTGACTGTACAGAACAGTATGTGTATATATTAATAGGGTAATTAAAATATCACTTGGCGTGTGTTTGAAAGGCTGCCAAATTTGAAGTTGTTACAGAGTCAGGTAATTAGGCTGAAACCTTTCCTACGGAGAATACAAATTGTTCTCTCTTCAAAACCTGAACATCACAGAGGCAGAATTGGAGAAGGGAGAGGACGGGACTTTTTTTTACCCTGTACATTCACCCAAAGAAAACGTTGCTGCCACTACATTGTTTTTTGTGAAACAGAAGTGCAATGACTAATGCAGGTCGGGTTCTGCTTCTTCTAAACGTATATACATGTATGCTGGGGAGAGTAATCCATCAAATTATGCATTCCTGTCAAAATCCCAGCTCTGGTTATGTATGCAAGCAGTCGTTGCTGTAAGATGCATCTCAAGATTGACAGTCCCTCTTGTAATCAGTCCACTCGGTGTGTTGGTCCATATGTCCATTGGACAAACTGTCAATCAAGGACATAATAACAACAGCCAGTCTGAGAGGGCACATACCGACAGGAAAACATTCTTTTCCTCAACTTCGTTTGGAAGATTTTTATTGATTATTGGAATAAAATTTGAATCCAACATTCCAAAATGTTGGTCCTTATTAGTACAGCTGCCTGCATCAGAACCGTTTTCCAGGTCAAGGATTTTTCCGCAATTAGGGTCTATTGGAAAATCATGTAAATATTAAATAACCCCAATAGGCTGGTATTGCTTCCAATACGGATTAATTATATCTTAGTTTGGAACAAGTACAAGCTACTGTTTTATTATTACAGAGAAAAAGAAAAGGTTTCCAGATATTGGGTTTCCAGATAAGGGATCCCATACCTGTATTCATTGACAATATCTCTACATATATAACCTCCATAGGCAATAGGAAAGTCTGCCTGTTGCTAAGTAGAAGCTTATATTTGGCAAAGAGCAAACAACTTATCAATAAGCACCAGTTTATTCATGTACAAATGAGAAAAGGGTATTGAAATAGAATGAACAAAACGGGATTTTAACATCATTAAACTGTTTTCATTTAATTTCCTTTCCAATGTCAATGTCTTATTTCATTTCCATCAATACAGGCAGAACAATTTTTGCTTCTTCATAAAGAGACAATGCTATTCTGACAAAACCATCTAATTTAATTTTACTTTCTATAAATAATTGGGAACCTTCAAAATCCGGTTTCATCCCATTCTATTGCTGATAGCAATAGTAAAGAGTGAAGCCGAGGCAAATTTTAATTATCAAAGCAACTTAAGCTAAGCTTTCAGAAATCTGGCCTCAATGTGGAGTAGCAATGAACACAATCCAAGTACAAGCTCGGGTGCCAGGAGGACATGACATATCCATGGAAAAATGTATCCAAAATTCATAGAGAGCAGGTGTAGCAGCACAAGGTTACATATAGCACAGGAATGGCACAAACTTATTTCTTCCCCACTCTCAGAAGACATGCTATGAAAAATGTGCATGATCTGCTGGGGGGGCCCTGCGGGGGTGTGAGCCCTGGCCCAGTTGCACCCCCTGCTCCCCCGGTAGTTACGCCACTGTATATTTCTTGAGAGTTGAGAATTAAAGTTACAAGACAAGAAAATCCAGGTGAAAATGACAAATGGTGCTTGCCTTATTGTGCTGATGGTAAATGTGTCAGGGGTCCACCACTTCGAGGTCCCACAATCCAAGCCACAGAGGCCCCCAGTCCCATCTTGAACCCCACCCTTCCTACCATCCACCACCCGATCATGTACTTCCAAAACGTGCGCTGCAAATGAACACCGAATCCCCAGCATATTGTGAATAAAGATTTAGTGCGCTGTATTCTCGAATGGCAATAACCTAGAAAGGAAGAAGAGGCCTAGATGGTGTATTAACCTTTGTATAAATGGATATTTATGCACTCGGATTTACTCACATGGAGATGGCGATAATCAGACAGTTCAAATATGTGATTGCTCCTTAATCCAGGTGTATACGGCCCTCCCTACTGCGTGCCTGGCGGGGGAGAAGCTCACAATAGTGCAGAGCGGCTGACGTTAAATGCAAAAACTAAATATTTCTGCGCTTACCGGAAGATGAATAATCACAGTGCATTCAGTCCTCTGGGAGTAGCGGTATGCTGCAGCAGTCCTTGCGGGTGTATTCGCCGCCCCGGTTCACCGATCTTGTTAGGTAGAGCTGGGAGATGAAGTTGAGCAATAGGCAGTGGTTAACTCCCAACAACTCCCAGCACCCAGCATATTGTGGCCTTGGGATGTACAATTTGAGGGTATTGCTTACTTTTTGACTAGTACATTCCTTCAGGTCTTTTCATCATCATTGCAATTAGTGGAGAGAAAAAAAAAAAAAGTTTGAAGAGTGGGCCTGTGGTCTTCTGGTGGGCCCTGTTTCCCCATTTCGAGACTCGCTTAAACCCTATGCACATAGCTCTGCTGCTTCTCTAACTCCAGCCCTGCACATCAGGATCAGTAAGCAAGTGAATGGGATGTGGTGAGAAAGGAGAGGGTGGAGAGCAGGGAACGGATTATGCCCAGGTCTTGCCTTGGACACCCTTAAATTTGGTTTAGCTCTGATTACTGTATCCTATGCCAACTTGCCATGGTAGATGCCCCCTGGCAAGTAATAAACTCTACTGAGCATGACTCTCTTTACCCGTTCTAATGGTTATTGGTTGTATTTTTGTATATATTCAATGTATATGCCCTTCCATTACATGTGTACATTTATACAGCAATTGTTAATCACACCCTCTATCTTGACCTTTATCAGGTGAACTGTGAAGCCTCACAAGTTGACACCATATGAGTAGCCGAAACCCAAGCTCTAATGCTGTGTTTAAATCTAATGGTGATGGCACTGGCTTCTATCTGTGGGGTGTCATTATTACTTAGCGTACCTTATTGCTTGTATAACGAAAGTTTGACACAATTACCACAAAACAAAAATTCACTGATTGGCTTTTATTGAAAGTTACTCTTCTTCATCCCAAGGCACGTTGTTCCTGCCTATTGGAGAAGAAGAATTGTAACAATGGAATAGCGTTGAATTAATTGGTTTGTATCGGCCCATTGCCTTTAGTTTATATGTATATATATATATATATATATATATATATATATATATATATATATATATATATGGGTGTGTAGAAAGACCCCATAGGGTAGAAGCGTTGGGTTTGTGTGCCATGACACAAACCTGCTGCCGGAGGAAATAGATTAAACTGTTTCAGCAAAAATGAGCAGGCACTCATTATTTTTTTGGAATTTATATGTCCTTAAAATATATAAATATATATATTATTTTTTTTATTTACCTTTAGAGGCCCATTTATTAAAGGTCTAATCTTAGTGGTATTAGAACGTTTTACAACCACAATTTAACTCTATTTCTTTAAAATTCTGAATGCCCTGAAAGTTATTAAAAGATCCGAATATAAAATGTATGAATGGAAAAAAGTACAGAGAAAATTTGAATATCTCTAAAATCTAACAAACAATTAAAGCTGCACAGACGCGTTTCGGCAAGCACATCCTGACATGTTTCGTATCTAAGCGATACGTAATCATAGGCCTATGATTACGTATCGCTTAGATTCGAAACGCGTCAGGATGTAATGGTTTTAACTTGTTGAAATAAAAGCTGAATTTTACCACAAGAGAGTTTTCCGCAGTGCTTGCCGATCTTCTTCATATCTCTAAAATCTCTAAAGATTAAAGTTTTTTGGATAATTACTAGCGAAAGAAAAATCAAAAAACCTCTAAAATTCTGAATGGTTGAGAAAAAAGTCCAATAAGATCAGTGCACCTCCCACTGACTTCTATGGGAGCTTGAATGCTTTTATTTTTAGAAGTTCTGTATTAGAGTTTTTCGTGGTTTTTACACTTGCATTTTTACAGTTTTAGAGAAATTTTTAAAAACCCAAAAATATGATTTTTGAAAAATAGTAACTATGAATTTTAGCAAATAGGCCCCTTGGTGTGAAGCTTTTGAGCATGCACAGTTCCACATCACAGTCAGAGAATCCTCTTATTTGCAGTTTGTCCAGTGGAAAGTTGGCAGCAATCGTTACTGGCAAATTCTTTGTTGATTTCCACACTAGAGGTTGGGATGTCACTGTAATTAATAAGGCCCTTTGGGATCCTTCTCTGCTCTTCACTGGTGCAATTCCTTCACTTTAATCACTGACAATGGGAGTAACGCAGTTGATAAATACACTGACCAAAGGCTTGGCCATTGGGATTACCCTGTCAGCTTTGCTACTGTATGACAGTAAGACGGGGTGTCTGTGGCAAGGCATTTGTCTATCTTACTTTCTATCTGTCAACTATTTATCTGTCTCCATCTAGCTCTTATCATTCTCTATATATCTATATCAGTCAGCCTGTCTGTTCTCTCTTTAGCCACTTATTTACTTGTCTATGGTTTGTAGACAGCCTTCAGTCACTTGCACTTTTTAACAGTATTTTATATTTGTGCGTTTAATCTTCACTCCATTCTAAACACTTTTAAAATCAATTTTTTTTCTATAAGATGCAAGCATTTAAATTGTCAATGTTTTTGCCCAATGTTCCCCATAGCTATGTCTCATTCCATTACGTCCTCTCATTCCTCAACAACTCTTCTCACTGATCTCTATAATCTTCTTTAATACACCCACTGCTCCTTCTATATACACTTATAATACAAGCCCAATAAGGTCCCAGCTTTGTGTTTATGCAACCCTTCCTATATCTCCTCCTATGGCTCCATATAACCCTCCCTATAACTCCTCCTATTGCTTAAACTACAACCCTTCCTATAACTCCTCCTATTGCTCCATATAACCCTCCCTATAACTCCTCCTATTGCTTAAACTACAACCCTTCCTAAAACTCCTCCTATTGCTCCATATAACCCTCCCTATATCTCCTCCTATGGCTCCATATAACCCTCCCTATATCTCCTCCTATGGCTCCATATAACTCTCCCTAAAACTCCTACTACTGCTCCATATAACCCTCCCTATAACTTCTACTGTGTGACTAAGAAAGCCCTTGGTGGTCTTGTTCTCACTATAACCCTACCCCATGCTGCAAACAATCCACCCTAAAACACCGGCACTTCAAGCTAAAGCAAACACCACATCAGTAAGTCTTGCAGTCGTGCCCCGCAGTTCCCCTGATATTTCTTTTCCTAATAAGCCGATCAGAGCAACTAAAGCTGCGTCTGTTATTTTAACGAATAAATTAGTTTGACTCTTAACTCAATAATTAAAACTGTTATGGCTTCCAGCCTACGGAGATAATGTACCATTATTATGGTCGTTTGTTTCAATTAAATTCTTGCTGGTTTAACAATAGCAGCTGGGCACCTGTGTGTGAGAAGCTATTACTCTGCTCGGAGAGAGACACATCCATTCCAAGCAAAAGAATCTCTGCGCCAGGGGATGCTTTATGGCTTGGGCCCCATTCTAATCTGCACGTTGCCAGGCCTGTCCAAATTCCTCCAGAGGGTCGCAAGTGGTTGGCCTAACACCCCCCACCCCGGCCTCTCTGGCCTTCATCCCCATATCCAAACCCTCTCTGCTGTCAGTCTACAATTTATAAGCAAGAAACCCACTCCCTACGGTGATGTAAGAGATGGCGCAGGTTAATAATTCATGGTGGCACAGGTTGGGCCAGGGTTGAACCCAGGTTTGAGGGAGTGGGTTAGGGGTGGGCATGGGTCAATAATATGTCCCGCCTATGGACCTTCCATAGCCTAAAGTAACATCAGCCTCATAAAATCAGCCTCAGGCATGGGAAGATCTCTCTGGTTGGAGAAGCAGGAGAACAAGAGGGATAAATAATGCCAATACAAAAGAGGAAAGGAACAGCAGAAACCATAAGCACAAGGGTAAAGGAAACAAGTTGAATGGAAGGGAGTGGGAGTTGTAGATCTGATCACCCCGGGATTTGTGCATTGCTGTCTTTCACTCCAGACATCTGCTATTGACTGAACCATTCCCCCTTCTCTAAATCCAGCCCTGTATACAAATTAAATCCACAATGTAATAATTTGGACCAACCACTTGGATCAGGCCCTGTATTGAACAATATGGCTACCAGCAAGTGTACCAAGTCTGACAAAGGGTCTGTTCATTAGATATTAGTTTGAACAGGCAGATGTGCCTGTATACAGTGTATGCAACGGTATTCTTATTGTGGAATTATCATTGTCTAGTACTATATCTAATGGGACATTCTGACCCCCACTGTCTCCAGATGGAGAAAACAATGGGGTCAAATTGCCATAAATCTGTTTATATACCCCCTGTGGACAACCAATGTAAGCGTTTGATGTTCTATAAGACTAACATTAACATTAAATAACTGTAGTATCACTGGCTGTGATTGGTTGGCCTGAAGCCTTTCCTAATAATTACTTCTCCTGCATCATTATTGCTGTTGGACCCCACTCCCATAGCTCCATCTACAAGGCTTAATAATCAATAATATTGCAGGACCCCTTGCTATTAATGACTCTAATCAACCATGTGCCACTTGCTTTCTGTCACATCACCTAATTTCTTGGTTCAGTTAGGCTGCTAATGAGCCATTAATTGCTAATTAAAGCCCTTGGTTTTATAGAGAAATAGATACAGCATCTACAGCACAATCAGTTTAGTAAATGAATATAATAGTTTAAACTTATAATACAAGCCCAATAAAGGTCCCAGCTTTGTGTTTATGTAGCCCTGGTCTCGGGGGGGGGTAAGAAGAGGTGAGACTTGTGGCCAGTGGGTCAGTTTTGTCAGATGCTTGTCAACCTTGAAAATGCACCATAGGCCACCATCCCTGGCCTTAAAAAAACAATATAGCAGCTCCCATATTTATTAATAAATAGGAATAAACCTGAATTCTAAAATGCATATATTTATAATGTTCAGCTACCGGTAACCTGACAGGGGGGAGCTTACATTTTGTTTTTTGAATACAAATTTATTATACTTTAGGCCTTCCCCAAAAGATATTTAATGTTTATACTGGGCTTCACAATTAATTTTTGATGCCATGAATGTTTTTCCTCTACTGAGTAAAAGGAAGACTAAAAGATTTGGTCTCATAAGACCATGCTGGAGTGGTTTGGATGTGGTGCTTAAGGGAGAGACTTGCAGAAGAGGGTTTTGGCATGTGTTGAGCTCCAGTAAAATGGGCCTCTGATCTAGGCTTTAGCTGATGAGGTAGAACCATAGAATGACTTTGCAGGCCAATGCAATGTTGGGATGAACTGAACTTTCACTGGTTTCTGCCTTCTATATTACATTATTACACCTCCCTATCGTAGTGGTTGTCAGTCTTTCTTTCAGTTCAAACCTCCCTTGCAGTTCCAACCTTTGGTCAGGGACCTCCTTAGTTTAAAACTAGGTTACAGGTATAGAAAAACATTGGCGTAGCAGTAATTTAGCCATAGCGCCAAGCATATATAGGGCAGCTCACCTCAAGTAATGATTTATTTTAAAGATGGGCTTCCATGTGTATCTAAGAGAGCTAATAGGTGTTCTTCAGAAATCTCACCCACACTGGTCCTAAGGCTTCAGTCCATGCCAATGATTCAGACCCCCCTCCCCCTAGTTTGTAGTTTACTGCCCTATAGTGATTATATTGACTTTTATATCCATCCTCCATACACAAGGTGCAAAGGTACAATGGGAATATAAACTTGCTCCATCATGAATGCAAAAGGCAGTGGTTGGGTTTGATGGACACAGATACCTGTTATATTCATGTTTTTTGGCCTCTATGCCCTATATCTCATGCACAGCATTTTCTCCTTTCAGATACAGGAGCTGGTGCACTCAGAAGGATCATCATATGATCCCAATCATCAGGTTTCTCTGATAAACCGCTCTGGAATGTTGCCCAGTCATATGAGTGCCCTCAGCCAATCACAGCTGGTATCACAAATGGGAATGAGGAGTGCAATCACTCATGGATCCCCTTCTCCACCGGGCAGCAAATCAGCTACTCCCTCTCCTTCTAGTTCCACCCAGGAGGAGGAGACAGAGTCTCATTATAAGGTAGGTACACAGAGCCTAATACTGGGAATAAATAAATATACTGTATTAAGTCTCTTAAACTGTATGTTCTCTTTTCTGATTATTCAAATTTAAATGATTTCCTTCTGGGCTATTATTGTTTTCAGTTTTACAGGACACCCAATTAAGTGGATCAACAGAATCAGTATATATAAGTATGTACACAGCCGTGTCTATTCTTCCCTTAAAAAAGTTATTTTTGCCTCCAGGGTGCAGGAGAGAAACGACCTTCAAATGATCTAGGTAAAAAACCCAAAAATCAGAAGAAAAAGAAGAAGAAAGACCCCAATGAGCCCCAGAAACCTGTTTCTGCCTACGCCCTGTTTTTTAGAGACACCCAGGCCGCCATTAAAGGACAGAATCCAAATGCTACATTTGGCGATGTTTCCAAAATCGTGGCGTCCATGTGGGATAGCCTAGGCGAAGAACAGAAGCAGGTGGGCAGCCATCTTTGTTATGTGTCCATTTGTGTTGCCACTGGTTTTATTCAGCTGAATTGTATTTAATATGGGTTTATAATCTCTATATCCTTTCTACTATTTGTCATATACAACCATACACTCAAGTCTGCTTGGTATACTGAGAATATACTCAACCTGACCATACCTCCATGTCTACTTTAGGCCTATAAGAGGAAGACTGAGGCAGCCAAGAAGGAATATCTGAAGGCCCTGGCAGCATACAGAGCCAGCCTCGTTTCCAAGGTAACTAATTCCAAAATCATATCCATGCCCCCCCCGTGGGATAGAAACTGGTAAATAGCAGCATGTTATAGGGAATGGTACAACTCTCATTCTATCAGAACATTGGAAAGAACCAGAAACAGGACTGTCTGCCTCTTTCTTTGCTGACTGCTTAGAAAAAAAGAAACAAGACATGTATATCCTAATTTCTATTGGTTAATATAGTAGCATACAGGATAGGAAAGGTAGTAATCGTAGAGTACGATAATAGTGAGTGCTGGGAAGAGATGCAATTATTGGGGCCCCTGCCTTGGTGAATACTATGCAGATGTTTCTGCATTAATAACAGTGACCAAGCTCATTGTAGAATATACAGGCACTTACAAATTACAATATTTTTCTGTTAGTAGGAATGAAGGCTTCCACCCATCCAGGTCTTAATATATACAGCTGATTTAGCCTTACTACTAATAGATATACCAAGCAAAAATTATTTATTATTAAAAATCATTTAGAGCCATTAATCCAGACATTTATGGATAAACATTGGGTTAATATTACATATTGTAACAGTGTTTTAAAGACCGTTTTAGACGAGAAGATGGTAAGAAGGGTTATTGAAGAAAGGTTGAAGTTTTGATTAAAGGGGGCACGTTAAAACACAAAAGTGTTTTTGAATGCTACAAGTAGTAGTGACCCTAACTCGCCCTCACCTAACTTAGACCGATGCAGCAAGCCATTACTATTAATTATTATTAATCAGAAGACAGAGCTCAGCCCGCCTACTGCCTCTGACCTGCTAAAGATCTGTTTTTCCCACTTGAACCCACCCAACCTGCGGTTTTTGGGCTGGTCCACACATTACTAACAAGAAATCCTGCAACCGAATATCTGCAGGGAGATGTCTGTTAACTATTATCAGCACCAGTTATTTTGTATATGTATATGTGTGTATATATTTATAGTGAGCTCATACTGCAGTGTAGAGACCACTCACATATATAATATTATTTCTTTAATCAGAGCTACAGCGAACAAGGAGAGACAAAGAACTCACAGCCCAACCAGGCCTCCAAAATGATTCTCCCAAAGCAATCCATGTACAATCTTCCCCCACAGTCCTCTTCCCCCTACCCTGGTCTTGCCTCATTCTTGTCGCCCCAAGACCTTCAGAGCTACCGTGCGCACCCCCATTCTGGTCTCTCCCGGACTCTCAATGCCAAATCCATGTTGCCCAGCATCAGTGCCTCCCCACCACCCCCTTTCCAAATTAGCCCTCCCCTCCACCAGCATCTGCGTCACCCTTCAAGCTCTCTTCTCAACCAATCCCTAAACATGCAGCAAGTATCCCAACCTCCCATCCTGTCACCTTCCATGGCATTGCATTCACCCATGAGCTCCTCTCCCACAGGCCAACAGGTAAGCGCTGCCTTCTTCTGACATTTCCTCCTGTAACCCTGTCTGTTATTTATTTCCATAAAACATAAGCCCTCTTCCATCCATTCTCCCCAATATAAAGCTCAGGCAACTACAGACCTGTACTCCTGACACCAATAGATAGAAACATGGTAAGAAGAAAGGGCTAGAACTCTGTGTGAGTATTACACATGGCAGAGCTAATTGCTTTGACTGTGTAAGAAGAATGGAAGAATAAAAAACAATGCCACAATAATCCTGTCCTGTTTAAACGAGGCAGTTAATTGGTTTATTCCACTTGGCTGTTGGGGATTTCTGGCAAAATGTCCAGTTTATATCTTCTGTAGAGTATGTGAATACAAGCACCATATATCCAGTAGAATTAGACAATGTATACAGGATTCCTTTGTCCATGCCTTACAAGTCATCCCACACAATGCCCTTTTGCTTCATCCTTTTCCTCCTTCCAGCCTCTCTCCCTTTTTTTTTTGTTTTTCTCCAAACTCAAATAGTTTTCTCATTGACCCACAGGATTTTTCCCATCTCCCATCTGAATTTCAGAGCAGCGTAGGCCCTCGATCCCCAACATCCTCTAACCCACCTGGGAACCCGGAGTGGGAGAATGAATTTCCCAACAGAGAGTGTGGGATCAATCCCTGCAGGTAAGTCTCCATCTTTTTTTGTAGAACAATAATTATAACCAAATTAACTAATGCACCCCTCCTCTAAATTATAAGGATATTAGAAGTCACTGGGGGGGTTCTATGACCATATAAAGGCACAAGGCTGCAGGCTGTGTTATACAGGGAACTCTGTGCATCACTTATTATAAGAGATAATGTAAATTTTAAGGATATTAGAAGTTACATACAGGTTCTGTGACCGTATAAAGGCACAAGACTGCAGGCTGAGTTATACAGGGAACTCTGAGTATCACTCGTGTATTATAAGGGATAATGTACCCCCTACTGTAATTGATAAGGCAATTAGTCAACCACGGGCCACATGACTTAACTCACCCAAAACTCAAAAAGTTTAATACAAGTCCTTTAAGTCTTTTTTTACTCCAATGTCCTTTACAAGTGGTGGTGGGTCATTGTGTCTTGTTGTACACAGATTTCTTTGGCTTATGACATTAGCCCTTATGATTATAACTGAGCCCCCCCCCCTGTAAGACCAATGACACAGTTTACTTTCACCTCCTTGTTTTTAAGTAGCTCAAGAATGAGGTTTCCCAAATCACTTGCAGATGATTGACATTCAAAGTCTATGGTTTCAGTGGGCGCACTAAAGAAAACAGGATGCAAGGTGCCCAACTTTACCCCATGTCCCATATGAATTACAAAATGTAAAGGGGAAGGCATTAAAATAGTTTGACTTGGAGGTTATTTTAGGATTCAGGTGAATTACAATAGTTGTAGACTTTGAAGATCCATAGAATATAATTTACATATGAAAACACTTTAAAAGTTCCCTTTGCAAAATAGCCTGGATGTCTAAAATGTTTCCTTCTCTTCCTTCCATCCAGTTCTCTCCAAAGGGACAAGTCTCTCTACCTCACCTAGAACCACAGATGTATTTGCTAATGAAGGCTGAACGAATGGACATTTCAGAAAGTCTAAAGCACTGGATACCAAGACCAAGAAAAAGCACGGTCACAAGACACACAGGCTTCAGCTGTTGGCTCCCGAGAAGCTTCAGAGAACCAATTCTGCTTGAGAAAGCATCTTTGAAGACATAAGAAGCCACACCCCCCTTAACCTTTTTATAAGAACAAAAGTAACGCCTCTTCTTGCCACCATATTGGCCACGGAAGCTTGAAGATGAACTTTGACTGAGTGAGGGGGCTTTAGCCTTTTGACGTTCATCCAGGCACATATAATATGTAAAGAGGTCTGTTAATACTGTATATTTGAAAACACCCCTCATCCTCATTAAAAAAAAAATGGGGATAATAACAGAAAAAAGTGGGAGATAAAAAAAAAATACTTAAATAAAAATGTGCAAATATACAAAAAAAAATCACAGAAAAATAAAATGTGAAAAAAATAAAATTATGACAAATATAATTTGTTGAATAGTTGTAAGTAGATTTATCATGTGGTTTAGGACTGTGCGAAAAAAAAAAACATCTTTCCAATTTTTTTTCCTTTTGTGTATAGAAATGAACCGAGTAGCTTACTTTCTAGTACAGCATTTTATATTAATTGTAGCACATTTTTTTAGTTATACATAGGATGTGTAAAAAAAAAAATTCTGCCAAATTTTCTGGTTTTATTTGTAATTATTTTTTTTTCCGCAAGAAAAGCATTTTTTTTTCTCCGTGCAGGGACGGAGCTATTTTATTTTATTTCTCAGTCATATATAATCTCACCTTATTCTAAATTGTCGACAATGATTTAATTTATGAGAAAAAAAAAAAAGACAGATTTCTGATTTCATGAAAATTTTTAATTGTTTGTGGCCAGCCGCCGTCGCCTCCAGGCTGGGATATTAATTTTGTTTCACAACTGCTTATTTGACTTTTCTTTTTAATAAAAGCATTAAAAACATTTCCAGATGTGTCGTTTCTTCCCATCGGTATTGGATTTACTATAGACTGTACCATGTACTATAGACTGTACCAACGTGCCATATTGCTCAGGAATGCTTAGTTTGCCTGGAAGGTAACTGCTTCTTGGGAATAAGAGAATATATTTTATTCTGTTATTTAGTTAATGTTTCTTTTAAAGGACCAGTAACAACAAAAGGTAAAAAAAAGTTTTCTATGCAGGGCTGCCATCAAGAGGCATAGTGGTGCCCCAAGATGGAAAGGCACAATCAGAGATGGGAGCGTCGGACTCTGATATATAGATCAAAGTGGCCCATGGGCCGGGTCAGGTGTGGATTTTAAGTGGCGGGTTAGCGTTGGATGAGGGTCAACAATTTATATTTTTAGTTCAGAAACACTACTATAGTTTATATAAATAAGCTTCTGTGTATCCATAGGGACAGTCATTTAAGTTGAATAGGGCACAACAAATAATCTCTCCAGAAAACAATTATTTGTGGTTCTTACACAGGAAAATTAACAGGATTTAGATGCTCTCTCTCTCAAATAGGAGATGTGTTGCCATTGAGGAGGGAGAGGGAATTCGCAATATTTGTCTGCAGAATGATCGATGGCTAAAATAACCCAAACATGTTGTGTTCCATTGTGAAGTGGTGGATTCTGGGACTTCAAATTCCTCTGATTTCCATAGCAGAGGGGTCACAGATTGACTGGAAAATAGAAGGACTTCAAATTCCAGAATCCATCACTTCACAAGTGCTCAGAGAAATGGTTGCTTGAAACCGGTCCCTGGGGCAAAAACGGTTGGGGACCGTTGACTTATATAATGATTTGTTTATCAGTCAGTGTTTCCCTTCTGAGCTGGTCTGTAATTAAACTGTACTAATGAATTCATTGTCATCAAAGGCTTCCTCGCGGGAGATGACGCCAATCAGATGGCAGCTTAAAGTGACACTGACATCTAAATCAATGGGTTGATTTTACAAAGAAGGTCTATCAGTTATCACGTGAATGCGCTGTACTGGTTTTATTACAGTAAATGAAACGAGAAGGTTTTAGTCCCTTTAATGAAAGTGCTGCAAGAGCTGCCACTTTTCCCACTTTCTCCTCTAATTACCCACTGGGAAATGTAGTTTAAGAGCCAGGACCTATTAGATCACGTGGCAATGAGTATGTAAGGAGGTGAAATATATTTTATATTTCAGTGTAAATAGCACACACGACTGGGCCAGTCCAAAGTAAAAGGGAGCTGCACTTGGTCTAGGATTAGGGAGAGTATGAGGTTGGTGTGAGAATCATCTCAGAGGTGGTCAGATAGCTATAGGTAGCAAGGACAGCCTTTGTCCCTGATGAGGAGGTTATGATTGGGGTTAGGACCCTGGGCGATTTTGCACCAGGTAGGAATTGAGCGTTCAGAAAATAATTAGAGAGGACCTACAGTTGTAGTGAGACAGCCAGTGATGCTTGTACACGGTATGTGGACATGACAGAGAAGGGGAAGTCTAGAAAGTAAGAGAAGAAGGGTCCCTGGATGCCTAATTGCACTCTGGTATTGTTCATCCATAGAGCAGGGGTACTGGAGGCTTCTGAGAAGGAATGCTGTGGGAGCACTTGTGTGTGCCATTTGTAAATGAAGATATACTGAAGTTGGATCAGTTGTGCCATAATATTGATAGATTTGTACATTGCCACCCCCTGTGTTGGAGCTTCCATTATTCACATTTACTTTAGGAAATTGCACAAATATCCCTGATGTTGATTAATCTCTCCAAACTGGCCATAATTCAAGGGGTATCTTAAGACCAGGACCATCAGATCATTCCTATTATCAGTTACTATCTGCTGCTCCTGCAGAATTGAGCTTCTTGTACAGGTGACTAACTATGGTTGTGATCAGGACCTCACTGACTTCGAACATTTGTTTTGGTATATTTTTTAAATAGTTAATAATGTTCAACTGGCCAATGCAGCATCCTAGGTGGTGATGCCTCCATCACATATATTTACAAACAAACCTACAAGTGTGCGTGTGCTCTAAAATGAATGCAACTCATTCAGGTACTTGTTGAGCCCAACCTTCCTAGACTGATGACTGGATGTGCGATTTCTCCTATTGACGCTGGGGAGCTGCTACAATTATGGAGTTGGTGGTAGTCCAGAATTGCATGGGATTGCACAGAGAGTGGGCCCTGAATGCCAGGTTGTCTGTTGGCCCTGGTAGGGCCCAATCAGACTCTCTATTCATGGCTCATAGAGAGTGAGACCTGTCCATAGGAATATGTTCCCTCATAGGAAGCAGGCAGAGTAGCAAAACTTGTCTGATCCCTCTGGTTCTAGATGGAATTCTGACTTTATTAAAGGGCTTTATACAGATCAGCGCAAGCTTCTCTCACATACCAAGACGGAAGGAACAGTAGATTAACACTCCAGCTGATATTAACCTTAGAACAACAAGGTGCCATTTACACCAGCAATTTGTCACTTGAGTAACTACTGAATCTCAGGATAATTATTGAACTCGTCAGATTCTCCTGAGTGATGAGGTTTGAGCACTAAGAGGGCGGCAAATACATTTGTCTTGTTGGCTGTGGAAACTGTCATTAACCACAGGATGGGGGCTAGGGACAAATGCAGAATACTGCAACTGCCATATAAAAGAAATAAACCATTCCATGTTTATACATTAACCCCTCATTTTCATAAATGCCAGTAGATCTGTCACTATTTTGTCCCCCCAGAGGCATTTCCTGGGGGAAGTTTCACTTTACCTTAGAAAAGAATATATTCTGTGTTCCCCAAGGCAACATGAACTTGCTAAATCTGCCTGGATTTTTTTAGTCAATTCAATTTGTGAAACAAGACAAATGTCTTTAAATATGTAACTAAATAAAATACAACATTATTCAGATTAGTGAATTATGTCATAAGCTATATGTAGATTGTTGCACGATAATGGAGTGCTCAACCTGTAAGAATTTTCAATTGTTGAAAGTTGTGGGTACTTGACCAGAAATCCCCTTTCTTGCACAGGGATGAAAGTCAGTATAGACAAAATCCAGAAGCACACCAAAAAACAATTGCTGCGTGAAAAAAGCACATATGCATTTCACAAGCAAGGCAATGTTTCGGACCCCACCGGGCCCTTTATAAAGCCTAATGAGTACACCATGGTATTATGTAGATGTGTATAACTACAACCAATTTTGAAAGCCCCATATTCCATCAGGGTGATGGAATCACATAAATATACATGTCAGGTGGGTAATACATGCTTTTATGGCTTTCAAGTTATCTGGGACAGCCGAATAATTTACAAGGTACAAGGAGGCCAAGAAATCATGCAAAAAAGCTATGAGGCAAGCTAAAATCGATATGGAAAAGGATATTGTACAGGCAGCAAAACAAATCCAAAATTATTTTTTAAATATGTTAATAGTAAAAAAATGAAGCAGGAAGGGGTGGGATCTTTGATATCAGAGGGAGGTGGGTCAGCTGGTTGATAAGAACACAAAAGCAGAGATTCTGAACTGATTTTCGTCTGTCTACACAAATGAGGAACCAGTCAATGAAGATTTCCTTCTTAATAGTCCCAATTCTAGTAATACAACTAATGATGCATGGTTCATACATGAAGAAATTACAAAGAGACTAGAACATGTTAAGATAAACAAAGGTCTGGGGCCAGATGGTATTCATCCCAGGGTACTTAGTGAGCTTAGATCTGTGACTGCCAAACCTCTTTACTTAATTTTTCAGGATTCATTGAGGTTTGGCATAGTGCAGAGAGACTGGCAAAATGCTAATGGGGTGCCTCTATTCAAAAAGGGATCCCGTTCTCAGCCTCAAAGCTATAGGCCAGTTAGTCTGACGTCAGTTGCAGGAACGCTTTTGAAGGGTTAATAAAGGATAAGATACAGGACTTCATAGAAAATCATAATACTATGAGTTTGTGCCAGCATGGGACCACCGTGTTGGCTTTACCTTGACGTGGTATGGTGGCTTATCAACTTTATGAACATAACTTTGTAACTTAAAAACCCCTGTCTTTGTGAACACATGCACTTGCATATATACTGAATTACTGGGGCCCAGGGAATGTGCACTGATTAATTTGGCCAAGTCAGCAGCACTTCCATTATACTTTAATATATTTTTTACTTAGCCTTAGTAATGCTCCCACAACCCCCCTTTTGTGTTTTTTGTAGATAACACATTGTCTAATTCTGGGCAGTGTCATTCTGTGGCTACTAAAGCAAATAAAGTTCTGTCTTGCATAAAAAAAGAGCATTAACTCAAGGGATGAAAAAACATAATTATGCCTCTTTATAGGTCCCTGGTGAGGCCTCATCTGGAGTATGCAGTGCAGTTTTGGACTCCAGTCCTTAAGAGGGATATAAATGAGCTGGAGAGAGTGCAGAGACTAAGTGCAACTAAACTGGTTAGAGGGACGGAAGACTTAAATTATGAGGGTAGACTGTCACCGTTGGGGTTGTTTTCTCTGGAAAAAAGGCTCTTGCGAGGGGACATGATTACACTTTACAAGTACATTAGAGGATATTATAGACAAATAGCAGGGGACCTTTTTACTCATAAAGAGGATCACCGTACCAGAGGCCACCCCTTTAGACTAGAAGAAAAGAACTTTCATTTGAAGCAACATAGGGGGTTCTTCACAGTCAGGACAGTGAGGTTGTGGAATGCACTGCCGGGTGATGTTGTGATGGCTGATTCAGTTACTGGCTTGGATGATTTTTTGGACAGACGTAATATCAAAGGCTATTGTGATACTAAACTCTATAGTTAGTATAGATATGGGAATATAGAATTTAATTAAAAGTAGAGGGGTGTGTGGATGGATGCTGGGTTTTCATTTGGAGGGGTTGGACTTGATGGACTTTGTCTTTTTTCAACCCAATTTAACTATGTAACTATGTAAGTATATAGTTTTATGGAGATTCCAGACTTCAGTTCCAGTGCGGGCCTTCTGATATCCACTTTTATTCTTTGGAGGGGTGGAGCACAAGTGCATCACCCAAACTTCTTGGGTCATCTATGAACTGTGCAATCTGAGGAATTATAAGGGTTAAAGATAAAATATCACTGTATATGGGGGGGTGCACATATTTGATTAAACTAAAAAAAGGCACATCCGTCAAGTACAAATCATATCTCTCATAAATGCTGTCTAACGTCTACTTGATTCTATTTGTCTCTAATTTACACTGAATGGGGAAAAGAACGTTCTGAATCCAAAGTCACAACATGATAGGATTAATTGATGTACAGGTCTGGGATCCCTTATCCAGAAACCTGTCATTCAGAAAGCTCAGAATTACAAGTTGTTAAAGCCCCTAGCCCAGACAAGGTATGGTTGGTCATCCAATTAATATAAATATCCCTCATCTGGAAAACCACACATGCTGAGCATTCTGGATAATAGATTGTGTACTATATTAACAACTTCAAATACTACTATATTAACAGCTTCAAATACTACCAGCCCTGACCCAATAATGACATTACTTCACAGTTTGCAGAACAGCAGTATGGAAGCTCCTACTCGTCCATATACAGTTCAAAGGAAGGAATGCAGAGTCATTTGTTTATATGTTAAATAGAGATATTTTAATTAGCAAGTTAATTAGAAATAGTTTCCCTTAATAGATAATGACAGGGTCATTTGGAAACTTGTGTTGCCCTGTTGTAGCCCTTTGTTTTAAACATTCCCCTTGTCCCAGTGTTACTAATGAGTTGTATTATTTTATTAATAATAATAATAATAATAATAATAATAAATCCATATTAACATTACACAGCAGCTTTATGACTTTTTTAAGCCATAAAGCAGGACAGGAGTGCTGCTTACAATGGGGATCAGATAGGATCTGTGTCACTGTGACAGAATGCTCTGTTATAAAGATAGCTAGAATCTCAGCCATAAAGCAGGGCAGGACTGCTGCTTACAATGGGGATCAGATAGGATCTGTGTCACTGTGACAGAATGCTCTGTTATAAAGATAGCTAGAATCTCAGCCATAAAGCAGGGCAGGACTGCTGCTTACAATGGGGATCAGATATGAGCATTTCCAGGACACATGAGGCGACTGTATGCTGCACAAGCAGAGGAAGGAAATGGTGTGAGGTTAATAAGTAGGTTACTCACTGGGCGACTCAGTGGAACGTTACAAGTAAGGGATCATCTCTTTATATGAAATGAAATGAGCCTGTGCACCCCAATCCAGTTACACATAATATTATTTAATAACTACAAGGTACAACATTTACAGGTCAATTAATAATATTTTAACAGATATGTATAAAGCACCAACATATTCTGCAGTGTTGTACAATGAATGGATGCATACTCTGACCATACAGAAATATAGTAATAAGTAATAACCAGTTTAAGAGGTGAACAGGGCATTGCTCAAAAGAGCTTACAATTTATAGTCACGTATAGAAACTAACTATGAGTTACTGAACCTGGACAAACTTAGTGGTTTCTATTACCTATGTATGTATCCATCTAGTGATGTGGTTAATATGGAGCTGTACTACTCATAGGGCTCCACAGCAAGATTGCAATCAGTTGCAAGGGGGTTGATTTGAGTAAGGCGTGGTCTGTGCACTTATGTTGCCTGCAGTGTGTGTATATATAAATATATATATTTAATCATAATATAATAACTATATATATATATATATATATATATATATACATACATACACACACCATATTCAATATGTATTAGCCACAAATATTTTTGCCTTTCCCTTATCTTCTGTGTTTGGCTTTTTTTCCCCCCCGAGTGGCTAAAGTGCAGCGAGGAACATGGCGCAGAAATACAGTTATATTCATCTCATTTTACATTTTTGTTTTCTACTGATGGAAAAGATTTCTGAGTCTGCAGAAACAATTCAATGTACAATGTATAAAAAAGCAAAAAAAATAAAAATAAACAGGAGATATGAAAAATACTGCAAATGAACTAAGCAGAGCCACGGACCCACATCTCCCCCTACTGCTGCAACTGAGAATCCCAGGCCCTTTGTCAGTATCGAACTAGGAACCGGGCTGTGGAAAGAATTATTAGCACCTGTTGAAAGGCTGCAATAGGGGTTGGTTGTACTAGATAGGTGCCTAATATATATGAACAGAGGTAAGGGGAAATGTTGTAAGGGTTACTGCCTGCTCTGTTTACATACAAACAGAAAGAAAAGAAGAAATGACAAAGAGAACATACATAAAAAAGGGGGATAAAGCAAAATACAGTGTATAAATTACATAAACAACCGTACAACAAACTGTTATTCCTAGTCATATTATCTTATTCCTTTTCATAATTCCTGCTCTCATTTCTGTACAGAAATTAGGGGTTGGTAGCACTATATAGGTACCTAATATATAGAGACAGAGACAAGGGGAAGTGTTGGAAGGGTTACTGCCTTCTCTGTTCTCATTTTCCCTACAGAAAATAAGGATTAAGTAGCATTATATAGGTACTAATTTTATAGAGACAGAGACAAGGGCACGTGTTGGAAGGGTTACTGCCTGCTCTGCTCTCATTTCCCTTGGAAATAGGAACTGGCAGCACTAGATAGGTACCTAATATATAGAGACAGAAACAAGGGTCAGGGAATTTAATCAGATGGAAGCACCACCATTTAAATAAAGAAATGATAAAGTAACCATTTCCTCGCCAGATCAGTCACATTCACTACCATGTTCCGTGAAGTCACAGCATCTGTACAATTTGGCGTAACAAGGAGTTACTATGACAACGTCACACACACACAATGAAGATGGAAATTACGATTATAACGGGAACATGGGGGGGGGAGGATCATGTAGGATATCATTCTTCAATATGGTATATTTAGTGAAGAAACCCTGATTAGAATATTAACGAATCCATTAATAGAAACATCTTCAACTTCACCCAAAAGCTGTTTTTGCTTAACAGAAAAAAAAGTAACTCTAAGCAACTTTCTAATATACATTCATTGTACGCAGCATCTGTATGGCTGTTTATGTTCTCTGCAGTGCAGGTTCTGACGCCTGAAAGAGTGTAGACAGACCTGAAAAAAAACAGACTTGATTCAAAAGTCAGAACCAGAAAGTGACAGACAAACATTGACAGACTATAGCAATGACATTTACTGTAAAACCACAGGAAATACTATTATTTCTAAATGTTAAGTGACATTAAAAGCAATATTTGCCTTGCTGTTTATATTCTCTGCACTGCTGGCACTGACTCTTGACAAAATGTAGCAGAAGAGGCCAGGAGCTGAGACTACACCAAATCAGAGCTTTGTACTGTATATTGGTAGGAAGTTACTGTCATGGGGGAAAAAATTTTTTTCAAAACGCATCAGCTAATCGTGCTGCTCCAGCAGAATTCTGCACTGAAATGCATTTCTCAAAAGAGCAAACAGATTTTTTTAGATTAAACTTTGAAATCTGACATGGGGCTAGACATATTGTCAGTTTCCCAACTGCCCCCAGTCATGTGACTTGTGCTCTGATAAACTTCAGTCACTCTTTACTGCTGTACTGCAAGTTGGAGTGATATGACAGCAGCCTAACAACAGAACAATGGGAAGGTAACCAGATAGCAGCTCCCTAACCAGGCAGCTCCCTAACCAGGGGTGCTCCACCAATGAGGCGAGTTGAGACACTCGCCTCAGGCAGCAGCACCCCCCCTGGATGCCAGGGGAGGCAAAAATGCCGCTCCTGGTAACTAAGAGCCGAGTTTTAGAGAAAACTGACACTGGCGTTAATTTTGACGCCGGCTAAAATTAAACGTGCCCATTGACTTTAATGCGAGACTAATTGTCGCCGGCGTTGGAATTGTCAAACTACTCAAATTTTTCGCCATTTTGTGGATTTCCAAAGAAATTTGCAAATTTTTCGGCAAAGCGATATGACCCATCGCTAATGACCAGGCAAAATGACCTGAGATGGCTCCTACACACCAATATTACAACTAAAAAAAGATACACTTGCTGGTTCAGGAATGAAATTTTATATTGTAGATGGATTATTTGCAGTGTAAACAGTGTAATTTAGAAATAAAAACTACATCATAAAAATCACAACAGAATTCCTTTAAACTCACTTACACTATATTCCTAATGGGCCCAGTTTTTTCCCTAAGCAGGTCCTTGTACGGAGTATTACATGTTTATGTCAGAATAAGCGATATGGCAGTTCCATGCCAATACCAGGGAAGCCATGAGAAGTACCAGAGGTTACAATAGTACTGGGCACTAATGCAGTTGGTACCAGTATTGCGATAGCAGCTCTGGCCAAGCTTATAGCTACAAATAGCTAGTCTGAAAGGTTGCCAAGTCCTTTACAGTTTATTTTCTCTTTAAAATATTCGTACCAGGAGTGGGTGATTCCATGAGAAAGGGTCATTCTGGGGCTGGAAAGAGTTTATCAATAAACATCTGTAGCTATTGCGCCTAATGCACTCTTTGTTATTATTGCAGCACCCACCAACTCTATGTCTCATCCTGTGCAGGGCCCCAGCCTGGCCAGACCGAACAGTAAATCTGCTTATTATTTCCCTATTAAGATCGAGATCTGGAAAAAATATTATCTTTTGTTTTATACAGAGAATGGAAAATAACATTGTCATGGAAACCAGAATAGAGTGATGGGGGGAGAGAAGGGAGGGAGGGAGGCTCGGTAGAAAGGTACGGGGATATAAAAGGCTTCAGTAGTTTAACCCTTTCCCCAGCAAAAATAGAATAATGCACAAAATTGTCTCGTGGGCTAATTGCTAATAATATAAATACTGATAACATTCATTTCTTATTAACAGAGCCACTGAAGATCTATAATAAGGCTTCGTGGATTTCAGGGTTGGTCATCACCCTTAAATATTTTGGAAATAAGTCTTTATGAATAATATTTTGTTTAGGGATGCACCGAATCCACTTTTTTGGATTCGGCCGAACCCCCGAATCCTTCACGAAGGATTCGGCCGAATACCGAACCGAATCCGAACCCTAATTTGCATATGCAAATTAGGGGTGGGAAGGGGAAAACATTTTTTACTTCCTTGTTTTCTGACAAAAAGTCATGCAATTTCCCTCCCTGCCCCTAATTTGCATATGCAAATTAGGATTCAGATTCGGTTCGGCCGGGCAGAAGGATTCGGCCGAATCCGAATCCTGCTGAAAAAGGCCGAATCCTGGCCGAATCCCGAACCGAATCCTGGATTCGGTGCATCCCTAATTTTGTTGGTCAATATCAGCAGGGCTGAAAAAGAGCCATATACCCAATGCCATGATATACAGTGCCCCCTAGTGTCAGAGCCCATTAGCTTGACATCCAGGGCCCACTCACTGAATTTGAGTATAAATGAGATGATACAGCAGCAAAATTGTGTCTATTATTGCTTCCACTGGAGCGTTTGCAGGGGTGTAACTACAGAGGAAGCTGTTCCTATGGCTGCAGGGGGGCCAGGAGGTATAGGGGCAACATGAGGCCCTAATTAATATAGAAGTTAAGCTGAAGGGGGTAAGGAGGTATAGGGGCCCCATGAGGCCCTAATTCATATAGAAGTTAAATAAATATTCATAAAACAAGTCAACCTCTAGATATTTTGGGGGCCTGAAAAATTATTTGCTGTGGGACCCATTAACATCTAGTTACGCCACTGAGCGTGTGCACCCTGTTATGACCCTGGCCTCACCCAACTCCCCCGCTCTCCCCACCAAGCACTCTCCCCCCACCAAGGGGTGCACAGACGAGTCACTAACCCATTACATATAGTGGGTGCATTTTGGTCTCACCCTCTGACTACACTCTCTGCTCAGTGGATTTTAGGGTATTTTTTAATACAGTTCAGTGGCAGGGTAATAATTAACTTGGGTGCAAATTACAAGTAGACTGGGCTGTTAGTGCAGGTGAACTGGTGGGTGGGGGGGTAACTAATAAAAATGTCCAGGTCATGTATGTATTACATGTTCATTAAATGAATGCCATTTAACTACAGCACCCTGCACCAGGGGAGTGTAGTACAACGTACAATTTGTCAGACACCACAAACTCCAAATCATGTATGCCCATATAAAAAAAAAAATTATATATATAAGTCCCCTCTGTGGTCCAACATTTATTCAGCCTCCCCCCCAGCTTGCCAGCTTGTTACTATTGTCCAAATACATTAAATATTGCCATAAATTCCAGCTCTTTATCAAGGAGATCCACTATTTGTTATTGAACTCCCTGCATCCCCTGTGAGGCACAAGTTTGCTGATTAAACAGAATCATTTGTATGATTTCTCTAGTTTCCCATTCCCAAGCAAATGGCCATTGTACAACAAAAAGCTCTGGGCACCCTTGCGCATCCCCCTGGAGTCTGACCCAGTAATTACACCTGGCAGTTAACTAAGTGGATTGACTCCCAACGCAGCATTTTCCTACAGCGGAACAGACAAAACACTTGGAAAAATGATCTCTTCCAGATCAAATGGATAACGACGTGACATTTATATCTGTTCTGTCACCTTAACTGGTGCTTTCAATGATCCGGCTGCATTTACTGAGGCTTATTGATCCTGGGGGACACCTTCTGTCCTTGCGGCTATGGCCTTCAATTGGAGATCAAAGAGAATTGCCTGTGCTTGGGGATCTGTAGTGCAGAGCATCACACGCTCCTGATTATTAGTATGCTGCTAGGTACTAGCCCACGGCTCAGGGAAATGGGCGACATCTGGTTTTTCAGCTGTTGTTAAACTGCAACTTCCCTAAGGCTTTTGGTAGGCTACTCGGAATTTTTATTTTACCTTAGTGAACCCCATTATTAACTCTATTAGTTATCCTGTCCCTTAAAAAGCAAGTTACAGGCTGAACAATCTTGCTATGGTGTTCTGGTGCCATCTGGTGTCTGCTTGTGATACTGCAATTCCAGTGAAAGGCTTAACCTGCCATAGACGCAAAAATCCGATCGTACAAATCCTCTATTCGTGCAATTTTCAGACCGTGTGTGGAGAGTCCCGACATTTTTCATCCCAGGGAGATCGGTCGTTTGGACGATCGGCCAGGTTAGAAGATTTCTGTTGGCTGCCGATAATATTTCTGCATGTGTTGCCGATCGGACGATTTCCAATGGGAGACTGTCACCAGCTTTGTCGGACATAACTTTCGTACGATTGCTGTTAGGGGCAGAACATCGACTGATATGTTCTGTTACAACTTTATTTAAACTGAAGGTTAGTGGCAGGTCAGGAGATGGGGAAGTCTGATCGTTCGAGGATTCAAATGATCGGATCTTTGCATCTATGGCCAGCTTTATTTTTGGGACATTAGGGCTTATTTAGAATCAGTAAATGCTAAAGAAAGGCGAAAAAACTCTGCCCATCAGATAAGAGTTGCTTGTTCCAGAATGTACTCCTTTATACTGGTGCCAATTTGACAGTTGGTAAATAATACTCAAGGCAAAGTACCACTGGAATGCTAGCTAAGAACACTGCATTGTGGGTAAAGTAATTGGTAAATCGAGAGCCTAAAGCATATAAGGTTCCTAATAAACGTTCATACAGATGTATCCAGTCCTGGCTCATGTGGTGCATCTCTGAACAAGC
The DNA here is from genome assembly GCA_038501925.1 of Xenopus petersii. Lineage (NCBI taxonomy): Eukaryota > Metazoa > Chordata > Amphibia > Anura > Pipidae > Xenopus > Xenopus petersii. The sequence goes on along the minus strand of CM076688.1, from coordinate 95,735,919 downwards.
AAGGTTTCCTATTTCCCAAGTTCTCTCCAAACAGTGAATGCCCGGTGTTGGTTGGAGGGCATGTCTGATGAAGGGGCACGCCCCTGAAATGTTACATCAAGTGACTAAATAAATGTGCAAGGGATCTCCCGCTAAAACGGCCTTTCGTGTTTGGTTCCTTCTATTTCTGTGCATCTCTGAACGCCATAATCCTTTCTAGATATGCAATTCTAACTGCATTTTGTTGCAGGGGGTTTAGAGGCCCCTCACCTGATTTTCCATGAAAGTAGCAGAAGGGAATGAAGATGAGTATTTTAACTTTGGGTCGCTATCAATCCCCCCACTTGTATGTTTCAATCAACCCCTTGAAATGTCACCTGAGCTAACTATTTTGGATCTGCACCCAGGTGTCAGGGTTAGTAATGCAAAACTGCTTGTGATGCATCTGGTGTCTCTGGACTGATAATGACGGTCTGCTCATCTGATTAACTCTGGGATTACATGCTGAGAATGCCATCAATGCTGACATCTTTGCTTGGTATGTGGATGAGGAATCTGGAAGCAAGAAGGTCCTCAACTCTCCGTCACTTCAGTTCTGATCCACTCATTGGGGCCAACAGATCAGTGCTATGGATAGCCAAACCAGGCTTCCCTTCTTCTTTAATAAGAAACACCAGTACCTCTAGGAAACTGCATGGTTCGTTGGCAATAATGTGACTAACTGGGAGAGAGGACCAGGATTAGCCTGAATAAACTTCTGCCTTTGGCGGTTGACTGAATGGCTCTCCCTTCTTTATCTCCATTAAATCTGGACCTAGTGGCCAAGGTATGTTAATGGCATAAGTAAGATATAGCCCCAGAGTACCCATAGTAGTGGAAGCAGAAAGCAAAGCAGAATAAACTGGCCTGGGTGATTGTGGGCTCACTGTGTGCTGCTAGGGACCATTGTGACATCCATGATATGAGATCAACAGCCACATGAGAGACAGTAACAAGCTAAACATTTGCTCATAGCAGTGACAGAGACATACAAACAGCTATCCCAACACTGGTGCCCACCTGCTTCTGTTCCCATAAAAAGCAGAATGAGGCAAGAGATAAGACCAAACCAATCCCCTCTCAAGGCAGAGACCACCAGCCTGGCACTGATACCCAGAGTGACTGCAATGAGCAATGAAGAGAATTCAGCTAATAATAGCAAGAGATCTTTAATGGTTTATTCACAGGGTACAATGAGAAAATTCTGACACAAACACTTGCATATTTACCCACAGAATGATCAGGGCAGCTTGCACTCACCTACTTCTTAAAGGCAAATACACACCGCCTTTTGACATGAGCTCATTCATTTGGGGGTTAATGTAGAAAAGGTATCTTCCTATATTAAATACAAGTGTGTTTCTTTTTACATGGACCTACCTCATTCCATAGATTTAAAGGAAACCATGATTATCTGACAAACTACCCACCTCCTTTAGGCTCACGGTGTCAGGAAAATGCACTTTTTTCGGGTTTTTGGTGACACAAAGCTCGACTTGAAAAAGGTGTGGTTTAGTAAATGCCCCCTTATGTTTATGCATCTTTCTACATAAGACATCTGAATGAGCAAAAAAGGGGCATATATTTTCCCTTTAGCACTGATGCTGAAGAATTTAGGTCTCGCTTTCGAAAGAAGTGCAATTTATAAAGTGCATAAAATGTCCAAAATGCATCATTCCTTCCCAACATTCCTTTTGGTTAGTAAATTGCCCTGTATTTAACACGTGTTTCTAAGTACAGAGCTAGAATAGAAGCATTGCGTGTGGCAGTTTATCGGATGCAATTGTGCACCCATTTTAGTGCCTGGCAGTGGAAGATGAACCCCTTTCTGTTTAACTGGGGCACAGATTCCTTCCAAATGCATTTTTTCCATTGTATTTATTGAAATGACGTCAAAATCAAAAAATAAGTGCTGTGTAGTTTATCCAGTGTTAAATGTGAACCAATATACATTCCTTGGGTTTAGATTTGCTGTAAAGTATTATAATATTACATATTGTCTACTTGAATGACTGCACCATTATTGGCTGGGGTAAGTTGCCATGCCACTACCCGTTCATACCTGCCATCTAACATTATACTGTCACACAAGACTGCAGTCTTCAGTTATACAAGTCAGGGATAAGGTACCCTCCTACTGTAAATTATAAGGATATTAGAAGTCACTTAGTTCTGTGACCATATAAAGAAAGGCACAAGGATACAAGCCAAGTTATACAGGTAATTAATGATTTATAAGGGATAATGTACCCCCACTGTAAAATATAAGGATATTAGAAGTCACTGGGTAGTTCTGTGACAATATAAGCCAGGACTGCTGATTGGTTGCTATATGTAGCTGCATCTGTGAAGTTCAGCAACTAGGGTCAGTACACTAAATGATTCTCTCAATATTATGCATAATCAACTTACTCCTCAGTATTGTCTGAAAGCCCTAAACTGGGCTCCCTTGATGTCCATCTACACTGGAAACATCTCAAATGCCAATTAATGAGCAGCCTGGAAGGAACATTACCAGATTCATTGGTTTTGGGCGATGAGCTGGCAGAACCTGTGTGTGCAATCATTTGTTAGATGATCAGGCTTATACAGAATGATGTAAAATGGAGTAACTAATTGAAATCCTTAAGGAAGGAGTCACTGGGGAGACTGCTACCATGATAAAGAGCTTGATTATTCACCCGGGCTCATAGTCTCATAGACTGGAGCTTCCCATACTGTATATGCAAGAAGTGGATAATGGACCATGGGATAAAATAAAGCGGGCCATAAAGATCTTTAAAAGATCTTTTCGTTATCGTGAGACCACGATTATCTCAACACGATTGGATGTGTCCATCAACTAAAAAGACAATTTCAGGCGATATTGCCAGCAAAACTGAAGGGTAGCTGCCTGCTTGGCCTGGCAAACATAGACAGAATGTACAGGGGCCGATAAAGATTTTTTTAACCTGGCCGATCAATTTTCTGACAGATGAAAAATAGTAAGATGTACGATCGTTCGAATCCCACTAACTTCACGATAATTTGATGGATTGGTCACATTTCGCTAAAATCAGTCGTTCTGCAAAGAAAAATCTTTGCGTCTATGGGGACCTTAAGGCAACATTATCACTTGGTTGTCACTGGTCAAATGATGAATCTTTGTGTAGCACCTTGTTGTCGTTACAGAAAGGAGAGTGGAAGCCACCCTGAAACACACATAACTGTGGTAACCCCCTAAGAAACCTGCACCTAGTGAAGCAATGGGTCCATTGGTCTCTAACAGAGGCCTACTGCCATTATTTTCCAGGGTTCTAATACAGGAAGTGCACTGATGCTGTCTTGTCCAGAATATGCGGAGCCCATTGAAAGATTTTCCCAACATTCCTCCAGGTAGAAGGCGCGGATATCTTGAGGTTTTACAGGCTAGTCTTTTACAGAGAGCTGCATAATCCCTCATTTGCATTTTTAGAAAGTGCCTTCAAATGTTGGGCATGATGAGGAGACCATCACTAAAGGAGCAAGGTTATGGACTGAACGGAGCCAACAAAGCTCTTGATCTGCACAGTTTCAGTATAATGTCTAACCTGATCTGTTCACACCTAGTCTGTTCCTCTACTAGTCAGAATTTACCAGTTATTAAGTGCCTCAACTGTTTAGGACTTCATATGTACGACCTACTTCTCCAGCTAAGAAAGAAGACTAGAGACAATGCCATTTACTGTAATGTGTGTGTGTGTGTGACAATGCACTAAAATGTGCATGTGTTGCAGGTTAAACATGTTTCTTCCTACACTGATTGTCTAAGCATCTCTCTATCTGACCCTGCAGCGCACAGAAAATACTCATATCTTGGCCCTGGCTAGATAGGAACCGTTGGATGACACCACAAGCCCCTTTGAGTTCTTGGACACTGCTAGAGTCTTCAAGGACCTCTGACTTGATTCCAACTGCAGAAGTAATATCATTATCTTTGGTTGTTATACATGGATGGAAGTCGTCACGTTCAGATTTGAAAATGCCGCCTCCATGTGGCATGTCCTTATTGTCCCCCACCTTCACCTTCTGTATGGGGTATGATAAGTAGGAGCTTGAAGTTTCAAACTCATCGTCGTCTTCCTGCTCAACTATACACTCTTCCTTGACGGTTACTTTCCGGTATGTTCCCAATCCTGCTGTAAATGGTCCATAATTGTGTAAATTCTCTGTGGCCCCCTGCAGCATTAGGGCCGGAATGTCTTTATTTGGCAGAAGGCTAGTCGGCTGTGGTCTTGCAGAGCAAAACGACTGGGTGCTTAATATCTTCTGGAAACTATTTTTAATAGTGCAGGAAGATATCCTTAACCAAGCCTTGTTCATTGTATAACTTGCCTCTACAAGTGTCATATGAGACAGTTGCTTAAAGAAGGACACTCCAGAAACTCTGCTGACATTGGTGTCCTCCTGGAACCTTTCCAGCAGCAGTTTTTTGTAGACCACGTTGAATTCACTGACCAGTTCTTGCCCAAATTGGTGGGAGGAAGGCATAGTTGTATTGTTCTTAGGAAAGAGACAAAGGGAGATATTCCGGAGTTTAACTTTTGGCATGGTGCTGTGCGCTGTCAAAAACAAGAGGACCTTCCTATCTTGCCTGGCAAGTTTTGAGTCCCAGGTCAGAAGCCACTCAATGAACAGGCCTTCTGTCAGATCCCCATTGTGACTGAGCTTTAGGAACACTGGAGCTAATGAGTGGGCCCCAACTGACTTGGCAGGGAGATTGTGAGTCACCAAGAGTTTGAGTTTCTCTGTTCCATTCATGTTGCAACAAAACCAGATGCAGAGAGACTCCTTCTTGTGTTCGGACATGAAACCCTGACCCGCCATAGCTCTAAAATGAAAGGCTGATTCAATGCCACAGAATATGTCTTGCGAACGGTATTCCTTAGCCACTTGGGCAAGGGTCAGAGACCTGTTCCTAGGACATCCTTGAGATGATTGTTCATGGAACTCTGATCGGGCGAGGACCTCACTCCTTTCATCTGCACTGAGGCAGTAGCCCTTTCCTGTCACTTTGTCATAATCTATTTTAGATCCCTGTACATCTTGCCCTTGCATCATTCCACTTCTTTGACAAGGTAGGACTTCTGTTCTGTAGAACAGTCTGTATCGCTCTTTCCACCTCCACAGCCACCCATTGGATGGCTTAAACTGAGGACACCCAATCTCCTTGGCTATAGCCTCTGCTCGCCTCATGAGTATAGGCCCTGAAATAGGAAGTTTATTAGCTTTAGCGAAAAGAAGCCATTCCAGCAAAGCCTCGTCCACCTTGGCGTGTTTGAAAGGCCTGTTCCGTTTACGAGCCGGGTTTTCATTTTGGTTCCACCGTTCCAAAATTTCTTCCCTGTTTTTCATCACCCGGCTGATCGTTGATTGCGACAGGCCCAAGTTCCTTGCAACAGATGACTGGGAAGCCTTGGGTTGTTGAAGAAGTTCCAAGATTTTAACCTTTTCCGCAAGTGTTGAGTCTCTTCTCTTTTTAAATGGCTGCTGGGAAGCACTGGGATTTCCTTCTGAAAGAAATACAAGATAAATATAAATTCTGCCCTAATCACAACATATTGGCCTGAATGTTCTGCTAGACAACGAGCCATAAAGCAGGGCAGTACTGCTTCTTAAAATGGGTATCGGATAGGATCTGTGCCACTGTGACAGAATGCTCTGTTATAAAGATAGCTACAATCTCAGCCATAAAGCAGGGCAGGACTGCAGGCCAGAAAGTGATTATAATTTCCTCAAATTTCTATATATCTATACTTACTTTACAACCAAATGATAAATAACATCATTGTGCTTACTGTTAACAGGGTCTGTCTGAAATATCTGCAGTCTTAAAGTCTAAAGGTGGCCATAGACTCAAAGATCCGCTCGTTTGGCGACATCGCCAAACGAGCGGATCTTTCCCTGATATGCCATTAACAGCATGGCTATATCGGGGGTAATTCGAACGTTCGGCCATATGGCCGAACAATCGAATTACGATGCGCCAAGGGGCTCAGACGGGCCGGTCGGGTAAAAATCAAACCTTCCCGATCGATATCGTGGCCAGATATCAATCGGGAAGACCCGTCAGAAGCCCCTATACACGGGGAGATAAGCTGTCAAATCGGTCCAAACGACAGATATCGGCAGCATTATCTGCCCGTGTATGGCCACCTTAAAGTTCAAAATCACTCATTGGTGCCTGTTTGTCAGGCACCTCATTACAGTTTCTGACCCGGTGCTCGGCTTCGCTGAAACAAACCCAGCACACCACCATCTTTGGACGCTTCCCAATGGCCCTTTTCTGCAATCTGGGATTATGGTAAAATATTTTATTCTTTCTATACTGCCCATGATCCCAGGCACCTACACTACTCATGAGGAGTATACCCAAGCCAGTGCATTTTTCAGCAAGGATGGTCAAAGGGGAACAAGGTCTGTGATTATAAAAGATAGGGATGCACCGAATCCAGGATTTGGCCAAGATTCAGCCGAATACAAGTCCCTGGCTGAACCAAAAAAATCACATGACTTAAAATCATCCAAGCAATAATCCTGGGATAATAAGGCTTCTGGATAATGGCTTTCTGTACAATGCCTCTCATACTTGGAAATTAGTCCAAAAAATATTTTTGGATACTTCTCAGCCCCAAAGCATGGTGCCACTCAGCATATCCAGCATGCTATTTCAGGAGAGTAGTCACCCAGCGATAAATTGCTTCTTCTTTGGGTGACTAATCTCCCCGAACTGCCTTCCCACCGGCTAGAATCTAAATCACCGACGGGATGGCAGTCGGATCGTTTGCGGCTTTCTGAAGTCGCCCGAAGCTTCATTGAGACGCAACTTCGGAAAACGAAGCGATCCAACTGCCATCCTGCCGGCAATTTAGATTGTAGCCGGTGGAAAGGCAGTTCGGGGAGATCAGTCGCCCGAAGAAGAGGCAATTTGTAGCCAAATCTTGGCGTCTGTCTGTGGCTGGAAACATGCACGGGTGGAGGTGTAGAAAAACGGGAGTATCAGCACAGACACAGCTGCTGAGTGAGCATTGAGCACATGGCTCCTTTACAACACAGAGGCCTCACTGCACTTCACTTGACGCGTGGGAAGTCCCATGAGGCAGCAGTGTATTACATAGGAGTCCCATGAGGCAGCAGTGCATTATATAGGAGTCCCATGAGGCAGCAGTGCATTATATAGAAGTCCCATGATGCAGCAGTGCATTATATAGGAGTCCCATGAGGCAGCAGTGCATTACATAGGAGTCCCATGAGGCAGCAGTGCATTATATAGGAGTCCCATGAGGCAGCAGTGCATTACATAGGAGTCCCATGAGGCAGCAGTGCATTATATAGGAGTCCCATGAGGCAGCAGTGCATTATATAGAAGTCCCATGAGGCAGCAGTGCATTATATAGGCGCCACGGGATGATCCATTGTTTCTACCCGGCCAGGGCAGCCCCTCTCCCAGCAGTCACATACCTGTCTGAGTCTTGGACATGCTTCCTGCTCTTCTCCCCCGGGCACACCATAAATACACAGGGACTCCCTTGATTCTATAGTACTGCCCCCAATCCCATCCCTGGGCTGTTCCCCCTGATTTTGGCGAGGAGTTGAATGAACCTTCCTTTGCAAACAACGATCCGGAAGGGAATCATCGCTGGGGGCTCATGGGAAATTTAACATTAACCCACCTCATCCCAAAATAATTTCCACCTACTATTCCTGCGGCGGGCCCGCAAATATATTATTACGTACCCCCAGAAATCGGCTAGTCCATGGCGTGAGGCATTTATTCCCCCCCCCCGTTTGAGAGCGGTATAGTTAGTATATCCCGGCCGGGACGGTGCGCTGTCCAACATCACATGGGAAACGACAGGGGAGCTACAGGGAGTCTATTCGCCTACACATTGTATTCTCTCTGTTATAGAGCTCAGATAGGAATCAGAGAACCCCCTAAAGTTACCCCCATCCGCCTCTCTCTGCCTACAGTCTGGTAATCTGATCCCATTCATTTCTATTGGACTGCCATACACAGTCTTTTAGGCCTGGCACACCAATATACATACACTTACACACACATACACTTACACACACAAACACAGTCTTACACACAGATACACCTACACACACACAGTCTTACACACACACTGTCTTATACACACATAGACTTACACATAGACAATTGGGGTCATTTATCAACACTGGGCAAATTTGCCCATGGGCAGTTACCCATGGCAACCAATCAAATTGCTGCATTCATTGTTCTACTTACAGTTGGCTTTAAAAAGCTAATCACCGATTGGTTGCTATAGGTAACTGCCCATGGGCAAATTTGCCCTGTGTTAATAAATGAGCACTGTCTTACACACACATAGACATACAAAAACACATTTCTGCACACCCACAGAGACATACATGTACAAGTGCAAGACTGAATGCATTGCTAGTCCTATCATTATGCTTCATTACACAATGAGGGTTACACTGTGTCCATCAGCTGGATACTTGCCCTGGGACTGTCTGCATGGTTAGGAAACCAGGCCTTGCTCTCCCCAAAATCTGGCCAATTTGCAAGTACTACTTGGCTACTATATCTGATGTGGTTCTTTGTCATGCAGGAATATTATTGGAGGATGTGATGTGTTAACTGATCATGCATACCTCCCAGAGTCCCAACTGTTCTTTTTTCGGAGGGACAGTCCCTCTTTTGACAGCTCAACCCACAGTCCCTCATTTGTACTGGAAAGTCCCTCTTTTCTCTGCACTGAACAGCCAGAAAAAAAACAAAGTTTCTCACTTAATTGGCTTTTAGCAGAGAGCCCAGAACAGTTAACAGGTGCAAATAAGATACTTTGTAACAATTTTGAGACACAAAAACACAGTTTAGATAAGGAGAAATATTTTCAAACTTTCATAACCTGCCAAATTTTGTAAACCAAACATGGTAATTAGGGGGTGTGGCCACATAAAGGGGTGTGGTCAAAAAATTGGTGCGCTACATGCGGAAAAAAAATTTTTGTCCCTCTTTTTACTTCCAAAATGTTGGGAGGTATGATCATGTTACATGGATTCTTGCCCTGTGTACCCCATGTACAGTAGAATGTGCTGTGAAGACTCCTACGGAAAGGTCACTAGCAGATACTACACCCATTATAACAATGGGCAATCGCATGTAGCTAATGTTGCCATGGTTTCTGAATTGTATACTGACCTTTTTTTGACTGTTTACCTTCTTCCAGTCTGGCACTATACAGCAAGGGCTACTTCAATACACATATTAACCCAACTGTCTCTGTGTCGCAAACTTCATTTGGGAAGAGCCTAAACTGAATTACCCTAAAATAATTATCACCTGCTCACTGTGTGTAAATGTTTGAGCAAGCAATGTTTATAGCTAATCTTCCCAGTTTTATGGGGGAGATTTTTTTTTTGAGGACAGGGGAGGTAATAAAAGACATTTTCTAAACGGTTCTTTCATAGTGCCCCAAGACCAATGCATTGGCAATTTCATGAATAATCACCTTGCAGGATATATATATATATAATACATTGCCAGTGTCATACATCTCACTGATAAATACAGTGCTAGCTCCATGTATCATGCCTACAGAACACATGGAGGGAGCTGAACATTACCAAAGCAAGTCAGGGTGCAAGTTTCAGGTCTGACTTATGGCAGCCTATTACCAGCACAATAACTGGCCAACCCTGTGTAGATGCTTATAATTGACTCACACAGTTGTAATGGGACAAATGCAGGTAAAAGCTCTGCTGATGGCAGCAATTACATGGGTGGGGGGTTGTTAATTGCTTCTGTAATTGTCATCGTTGTTGATGACAGACAAATCAGAGACAGTTACAGAGGGCACACCCTTATCCACCCAGAGCAGGTCCCAGAAGTACAGAAAGCAGTGTTGTAACTAAATGTTTCTAGGCCCAAAGCAAATTAAATATAGGGCAATATATTGAAATTGCTTGTGATTTAAGGCCTTTGTGGGGCCCTCTATGATCCTGCAACTGCAGGGTCTGCTTCCTCTTTAGTTATGCCTCTGATGGAAAGGACATCAGTTGCCCATCTGCCTACCTGCCATTTCAGGAACAAAAAATAAGACAATTAGTTGGATTGGAGCAGGCAGGCCCAGTGCAGTGGCAGCAGAGGGTATCATGTAAAAAGCTGCACTCTAGGCACATGCCTATGGTACCTCCCCATAGTTTTGTCCTTGCTTCCCCCCCTAGAGCATGCACATTACAGTCCAGGGTCGGACTGGGCTGGTGGGACACCTGGAGAGAAAACCAGACCTGCTCCCTGCTTCAAACAGATTCCACAGCCGCCGACCTCCCTCCCGGCCCAAGTCGCTGCTATAAAGAAAAAAAGTACACTTGGAGGGGAATTGCGGCTGGGGCTCAGAATGGGGCTGGGGCTCAGAATGGGGCTTTGCAAATGGGGTGGGGGCGCCTGAAGCAGCAGCCCTGGTGGGCTGACACAGTTACAGTCAGAGCACATACGCCATTCAGGTAGGGGAGGGCTACCCATATGCCGTTAATCTCTGCTGCTGGATTTAGATGCAAGTGTCCAGTGGTGGGCTGGGCTTTTTTCTATATAGACAGGGCGACCATCAGAAACTTTGGGGCCCAGAACAAGTTATTCGTCTAGACTCCCCTCATGAACACAAGCACATAATATCAATATGTTTGGCCATGCTCCTGGTTTCAGCTATCGACTATCAGGAAAGTAGGTTTTGCTAGGACAAAAAATTGAAATTTATGGATATGGGGGGGGGGGGTTCAACAGTCCCCCTCCCTTCCCCTGATGGTGACCCAGTATATAGGTATATAGAGTTTACCCCCTGAAGCTGTTGTCCTAGTCATATGCCTAGTCATAGCTGCAGTTTCAACTAGTGGTCCTCACATGCATGCACAGTAGTTTCTTATAGAAAAAAAATCTGTGCTTTTCTTTCAGCGCCCTCCAGCCCATACTGGACACTTGCCCCCAAGGCTGGAACTAGGGGTAGGCAAAAGAGGTGTGGGCCTTGGGTGCAAGAGGAATGGGTGCAATTGGACAAAAGGGAGGGAGGAAGAGAACCATGTGGACCAAGGGGGGATAGATGGAGGAGGAGAAGGTCTGCATAGGGGAGAGCGCTGAAATGGTGGGGGGAAGCAGGTGATCATGCAGGGTGCCGGGCAAATTAGTATTGCCTTAGGTGCCAATAGTGCTGGCCTGGCACTGCCCACAGTTAAATTCGATTTTATATAAATTTATAACAACATTTTTCACTGTGATTCATCCCATATGAATATTTATTGTTGCACAAATCATATAACATGGTTTCCTTTTGCTCATACACTTTATTGTTTATTGTACAACTCCAAAGGGCAAGTAAATTCTTCTGTTCCTTTCCAAATGATCAGGATCACGAAACTGAAATATCCTCACACATTAATCCAGAATGAACCCCATATGCCCTTGTTCTAATGCAGCTTATAGTAGTATAAGTCATGTCGGATAACTCATTTAATATTAAATAATAAAACTAGATATAGTTCTGCCTCTACTCATTTATGAATATATATTAATATCTTTATTACAAACACCCTAACCTGTGCTCATAATGGGGAACAATGAAAGCAGACTGTTAATTGATTGGAGAGCATTTTGTGCTGCTGTATATTATGTGTAGCAGATATTGGTCATTTAAAGGCACAGTACTTTTATTTTCCCCCAAAAACCCACTGTATTACAGAGAGACTGACCTGGATTCTCCCTGAAGCCATGGCATTAAACCTTTAAAAAAGAAATATATATATTTAAAAATATATAAGGCACTATAATTCATGGTTAGTGGAACCCTGGCTCACAAAAAAATTTGCAAACATAACCAAATAAAGACAAAAGGTTTCACATTTGCTTGGCAATAACCTTATCCAGACATAGTTAAAAAGAAGTGGTTACCATGGCCATTTACCTAGTACAAATATCATGTGTGTGACTAATTTTCATTTCAGAGAGCTATTCACTTTGGACTAAATCTCCAGCACCTCCTGGGGGTTGATTTTGGTTAGCCCATGGACACGAGGGAGTTTTCCAAGATTGCCACCAGTTGCCGTATTCTAGGTGAAAAGGCCAAGGCGGGACACTTTGGCCGACAGGAAGGAGTGAATGATGAAGACAATGGTTTTTGGACAGGAGTGCAGATCAAGTTGCTAGAAAAAAAGTAGAAGTCTCAGTAAATTTACCACCTTACTTATTGAGGCACTCTCATACATTAAGCCACCTTTCATATTGGGCTGGAAGTTGATATTTTATTGTGAACTGCAGGGTAAGATCTAGCCCTGCCCACTTCAAAGCTGGCTAATAGACAAGTGCAGTCCTTAAGCCGATGTTACCTACTGGGCCCTTAATGGGAATTTGGTGAATTTCTGGCTTACAACATTCAGACTTACACGTTAATCTGTCACAGATCTACGGCCACTCCCTTTGTAGGATCCGATTGCCCCACTGCAGCTCTCCCTCCATGCATTGGCGGGCAGCAGCTGTTACTGGCAGGCAACCCAGCCAGGCAGTTAAAGGGCATCTAGGGGCATCACTGTTAAAGGGCATATACTATATGACAGGAAAATTGCATCCCAGGTCAATAGTGCCCACGCTCCAGTTGGTGGAAACAATACTATTATGCCCAAAAAATGTTCGTAGTAAGCTCCCAGCCATGTTTGGTGACGCCCATAATGTCATCCGGCTCAGTCATGATATAACATCACACGTGCACATAATAAGTCCCAACACTCTAGTCACTCTATTAGCCTTTACCTCTAGTGTGGGAAACAATTTTACTATGATAGGGGTCCTTTAAGCTAAACTACATGGAAATTATCTGTCTGTGGCAATTGACAGGATGAGCTGCATGCAGGGGTTGGGGCAGGGTACCCCAGCACCCTGCAGGTAATTAATCTATAACAGTGTCATTTTAAGTTGTGAAAGCCAAACTAGGTCCCGCAATTAATAAGGCTAGTCCTCAAATGAATGTGGACGGGTGACAATTGGTGGTAGAGTCACATTTCCATATTTAGGACCATTTTGACCATTTAGTACTTACAAGTTCTGCCTCTGGGTTGCCGAATTCCAGATACAGCATTCTGACACCATCATCAGAAGACATACGGAGCTTCTCAAATGGCTGGTGGAAGTGTATCACCTTGTTAAGGCCGGGTTCCTCGGTAAAGAGGGTGATACCTTGATCAATGTGTATAGAGAGGGCACACTCATTCCCACCCCATGTACATGCTGCGTGGAGGAAACAGAAATGTGTTTAGACAGGAAATAACTTCTCCTTCATATAATAGATAAATACAGTAGTTAAATATTATATAGATGAATAGCTCTATGTAACAAAAAGTGCATACCATACCAAACTACCAGAGATACATCCTGCTCCACCCTTAGGTGTTTCATCAAAGGAGTTCATCTCCTCAAATGTAAATATTTGTAACCACTAAATGTTTTGTGTGCACCACTGATAAATTGTTGCTTAGTGAACCTATGTTGCAGGGATGCATAAACATCAGTCTTCAGCATGTATCTTCATTAACTGTTTATTAGACATTCAGCAAGTGGATTTAATATGAGCCTAATATTTCAGCCTCACATTTTCCAGTGGGTCAATAACCCTTAGCCACCAATCAGACAATTGCTTTCATACAGTTAAGCTGGCCATAGACGCAAAGATCCGATCGTACGAATCAACGTACAATCGTACTTTCCCATCTCCCGACCTGCCGCTAACCATTCAGATCAAAGTCTTACCATTCCAATCAAATAAAGTAGTAAAAGAACAGATCAGCCAATGTTCTGCCCCTGACAGCAATCGTACAATACTTATGTCTGACAACACTAGTGACAGTCTCCCACTGAAAATCGTACGATCGGCAATACACGCAGAGATATTATCGGCAGGCGACAGAAATTTTCTAACCTGTCCGATCAACCAAACGACCGATCTCCGCCGGTCGCCGGACTCTCAACACACGGTCCGAAAATCGCACAAATCCACGATTCGTACGATAGGATCATTGCGTCTATGGCCTGCTTTAACCAGTAAATGCAAACAAGGAGATTGGTCAATATGGGCAAGTATACCTGGTGCAACTGCTATTGCATCTACCCACATCTTTGTACATTCCTTACCAGTCCCTTTACTCTCACCTGTGGACACCTCCTTTATGAGTTCAGCCGCACTATGACAGCCGTCCACCAGCGCCCGAGTCCAGGTTGCCAGCTCCCTTTGCGTCTCTACGCTGAACAGGTGTGTCTCCACCCCTTTCTGGGTACCAGAACGCAAAGCAAATGCCAGCTCAGTGTCATAGAGAGGGGAGCTTTTTGAGGGCCCAGAGTGTACCAGTCTGAAGGAGAGAGAGGGGGTGTCATGTATAAATGTTTATATAATAAATAACACAAAGAGGTCTAGTCAAAGCAGAACATTTAGCCCAATCGCATGGAGAAAAGTACAAATAACTGCTTTTTAAAGGGATTCTGTCATGATTTTTATGATGTAGTTTTTATTTCTAAATTACACCTGTTTACACTGCAAATAATTCACTCTTCAATAAAAAAATTGTATTTATTTTAGTTGTAATATTGGTATGTATGCCTGGTCATGTGCTTTCAGAAAGAACCAGCACTTTAGGATGCAGCTGCTTTCTGGCAGGCTGTTGTTTCTCATGCCCAATGTAACTGAATGTGTTGCAGTGGGACCAGTCCCAAAGTTCTGCAGCTGCTGTGGGGCAGCACAGTGGCTCAGTGGTTTTCACAAAGCTGCAAAGATTAATATTAGAATCTACTATTGCTGTTCTTGGATTGTACCACTAGATGACAGTATAAGTCCTCGAAAGCAAAATCTGTATTTCTGATGAGCAGAGGAATTTGCAGCCTTTCATTGACCAGCCCAAGAATGACGCAGTCGCTCGAAGGTGCAGTTCTTATTCAGTGACTCTCTTATTTGTTTTGCTGCAATAACTGACTAGTTAAACTAACTGGGGACAGGTGAAATCCAGCAGAAAGTTGTATTGACATTGGGTATTGACATTGGGTGGATTGATAGACTAGCCCAAGGCATATATAGTTTTTTTTATATATTATTTACCTGTATTTAAGATACTAGTATACAATGTGAGCAAACAAACCCCTAATGCCACATAAAAACTGGGGACTGTTCCTGCTGAATTGCGCTTAATACAGGGGAACAGAGACATAAATGTATTCTTTCACTACCGAATAATTGATTAAAATCTTAAAGGGGTTGTTCGCCATTGAAATAACTTTTAGTATGATGTAGAGAGTGATATTCTGACACAATTTGCATTTGTTTTTAATTTTTTATTAAGGTTTTTGAGTTGTTTAGCTTTTTATTCAGCAGCTCTTCAATTTGAAATTTGCAATCTGGTTGCTAGGGTCCAAATTACCCTAGCAACCATACATTGATTGGAATAAGAGACAGGAATATGAATAGGAGAGGCCTGAATAGAAAGAGGAGTGCTAAAAAGTAACAATAACAATACATGTGTAGCCTTACAAAGCATTTGTTTTTTTAGAAGGGGTCAGCGACGCCCATTTGAAAGCTGCAAAGAGTCAGAAGAAAGAGGCAAATAGTTATAAATAGGGATGTAGCGAACTGTTCGCCGGCGAACTAGTTCGCGCAAACTTCGACTGTTCGCGTCCGCCGCATGTTCGCGAACGTCGCGCGACTTTCGCCAATTGGCGTTCGCGTCAAAAATCGTTCGACCATTCGACCATTCGATTCCTTCGACCGCTAAAATCGAAGGATTTTCGTTCGAATCGAACGATCGAAGCCATTGGATTGAATGAAATCATTCGATCGAATGGCTTCGATTGTTCGATTCGAACGAAAATCCTTCGATCGAACGATTAAAATCCTTCGATCGTTCGAATCGAACGATTTTCGGATGTTCGAAGTTCGCGAACTGTTCGCATTTTTTGCCGGTGTTCGCGAACGGCGTTCGCGAACACATACACGGCAGTTCGCTACATCCCTAGTTATAAAACTATAACAAATAAATAAAGAAGACCAATTGAACAGTTGCTTGGAATTTGCCATTTTATAATATACTAAAAGTTACCTAAAAGTGTCCATATTATTGAGACTTACATTGATGCCCCTTGTGGTGTGGCCATGCCAGCTGTGTGTAGTACCTGAACACAATACAAAAAGTCCACTCTTAGGCATACTTAACCCTTGTATCCCCGACTAACTCTTACCTAGTGGCAATGAGTGGGTGGCAGAATGCAGGTTTGCTAAAGCCCTCTCTGGAGTGTGGGAGGCTGTTGTACAGCAAGAGATCCTTCTCTGTGAGAATGGCCAGCAGATTTCGCTTTCCATCCTGGGTGAGCTGAGGGTTAATAGAGTATAGCGTTACAATGTTAGCAATATGTGTCCATTCACAGGACTCAGGCTGTCCCTTTAAGCAGATGTCAGCTGTATAATAGATGGCACACACTCTGCCCACCCCTGGCATAGCCTCATACCTGCTCAGTAAGCCAGCCCATCTGTCTGATGTCTTTGCCTAATAGCTGCTTCACATCCTCACGCACGCGGGGTGTCAGAGCACTGGCATTGGTGTGGATGGCATTAAACCAGGACTGGGCTGTACCTTCATCCTTTGCCCGAAAGAACAGAACGTCCCTTCCGTCTGCTGAGCAAATCTCAAGGTACCTACAGAGAAAGCCACATAGCATCAAATGATGCCCCCTGTCAAACACACCTAGTACTGCCTTTGCCTTATATTGTAACCTATCTCTGATATTTCCTTTTGTCACACTCATGCTGGGCAGTGCCGTAACTAGAGGGGGGCGGTCCCTGGTGCGTGACGTGCAGCCGGGCCCCGCCCCCCCTCCGCACACGCCGGATTTCAGTGGTGAGCAGGCTGCCGGGGGGCCCTGAAGGGGTGCAGGCTGCATACCTCCCAACATTTTGGAAGTAAAAAGAGAGATAAAAAAAAAAATTCCCGCGCGTAGCGCAACAATTTTTTTGACCACGCCCCTTTCTGTGCCACACCCCCTAATTACCATGTTTGTTTTACAAATTTTGGCAGGTTATGAAAGTTTGAAAATATTTCTCCTTATCTAAACTGTGTTTTTGTGTCTCAAAATTGTTACAAAGTACCTTATTTGCACCTGTTAACTGTTCTGGGCTCTCTGCTAAAAGCCAATTAAGTGAGAAACGTTGTTTCTTTTTCTGGCTGTTCAGTGCATAGAAAAGAGGGATTTTCCAGTACAAATGAGGGACCGCCGGGTTGAGCTGTCAAAAGAGGGACTGTCCCTCCGAAAAAAGGGACAGTTGGGAGTTATGGGTGCGGGCCCTGGTCCGCTCGCACCCCCTGCTCCCCCAGTAGTTCCGCTACTGATGCTGATTTGAACAAGATAAAGTTCAAATTGTTAGTTTTCGCAGCGTTTCAGCCACCCTGAGTCTTTCTTTAACCCCAGATATGCCAGTAAGATTACTGCAGAAGACTCAGAGGATTGCATTAACCTCACGCATGCCAGGAAGATCACTGCAGAATACAGATTCAGAGAACTCAATAAACTCCAGACATGCCAGTAACATCACTGATATCACTGCATAAAAAGGAAGAATTAGAATTGCAATAACCCCAGACAAGTGAGTAAGATCACAACAGAAACACATTCAGAGCACTACATTAACACCAGACATGCCAGTACGATTTATGCAGTGGACAGGTGCACTGCATTAACCCCAGACATGCCAGAAAGATCACTACAGAGGACAGATTCACAGCATTGCATTAACCCACACATGCCAGTAACATTTCTGCAGAAAACCATGTCAGAGCGATGCATTAAACCACTGACATACCAGTAAGATCACTGCAGAAAACTGATGAGAATTGCATTAACCCCAAACACGCCATTGCTGAAAATTAATTTGGAGAACTCCATAAACTCCAGACATGCCAGTAATATCACTGCACTGCATTAACCCATAGTGCCTTAAATAAATAGAGCCCTACCACAGTCACACAGTGCTGGAACGATGCTTCCTATACTATTGTAATCCCCCTTTCTCTTCCAAATGATCTCTACTTTTTTCTCTTCATTTCTTTTCTCCCATCTTATATTTAACCATTAACATTCTGCTATTCTCTTTCATCTTCTTATCTTTCCTCTTGCTCTCCGTTTCATATTCTATGCTCTACCTTTACCTTTGAAACACTGGTGTGTCCCCTTATGGCCTACTTCCCTATTAGAACAAGGCTGAATAGAATAATCGCTTATCTCTATTTTGTTTGTCCCTCCCATGGCATAGCATAATCAGAGCACTGTTTTAGGGCAATGAAGAAGGAGATTTCTCGCCCGCAGTAAATTTGCTCTACCTGCAGGCAACAAATTCCCTGAAAGTGCCTTGCCATCAGGAACCATTAGAATTGGTACAATCCTGGGTAGTCGCGTGAAAACACCTACTTACACATTTCTTGCGATTAGCCGTAGTGTCTCCTTTATTGCAAAATCCCATCCTTTTTGCAGACTTTATAATGACAACTCCCCCCCCCTTTCTCACCTGGGCTCCGCATCTGTTGGTAAAAATCTACGGGATACATAGCACATCCTCAGCGGAATGCTCTTTCCATCTTTATATTCCCGGGGCGGGAGAGCGGGGGAGCCTGTCTTCTGTAAAGGGGCAGAAGGTGAGCCACTTGGAGGAGAGCCCTTAAAATACGGTGATATTTCCTTCATGTACTTTACTAAAAAAACAAAGAGGGGTATAATTAATTAGGCTGCCGATACCTGCTTTAACTAGGTCAGAGAGCTGAGTAGGCTCAATAATTCTAGGGCAAAACATGTACCATGAAAAGCACTGCATTATTTTAAAGGGTACTGTCCCTCATGGTGTTTTACGGTAAAACAATTCTGTCAGCCCAGTCAAGTGTAGTCAGATCATTAAACCATTCACAGCTCAATAGGCAGAAGTGCTTCCCTGCTCAGGATTAGCTCTGGGGCTGAGGCTACAGGGAAATACATTCCAAAAAGGGTAGGGAAAAAAGTTAACCCCTGCACTGTCTGTGTGTGTTCTTGAAATATATCACTGTCATTAGTACACTTTGGGCCTAGGAGGGACTGAGCCTTAAACATGTCACTGACATTAGTACACTTTGGGCCTAGGATGGACTGAGCCTTAAACATGTCACTGTCATTAGTACACTTTGGGCCTAGGAGGGACTGAGCCTTAAACATGTCACTGTCATTAGTACACTTTGGGTCTAGGAGGGACTGAACCTTAAACATGTCACTGTCATTAGTACACTTTGGGCCTAGGAGGGACTGAACCTTAAACATGTCACTGACATTAGTACACTTTGGGTCTAGGAGGGACTGAACCTTAAACATGTCACTGTCATTAGTACACTTTGGGCCTAGGAGGGACTGAACCTTAAACATGTCACTGACATTAGTACACTTTGGGTCTAGGAGGGACTGAGCCTTAAACATGTTACTGTCATTAGTACACTTTGGGTCTAGGAGGGACTGAGCCTTAAACATGTCACTGTCATTAGTACACTTTGGGTCTTATCTGGGAATTATTTGCTTTCCTGGTTCAGCTTGTAGAGCTGTGGTTCCAAACAATGGTTTTTTTTCCGATTAAATGAATCTTGATGGCCTTTGTTTATTGGTTCCAGCTTACTATGTAACTATACAGGGCTGAATGGCGTGGAGCAGTTGCAGTGGGAAAAAATTCTGAAATTCTCCAGGAACAGGAATAAACCTACAGTGTGGGAATTTCCAAGAAAAACAACAACAGCTGGAGAAACAGAATACATTTAGTGTAAAGGCAGTGCTGCAATGGCTGCTTACAGATTATATTCACAATGAGAAATGAGTATTGTTAGTACAGAAGAACCATCAGAGGAACCATCAGCCTAACAGTCATGGGTTCCAGTCTTGGGGTAAGGACACACGGCAGATTTGGGGAGATTAGTTGCCTGATGTTTCCTTGTGAGGCAACTTCGGGCGGCTTCGGGAAACGAAGTGCCGCGAGTGCCATCCCGCTGGCGATTTTACATTATAGCCGGCGAGAAGGTAGGGGAAGACAGTTTGGGAGACTGTCGCCCCGAAGAAGAGGCAATTTGTTGCTGGGGCAACTAATTTCCCCGAATCTGCCCATGTGTCCTTACCATTACATTACAGTGGCTTAACTAGCATACTGGACCCGGCATCTTAACAAAAAAGAACCCTACACAAAAAACAGGGTATATGTTACCTATAAAACACAAATAGCAACAACACAACAATTAGTCAGTCCTGTCTATACAACTCAGGTATCACTGCTCCTCATACCTGAACACTATGGCCTATTTAAATCAGGGGGAGAGGAATGCTCTCCAGTATTCACTGTTGCCGAGTGAAGAATCTCTCCGAGCTTTGTGCATCTAGGCCAAAGCATTAGATTCTACATGACTGATGATTTCTGGCATGCCTTCTCTCTGGGAAGCGCCAAACCTGTAAAAATTCATAGCTTATTTCTGAGCCAACAGACTAGGTTTCATGGGTAATTTGGGAAATGTGTTGCTGCATATAGGCATCTTTAATGCATGACACAATATGTGATGCTCTGCTGCTAGGGACTATGATCTTAAAAGCAGGGGTCTCCAGATACATTACAGAACAACAACCTGAAGCATCAGGTGCTACAAGTATGGGACCTGTTATGCATAACACTCAGGACCTGGGGTATTTTGGATAGCGGATCTTTCTGTAATTTGGATCTTCATACATTAAGTCTAATAGAAAATCATGTAAACATTAAATAAACCCTATAAGCTGGATTTGTTTCCAATACGGATCAAGTATATGGTACTGTTTTATTATTACAGAGAAAAAAGAAACCATCCCGTAATTTGGAGCTTTCTGGATAACAGATCCCATACCTGTACTGAGGGGCATGAAAGTTATGCCTATGTCCTGCCCTTGTGAAGGCGATAATGATGCCAGTGCACACTTGAACAGCTTGTGCCTAGCAGAGCTCCCAAAATCTTTGCAGTGACTTAAGGCAGGTGCAGTTGTCTTGGAATTTCAGAGACTATGGGGTCTGCTGTATGCTACAGGTATGGGACCTGTTATCCAGAATGCTCGGGACCTGTGGTTTTCCAGATAAGGGATCTTTACATAATTTGGATCTTCATACCTTATGTCTACTAGAAAATCATGTAAACATTAAATAAACCCAATAAACAGTTTTTGCCTCCAATAAGGATTAATTATATCTTACTCTGGATCAAGTACAAGGTACTGTTTCATTATTACAGAGAAAAAGCAAATAATAAAAAAAAAAAAAAAAAAAAACCTGGATAACAGGTTTCCAGGTAATGGATTCCTTGCCTGTACAGCCTCATTTAAGAAAGATGGGGCAAAGTGCAACACTTTGCACTCTTAGAATGTGCATTATTTTTTATTTAAAGTACAGGTATGGGATCGATTTTCCAGAAACCCGTTATCCAGAAAGCTCTGAATTACGAAAAGGCTGTCTTCCATAGACTCCATTTTATCCAAATTATCCGAATTTTAAAAAATTATTTCCTTTTTCTCTGTTATAATAAAACAGTACCTTCTACTCTATCTGAACTAAAATATAGTTAATCCTTATTGGAAGCAAAACAATCCTATTGGGAGATTAGTCGCCCCGAAGAAGAGATTTGTCACCGGGCGACTAATCTCCCCTAATCTGCCTGTGTGCCCTGACCTTTAAAGTATGATTATCCAAATTACGGAAAGATCCATCATCTGGAAAACCCCAGGTCCCGAGAATTCTGGATAACAGGTACCATACCTGTATTGGATATATTGATGATTTATTTATGGCATCCTGAAAAAATTATAAGGCAAGGTCACTGAAAGGCAAATGTGAGCACACCAAAGAAAATTGTATATAGAGCTGAGAATGTGGAAAAGTATGTATATTTGCATTTAAACAGATGAGAATATGTCTTATTTCATCTTTTGTCAGATACATTCTCCATAGATAGTAACAGCAAAATCATCTGCAATGGCAACTACAGCTGTTGCCAGACATGTCCAGTGGAATTACACCAGATGGGTAAGCAGTATGGCAGCTCCTATTCATGCACAAAATCAGATACACAGAGAAGGAATGTTATGGGCCCATGCTTAGCTGTCTCCTCATGCTTTACTAAGTAAGGAGAAATAAACGTAAGATAAATCCTATTTATAAATAGGGTATATTTTACCACTGACTATCTGGGCGTGAGCAGGTCTAGCAGCCGGTCAGATCCTGCCCCTCAGCTGTCAGTGGTTCCTTTAGTTCCGCCCTGCAAGGGGGATACGAGAGACCACCAGCTACAGGCTGGCAATGATCCATTACTATAAAGTCACGCTCGGAGGGTGTGTGTGTGTGTCTGGTTCCCAGGGGGTTCTGTATGGAACCTGTGTGCCCCCTCTGTATGTTCATGCACCTGTGTATCTGTCATTGAGTCCTGCTGTCTACAGATCAGTATTCATGCCATGCGTCCCATTGGTCTGAACTTTTATCACCCCAATATTTCCCTTTTTAATATCAATATACCTGTAAATCATTTTTATATATTGTAATTAATGCCTGCCATTTTTCTGTTGCTATTTATATATCTGTTTTCAGAAACAGATCTATTTAATATTGCTGTGGTATTGTTTCCTTTGCTATGCTAAGCTTTCCTATATGGATCAGGGTCACTTAGCTCATAACAGGGTTAAAGATATAGGAAAACACAGCCATGCCCCCAGCTCAGCAGTGAGTATGGGAGTCAGTGTAACGCTATAGTTTAAGTATTGCTATTCACAGGGCCCATGGAAACAATAATACCCCTGCTCTGTATGCTTACAAAGTACATACCGTCCCAGCCCTTTGAGTCTGCATCTGGGACAGGACCCAACTGCTGTAACACGGCCAGGAGCTCATTTCACCAAAGGGATTCCCTTCTCCGCCCACACTTCCTGCTTCGTTCTATGAAGTCAAGGGTCCAGTTTCACATTCCGGCCCATTTTGTGTCCCAACTCCTTCCCTGCCTTGAGGTGATATTACTTCTCTCAGTCCAATCCCTGCCATTTCCCTCTCACCCACTTTTACTCGCTCTTCGTTCCACCAGCCCTGAATCCCTAATGATGGCTGCCTCACAGAGCAGCACAGGATTCTGGGTAACAAAATGGAGCCACTGTCACTGTGAAGTAAAATGAAGGGCTATAAAAAGAGGCTGAACACAAAATACATAATTTATAGGAAAAGTGGTCTGCGAGCAGCTCTGCAATTGTATTGTAACCATGAGGTAAACCACAGCTTAACCCAGCTCTGTTCCTGGATAAGAAATTAAATGAATCGTATAGGAATATTCAGCATTAATAGCTTGGATGACTAAGAGACAGCTTCCACTAAGGCAGGTCATGCTGATGTATGTTACAAGAGGCAATAGTGTGACTTAGCACCAGGCTACTCCCAGCTGTCTAATGGTATAACTGTAGACTTATGGGCCTTGGGCAAAATTTGCCCTCCTCACAGATCTAGCCTTATAGACTTCTTAACCTTCAGTCTCCCAGGATCTCAGTATTGCAGTGCCACAGATTCCATTGGTGGGACCCTGTGCTATTGCACTCCTTGCCTTCTGGTAGTTATGGCACTGAAGCTGTCGTTTTCTGCTTAGCACCACTCTCTATACCCCCAGCTGTCTCCTTCTGTACCTGTTTAGTACTAGTCTTTCTACCCCAGCTGCCTCTTTCTATACCTGTTTAGTATCAGTCTACTTATTCCCACCACTTATCTCTTACTATTTCTATTTCTGTATTTCTATACCTATTTAATACCAGTCTATCTACTTCCAGCTGTCTCATTTTGTACCTGTTTGGTACCGGTCTATCTACCCCAGCTGTCTCTTACTGTACCTGCTTAGAACCAGTCTATCTATCCCCAGCCATTTCTCTCTACACCTATTTATTACCAATCTATCTACCCAGCTGTCTTTTCCTGTTCCTGTTTAGTACCAGCCTATCTTCCCTCAGCTGTCCCTTTCTTTTCTTGCGTATCAGCAGTCTAAGTCCAGCAGTCTCTTTCTTCTCTGCATCAGCCCAGCCTTCCTTTCTCATGTGCTTCTCACATGTATCTCTCCTTTCACCCCTTTTCTCCTCATCTCCCCTCTCCCCAGACAGATTCCCACCTCCTGCCTCCCCCAACTACATCATTATTAATTTCCTACTCAGGAAATACTAGAACTCAGGAATACTCAGCCTTCCCCCAGTGCAGGTCCAGCCTATCTTCTTACTCTAAGTATGCTCTTATTGTTCTTTTGCTCTGTACCCATGATGCGTTACTCTTATAATTTTGTTCCCTGTACAGCAGCCCAAATTGGGCAAGCACCCATTTTTATTTGTGTCTGATATATGAGGAATTTTTATGTGTTTCACCACCCAGCAAAGTGTTAACTGATGTCAATCTGTCCTACAAATT
The DNA here is from genome assembly GCA_038501925.1 of Xenopus petersii. Taxonomy (NCBI): domain Eukaryota; kingdom Metazoa; phylum Chordata; class Amphibia; order Anura; family Pipidae; genus Xenopus; species Xenopus petersii. Next base: position 95,711,392 of record CM076688.1, on the reverse strand, counting down.
ATTTTGTCCAAATGGTCGTTTTTTTCTGCATTTCAGGTCCATATCATTAAAGTGGCACTGAGCAGGAAATGATAACTATTGTAAATTATAAAATATAATAATTTGTAAAAATTATTTTACTAGGTACATCAGATGTGTTTAGCATGTGGCCCTACACCTGTTATTTAGCATGAGACCACCCAGCTATTTTATGTATGGGACCCTCCAACAACTTTTAGCTGTTAAAGGATAATGTGAGTTATAGTACAACAGCAGCTGGTCAAAGGTGAGACCCTGATTCATTATTTCCCTCTAGATGTGGCTACAGCCTTCTTGAAGGGCCCCCCAAAAACTAAAACTTGAACCCTAACAGAGTTCTCATAATGGGTTTACATCCGTTATTAATGAATGGATCCCACTGGTTTCAGTGTGGGATTTGAAAGCTGCCACTGTAAGTACTAGATAAGCACTTTTATTATGTGAGTTCCCTGTATCGGCCCCCCTTGCACTCATGCCTCCCACGTTCCCCTCCCAGCTTCCCTGGAATGTGCACAGTCCCCTAAACAGCTGTGCGGGAACCATCAAAAGCAGGAAAAATTTCTTGTTCAACATGGGATTGTGTTCAACTGAAGCAGTATCTATAAACGAACACAGCCATACATTCTAGCACCTGCACCCAATAACTAATGACTTATCCAAATATTATTCTGTAACCGGCAGTTATTCATATAATAACTCGGTCTCCAGTTGCTAATTATATCCACTTCATACAGAATCAACTGACAGTCCAGTCCCTCCCTATAACTCCTCCTACAGTTCCATTATAACCCCTCCATATGGCTCCTCCTATTGCTCCATATTACCCTCCCTATAATTCCACCAACTGCCCCATATAACCCTCTCTATAACTCCTCTTATTACACCTTACAACCCTCCCTATAACTCCTCCTATTGCTCCATTTAACCCTCCCTCTAATTCTTGCATAACTCTATAAAATGCCGCAGAATATGTTGTTGCTGTATGAATGAAGGATAATAAAAAGATATTTTTCTCTAAGGCACATGAATCACATAGGCAAACATAGGCTCACCTTCCAGCACCACCTCCTTTCCAGTCTTCTTTAGAACCTGCACAGCATCATCATGAGTGGCCTCTGACAGGTCTACCCCATTAACAGATAGGATGGTGTCGCCCACGTATAATGATCCTGTCAAGTCAGCAGCCAGGCCCTTGAAAATCTTGGAGATGAGGATGGGCATCTTGTTCTCCCGGCCACCTTGTGAAAACAAAGATATCTATTAATGTATTGGTATGGAACGGTTTATTTAATATACACCCAAAGTAGAAGAAAATATTCATATATTTCTAGATAAAATGTACAATGTATGTGAAGGTGTGCTTTAAGGGCTCAGTCTTTCCAAGGCCCAAAGTGTACTAATGGCAGTGACATGTTTAAGGTTCAGTCCCTCCTACACCCAAAGTGTACTAATGACAGTGACATGTTTAAGGCTCAGTCCATCCTAGGCCCAAAGTGTACTAATGACTGTGACATGTTTAAGGTTCAGTCCCTCCTAGGCCCAAAGTGTACTAATGTCAGTGACATGTTTAAGGTTCAGTCCCTCCTAGGCCCAAAGTGTACTAATGACAATTTTTGCAGAAGGCAGCCCAATGAGGTACAGGACAGCCCTGTACTAAATGCCCATTGCTTGTTGGCGAATGTTGCATACTGATTTTCTGAGTATTATAAGAGCTTTAATTTACAGAAACATCTGCAAAAAATATTATTTGTCTGCCAGTCAAGCTTTCATCTGTTACTAATTCTGTATTTCTGGAACGTAAAAAAACAGAAATTTTCAGATGACTCTGCAAACTCCAGGGAAATAACAGGCCAGTTCAGCTTTTGCCAAAGAATTTATTTTCTCTATAATACTCTGGACCAAAAAGTAAAACTGTCTTAAAGGGCCATTACACACACGTTTTGTTAATGCTGAATTGTGTTTGTACTAGGAAATATCTTGATCTTCATGTTTTATGGTATTTCACAGGCTGCAATAAAACGTAGGAAGCTTCACAAAGTTCAACTTTGCCTTATGGCAGGGGATTATTACGCAATCGTTCTGCTAGGGGAAGTAATAGTTGTGGCCAGACAGTTTAATACAATGGCTACTTAAAATAAATAAATAAAATAAAGCAAGAGGAAATGAATGCATTGATTATGGTTCCATTAAATTAATATAATGGTGAAAAAGTGAAGAGGGACGAGTCCCTAAATGTACTGCCATTCATACCCTTTGTGACTAAACTGGTAAAATCCACATAATATGTAACTGCCATTAGATTGGTTGGGCAGGTTAATACGATGCCCATGCATTGCCACCTTTTGGGGAGAAAATGATCCTTACATTCCCCAGCTATTGAAAAGGACTACTTTTCCTGTACCTTTAAAACACTCTTGCCCCAGGATACTGTAAGTCCTTGATGATTTCCTATGAGCCACTGACCCTTTAGAAAGACAGCAACAGGCTTCAGCTAAATCTGACATACAAGCTGGTGCTATTTTAGGATTAGCAGTTATGTGACAAAGAAAGGCCAAGTAAGCAGCCCGCCAGAATCAGAGCACGAATCCTCCATTTTTTAAAAAAAAACATTCTGCATTCAGACACTGTTTATAATGCCAGTGGAATAAAAAAGAACTAAATTAATTTAAATTTTAGCTTTAACTATTAAAGGGGAAGTGCACCTTTGAGTTAACTTTTAGTATGATATAGAGATTGATATTCTGAGACAATTTGCAACTGGTTTTCATTTTTTATTATTTGTAGTTTTGTGAATGATGTATCTTTTTATTCAGCGGCTCACCGGTTTGCAATTTTAGCAATCTGCTGGCAAGGGTCCACATTACCCTAGCAACCATGCATTGCATTGAGAAATAGACTGGAGTATGAATAGGAAGATGAGTAACAAAAAGTACCGTAGCAATAACAGTACAGTCTTGTAGTCTTACAGAGCATGTTTTTTTTAGATGGGGTCATAACCCCCATATGAAAGTTTGAAAGAAAAGTCAGAAGAAAAAGGCAAATAATTCTAAAAAAAAAAAAAAATAATGAAGACAAATTGAAAAGTTGCTTAGGACCAGCTGTTCTATAGAATACTAAAAGTTAACTTAAAGGTGAATTACCCCTTTAAGAAGTTCTAAAATGCAAGATTCCTACTCTAGCACATGCATATATACAGTATCATGTTCCTTAAATTCCCCATTTTACTGTGTGCTGCACGAAGAGGGTAGTTGTTGGAGGGGGCAGGGGGAAGAAGAGGGTGGATTGTCCCAGCGGTGTCAACCCCCCCAAACAAACCAATATAACAGCATGGGACATTCCACAGCCAATAAGAGAGAAGTCCTATTTTAATACCTTCAAGTATGTTGTCCTGTAGGACTCAGGAGGCCAGGCAGTGACACCTATTCCCCTGTTACTATTGCCTTCAGTGGCAATCACCTTCTACCTGGCATTGTCCTGTTTGTCACATGGGCTGGCCAGTTTGATTCAGATCTCATGCCCTTGAGAAGTTTGGTTGCAGCCAGACAGCACTGGAAACCTGGGAGCCCCATGTAGCAGAACATAACCCATTTCCCCCAGAAGCCTCCTCTTCCTCCTGCTGTGGGGCCCATGCACTGAGATAAGGCGCCCTGTGATTGTGACTGGACACTTGTCTCACTGGGCAGGAATGTGCTGCAGTTGTCGGTGTGCGAGTGTTTAGGCGCCTATCGGATTACTAGCGCCAGAGTGTGTAAAACACTTACATCAGTGCTTGTGTTTGGCTCTGGGTGTGTGTGTGTGTGTAGCCTTTGGGCTAGTGGAGCCCAGGACAAAAGATTTTGCATTAAGTTCATGAACTACAAGTTCCAGTATCTCCCCATAATCCTATGGCTGTTCAGTGTTACTGACACATGGGGCTAACTACACCAATGTTACTATTAAAGGCCAATAGAAACACAAGCCTGCAAATGCACAAAAACCCACAGCAATATGAGTGCCAGGGGGCACTGATCTACTGGCAAAATACTGGGGCACTGTCAGCAGCAGTTATACAGCATATAAGTCATCACTGTCTAAATAATTTGCATGCAAGCAGCATATGGAGGTGACTTTGGATGGGGAGATGGGCATAGGCCCAGACTGGCAATCTGTGGGTTCTGGCAAATGCCAGAAGGGCTGCTGTAAATTGCCGTAGAAAAGTCACTAGTTATTGGGCTGGTAGGGATTGTTTGGGCCTCTTTGTACTTAGAATGCCAGGGCCTATTTTAACTCCCAGTCCAAACCTGGATGGGCATACATATAAAGCTGGGGTACCAAGGTGGACAGCAATAATACAGTGAAAGTTGAGCATTCTGGAACAAATTGAGGCAAAGCTTTGGCACTGCCAGAGAGACCACCGGCACATTATTATGCCACAATGAGGAGAGGGCATGGTAAGAGGTCTGAATAACAATGAGAGAGGCAGTAGAGGCCCAGTAGAGAACTTAATAACATAATGAAATGGGGAAATGAGAAGTGGGCACCATAATTAAATAAGGGTGTCATATTAAGACCTGGGCACTGTAATGAGACAGAAATGACACAATGAGAATTGGACACTGGGACAATTGGACTTGCCCTAAGAAGTTGGTTTTACACGGTGGCACTATAAGGTAAAGAGAAAGTTGTGGCGAGAATGAAAGCTGGGAGCTGTAAAGCGATGGCACAATGAAACCTGTACACTGCACTGGGCTACTTAGTTATGCCAAAGGGAAACTGTGCACTTTATCAGGGTATTAGTCAGGAATGCCTGTACCAGGGTAGAAATGCCCATGTGAAAGACATCACAGTTGGGCACTGTAGCAGGGTTGTAGTTAGGAATGCCCTAAAGCCAGATGGCACTGTATAGGGAGATTTATGAAGGCAGAGAGAAAGTTGGGCACTGCTGCAGAGTATTAGGTAGTTGTGCCCTGGACACTATTGTGGGCTGATACCAGTATGGAAGCCGGGCAGTATAGCAGGGTACAAGGTTCAAGTGCTGCCACTCTCAGAGGGCTGGTGTGACATTGGGGCACTATAAGGGGGTATTAAGCAGGAATGCCATAGGGAGAGCTGGGCACTACATTAGGACATGCCAGTGTGTGAATACTCAGAATGTCACCCAGTTAAAGGGCAGCTTAGTAGAGGCAATGTATGTGCAACTGGCCACTAGTCTGACCAGAGAAAGAGAGAGGGGGCACATAACCTAGTTAATGCCAGTGTGAAATGTCTATCACAGCCGGGTAGTTGGTGAAATTAGGGTAAAGTGGTGGGGTCCGGGGGTACAAAATGATGTCAGTTCACTTACCCTTAATGCTGACTCCCAGCCCCCCCGCATCCTGCTTGAGAACCCGGACAGTCCGGCGCAGGTTAATCACAGACTCCGGGACGCCTCCCGTTAGCTCCGCGCCGTTCACCGCCTTCTCCTCCGCTGCCCCCGGCTCAGGCTCCGGAGTGAAGCTCAGAGTCTCTTCCCCGAGCAGCAGCAACACCCGCAGCCAGCGCTCCCCGGGACCACGCAACTCCAGCAGTCCGCTCCGGTGAGCCGTGCCCGGGGAAGCCATGGCCAGAGTGCCCGGACTGGGAGTGAGTGGGGGAGGGGAGGGAGGGAGCGCCTCCCCGGGCTGGGGCTGCACATGGTAGGACCGCCCTGCCCAGTCCCGTGCCCACAAACTAGTGCCACCCTGCTGCATCCCATGAGCCTGCCCTGTCTAATTCTACACTGTTTACTGCTTTATTATCAACCAAGACACTACTGAAACTTGATTGGTTAAAAAACTGATTTTTCATTAGCTATTGGCTGAAAGAAATTGGAACCAGGTAAATAATAATAATAATAATAAAAAAAAGAAAAAAAAGAGGAAAGTAGACGTGTTTGTCCCAAAATGGAAAACTTTTAATATCATTTTAAATCAATTTTCAATCAATTCCTTCCTATTGATTTCATCAAGTATGCTCTTGCTTGAGTGATAAAGTACAGGTGCTTTATTTCAAAATTCAACCTAGTAAAGGGGTTTTTCACTTATGAGATAACTTTTAGAATGATGTAGACAGAGAGTGATATTCTGAGACACTTTGCAATTGGTTTTCATTTTTTATTATGTGTGGTTTTTGAGTTAGCTCTTCAATTTGCATCTTAACTCTGGTAACTAGGGTCCAAATTACTCTAGCAACCATGCATTGAGTTGAGACTGGGATATGAATAGGAGAGTTCCCGAATAGTGATGGTTGAATAAACTCACCTGGCACGAATTTGTGGCAAATTTCCGCATTTCACCAGCGGCGAATAAATTCACAAATCTCCTGCGAAAATTTGCCAATGAAAATTCGCCGGCGGCAATTTCCGATTTTCACAGTTTTTCATGAAAACATTCAAATTGCTAGATTTTTTCAGTGAAAACGTTTGAAATGCTCAATTTTACTGAAGACATTGAAATTCGGGATGCACCAAATCCACTATTTTGGATTCGGCCGAACCCCCGAATCCTTCACGAAGGATTCGGCCGAATACCGAACTGAATCTGAATCCTTATTTGCATATGCAAATTAGGGGTGGGAAGTGGAAAGATTTTTTACTTTCTTGTTTTGTGACAAAAAGTCAAGTGATTTCCCTCTCCGTCCCTAATTTGCATATGCAAATTAGGATTCCGTTCGGCCAGACAGAAGGATTCGGCCGAATCTGAATCCTGCTGAAAAAGGCCGAATCCTGGATTCGGTGCATCCCTAATTGAAATTGCTTGATTTTTAAGTGTAAACGTTAGAATTGCTTGATTTTTAAGTGAAAACGTTCACATTTTTTCATGAAACCGTTTGCATTACACAATTTTATCGTGAAAACGGTCGAATATCGCTTTTTTGTCATGAACTTTCCGTTTTCACGATTTTTTGCCAATTTTTCGTCGTTTCACAAATTTTGCTGGAAATTCGTGAATTTTTTCCAGCGAAGCCAAACTGGAGAAATATCCCCATCACTAGGCCTGAATTGAAGGATCAGTAATAAAAAGTAGCAATAACAATACATTTGCAGCCTTACAGAGCATTTGTTTGTTAGAAGGGAGTCAGCGACGCCCATTTGAGTCAGAAGAAAAAGTCAAATAACTATAACAAAAATAATGAAAACCATTGAAACGTTGCTTAGAATTGGCCGTTCTATAACATAATAAAAGTTCCTTAAAGGTGAACCACCCCTTTAAAGGGATCCTGTTTTTCAAAAGAGCAAACAGATTTTTTTATATTCAATTTTGAAATCTGACATGGGGCTAGACATATTGTCAGTTTGCCAGCTGCCCCCATGTCATGTGACTTGTGCTCAGATAAACTTCAGTCTCTCTTTATTGCTGTGCGGCAGTGCAAGTAACGTTGTCCTTTTGGCATCAGTCAGTCCTCAGAACTGTATTTGTGCCATTAGTCAAGAAAAATTGAGCTCAATAAGTACATTCAAGATAGTTCATCATTTCATTGTACTGCAAAACAATACTGACATCTGCTGGATGAAACAATATTTTTTGATGAACTGAAAATAACACAGTGGGGGGGGGGGCATTTATTCTCCCCCTAGACAGAAATGCAGGAGCACTAAAGGACACAGGAGGTACTGGAAAGCAGAAACTCCTATACAGGTTTGGATCCTTAGGCAACACTTGTGATGGGTTGCGGTCAGGCCCGGACTGGCAATCTGTGGGTTCTGGCAAATGCCAGAGGGGCTGGTGGAGGCTCTTTGGGCCTCTATGTGGGCTGATTGGGCCTCTGTGTCCCTGAAATGCCAGGGCCTATTCTAATTCTCAGTCCGGACCTGGTTGCGGTTCCCATGTAAACAATCCTAAGAACAATGCGAGTGCATTAAAAAACTACAATATGGGTTTGCTTAAGGATTTATTATGGCAATAAGCCTTTTGTGAAAGCTCTAGGGACCCATCACAGATAACATTTCTGGTGCATGCTATTTCATCTGTTAGCCTTCTCATTGCCAGGCAACTCGTTTTAGGAGCAGGAGGGGAACTGAAACCAAGTGCAAGGCTATGGTGCACCCCTTTCTCTTCTTCGTATGGCAGAAAGCACAATAATCACCTGTAACCTTGGGTCCAAATTGCCTCACCCTCTAGACTTCTGGAACCTAGTGCTACTGTACTATAATAATAACTGATACACTCTTAGTTCTAATGAAACTGCTCTGTAAACCAAAGAGTATTAGTAGTACAGTCAGGGTGCCCCGTGGCAGTAGGGGATCTGGGAATTCATGATTTGAGGACCACAAAAGAAGTGGGGATTTTGGCAGGTTGTAGGTCTAACAACACATAGTAAGGGCAGATTGGGGTGGTCAAGCTTGCTCTATAGGTGAGACATGTTTTAGATATTCTACATAGTTGCCAGTGCCTACTGCCTTGGGGCCCTGCTATCTTAGCAGTAAAGGACCCCGTTATTTGTAATGGTGGCCCTGACTTCCAGGCCTATAAAAACAAATATGCAGATAAATAGAGTTACCCTGTGTAGAACAACTTATTCAGAATAAATGTATGAAAATAAAGCCTACAAACCCTTATTTTCATTAGCACTTGACTATGTCATAGACTCAACAATCAAAAGACCAACCCTGATCTGCAGACAAGAATACCATGGAATGACCTGTATAACAATCAATATTGTATAATGACACTAAACAAATAAGCCTAGAGAAGCAGATACACGTGCAATATGTGAATATAAAGTCTGCATGTAGTGATGAATGAAATGTAAATGCAGGTAAATACTGAAAGGGGTGAGGGGGAAGTCAGTGTGCCTCTGAATTTTTGTGGGGTACAGGGGGAGTCACAGTGCCTCTGAATTTTTGTGGGGAACGGGGGGAGTCACGGTGCCTCTGAATTTCTGTTGGGTATGGGGGTATGGCTTCTTAAATGAACCCCAAACATTTCTGGTGCATGCCATTTCATCCGTTAGCCTTCTCATTGCCAGGCAACTATTTTTAGGAGCAGGAGGGGAACTTAAACCAAGTGCAAGGCTATGGTGCACCCCATAGTAGCAATAACAATACATTTGTAGCCTTACAGAGCATTTGTTTTTGGATGGGGTCAGTGACCCCTGTTTGAAAACTAGAAAGAGTCAGAAGTAAAAGGCAAATATCTTAAAAACTATGAGAAAAAAATGTACCGTAGATGACCAATTGAAACGTTGTTTAGAATTGGCCATTCTATAACATGCTGAAAGTGGTCTTAAAGGTGAACCACTCCTTTAATCACTTCTGTTCAGGCTTCAAACTGTTCTAGCATTTTTATATTCAACTTTTCTTTAAAGAGGAGAAAATTTAAAATCACTGGGTAGAGCCAAGTTATTGTTGGCCCCCAGTTGTTCCAATCACTGATCCCCTGTAGAGTCATTCCTCTTATATCCATTTGCACCAGACACAATGAACTGCCTCTAATAGAACATTTCTAGGTATTTATTCTGCACACGGATGTGAGTAAAAGGGGTTTATTGAGTGACCGTTCTCTCTCTCTCGTTCATTTCTGCAGATTCTGGGCAGAAGTTGGATGAATATTTTGAAAAGCTGAAGAAATCCATCAAGCTGCTCAGTTATATACAGATGAAAACCAGGCCCCCATGTTTATAATTCAGCGTAGAATTCATAATAATATCATTCGTTTTCTGTTTTGTCCAAAAAAATAAATAAAAATAAACTATTTTGTAGGATGTTTCTATGTGTGTCCATTTGTGGGATGTTTCAGATCCCAACCCCCTGCCACATGTCCAACTGAATATATGGATCTATACACTGTGTTTGGATTTGCTGCTGGCCAATGAACTGTACATGAGCAGGGAGCTGATCAGTGGCTACTTCAGTCAAGGGTCCATTTCAAACCTGCCCAGATACATATGGCTGAGTTTCAATCAGATAAGAATGGGGTTGGCATATCACCAGCCTAACCAGTAATATAGCAGCTGAGACTGGGACCAGTGTTACACATTTAACCAGCAATGTATTTGCTCATAAATTTATAATTCCCTGACGTACCAGCCCTGTCCTGTGCCTCCCCAATCCCTGCCTCCAGCTCAGCTTCTTTCCCTTCTTCCTATAATCCCGCGCTCCCATATCGACCATATTTTCTCCAGAACCACCCCCTCATTGTCCCTTCCCTTTCTGTATAGCCAGATTTTTTTTCCCAAGATGGTGAAACCCTAGATATTGATCAGGCAGGACCTTCTGAGAGCCGTGTATGATAATGTCCCTGGCACAGCACAAGCCCAGTATAATGCTTTTTCAGAGCTGACTGGACTGTGCTGGCACCCAGCCTATATCAGTGCAATGGACTGTGAATACCTGTTGGTGGCGCCAACTCCCACGAGCAGCGTCTCCCATTTCCCCTACTCATGTATGTCAGTGGGCATGGGTATTCTACTACTTCATTCTGAAACATGGGGGCAACACCATGCAGCAGGGAGGCAGCAAGATCAACATGTGATTCCTTAAAGGCCTGGGCCCAACAGAACTGAAAAGCTTGATACAGCTGTACCCTGCAATGACATAAACATAACCCTTGCTCTGTCTACCCCCCACCCCACCATGTTTCTTAAAGGGCAAGTAAATCCAGGACTAAACATAAACTGCATGGATTAATATCAGGGCAGGGGGGCTGCTGTACTGCCTCTCAGCCATGTCATTGGTAAAGTTACATCCCCCCACTTCAGCAGAACAAACCTTCCTGGTGACTCTGGACAGACCCTCATCTTCCCATTTTCCCAAAGGGAGTGATATGTGCAGTGAACCTCTGGGGAGCAGGGTACTACAGTAAAATATTCACTATGAATCAAAATGTCGAGTAAATTATGTATGTCTTACTTTGGCCCAGGGCTTCTTGAATTTCCAGTGGCCATTAATATCCCTTCCTCTGCCCAAATAATACCAAAGGCAACTTTATCATGGGACAAACGTCTTCTAGTGATAGTGGCATGTTTATTGGTCAGCACTATCTAGACCCAATGAGTCAGTTTCTCCATGGCCCAAAGGATACTAATGGCAGTGACATGTATATCCAAGTCACTGCTAGGCCCAAAATACATACATATTAATAAGTCAGCACCTTCTGAACCCAGTCCCATGATGTACTAATCCCAGTGATATGTTTATATACACTATATATCATTTGTATGTGATTGATTGACCAAACCTCTGACATCAGTGCAGATTAGTAGGACTGGGTACAGACATGGTTATCCCCTTCTTATATTTCTTCATCCTTAGCATCTCCTTTCACCAATTTCTCCCACCCTTGCCTCTTGATTCCACATTCACTTTTCAGTGACCCTTTTCCCTTGCACTAGAGGTCTCCCTCCACTATAATGTTACCTGGCAATACTATAGAACTATAAAAAATGCAAGAACACCAATGAAATGTGTATTAACATATTTATTTATAAATTGGATGTTATATTTATGCATTTTAGATTAATTCATACTAATTTAAGTTGGGAAGGACTCACATCCATTAGGTTCAAGTTTTAGTGTAAAAGGGATCTTCCTATTTAGTAGTTGATCCAGAGGAAGGCAAAAACCCCATATGAAGCCAGAGCCAATTTGCCTCAGAGGGGGAAAAATTCCTTCCTGACTCCCAAAGGGCAATCGGACAAGTCCCTGGATCAACTTGTACTAAAAGTTTATATCAGTATCACTACTATGAGTTTATGTCAGTATCACTACTATGAGTTGATGTCAGGGTTTAGAGTAGGAGATGTGACTGGTTGTTGAGTGGAAGGCTTGAAAGGATAGAATTTAGAAAGGAAAGAATTTGAACAGGAGAAAGTACTGAGGAATTGGTGTTAGGAGATTGCAGGGGGGGGGAGGCAAAATAAAAAGTGGAAAAGAGAAGCCTCTGTGTAGGGGGCAGCATTTTAGTGTGTGCTGTGTGGTGTGACTAAATGTCTTAGTATTGGTGAATGGAAAAACCAATGGAGGTGCAGGAAGAAGGGCAAGGATTAAAAGATATTTTCAAGAGGAGAAACTCTTGATGATATGTAAATAATATAATAATAATATAATAATATAATATAATAATAATATAATTATATAATAATAACAATATAATAATAATAAGATATTGGTGGAATAGCACAAGTACAGGGCTTGCGGGTAGAGGTAAAATATGGGATAAGGGCTGGTGGTGGAGCTAAAGTTAAATGAAAAGTCATTGGGTGGAGATGTGGTAATTGGATACTAATGAAAACTAAGGTCCTAATAGTGGAGCTATGGTGTTTGAAAATGTGAATGCTGCTAGTGGAGCTGTAGAGGTGGATATGAATGTTGGAGCTATGGTTTTGTGAAATGTAGATGCTTAAGGCAAGATGTTGGAGTTGTAGTATAGGAAGATGGATGGAACTGTGGCAGTTGGAAAGTGAGGGGGAGATGTGTGTGGGTGGAGGGATGTAAACTGGAGCAAAGACACCACTGGTGGAGATGTGGTAGTCTAAAAAGAATATGATCATGGAGCTACAGAAGGAGATAAAGCCCCTGTTGGTGTAGTTGTAGGTGCACTTCATCAGCTGAACTGCATCAGCTTGAAAGGAGATGTTGCTGGTGGAGCTGCAGACACCACTGGATCTGTATGAGAAAAAAATATCAGTCAGTAATAGATCATCATTAATTCTCATTCAGAGGCATTGCATTTATGCACAAGCCTTATTCATTAGGGGTTCCAACATGTTAAGGAGTTCTTCTCCCAGGCTGATGGTCCGTTTAAAAATAAATGCACTGGCTGTGGGAATAGGAAATAATGCCTGAGCCTTCTCAATCGCATTCTACCCTATTGTGTTATTGTGCGGCTGCTGCAGTGAGGCTAATGTCCATCAGCACAGAAAACCTTGATTCAGCCCCTACTGCCTGGTGTGTTTATTTGCTTTACACATGGGGAGGATTGTGACCAAGTGTCAGGGCCTGAAGGCGCAGTTTGGAGTGCGGACCAAGGAGGAAGCAACTAGGCAAACACAGTTCGTGGTACAAAGGGTTTAGGCACAAGAATCGTCAGTTCAGGCAAAGGTCGGTCCAGGCAGCAAGATAACGTGGTCGATATTCCAGGCAGAGGTCAGTCCAGGCAGCAAGATATCAAAGTCGAGGTTTCAGGCAAAGGTCAAAGATCAAGGAATCAATAATAGTAAGCACCCAGGAACTCAGGATAGAAGAACCTATACTTGGGCACTGAGAGAACCTTCTGGTGACTTTAAATAGGTGGATTTTCGCGCCAAAATGCGCTAGATGACGTCTCTCTTCTGGGCGCCGCCATCTTGGACGCGCCGAGGACGCCTTACACCAAGAAATGTAAACTTGAGCATCTTCTAGCCGAAACCCACCTCTTGTGCACAATGAGGATTCAGGTCCTTCCAATGTAGCCACTAGGCAGCAGGGGATCAAATTGTTATTTGTCTACCAGCTGAGAACCATTGTACAGGGATACTGAATGGAGATGGGACCTTACCCTGTGGATGTTTCTTTTTCCTCGGCTGTGATTCAGGAAACTCATTCTGGGCTGTTGATGTTAATGGCCACAAGATTAATTACAGGAGAAGCCCTCCAGGGCCATTTGCAGAGCTGCTTCTTGTTCTGCTGATGTCTTTGTGCAGAAGTCACAAGCACGCCGCAGCTTTAGGGTCCAGAGAGCCTTCAGTCCTGTATAGGGAAAAATCATATTTGTGATTCATGAATTCTATATGTATATGTATATGATTCATAAACAAAAAAATAAAGACTGAAGATGAAATGCAAATTATCTTAGAACGCCATTGTCACCATTATACTAAAATATAATATTAAGCTAAAGTACCCCTTAAAACATGTTTATTATTCTCAGTGCCATTATAATAAAACCAACTCTTGCAGCTGTTGAGTTACACTGTGTGATGGTGCAGTCGTATCAGATATAATGGATTCCCTCACCTTTCTTTGCCGGCCGGTTGAGCAGAGCCCGGAGATGTTCTTCAATCTCAGCCCTGATCTTCTTAGGTGGCAGTTGGGTGATGAATGGGTGCTGCAGGAGTTCCTCAGCACTCCCTCTCTCTGAAGGATCCTTCTTCAGACAGGACTCCAAGAAGGACACAAAACGTTGTGACCTGGAAAAAAAGAGATTTTAGCTTTATCTAGCAAAAAAATCCCCAGATCATTATTTCCAGATTCCAGAAGCTTTTACCCAGTAACCATTAGCTATACTCCAGAATATACATATATTTTGCAATATATCTATCTCTCTGTCTATCTATCATCTATCTACCATCTATCTATCTATCTATCATCTATCTATCCCTCTGTTTATCTATCTGTATATCCCTTATATCTATCTATCTTCTATCTATCTACAGTATATCTATCTATCTATCTATCTATCTATCTATCTATCTATCTATCTATCTATCTATCCCTCAATCTATCATCTATCTATCCCTCTATTTATCTATCTATTTCGATTTGATCTCTATAGGGAGAAGTGAGACCCATAGTATTATAGCATTACACATTATAGAAATCTTCTCCTACTGACTATGCCTTACCTTGTGCACTTTTTCATCTCCAATTTGTACTTGTATGTACTATAGAGTAAGCTCTATAGGGCAGGGAACTCCTTCCCACTATGTCTCTTACCACATAGCACTTAAGCTCTTTGTCCTATGTTTCTGTATATATTTATTATGTGATTTGTCTCCCCATGTATACTTTTATATATATTGTACTTTTATGCACTGTACATCGCTGCGGCTCCTTAACAGCGCTTTACAAATAAAGTTATACATACATACATACAAGTGTTCCCCAACCTAAGATTCCCCACCACTATCCCAAACTGGTCAACAAGGGTATAACAAAGGATATCAGTGGCAAATCTAGATGTCTATAAGGCTATGAGGGACAAGGTAAGGTCCTGTGATTTTCCCACACCCTCTCCTGACTGCACCATAGTGCACATGGCCTGTAATCTCACACTAGTGGGGCCCATAGTTATACTGTCATGCCCTGAGACATAGACATAGTGATTATATACATAAAATATATCATATCTGCTCTGCATCCACCTATATTTCCCTGAAAAAACACATATATCCCTGCCTGCATCTCATGGGCCACATTTAAAGTCTGCAGTAGAAAAACCTCTATTTATATTTAGGAGGCATTTAAATAAAATACACATCCCCCTGAGCTGATACTCAAATCTCCCCATTATCCCACATTTGTACAGGCAAGGTTACATTGTGAGGGCAGACTGTGGATATAAGTCGATATAGTAGTTGCCAAATGTCCCAAGTGTTAATAAGAAAATGTGGGGAGTTCCATGTCTGCAAGCACAGGTACAATGTACAATGACATGAGCTGGGACTGACTCACCATCTGTCTGATTGAAGCTTCGGTGGTTGGGCTTCTCTTATAATGTGCTCCACGGGGTATTGATCTGCATATGCTAAAAGTTGAAAACATATATATCAGGCCCATCAAACATGTCTATAAGTTATTTATTTAATCTATAGAAAAAGTAATCTTTTGCTGGAAATAGCAAATCACCCCAAATTCCTCCCATTCTGATATAGAACCTCTGCTGCTCAATATATAAAATAAAGTAGCCACAATTGTTATGATTCACTTACGTGGTTTTCCCTCGGCCATTTCGATGGCAGTTATCCCCAGCGACCAGATGTCACACTGCAAAAGACATACAACAGAGCATTAGAAGGAGAGAATTGGGTTAGTGGGTGTTTAATAAAATCTAAGTAAAAAGGCTACACATATACAATTCTCTTTTAGAAACATATACATATATTGTCATGGGTGCAAAAGTACACATCATTGTCCTTAGCTCAATTATGGTCAAAACAGAACGGAATCCAACTTCCAAAATACCCCAATGAACACCCTAATAAATGAACACATGATGGTACATGTAAAAGTGAAAAAATGCTTTATTAAATATAAATGTATATACAGCAATACATCTCCATTACAAACAATAGCAGTTATAGTACATAACACCAGTGTCACAATGCAAATGAGCAAATATATTAAAGCAGACACATTGTGCAAAAAGTTAAGAAACGCAACGTTTCGGAATAACTCCTTTCTCTCCATGAGAAAATGACTGCTTCTATGTCCCATGAACACTGATAAGTAAATGCTCCGTGTTGTTACAAGTATTATAAGTACAACATACTTTGGAGTCGTACGCCAGGCGCTGGCCCTTCTGCCTTATGGCCTCGGGTGCCATCCAATGTGCAGTCCCGTCTGCTTCGTGGCACAATCCAGTCTGCGGGTCCAGGTCCCAGCTGTTTCCAAAGTCGACTGAAATGACAGATAGACTCTATTAATGCAAAATAACTTGTTTAACCACAATAAGTTAGAAACCTGAATTATGAAACCCCCTGACTCCATATTCACAGAAGCTCCCCACCATCCATTACTCTTATAAGTGTAAGTTTTACTCACTGATCTTCACTTTGGCCGTCTCTGTGAGCATGATGTTCAGGCTCTTGATGTCTCTATGAACGGCCCGGTTCTTGTGGATGTGGTGCAGCCCCTGGGGAGATTGAGATGTAGGTTATAAGACTATCACAGACATAAGACTAAACATTCCCAACAAAGAGATTGTACATATAATTTATGCAATTAAAGAAGAGTCCTTAAGGGCCTTACCTTTAAAACCTCCTTGCAGACATAGCCAATCCAGGTCTCCTTCAGGGATTGGCCATTGGTCTTGTGGATGAGGTTGAAGAGAGAGCCTCCACCACAGAACTCGAGAACAACCTGCAATATATAGAAATTATTTAAGGTCATGTATTCTATCACTACCAGTGGAGATTGCTTTGGCACAAGAGGAATGAACACAATACAGTAAATCATTTCTTACTTCCAAGAGCTCCGATGAGCACTCTGTGAGTGGAGCCCTGTAGTAGGCTCCATAGTAAGAGGCAATGTTCTTGTGGCCTCCGAACTGCTGGAGAAACTTCAGCTCCCTGCAGACTGACTCTTCATCCTGGAATGGAATAATAGAAATCCCTTTTGCTCACATAGGCAACTACATAAATAGGATAGATATATAATTATTGGAATTATAAAGATACAGTACTCGGCTGATGTTGGCGATCTTCACCGCTACCACGCCTTTACGATGGTGTCGTCCCTGTAATACAGACAGAAAGGTTGAGTTATATAAAAATAGCAAAGAGAGGGTCTAATGCAGCCCCCAAACCAGAAGCTTGATTTGTCTGCCTAAATCATTGTGTGATTGTGTGTAGTGATCACAATCTCGTTCAGTTCCCCTACTCTCTAGGAATTGGTTGGTCCCTTACCTTGTAGACGTCTCCGGTGCCGCCCACTCCAAGAAGCAAATCCTTGGTCAGCCGACCATCAGGAGGCTGGAAAATAAAATAGAAAAAAGAAGGATTTGATTGATAACATAATATTCCCCAGGGTACAAAACATGTCTCACTCCCGGCAGTAGCAGCGAGTGTTTTACCCTCCTTTCTACTCACCTTATAAATCTCGGAGAGGGATCTGGACTCTGCCTGCGGCTGAAGGAGAAGATAAAGATTCTATTACATTCTATACTTTATCTGTATCTGTTCTCTATATTCAGATGAAACAGTAGCAGTTGCCTTACCTTCCTCCAGGGGGCGCAGAAAGGCATTGCGCCAAGTTTTTTAGCTCTTAAAAGAGCTGTTGGGTTATGAAGAGATATCAGCTGACGTCAAAGGAAGATGTTTTTCCAAACGTCAAAAATCAGATGGAATATCACTGAATATCTCTATAAAACAATCGCTGTGAAATCACTCGGAAAATCACTTGGAAAATCGCTTCGAAAACGCTATGAAAACGCTTCGTCGCTCGGAAAATTCACTGTGTGGGGACAAAGAAAGAAAGAAGAGATTGTGAGCTCACATGCACCAGCCCTCTCTGTTATACTTATCAGGATTCACTGCCTTATATAAGTATTCACACCCTCAACCTCCCATTGTACCAAAAACAAACCCTAAACTTATGTATATTGTTTATCTGTTTTATCTGTTATTTTTATTCTGACCATAAATACTGAAATCTGATATCCATTGGCAAAAAACAAAATTTAGCATCAGGTTTTCCTTTTGCATTAACAGCATTAAAGTAAAGTTCCCCTTTAAATGAAATGAAATTAAACAGATTGCAGCATTTTCCTGTATTGGCAACATCCATTCTTCCCTCTGTTATAAAATGAGGCCCAGTCCCTGCTGAAATGCAGCCTCTCAACATCATGATATCACAGTAAAAGGACTAGTACAGCCTGCAGGTCTGACAAGTGATGCTGGGATTTGTAGTTCAATAACAGTTAGAAGACTACCGGCTGCAGGTCTGACAAGGGATGCTGGGATTTGTACTATAGGCTGTAGGTCTGACAAGGGATGCTGGGATTTGTAGGTCAGAAACAGCTAAAAGACCACATGCTACAGTTCTGACAAGGGATGCTGGGATTTGTAGGTCAGAAACAGCTAAAAGACCACATGCTACAGGTCTGACAAGGGATGCTGGGATTTGTACTATAGGCTACAGGTCTGACAAGGGATGCTGGGATTTGTACTACAGGCGACAGGTGTGACAAGGGATGCTGGGATTTGTACTATAGGCTACAGGTCTGACAAGGGATGCTGGGATTTGTACTATAGGCTACAGGTCTGACAAGGGATGCTGGGATTTGTAGGTCAGTAACAGAAGACTACAGGCTACAGGTCTGACAAGGGATGCTGGGATTTGTACTATAGGCTAAAGGTTTGACAAGGGATGCTGGGATTTGTACTATAGGCTACAGGTCTGACAAGGGATGCTGGGATTTGTACTATAGGCTAAAGGTTTGACAAGGGATGCTGGGATTTGTACTATAGGCTACAGGTCTGACAAGGGATGCTGGGATTTGTACTATAGGCTACAGGTCTGACAAGGGATGCTGGGATTTGTAGGTCAGAAACAGCTAAAAGACCACATGCTACAGTTCTGACAAGGGATGCTGTGATTTGTAGTTCAGAAACAGCTAAAAGACCACATGCTACAGGTCTGTCAAGGGATGCTGGGATTTGTACTATAGGCTACAGGTCTGACAAGGGATGCTGGGATTTGTAGGTCAGTAACAGTTAGAAGACTACAGGCTGCAGGTCATAGTTACATAGTTAAATTGGGTTGAAAAAAGACAAAGTCCATCAAGTTCAACCCCTCCAAATGAAAACCCAGCATCCATACATACACCCCTCTCTACTTTTTATTAAATTCTATATACCCATACCTATACTAACTATAGAGTTTAGTATCACAATAGCCTTTGATATTATGTCTGCCCAAAAAATCATCCAAGCCATTCTTAAAGGCATTAACTGAATCAGCATCACAACATCACCCAGCAGTGCATTCCACAACCTCACTGTCCTGACTGTGAAGAACCCCCTACGTTGCTTCAAATGAAAGTTCTTTTCTTCTAGTCTAAAGGGGAGGCCTCTGGTACTGTGATCCACTTTATGGGTAAAAAGGTCCCCTGCTATTTGTCTATAATGTCCTCTAATGTACTTGTAAAGTGTAATCATGTCCCCTCGCAAGCGCCTTTTTTCCAGAGAAAACAACCCCAACCTTGACAGTCTACCCTCATAATTGAAGTCTTCCCTCCCTCTAACCAGTTTAGTTGCACTTAGTCTCTGCACTCTCTCCAGCTCATTTATATCCCTCTTAAGGACTGGAGTCCAAAACTACACTGCATACTCCAGATGAGGCCTCACCAGGGACCTATAAAGAGGCATAATTATGTTTTCATCCCTTGAGTTAATGCCCTTTTTTATGCAAGACAGAACTTTATTTGCTTTAGTAGCCACACAATGACACTGCCCAGAATTAGACAACGTGTTATCTACAAAGACCCCTAGATCCTTCTCATTTAAGGAAACTCCCAACACACTGCCATTTAGTGTATAACTTGCATTTATATTATTTTTGCCAAAGTGCATAACCTGCATTTATCAACATTGAACCTCATTTTCCAGTTTTCTGCCCAGTTTTCCAGTTTAGACAAATCACTCTGCAAGGACTGACAAGAAATGCTGGGATTTGTACTATAGGCTACAGGTCTGACAAGGGATGCTGGGATTTGTACTATAGGCTACAGGTCTGACAAGGGATGCTGGGATTTGTACTATAGGCTACAGGTCTGACAAGGGATGCTGGGATTTGTACTATAGGCTACAGGTCTGACAAGGGATGCTGGGATTTGTACTATAGGCTACAGGTCTGACAAGGGATGCTGGGATTTGTACTACAGGCTACAGGTCTGACAAGGGATGCTGGGATTTGTACTATAGGCTACAGGTCTGACAAGGGATGCTGGGATTTGTACTATAGGCTACAGGTCTGACAAGGGATGCTGGGATTTGTAGGTCAGAAACAGCTAAAAGACCACATGCTACAGGTCTGACAAGGTTTGCTGGGATTTGTACTATAGACTACAGGTCTGACAAGGGATGCTGGGATGTGTAGGTCAGAAACAGCTAAAAGACCACATGCTACAGTTCTGACAAGGGATGCTGGGATTTGTAGTTCAGAAACAGCTAAAAGACCACATGCTACAGGTCTGACAAGGGATGCTGGGATTTGTAGGTCAGAAACAGCTAAAAGACCACATGCTACAGGTCTGACAAGGGATGCTGGGATTTGTAGTTCAGAAACAGCTAAAAGACCACATGCTACAGGTCTGTCAAGGGATGCTGGGATTTGTACTATAGGCAGTAGGTCTGACAAGGGATGCTGGGATTTGCAGGTCAGTAACAGTTAGAAGACTACAGGCTGCAGGTCTGTCAAGGGATGCTGGGATTTGTACTATAGGCTACAGGTCTGACAAGGGATGCTGGGATTTGTACTATAGGCTACAGGTCTGACAAGGGATGCTGGGATTTGTACTATAGGCTACAGGTCTGACAAGGGATGCTGGGATTTGTACTATAGGCAGTAGGTCTGACAAGGGATGCTGGGATTTGTAGGTCAGTAACAGTTAGAAGACTACAGGTCTGACAAGAGATGCTGGGATTTGTACTATAGGCTACAGGTCTGACAAGGGATGCTGGGATTTGTAGTTCAGAAACAGCTAAAAGACCACATGCTACAGGTCTGTCAAGGGATGCTGGGATTTGTACTATAGGCTACAGGTCTGACAAGGGATGCTGGGATTTGTACTATAGGCTACAGGTCTGACAAGAGATGCTGGGATTTGTACTATAGGCTACAGGTCTGACAAGGGATGCTGGGATTTGTAGTTCAGAAACAGCTAAAAGACCACATGCTACAGGTCTGTCAAGGGATGCTGGGATTTGTACTATAGGCTACAGGTCTGACAAGGGATGCTGGGATTTGTACTATAGGCTACAGGTCTGACGAGGGATGCTGGGATTTGTACTATAGGCTACAGGTCTGACAAGGGATGCTGGGATTTTTAGGTCAGGAACAGCTAAAAGACCACATGCTACAGGTCTGTGAAGGGATGCTGGGATTTGTACTATAGGCTACAGGTCTGACAAGGGATGCTGGGATTTTTAGGTCAGGAACAGCTAAAAGACCACATGCTACAGGTCTGACAAGGGATGCTGGGATTTGTACTATAGGCTACAGGTCTGACAAGGGATGCTGGGCTTTGTACTATAGGCTACAGGACTGACAAGGGATGCTGGGCTTTGTACTATAGGCTACAGGACTGACAAGGGATGCTGGGATTTGTAGGTCAGAAACAGCTAAAAGACCACATGCTACAGGTCTGACAAGGGATGCTGGGATTTGTAGGTCAGAAACAGCTAAAAGACCACATGCTACAGGTCTGACAAGGGATGCTGGGATTTGTAGTTCAGAAACAGCTAAAAGACCACATGCTACAGGTCTGTCAAGGGATGCTGGGATTTGTACTATAGGCTACAGGTCTGACAAGGGATGCTGGGATTTGTACTATAGGCTACAGGTCTGACAAGGGATGCTGGGATTTGCAGGTCAGTTAGAAGACTACAGGCTGCAGGTCTGTCAAGGGATGCTGGGATTTGTACTATAGGCTACAGGTCTGACAAGGGATGCTGGGATTTGTAGGTCATAAAACAGCTAAAAGACCACATGCTACAGGTCTGACAAGGGATGCTGGGATTTGTACTATAGGCTACAGGTCTGACAAGGGATGCTGGGATTTGTACTATAGGCTACAGGTCTGACAAGGGATGCTGGGATTTGTACTATAGGCTACAGGTCTGACAAGGGATGCTGGATTTGAACTATAGGCTACAGGTCTGACAAGGGATGCTGGGATTTGTACTATAGGCTACAGGTCTGACAAGGGATGCTGGGATTTGTACTATAGGCTACATGTCTGACAAGGGATGCTGGGATTTGTACTATAGGCAGTAAGTCTGACAAGGGATGCTGGGATTTGTAGGTCAGTAACAGTTAGAAGACTACAGGTCTGACAAGAGATGCTGGGATTTGTACTATAGGCTACAGGTCTGACAAGGGATGCTGGGATTTGTAGTTCAGAAACAGCTAAAAGACCACATGCTACAGGTCTGTCAAGGGATGCTGGGATTTGTACTATAGGCTACAGGTCTGACAAGGGATGCTGGGATTTTTAGGTCAGGAACAGCTAAAAGACCACATGCTACAGGTCTGACAAGGGATGCTGGGATTTGTACTATAGGCTACAGGTCTGACAAGGGA
The DNA here is from genome assembly GCA_038501925.1 of Xenopus petersii. NCBI lineage: Eukaryota > Metazoa > Chordata > Amphibia > Anura > Pipidae > Xenopus > Xenopus petersii. Next base: position 95,688,657 of record CM076688.1, on the reverse strand, counting down.
TGCTGGGCTTTGTACTATAGGCTACAGGACTGACAAGGGATGCTGGGCTTTGTACTATAGGCTACAGGACTGACAAGGGATGCTGGGATTTGTAGGTCAGAAACAGCTAAAAGACCACATGCTACAGGTCTGACAAGGGATGCTGGGATTTGTAGGTCAGAAACAGCTAAAAGACCACATGCTACAGGTCTGACAAGGGATGCTGGGATTTGTAGTTCAGAAACAGCTAAAAGACCACATGCTACAGGTCTGTCAAGGGATGCTGGGATTTGTACTATAGGCTACAGGTCTGACAAGGGATGCTGGGATTTGTACTATAGGCAGTAGGTCTGACAAGGGATGCTGGGATTTGCAGGTCAGTAACAGTTAGAAGACTACAGGCTGCAGGTCTGTCAAGGGATGCTGGGATTTGTACTATAGGCTACAGGTCTGACAAGGGATGCTGGGATTTGTAGGTCATAAAACAGCTAAAAGACCACATGCTACAGGTCTGACAAGGGATGCTGGGATTTGTACTATAGGCTACAGGTCTGACAAGGGATGCTGGGATTTGTACTATAGGCTACAGGTCTGACAAGGGATGCTGGGATTTGTACTATAGGCTACAGGTCTGACAAGGGATGCTGGATTTGAACTATAGGCTACAGGTCTGACAAGGGATGCTGGGATTTGTACTATAGGCTACAGGTCTGACAAGGGATGCTGGGATTTGTACTATAGGCTACATGTCTGACAAGGGATGCTGGGATTTGTACTATAGGCAGTAAGTCTGACAAGGGATGCTGGGATTTGTAGGTCAGTAACAGTTAGAAGACTACAGGTCTGACAAGAGATGCTGGGATTTGTACTATAGGCTACAGGTCTGACAAGGGATGCTGGGATTTGTAGTTCAGAAACAGCTAAAAGACCACATGCTACAGGTCTGTCAAGGGATGCTGGGATTTGTACTATAGGCTACAGGTCTGACAAGGGATGCTGGGATTTTTAGGTCAGGAACAGCTAAAAGACCACATGCTACAGGTCTGACAAGGGATGCTGGGATTTGTACTATAGGCTACAGGTCTGACAAGGGATGCTGGGATTTGTAGTTCAGAAACAGCTAAAAGACCACATGCTACAGGTCTGTCAAGGGATGCTGGGATTTGTACTATAGGCTACAGGTCTGACAAGGGATGCTGGGATTTGTACTATAGGCTACAGGTCTGACAAGGGATGCTGGGATTTGTAGTTCAGAAACAGCTAAAAGACCACATGCTACAGGTCTGTCAAGGGATGCTGGGATTTGTACTATAGGCTACAGGTCTGACAAGGGATGCTGGGATTTTTAGGTCAGGAACAGCTAAAAGACCACATGCTACAGGTCTGACAAGGGATGCTGGGATTTGTACTATAGGCTACAGGTCTGACAAGGGATGCTGGGATTTGTAGTTCAGAAACAGCTAAAAGACCACATGCTACAGGTCTGTCAAGGGATGCTGGGATTTGTACTATAGGCTACAGGTCTGACAAGGGATGCTGGGATTTTTAGGTCAGGAACAGCTAAAAGACCACATGCTACAGGTCTGTCAAGGGATGCTGGGATTTGTACTATAGGCTACAGGTCTGACAAGGGATGCTGGGATTTGTACTATAGGCTACAGGTCTGACAAGGGATGCTGGGCTTTGTACTATAGGCTACAGGACTGACAAGGGATGCTGGGATTTGTAGGTCAGTAACAGAAGACTACAGGCTGCAGGTCTGACAAGAGATGCTGGGATTTGTACTATAGGCTACAGGTCTGACAAGGGATGCTGGGATTTGTACTATAGGCTACAGGTCTGACAAGGGATGCTGGGATTTGTACTATTGGCTACAGGTCTGACAAGAGATGCTGGGATTTTTAGGTCAGTAACAGTTAGAAGACTACAGGCTGCTGGTCTGACAAGGGATGCTGGGATTTGTAGTTCATTAAGAGCTAGAAGACTACAGACTGCAGGTGTGACAACGGATGCTGGGACATTTAGGACATGAGTAACAATGACTGGAAAGTTGCAGCTCTAAAACTTTTTTAATAAGTTTTAGATACAAAGTAAGATGCAAAGAGAAATCTGGATATTAAAAGTATTGGAGGAGAAACAGCAAGTGGCCAACTGTCAACTGTCACTCCAAACACTGGGTGACCCCTGTTATATGGGAACATGGGGGATTTCACACTTTTGCCCTTAATAATTGCTTAACTTTTACTGAAAAGCTTTTTAATAAGTACATTTTATATACAAAGTGAGATACAGAGAGAAATATGAATATTAATAGCATTAGAGGAGAAACCTGAACACCAACTGTGGCCAACTGTCACTCCAAACACTGTCAGTGACCCCTGTTATATGGGAACATGGGACATTTCAGACTTTTCCCCTTAATAATTTCTTAACTTTTCCTTAAAGGCTTTTTTTAAGAAGTAAATGTTATATACAAAGTGAGATACAGAGAGAAATATAAATATTAATAGCATTAGAGGAGAAACCTGAACACCAACTGTGGCCAACTGTCACTCCAAACACTGGGTGACCCCTGCTATATGGGAACATGGGGGATTTCACACTTTTGGCCTTAGTAATTGCTTAACTTTTACTGAAAAGCTTTTTAATAAGTACATTTTATATACAAAGTGAGATACAGAGAGAAATATGAATATTAAGAGCATTAGAGGAGAAACCTGAACACCAACTGTGGCCAACTGTCACTCCAAACACTGTCAGTGACCCCTGTTATATGGGAACATGGGACATTTCAGACTTTTCCCCCTTAATAATTTCTTAACTTTCCCTTAAAGGCTTTTTTTAAGAAGTAAATGTCATATACAAAGTGGGATACAGAGAGAAATATAAATTTAAATAGCATTAGAGGAGAAACCTGAACAGCAAATGGCCAACATAGTGACCCCTGTTATATGTTATATGTTACAGTATATGTTAACATAGGAGATTTCAGACTTTTTATTATTTCTTAACTTGCATTTATTTTAAATATAAAGCAATTGGAATCCCAAATGTTATTTTATACTTTCTGTATTTAGCCTGACAGGTGTGTAGTCTCCCTGCATCCCTGTTCCTTCCCCAACCCCAACTCTCCTATAATCTATTAAAATGACAAAACCAAGGCTAATATGCCAGGCGCTACCTAGTGACTCAATTTTGTAGTGATTTTCTCATTTATATCATTATTTTCCATAAATTGTCCCCCCAGTGTGTGCTGTGCATCCACTCACCTCTGATCCCAGAAATGAAAGTGAGAAATCCGTTATTTAACTGCCAGTTAGTCGTGCGGCCAAATGCCAGGATGTACTTCTGTGTATTTATCCTGAGTTGTCTGTAGTCTGCCTGTTTCCCCATTCCTCCCATAATGATATTTTTTATTAGAATATGCACAAAACCAAGGCTAATATCCCAGGCACTAGCCAGTGTCGCACTCAAATAGCGATTTCCTTCATTTATGTCATTATTTCCCTTAATGTATTAATGCTCCGCTCACCTCTGATCCCAGAAATAAAAAAGTGAGTTTACAGCCAATCACGTTTTATATTTATATCCTGATAGTGATTGGCTGCAAGTTCAGCACATGTTTACATGCTACTTAGATAAGTGGGACCTCAGTAAGGAGATGTGGGGGTTCAGATCACGAATCTTTGATAAGGAATATTAATTCTAATGGCCAATGTAAGAAGTCTCAATGAGTGAGCCCTATTGAAACCTCCCATGAGCCTCTATGGATATGAAGCTTACAACTGTCGATAATTACCTGCCCTGGGATGTTGCACCAGCTGCTGAGTGAGCCCCATTCTTCCATATTTAATACTGGCATCAATATTCTCTCCCAGTGTGCGTTTGCCAGTGACGGTCCCACAGTAGCCATTATGCTGCACTGCCATAGATCTCCCTTTCTGATTGAAGGTCTCCAGTGATGTCCCACCTCTACTAAAGGTTCCCATCCTTCTTGTACCTCTGTCCTACCGAGAAGTAAAGTCCTCACACCATTGGAGAGCACGTCTGACTGAGTCACTGGGAAATTGGGGTTACAACAAAGGGAAAATGTTATATAATGTTCATCTTTAATTCTTATCACACAGACCAACTGCAGGAAGTTTATACTTCGCTTCGCTGCAAGTTGCGCAGATTCAGATTTGAGCAAGACCTTTATAGAACTGAATAAATAAAATAGTTAACATTTACGCCTCCGTGTCCTTTCCATTGGAGTCAATAATCTCTCCCAGTGGGCTCCTAATATATTGGATTTGTGGATTTCAATTTTATAAGAGGGGATAATTCCCTATCCTGGGATGTTGGTGTCACTGAAAATTCCCAACACATTCAAGTACTGAAACAGTAGCAATGCTTAATAGGGAGGAGTGGGGGGGGGGCTGGAATGTAGCATGGCAAGGACAACATACTAATGTCAGCTTTATGGAATGCTCTTTTAGTGCAGCAGCCCCATGAGCAGAGTAAAAAAACGATTTTTTAAATGAACAATTGGGCACAGCTATTCCAGGCAGGCTTGTGCGTCATTGCAATGGGACAGAGTATGACGCACAAATTTATTGATTACACGTATGTTAATATACGCAGGTGAGCAGCAACAAGCAGGGACACAGAAGGGAGAGCTGACAGCAACAAGCACTGAGGGAAAGGGAAGGCTGATCAACAAACATGGAGGGAAAGGGAGTGTGTTTAAACTTTCATAACCAGACAAATTTTGGAAAAGTAATATGGTAATTAGGAGGTGTGGTCAAAATGGGCGTGGTCACAAAAATTGCCGCGTTACCATAGTAGATCTCCTGATGGGGGCCAGGCGTCACTCAAGAGTAGATCCCAGTGATCAAAGTCTGGTCATCCCTGCACTAGAGGGACGGTCCTTTCCAGGGATAGGAACTAGCGGCTGCCATACTGAAAGCTGTGTATGTGACTAGCAGAATTGCAAAGCAAAACCAGACATGAGCTGTTATAATAAGAGCGCCCTCTAGTGATTAAATTATATTAGCTGGTTAATGAACAACAAGGCCTCGCTATTGGGGGGGGTGTCCAGCGACAGTTTCCACTCTATCCTTGGCTGAGCCCATTTCCTGACCTGATTAGCCCATTCGCCGGCTGTCAAAGTCCACCCCCGCTCATGATAGACTTCATTGGTTACAGCTGTTCAGACTGTATCTGATTGGCTAATCCCCTGTCGTTCCCAAAGGGAACCGGAAGGGTTGCTAGGTTGAAAGATGGCCGGCGCTGTGCTTTTAGCCGCTGTGTTGTGGGCCAGCGCCTGGACTGGGCAGTGTGCCGAGCCGCCTGGGGGTGATTCTTTCAGAGAGGAGCTGCTCCTCACACCGCTGCGCTCTGGTGACATCGCCGCCACCTTTCAGTTTCGGACCCGCCTGGATTCCGACCTGAGGAAGGAGAAAGGTAAGGAAAATGGGAAGGCCTGAAGTCCATTCATTCATTATTATACTGTCTAACCTCACTGGGTTACAGCAGGTTCAGCCAGTGCAGTGCGCGCCCCCCACAAACGAGGGCGCACGAGCGTAATTAATGGCGCACGCGCGTAATTAGGCGCAAACGAGGGCGCACGAGCGTAATTAATGGCGCCCGCGCGTAACCGTACACAAACAAGGGCGCGCGGTCTGCGCAAATGGGGGCAGTGGATGTGCGCAAACGAGCGCTGCTCTCTTTGTTGTCAAAGAGCTTAACCCTTGTCAGTGATTAGGCTGCTTGTGAGGTATGTGGCTGGCGCCCCTGAGCTTAGTGCCTCTTCTGCCTGCGCCTAGCTCCAGCCTTGGGTTCAGCATCCAATAGCCTCTTGCTAAGCATGATGGGAGTTGAAGTGCAGTAACTGCTGGAAAAGCTGTTGCTGTAAGGATTCTGCCCTAAAGTGCATATAGGATGGGACTGATGACACTAGGGGCCATGTTTCTTAGTCTTCTGCCACTGATATAGCTGGACTATATAACCCCCCAGCATGGATTTGCCCCTTCATGAAAAGTTGATGATTGCTGGGAGTTGTACATCTGGGCTCCCAAGGCTAGTAACAGAGCCTTAAAAAAAAATAAACTAACTTTAAGCGATACTGACATATTCCTATAAAAATCATAGGAATGTGTCAGTATGAAGTAAATGCTGCACCCAGAATAGTTCCCCACAAAGCTGCCCCACAAACCTGTATGTAGCAGACCGGCTAGTACTACTAACAGATCTTCCTAACCCACCCGCATCCGGCCCGCTGCTCCCTTTTATTTATAGACCCGCCCTGCAGTGACGTCACAAAAGGGGCAGGGCAGGCCGTAGTCTATAAATTCCGGCGCCAGAAGCCGGCAGTACTAGGGCGGGAAGAGCAGGAGAAGAGCAGGAGAAGAGCAGGAGAAGAGCAGGAGAAGAGCAGGAGAAGAGCAGGAGAAGAGCAGGAGAAGAGCAGGAGAAGAGCAGGAGAAGAGCAGGAGAAGAGCAGGAGAAGAGCAGGAGAAGAGCAGGAGAAGAGCAGGAGGCCCGCACATCTCTATCTTCCGCGTAGGGTTACCTCCTGGTCTGGCCGGTAAAAATTATGGTGGATTCCAATGTTATTAATAGGGGGGAAAAGATAAATATATAGGAAGGCCGGTATTTTTTTCCAGAAAAAGTGGAAAACCATACTTCCGCGTTGCTTCAGTGATGCTGGCCTGGGGGGCGGAGCGATCCTTCCATAGGCTGAATTCCTGTTTTCATTCATAATTAGCCTATGGAAGGATCGTGCTGCCCCCAGCCCAGCGTCACTGAACCGGTACAGAAGATCATTTAGCAGTGTCGGAGGAACACAGATTTGCGGGGGCTGTAAGGAGAAATATTCCTGGTGCAGCATTTACTTGATACTAATACGTTCCTATGATTTTTATAGGAACGTGTCAGTATCACTTTAAAAAGTGCCTATGCCTATTTTGGAACTGTAAGGTCATATTTCTCTGTTACTGATAATGTTGATTTAAGCTGTCACTTTCCCATATAACATATCGAAGAAAATCACCAGCAGCACACACTGTATAAGCTGTGGTAGTAGCCCAAGGGGCCTGAAACGTTGCCTTTTGTATGATGTGGGCTAATAAATTTCTCTTTTAGCATAACTATGGCTTATAAAGTGTGTTACTGGTGATTTTCTTCGATATATGTATATGACCCTATGACAGGAGGGTTCCTCTGGTACAGCACCTGGCACAACAGAAGTGTTTGTGGTTTGAGGTGACCACTCCATAACGACGACTGTTTCCCATATAGTAAATAAAGTAACCGCTATTGTAAAATATAAGGATATTACAAGTTACTGAGGAGTTCCAGGACCATATAAAAACACCGACAAAGTCCAAAGGCCGGTCATGGAACTATGACTTCTAATATCCTCATATTTTGCAGCAGGGGTTACTTTATTTAAATATGATGCACATGTTTCAGTGAGTCGTGTGACAAAAATGACACCACTAAGCTCCAATTATAACCGATGACATCACTAAGCACCATTCATAAAGATATAATTCACAGGATATTCATGACCCTTGTGTATTATACGGATATATACACAGACAACTCAATGTTCACTCTCTTAATTTCATGTGTTGGGCAACATCTAAATCATTACTCCCATCAGTCTCTCACTACAGGATCTTCCCTAAAGTGCTGGGCCAGCTGATCTCAAAGTACTCCATTCAGGAACTGCACCTCTCCTTCACCCAGGGATTTTGGCGTACAAAGTCATGGGGCCCCCCTCTCCTGCAGGCCCCTACTGGAGCAGAACTCTGGGTCTGGTTTCAGGACTCTGTCACTGAGTGAGTTGCTAACAGCTCTGACGTTGAACTAAATATGGCATGTGAAAGACCTGCAATTCCTAATGCATATGTAACTGGTTATATGCTACATCTTTGCACCTATACAATATCTACAATAAATGATCAATTTCTCTGTTTTCTTTGCCACACAGACATTCCATAGACTGAAAGGAAACCATAATATTTGGACTCCTTAAAACCATTTCCGAAACCCCCCTTAGGCTCACAGTGTCTTGCAACCCTTTCTCACAACTTGTTCCATTGTGAATCGATGGATTCCAGGACTTAAAGTTCCCTCAGCTTTCCAGAGAATCTGTATACAACCTACTGTGGAAAGCAGAGGGATTTCAAGTCCCAGAATCCATCGGTTCACAATAGAAAAGGGTAATGGAGGGGTTGCATGACACTGTGAGCCTTTGGGCATGGTCAGTATCCTTTCATAGTCTTCTTTTCAATTTGTGGAATCAGGCATGTGCAAAAAATACATTTATATTTATATCTGGAAGTTCAGATAGCGTTTATGCACCTTTGCCTACATCAGCCAGACTAAATAAGCTCTTGTCAAAAAGCAGGGGCATATTTTCCCTTTCCTCTCAAGTATCAGAACCAGAAATCAAAAAGGGAAAAACAAATAGTGACTCATCTACAATTTACACATTGATAGATTTTAGTGAATGTATACTGGAAGGTTGTGTAGAATAATATTTACCTCTATTATGCAAATATATGGGGTGCAGTTCCCCTTTACGTACAATGGAAAGGGGAATGCATGTGTGTATGGGGGTTGCCCTGACCAATAGAAAACAGAGCCTGTGCATGGTGCTGTATATTCCTACACATTCACAAATAGCTATGATTGAATTTCTTTTCATTAATGTAGTACTGTATATATTGTTTCTGTTTGTAGTGTTAATAAAAATTGGAAAGAGCTCAGTAACATCTTATCTGGGATTTTCTGTGCCTCTCTGAACTTCATCGACTCTACCAACACAGTTACTCCGACCGCATCCTTCAAGCCCCTTGGAGTGGCCAACAGTGAGTATGCAATGACTACAGAGCATCTTCTGATTAGTGGATTTGCCATTAAAATAGCGTAGATAACTGGGAGGGACAAGATATAAAGTGCCGGGTATGATTTTATGTGTATCTTGAATAGGTGAGGGACTGGCACAGATAACGTATTGGTTTCATTTCTTGACCTTTCCTACAGTTACAGATCATCGCCTGCTTAGATATGCTACCCTTCCCAGAGAGATAGTTTGCACAGAAAATCTAACTCCATGGAAGAAACTGCTGCCTTGTGGGTCCAAGGTATTGTAACTTTGCAATCAAAAACATTCCCTTTAATTACGCACTGTTTTTCCTCATGTATATCACTGTCACTCCAAATAAACACCTTCCAGCTTCTCCCTATAGCTCCCATCATTCAGTGGCTTCCTGTGTCCTCTCATGCCAGCATTTCTATGTTTTTCCTACAGGCCCATGTGACTACTTTCTTTTTCTGCTCCCCTGTAACTTTGCTTCTACTTCTCCACACAGGCCGGCCTGGCATCTCTACTGAAAGCTGAGCGCTTGTATCACAGCAGTTACCACTCCCAGTCTGTGCACATAAGGCCAATTTGCCAAGTAAGTACTATTTTATCCTCCTATTACGTAACTTAGAGCTTTAAATGCTATTTGAACAGTATAATTATAATTTTTGGTCAGACATGGTCTGCTCATTTGGCAAGGCTGCCAATTTAAAGGGATTTATCGTGAAAATGTAATATAAGCTTCATCACACTGAAATAAGACACTTTTTTTTAAATCCAATCAATTAAAAATTCTGTACCATTTAAGAGAGAATAAAGTTAATCTTCAGTATCTCACTCTTCATGCTGAGGTCTGGATCAGGTTTTGATTGACAGGTAGGTCTAATACATTTTAGCAGAATAACTCAAATAACCAATTCCATCTAAACAAAAGGCAACAAAATAACACTCTGGCAGACACCCTGCATGCGGAGAAACAGGATTTCCATCAGAGCCGTTCATTTTTTAAAGAGTGAGCACCTAGGTTAATGGTGCAACCCCCTAACTAACTGTCAATTAAAAACTGACTCCATCTCCTGCATGAAGACAGAAGGAACAGAGCCATGTTGCTCAGAGGGGAGAGGCAATTTTGGTGTTGGCAGCTTACCTTGGTATAACTGGAAAATAAGGTCTGATATTTGTTTTTGACTGAGAACAGAAAGAAAAACTTCTCTCTTTCAGAATGCAGATTGTTCGAGTGTCTCCTGGGAGTTGAGGCAAGCCCTCACTGTAGTGTTCGATATGTATTCCAGTGGGCTGGGAAAACGAGGTAACAAAATACACAGTTGGCTGTTTTTGGCAATTGTTGTTATTGGATTTTTTTTCTTCTTATGCAATAACAATTAATGAGCTGATCTGTCACAGAAATCACAATTTCTTCAGGTGTTCTCAGTAGAGATTTGGTTTGGATCAAGAGGGAGCCATCAGAGAAATATATTCTTATCTGATGTTTAGTGGTGTATCTAAAATGTACTGCTCCCCGCATAAAAATAATTGAAGGGGCCCGAACAGCATTCCCCCTTAATTGCATCCTCTACCCAGCTGCTATCCTGCATACCACTGCGCAGAGTGGGGGAGCAGATAGCTTAGTTGGGGGGGAGGAAATGCTGTGCGCACTGGACCCATCCAACTTTTTTTTGCAGGGGAGACCCTTACCCCCCCCACCCCAGCAGCAATAAGTAGGAGAGCAGCTGGGAAGGGGGTTGTCTAAATACTACAGAAGAGCAACCGACCCCATGGTCTGGCTCTGGCCCCTTTCCTGTGACCTCAAGTTAACTGAATATTAGTAGTATCTATGAAATTTTCATCTGTTGGTTAAATTTCTTAAGAAATGCATAACTTTTGTTTTTGTTTTGTAGATTGGTCCATTTTTAAAATGTTTACGCGTACTGTAACAGAGGCGTGTCCTCTTGCATCACAAAGTAAAATCTACGTTGACACTTCAGGCTGGGGAAAGGTAAACTCAAAGCCTTTAAAATAATTTCTAGGGATCCACTGTATCCGCTATTTGGTACATCCCTAATCATTTCTAGAATGGACTTCCAGTTTTGAGAGTATTGTGACCAGGGAAGGGAATGTGAGTCCTCCTCTTCTAGTAAGCCTGGTATTGTTGGCTTTACTTGGTTACCAGGAGCCTGCAGTAGCCGGGCATATTACATTATACTATATGTTCTACTAGTAGTGTCATTAACTAGCAACCTGTATAAGTGCCAGTATATGGCTTGAACTGCATTTCTTTTAGTTTGAAATTCCAGTCTATAAAGAATAAAAGGGGCTTTCCACCTTTAAGGATACTGTCATGGAAAAAGATTTTTTCCAAAACACATCAGTTAATAGTGCTGCTCCAGCAGAATTCTGCACTGAAATTCGTTTCTCAAAACAGCAAACAGATTTTTTTTCTATTCAATTTTGAAATCTGACATGGGGCTAGACATTTTATCAGTTTCCCAGCTGCCCCAGTCATGTGACTTGTGCCTGCACTTTAGGATGGAATTACTTTCGGGCAGGCTGTTATTTCTCTTAATGTAACTGAATCAGTCTCACTGGGACTTGGCTTTTACTATTGAGTGCTGTTCTTAGATCTACCAGGCAGCTGTTATCTTGTGTCAGGGGTGCCCAAAAGGTAGATCAGGATCTACCAGTAGACCTTTAACTGGGGATCAGTAGATCTCAAGACACTGTCAACAAACAGTTTGTCTAAATCACCCTACTGTTTCATTCAGATATTTGTTTATGTTAAGGTTACATAAGAAAAAGATGTTTAAATATAACTATACATTTTCTCATAAAACAATATTTAAGTAATATTTTCCATGGAACAGAATGCTAACAATGGTTGTAGATCATAATGGGACGTGTACTAAAAGTAGATCCCGCATTAGTAAAGTATGGGTGCTCCTGACGTAGAGAGTGATATTGTGAGAAAATTTGCAGTAGGTTTTCAATTTTTATTTGTGATTTTGAGTCTTTTATTCAGCAGCTCTCCAGTTTGCAGTTTCATCAATCTGCTTGCTAGGGTGCAAATTCCATGCATTGATTTGAATAAGACACTGGAATATGAATAGGAGAGGCCTGATAGTAAAATGAGTAATAAAAGTAGCAATAACAATACATTTGTAGCCTTACAGATCATTTGATTTTTAGATGGGGTCATTGACCCCCCCCCCCATTTGAAAGCTGGAAAGGCTAAGATGAAAAGGGGCAAATGATTAAATTATACAAAATAAATAATGAAGACCAATTGAAAAGTTGCTTACAACATATGAAAAGTTAACTTAAAGTGATACTGAAAAAAAAATGCTTTTCAAAGTATTAATGTATTTATACACTGAACAATTCCTTTAATGTAAAAGTTCCAAGAAGGACTTTTATGGCAAAATTATAAAGCTCATGCTAAGATAGTTAAGATATATTTAAAGCAATTGAATTGCCAGTATCTCTTTAAAGGAGAACCACCCCTTTTAAATTAAATTATTCCTTCTAGTGGCACCTTTCTTCCTGCCTTAGGGCAGTGACATACTGGGTGATCCCTATGATCTTTAGCTGTTTGGTTTTGACATGCTTGGTAACATATAAAGGTTGAAGACCATCTATAGAGTTTGATTAAACTTATTCCTTTTTCTACAGGAAGTTGATCTTTTTGAGCTGAACCCTGCTACATCTTTGGAAAGACAGGTGGTGGTTCACGGAGACCGCAGAGTGTATGCTGAATACGACCTTTCACAGCAGGGTGTTTTCTCCACATCTAGGAATCTAAATGTAGCCCTTAAGTGGAAAGGACGGACCACCGAGTCAGGTATGAACAGTGGCTTATAAAGGCCTACAGGCTGGTGGTGCGCAGAGATTTCATCAAGGAGTAAGTTAAACTGTACATTAATCATATTCACTTTGTAACAGGCCAGCTACAGCCTCCCCTCTTCCATGCCCAACGATATGTGAGTGGATATGGGCTGCAGACTGGAGTGATCAATACTATGGTATTTAACAATCACCCATACAGAGCCTACCCTGTTATGCTGCTGGAGACCGTGCCTTGGTACCTCCGCCTGTATGTGCACACATTGACCATCACCACTAAGGGCAAGGAGAACAAGCCCAGTAAGTATTCCGTGAAAGCTTTTCCAGGAATTGTTCAGTATAAAAATAAAAACTGGGTAAATAGGCTGTGCAAAATAAAAAATGTTTCTAATATAGTTCGTTAGGCAGAAATGTAATGTATAAAGGCTGGAGTGACTGGATGTCTAACATAATAGCCAGAAAACTACTTCCTGCTTTTCAGCTCTCTTGGTTTCCACTGATTGGTTACCAGGCAGTAACCAATCAGAGACTTGAGGGGGGCACATTGGTCATAAATGTTGCTTTTGAATCTGAGCTAAATGCTAAAGATCAGTGAGCAAACTCACTGAACGGTTATGTCCTATGTGCCCCCTAGCCGCTGACTAACTCTGGCTATTATGTTAGACATCCAGTCACTCCAGCCTTTCTACATTACATTTTTACCTAACTAACTATATTAGAAACATTTTTTATTTTGCACAGCCTATTTACCCAGTTTTTATTTTTATACTGAACAATTCCTTTAAATCTCAAGCCATTTGTATCTGTTAATTTATAGTACACTGTACCAGCAGATTATGCAGCTCTACTAAAGTAGAATGCATGTACATTAATGTATGCAGAGGCCTTCACAACAATTTTTTTTTCTTATACTGTACTATCAAAGTGAAGTAATATTGCAGCTCACACCTTCCATTTTAAATACAGATATGCTTACTTGTATCTGCACCCCGAGCGGCCCATTTATCAAAATAAATCCGAATTTATCTCAATATTTTTTTGGAAAAAAAACTCAGACCAAATCCGTATAGATTTTTTCTCCGTATTTATCGATACACTTTGAGGGAAAAACCTCGAAAAAATCGTGAAAAAAAAAACGTATTGTATGAATTTTTCTGATTTTCTACCTGAAGATTTGTGCCCGAAAAGCACTATATCTTTGGATTATTGCACGAAACCAAGCACAGATCAAAAAATCTTTGGGACTGACTTCTATGCAACCTCGGCAGGTCTGAGATGTCGGATTTTCGAATTCAGACTTTCTCTTGCCTAGATTGGGGGACACAGGCACCATGGGGGATTAAGTCCTGTTGCTTGGAGAATGGACACTAAAAGGTTAAAGGAGAACGAAAGCCCCAGGGCGCAAAACCCCTCCCCTCCCCCCCCTCCCCTCCGTTGCCCCCCCTCCCTCCTCCCCCCTGGCCTACCCCTCCCCCTGGGCAAATGCCCCTAACTTGTTACTCACCCCTCTGCGCAGGTCCTGTCCATGGAGTTCACAGTCGCCATCTTCTTCCACTCGCGTCTTCTTCCTGCTCTGACCGGCGTTTTCTGGCGCATGCGCAGTAGGAACAGTTACCGGTACGGCTCTACTGCGCATGCGCCGAATGTCACGAAGTGAAATCGGAAAACTTTGTGACATTCGGCGCATGCGCAGTAGAGCCGTACCGGTAACTGTTCCTACTGCGCATGCGCCAGAAAACGCCGGTCAGAGCAGGAAGAAGACGCGAGTGGAAGAAGATGGCGACTGCGAACTCCATGGACAGGACCTGCGCAGAGGGGTGAGTAACAAGTTAGGGGCATTTGCCAGGGGGGAGGAGGGGGGGGAGGGGTTTTGCGCCCTGGGGCTTTCGTTCTCCTTTAAAGGAGCTCCTCCTCCTGCACTGGGCTTAATCCCCTACCTACTTCCTATTAGCCTCAGTTTTCTTTTAGTGTCCTCAGAAGGAGGACGGACACTACTGGCAGGGAGCATTGGTACAGATCTTATTCAGGTGCCATGCCAGACATAGGGGTCTGTGTTTCCTTTCCCGAAACCCACCAGCTGAGAGAGTCTTCTCTACTAATGTGCCCTTGTTGCCTTCCCGCTCTACGGAGGTCTGCAGGCTAACGCTCCCTCAACACCCGTGGCTACTGGCTCCCGCTCTACGGAGGCTGCGCCAGTAGCCTGACCGGGGCCACCGCACCATACAGGGCACGGAAGGCTGGTACTGAGGGTAAGTACACTTTCCCTCACCCCCTTCCATAGAGACCAACTGTACTTTCCCCAACGCACCTTCTCTGAGCCTACCCCTTTCCTGCATAGCGCTACTAAGACAGACAGGGAGTACAAGGGGTGGACGGAGTGTTGGGACAATACCCTACCGGTTCGGCTTTTTTCCTTCCCGCGCTTCGCCGCGCAGCCGCCATCTTGGTTGAGATCCGGGTGGCGGCCATCTTGCTTATGGTTTTTTTCCAAGCGATCGCGCATCCCCGCCCTACGTCTCTTCCGGCGGACATCTTTCTTTCCTCTGCACGGTGTTCCTATGCAACTCTCCGGCTGCGCAGCATAATCTCCAGTACGTGAGTAATTTCTACTACCTACTAAGCCCTTGAGGATCCGGATAGGGGGATTATGGTTACTTTATTCCTACACAGTTCCCACTGACACCCCCACAGACAGGCAGACTCCTGCTTCATACCGGCTTCTCTCCGGCCTACACGTTAAGGTTTTGTCTCTTGACTGACAGAACAGAGGAGACGCTCATTATTAAGCCGCTAACCACGACATGCATTCTCCCCTAAGTACAGGTTTTGCATGTGCATCTTGCACGGCCAAATTTCAAACACCCTTGTTGATCCACTTACTAAGAGGGAATAGGCCTGCCCAAGTCTGTGGATATTGTAAACCTGTTACCTCTGCCAAAATCAACCCTACCTCCGGCTCATAGACAGCTACGGCTAGCCAGTCAAGCTCGGACTTAGAAATGGTGCAAGCGCTATCTCTTCTTAGCAGGACACCAAACCTAGCTATAATACTGGAGACCTTGGACAGAGTGTCGATCACCTGTCAGCGCAACCCTGTGAGACAAGCTCCTCAGCTTCTGTCGCCACACGCCCACACCCCTTATATCCCTATGGGTTCAGGGAAAGAAGGCCAAACTTTTTCTGGGGAGTACTCCGTCCAGGAACAGGAGGCCCCTAGACCCCTAAGGGAATTAAAAAAAAAAAAAAAGGGGGTTATTGTTTTCCCAGTTTACAAACAGCTGGATGACATCACTATGTAAAGCCCCAGACCACAAGGTTCTGCCTTCAAGGCGATTCACACAGATCCTGCCTACATAGCTCTGTCGGTAGACAGCACGGCTCTGGTCCAAAAAGTTGTGGTTTTGTCGTTTCCCAACTCTGCAAAAAAAAAAAAGCTCAGCTCTGGTCCGCTGCGCCTTAACGGGTGGCTACATTCCTGCAGTTACATATACACAACTGCACAGAGTTATCCTTCCCGCCTGAATCTACTGAGCTCGGGCCCTCACCTCCACAGTCGGTACTGTATGGTGGACCCTCCAGTTTCGAGTCTATCCAAGACCACAACATACTGGTAGCAGACGACGCATCGATCAAGGACTCCATAGACATGCAGGGCTATTTTCTTAGCAACTGGAGGGGCCATGCACCCCACCTTCACTACGACATGGGTATCGAGCAATGGAGGTCGAGGTGGAGCAAGTGGCATAACTCATTGGGTTTGAGGAACCCTCCACAGACCTTAGACTGTTCCAGATTGCAGATGCAAGGGCTTACATTGCGACTCGGCCTTAGGTGCAGCTAGAGCCTCAGCATGTTGCCAGATGTTCTTGGCTAGAGACCGGTCTGAAAACCCGATGGCCTACTCTAAGACACTTCGGAAGCGTGCGTACAGACGGTCTAAGATCCTTGGGTACTACAGATAGTATCTCAAGGCTACCTAATAAAATTTTCCAGACTCCGCCTTAGAGAGTCTTCGTGTCATTCTTACGTCAAAGAGATCTCTCGTCAGTCTCTCATTGTGGGAAGATAATTGTTTGGAGCAGAACTCGATAAAATTTATTCCCCGGTAACAGGTGGCATGAGCGCCTTTCTGCAACAAAATAGACCCAAGTGTTCCATCTAAGAGAATACAATTCTCCGGCCCTTTCTCCAAGGCAGAGGGTACAAGGCGCGGACCTCCATCCCTGCTAAGCAGGGTTCCCTTTAGTCCGCTTTAAGAACAGTCGGTAGAGCGCACGCCTCTGATTGATACCCTGGTCCAAAAGGTTGTGGTTTTTTCGTTCACACCTCTGCCAAAAACTCTGTTCCAGAGCAACTTCGGTCCACTGTGCTTATGCTTACACAAAGGGGACGCTCAGTCTTCCTGGGCACCATTCGCGACTTATCCTATCTGGAGTAATACGACTAGTCCCCTTCCGAGACAGAGGTCGAGGTCTCTACTCAGATCTCTCTGTCGTACCAAGAAGGACGGGTCTTATCGCCCTATTCAGGCTTAATGAAGTACACCATCGTGGGAGAAAACACCATTTCAAGATGGAAACTGTACAGTCTCTACTGTTGTCTGAGAAAGAAGGAGGTCTACGGCAGTGGTCGAGATCTAAGACGCATACCTTCATGTGCCAATACATACCTGCCACTATCGTTCCTTCGTTTTTTCGCTGCTGGAGGACACTGGCAATTGGCCTCTCCCCTACGGGCTGTCTCCTGCTCCAAGAGTCTTCACGCAGATGGCAGCAGCCCTGGCGAACCTAAGTCTCCAGGGAATGGAGGTCATACCATACCTGGATGACCTACGAGTTTAGTCACCCTCTCAACTCTTACCCACAGACCACATCCAGACAGTGGTGGAAATCTTGTCCAGACTGGGATGTCTCATATCTTACCGGAATCGGTACTCACCCCTTCCCAGAGGACAGAATACCTGGACCTAATTCGATAGGAAGAGCGTTTCTCCTTCCAAACAAGGTATTCCCCTTTGGCACACAACTGCTGACGGTCCAGGGAAACAATGTGTACCGCTTCGTGTAGCCATGAGAGTGTTGGGATAAGACCATGCAGACACTAGTACTAAAGCAGCAGCAGAGAAATCGCAGGGAAATGGATCGCAAGATTCTGGTAACAGAATATCGTTCCGTCGACTACCCAGTTAGGGTGTCGATGGTGGTGGCTCCAACCACTGACTCTTCTAGCAGGGAGATCGTTTCACAACCACTTTTGGACGGTCATCACCACAGACGCCAGCCTACAGGGCTGGGGAGGAGTCCTCCATGTACAGGGCAGATGGACCTCAATAGAAGGGTCACTCTCCATCAGCATCCTAGAACTAAGGACAATGTGTCTTATCGCCAGTTATTGGACGAGCATCCCCTCGATATATGTGCAATCTGACTACATGTCGGCAGTAGCCTACATAACCACCGGGGAGGCAAAAGAAGCCCGTCAGCTCCTACAGAGACACAGCAGATCCTACTCCAGGCAGAGAAAAACGTGCTGGCCATCTCCGCGGGATACACCCCAGGAGGGACAACTGGGTAGCAGACTTCCTCATTCGCAAGACACTGGATCAAGGCGAGTGCAGTCTACATCCGGAAGTATTCCACTTATCGTAGCACATTGGGGCATTCCAGAAGTAGATCCGATGGCCCCCCGCCACTACAACAAACTACCAAGATCATGGCAAGAAGCAGAGCCCCGCTGGCAATACTGACAGATGCGCTAGTTGTACCATGGCCATTCATCATATATACGGGTTCCAGTCCTAGCCTTGCTTCCTAGGGTACTCGGGCTCAGAGGACTAGAAGGAGTCACAATACTACGGATAGCCCCATCTTTGTCACGCAGACCTTGATTCGCGGAAATCATCAAACTATGGCACTCTACTTTTCCGCCTCCAAAACAGGGGAGATTTTTTATCCCAGGGATAGTTCGTCCACCAGAATTTTCAACGGCTGGTCTTTAACGACATGGATCTTGAAGCCCTATTACTCAACAGATCTTCCGTGGGAGGCTATACCTACTTAATGAAAGCTAGGAAACCTGTGTCAGCCCGCAATTACCACTGTGTATGGAAGACCCTCATATCCCGGTGTGTGAATAGTTCCAAGGATCCACAAGTTTCAGAGAAAGAAACTTTACTAGGACGGAATAGAGAAGGGCCTAGCCCTTGGCTCCCCGATTGTACAGGTTCAACCCTATTCATCTTTTCCACAGCAACTGGTACTAGGCCAAAACGACACAACGTGTTACAGGGTGCCCTTACACAGGCCCCACCTTACCATCAACTATCGCTCCTGGGGATCTTAATCTTGCACTATCAACATGCATGATCAGCTGTTCTGAGCTTTTAGTCAATCCATTACCTATGCCGACGGTCTAGACAGCATTCTCTGGGCCATCAATTCAGCCGGCCAAGTTCGGAGTTAGGGTTAAAGCTGAGTCTGAGGTGGTGTCTGAGTTCCATACTAATCGGGAGTTGGTCGTTCTCCTCCTGTTCGCATCACTAGACGGCGATGGACAAAGATTACACACGCTGGACGTTGTTTGAACACTACAGGCACACTTTCTACTACTACTAAATCTATCAGGGGGGTAATCACCTATTCATGCTTCCAGAGGAACCTTGGAAGGGACTACGTGCATCCAGGGCTACGATCTCCAAATGGATCAGGTCAGCCATCCTCAGGGTATACACGGAGAAGGGAAAACCTCTGCCCTTTGGGATCCAAACTCACTCTACGAGAGTCCTCAGCTTGGGTGGTGTTGCCACCAGGCTTCCGCTGACTAGGTTGTAGGGCTGCAGTCTGGTCCTACGTCCACATCTTCTCCAGGCGTCACAGTTACACAAACTCTCCTCATTAGTAATGAGCTTCGAGAGGAGGGTGCTTCAGACTGTGATTACCTGAGCATTTGGGAAAGAAAGTCCCACCCTCATGGGTAGCTTTGGGACATCCCCATGGTGCCTGTGTCCCCCAATCTAGGCAAGAGAAAAATAGATTTTTGTACTTACCGTTAAATCCTTTTCTCTTGTCCTACATTGGGGGACACAGGCCTTCCCTCCCTGTTTTTATTGGATAATTGGATTAAAATGAATTATGCTGACTCTGTTCACACAAGTTCTCCTTAGGGGGGAAGGAGTTCCTCCTCAGTTTGCAGTTTTTAGTTAAATGTAGGGTTGTCCTTCCTTCTTCGGCCTGAAAACTGAGGCTAATAGGAAGTAGGTAGGGGATTAAGCCCAGTGCAGGAGGAGGAGCTCCTTTAACCTTTTAGTGTCCATTCTCCAAGCAACAGGACTTAATCCCCCATGGTGCCTGTGTCCCCCAATGTAGGACAAGAGAAAAGGATTTACCGGTAAGTACAAAAATCTATTTTTCTCCATCCTCGGGGTATAATAAAATCCCGAAAAATGTTTGTTTTTTTTTCTTTCCACTAAAAATTGGAATTTAGGGTTTTTAGCTTTCGGAGTTTAGTAAATAACCACCCAGGTGCATTGTGACTAACCGGAAGTGTTTTTTATAGTCTGGGCATATACAGTATATAACTCACTCTAGGTAAAAATTTTCCCTAGGCAGACATTCTTATTTTATTGTTAGAAGCAGCCAAATAGTGTATTACACCACTGTTTAAATAGGAGGATCCTTTTTGGAAACTGATCTGTTCACTAAGCAATGTGTATGACACTGTTCAGCTATGAACTATGTAATTCTCCTGCAACCATGATTTATTCCATATATGAGTATATCCTTAAGTAAAACCAGAAGAGATTGTTGGATTATTATAATAGTTCAGTGTCCGGTAACCAGATGACCGAAAGGAATAGATTTAAAATGAAAGGCTTGATAAATTTCATGTAAATGACGGGGTGCTATTCTGTACATACAGTCATGCTATTGCTGTTCCTCCAGGCTACATCCATTATGAGCCAGCGAAGGATCGTCAGCGCCCACACTTGTTAGAGATGCTGATACAGCTGCCTCCGAACTCTGTTACTAAAATCAGCATCCAGTTTGAGAGGGCGCTGCTGAAGTGGACAGAATACCCCCCTGATCCTAACCATGGCTTCTACATCAGGTAGGTTATGCTACAGGCAGATGATGTGGAATGTATAGCCATACATGAGCAATTCCCACTGTGCTGCACACACTTTTGGGCTTTGATATTAGCAAACGATTGTAGGTATGAAAGTCGGAAAGTATGTCTGACGCATGTTGTGTCATGCTATGTAATGGGATTATAGCATAATTGGACGTCTGTAGGAGGAACGTAAAAATGGCCATATAATGCCCCTTTTAAAGGTAAGTTATCCTTCATATCAGGGATATAATGTATGTTAAAGGTTACGGGACAGTCTTCTCATTTGTAACTGTGTATCTTTATTCTGTTTCAGTCCCTCCGTTCTGAGCGTGCTCATTCCCAGCGTTATCAACCAAAAGACAGATGAGCTGGAGGAAAGCACACTCTTCAGCACTCTGTAAGTTTGCCAGCAGGCTTGGGGTTGCACTATTTACCAGGGATTAACATGCCGTTTGTTTAACATGGTTAAAGGAACAGTAACTCCAAAAAAATGAGTGTTTTAAAGTAATGAAAATATCATGTAGTGTTGCCCTGCACTGGTAAAACTGATCTGTTTGCTTCAGAAACACTACTATAGTTCATATAAACTAGCTGATATGTAGCAATGGCGGAAATTGAATTGTTTTGTAATGTGAGCCTTTTCTCCTTTGAATGGTTGCCCCCATTGCTACACAGCAGCTTATTTATATAAACAATAGTAGTGTTACTGAAGCAACACAAATATCATGAAACACCGGGTTTACCAGTGCAGGGCAACACTGCTTTATATTTTTATTATTTTAAAACACTTTTTTTATTTTTTTGATGTTACTGTTTCTTTAAAGGGATACTGTCATGGGGAAAACATGTTATTTCAAAACGCATCAGTTAATAGTGCTGCTCCAGCAGAATTCTGCACTGAAATCCATTTCTCAAAAGAGCAAACAGATTTTTTTATATTTAATTATGAAATCTGACATGGGGCTAGACATTTTGTCCGTTTCCCAGCTGCCCCCAGTCATGTGACTTGTGCTGTGATAAACTTCAATCACTCTTTACTGCTGTACTGCAAGTTGGAGTGATATCACCCCCCTCCCTTTCCCCCCAGCAGCCAAACAACAGAACAATGGGAAGGTAACCAGATAGCAGCTCCCTAAGACAACCGCTGCCTGGTAGATCTAAGAACAGCACTCAATAGTAAAAGCCAAGTCCCACTGAGACACATTCAGTTACATTAAGTAAGTAGGTGAAATAACAGGCTGCCAGAAAGTAATTCAATCCCAAAGTGCAGGCACAAGTCATATGACTGGGGGCAGCTGGGAAACTGACAAAATGTCTAGCCCCATCAGATTTCAAAATTGAATATAAAAAAAATCTGTTTGCTCTTTTGAGAAATGGATTTCAGTGCAGAATTCTGCTGAAGCAGCACTATTAACTGATGTGTTTTGGGGAAAAAACATGTTTTTTTCCATAACTGTATCCTTTTAAGATTGGTAATGTTTGTCTGTGGTGATCCACATGTATTCTATATAACTGGGAAAAAATTAAGATTTATTGGATGTCATACCAATGTGGTTGCTCCACTAGTAAGAGTCCAAGTGTGGATATTGTGCTAGCCAAAATGATTTAGATCAATTATAACTGGTTTTAACCCCCCCCCCCCAATCCTTCTCTGCAGGTTTCCATCATCAGATGGTTCTAGTTACTTCATGCGTCTGTACACAGAACCCTTGCTGGTTAACCTTCCCACTCCAGACTTCAGCATGCCCTACAATGTCATCTGCCTAACTTGCACTGTGGTGGCCGTGGGCTATGGCTCCTTCTACAATCTGCTCACCAGGACATTTCAGGTTGAAGATAGAAAAGGTGGTGGCCTGGCCAAGACTATAGCCAATCTCATCCGCAGGTTGCGTGGGGTACCACCTTTATAAGAGGATTTGTGTTCAGGACCCTTAAGCATTGAAGGTTTGAGGACCCTTAAGCATGAAGGGTTAAATAGCAACTCCTGTTTGTGGTGGCAGAAGAGAATGCTGGGAAAGGAACAGAGTTCGACTCTGCAGTTTTGTTACTACCAGTGCACTGTACCTTTAATAAATAATAGCAGTAACACAATTGCACAGTTGAGCTTTTCTTTCATAGGAATTACTGCACTGCAGGGAACTGGAATATTTCTGTCATGCTTCAGGTATGGAGGAATTAAAACAGAAGAGTAATGATTATAATGGGGAAATGTGAAGGAAACCAATTTTACTGCCTTGTCTCTTAGATACGAAGAGCTGAAAGTTTGCTTGACTGCAATGTACACCTGATACATCATTCAGGGTTTGGGGTAACTTATGTTTGTTTGTTTGTTTTTTTTTGTTAATAAAAGTTTAACTTGGTTCATTTTGTTACAACTGACTGTTTTGTACTATTTAGGGTCAGGGCACACAGGCAGATTCAGGGACATTAGTCGCCCGGCGACTAATCTCCCTGAACTGCCTTCCCGCCAGCTAAAATGTAAATTGCTGGCGGGATGGCACTCTGCGCAATTTGTTTTCCGAAGTCACCTCACCAGGACACTTCGGGCGACTTCGGAAAACGAATCACGCAGTGATTTACATTTTAGCCGATGGGGAGGCAGTTCGGGGGAAGATTAGTCGCCCCGCAGAAGAGGAGATTAGTCGCCCAGTGACATCTTCCTAAATCTGCCTGTGTGCCCTGACCCTTAAATTCCTATCACATTCACACACACTTGGGTCTGTTTTTTTAGGAGCCAATTAACCTGTTTGTATGGGATCCTTCAACAAGAAATCCATTATCCACAAAGTTTTGAATAATGGAAAGGACATCTCCCATAATCCATATTTTTTTAAAAATAAATAAATAATAATAATAAAACAGTACCCTGTACTTGAACTATAATTACTCCTTTTTGGAAGCAAAACTGGCCTATTGGGTTTATTTAATTTTTACATTATTTTCTAGTAGACTTAAGACATGAAGAGCCAAATTACTGAAAACACCAAGTCCCAAGCATTCTGGATAACGAGTCCCGTATCTCTATTCAGGTGCGCTCCAGCGGTGAAAATGCTGCCCTCGCCCTGCCCGTCGTGCTTACCATACAATCACCGGTGGGTGTCGTGTCGCTAGCGCAGAGAGTGAGATTGTGCTCTCTGCGCTAGAAAAGCCAAAAAAAGGAAATTCGGCTCTGAAAGTTAACAGGAGTAGCTTTTTGCCGCCCCTGTTAACTTCTGGGGAGATGCCGTCTGAGGCAAGGTATTCGTGTCTCACCTTAACTCATGGCAGAAACTCCCCTGTCTCTATATAAACTGTGGGAGGAAACCCATGCAGACAAGGGGAGAACATACAAACTTGCACATAGTGCCCCTAAAAAGTACAATGGTGGAATTTCATTGTGGCAGATTTGAATGGCCTCTAGTTTAACCTTTTAATACATACCCCTTATTGAGAAATGCTACACAGAAAATACTAAAAGTTGCAGCCAAACAGTGAAAACTCTAGATGGCAGCCTTACTCACATTATTGTGCATGAAACTGAACTGGGCACTTTCAAGTGATTGGAATTCAAGATTAAGAATTTGGCGCATTTTGTTCCTTGACACAGAGCTATAAAACACTGGGATGACAAATGTGTAAAAGCAGAATAATTGATGATAAACTGGCCACCATGGATCTGATCATTTAGTTATGGCACTAGACTGGCAGTCACAGATAGGGATCATCAAACGAGTGTTTCCGAGGGGCCCTCAGCCTGTCACCATCAGAGTCATTATTTCCCATTATTTTGGGTTGGATGTGAGAGGATGACCGGCAGGGATGTACCAAAGAGAGCATCAATGGCCAGCAAAGCACCCTTAAGCAATTTCTGTGCTGTAATAATCTAAATAAATCATCCATTACTAGGCAATGTTATAACATAATGATCAAACCTATTGTATCTGTCAAGGGAGTTGCCAAGTACATCTCATCTCTCAATAACAGCCCAGAATATTCATTATCGGCATGTCATGTCTTTTATCCATATGGAACTTGTTTCTAAGCAACATAGATACATGGAATTGCCTTAGATAAAGGCGATGCCAAGTAACACAATATAGTCATTTTTAAAAACCGGTGCGATTTTGTAAACTAGCTGATGGGGGGGAAACTTAGCCTGAATTTCAGTTCAGTGCTTGATTTGTTGTCTTGGCTATCGCTGGAACTATAGCAGGTGACTGTTACCCCAATGTTTCTATATATCTGTAACCTTGTTATGAGCTAAGGGGGATCAGTCTGAAGGCCGGTTAGGGTGAGATTTGGGGTGAGTGCTTATTTGTGCCCTGGGTACCCCTAGAACTATAGCAGGGTAACTCTTACCCCAATGTTTCTATATATCTGTAACCTTGTTATGAGCTAAGGGGGATCAGTCTGAAGGCCGGTTAGGGTGAGTGCTTATTTGTGCCCTGGGTACCCCTGGAACTATAGCAGGTGACTGTTACCCCAATGTTTCTATATATCTGTAACCTTTTTATGAGCTAAGGGGGATCAGTCTGAAGGCCGGTTAGGGTGAGATTTGGGGTGAGTGCTTATTTGTGCCCTGGGTACCCCTGGAACTATAGTAGGTGACTGTTACCCCAATGTTTCTTTATATCTGTAACCTTGTTATGAGCTAAGGGGGATCAGTCTGAAGGCCGGTTAGGGTGAGAGCTTATTTGTGCCCTGGGTACCCCTGGAACTATAGCAGGGTGACTGTTACCCCAATGTTTCTATATATCTGTAACCTTGTTATGAGCTAAGGGGGCCCAGACTGAAGGTCAGTTAGGGTGAGATTTGGGTGAGTGCTTATTTGTGCCCTGGAACTAAAACAGGGTGACTGTTACCCCAATGTTTCAATATATCTGTAACCTTGAGCTAAGGGGACCCAGCCTGAAGGCCAGTTATGGTTCCTAACAAAATAAGACACAAGTAAAGCAAAGGATTCTGGGAGAGATCCAAGCTGGCCTTACTCAGAAGCAGTAGGCTTCTCCCCATTTACAGAGGCAGGTTTGGCAGCTCCTGGGCCAAGCTGAAGAGTTAATTAGGCCGTCAGCAGTCTCACATCCCACCCATGAGCCCAGCTGAGAGAGCAAGTTGCACAGATGCAGCTGTTAGACAGGGAGAGACAGCTGAACACAGAACATGATGCAGCTGTTTTCTGTGCTTGGCTCTTACTGGATGTGTTGGACAATGCTGCGTGGCAGCTGTAATTTGTTCCCATACAAAAATGCCCCTCCAAATATGCACATTGGATTAATGTCCTGTTAGGCTCGGCGCTCACACATAACTAGATTTTCCTCTTACAGATGTGGAGCCAACTATAAATGAATCACTTTCAGGAAGCTGTCATGCATGTTAAGGAGAAACGATAGGAGGCATTTTATTCTTTATTTAGTATTAAAAAATACTATTATTTATCCTGAAATCATCATGTGAGAAAAAACAAGGAGGTCCAGCCTCTGACCTTCCAACTGTTCTTGAACTATAACAATAAGCAGGGGTTAACAGATACCATAAAACTCCCCATGAAAGTCTCATACTACTTAAAGTGGTGCTTCACCTGTAAATTTACTTTTAGTATATTATAGAACTGATAATTCTCAGCAACTTTTCAGTTAGTCTTCATTAATTATTTTTTTTTATTATTTGCCCTTTTCTTCTGATTCTTTCCAGCTTTCAAATGGGGGTCACTGACCCTATCTAAAAAAAATCTATGTACTAGTAAAGACCCCAGGAAACCTGCAGGTAGAGTGGGTTTGGGCCGATTGCTGCACAGTTTAAGGGTCACGGGAGGGTGCGGGCTGAACTTTAGCCTGTGTCCACCCACAACCTCCTGGTGATGTCACAGCAGAGTGGGGCGGCGCGGGTATATAAGTAGGAACTCATGGCGGGTTAGGGTCTGGTGCAGGTCAAGGTGTGACCTCGGGTGACTTTGGAAAACGAATCGCTCTGAGTGCCATCCCACAAGCAATTTTGATTCTAGCTAGCGGGAAGGCATTGCAGGGAGATTAGTCGCCCGAAGAACAGACGATTTGTCGCTGGGTGACTAATCTCCCTGAATCTCCACGCATGTCTCTGCCCTAAAGGAGAACTAAGTTGACCGTAGATTTTTATCCTTATGTCCTTACAATTGTTCATTGTAATCTCCAGACCTACAACTTACCATTCTGACTAAATAAATAGTAGTGACAGTCACCCACTCATAGTGTCAGAAAAGCAACGCATGCAGAGATATTATCGTTAGCCAATAGAAATCTTCTAACCTGTCTGATCGACTGAACGACCAATTGCCATGGCAGAAAAATGACAGGATGATCCACACACAGTGTGAAAATCATACAAACTTTTGTTTAACCCCTAGCCCACTGTCAACACCCTCCAACCTCCTTCCCTGCAACATCTATTCTGTTGATAAGTTCCACTGTGTGCAGCTTTACTACTGACCTGCTAATCCCACAGCCACTGACTCTCTCCAGAAACTACAATCCCCACTGTTACTATAGACACCATCTCTCCATACTATACCTGCTATCCCACAGTCCCTTCCCAGAGACTATTATCCCACTGTTACTATAGGCACCATCTCTCCCTACTATAAATGTTATCCCACAGTCCCTTCCCAGAGACTATTATCCGACTGTTACTATTGGCACCATCTCTCCCTATTAAATCTGCTATCCCACAGTCACAGTCCCTTCCCAGAGACTATTATCCCACTGTTACTATAGGCACCATCTCTCCCTACTATACCTGCTATCCCACAGTCCCTTCCCAGAGACTATTATCCCACTGTTACTATAGACACCATCTCTCCCTACTATACCTGCTATCCCACAGTCACAGTCCCATCCCAGAGACTATTATCCCACTGTTACTATAGGCACCATCTCTCCCTACTATACCTGCTATCCCAAAGTCACAGTCCCTTCCTAGAGACTATTATCCCACTGTTACTATAGACACCATCTCTCCCTACTATACCTGCTATACCACAGTCACAGTCCCTTCCCAGAGACTATTATCTCACTGTTACTATAGACACCATCTCTCCCTACTATACCTGCTATTCCACAGTCACAGTCCCTTTCCAGAGACTATTATCCAACTGTTACTATAGGCACCATCTCTCCCTACTATATCTGCTATCCCACAGTCACACTCCCTTCCCAGAGACTATTATCCCACTGTTACTATAGACACCATCTCTCCCTACTATACCTGCTATCCCACAGTCACAGTCCCATCCCAGAGACTATTATCCCACTGTTACTATAGGCACCATCTCTCCCTACTATACCTGCTATCCCAAAGTCACAGTCCCTTCCCAGAGACTATTATCCCACTGTTACTATAGACACCATCTCTCCCTACTATACGTGCTATACCACAGTCACAGTCCCTTCCCAGAGAGTATTATCCCACTGTTACTATAGGCACCATCTCTCCCTACTATACCTGCTATCCCACAGTCACAGTCCCTTCCCAGAGACTATTATCCCACTGTTACTATAGACACCATCTCTCCCTACTATACCTGCTATCCCACAGTCCCATCCCAGAGACTATTATCCCACTGTTACTATAGACACCATCTCTCCCTACTATACCTGCTATACCACAGTCACAGTCCCTTCCCAGAGACTATTATCTCACTGTTACTATAGACACCATCTCTCCCTACTATATCTGCTATCCCACAGTCACAGTCCCTTTCCAGAGACTATTATCCAACTGTTACTATAGGCACCATCTCTCCCTACTATATCTGCTATCCCACAGTCCCTTCCCAGAGACTATTATCCCACTACTACTCCAGCTAAGAAGTATATACTTGATGTGTTATTAACCCTACCCCCACTCTACCAACGTGCTGCTCTTCAGTGTCCATAGCATATGTACCTACATCCATCTCACAAAACATAGAATTGCATTCACAGAAAATATTTCTATTCCATTCCCTCTATACCCCTCCAAAAAGAAATTCATTGCCAAGGTTAAATATCCACTTGTTATTATAGAACTTATTGCTGCAGTCTGGACCAGAGAGAGATAAAATGATTCACAAAAGTCACACCACTGGAGGAAACTGCCCACGCCAGAAAGCAACATGTTAATTTGGGAGTCCCCTATTTCTAGCTAAGGAAAGTGCTGTTTATGGTAATTATCTCCCTACACTGCCGCCTCTAGCTTCAAATCCTTTACACTAGGTAAACACTGAACAATGTGGTTTAAGTACTGCATCTGGCACAGTCACTGCCCCCTACTTTCTTGTGGATAGGGCATGGGGCAGGCATGTGGAAATACTAAAGCTTTTGGCACAGTGATAATAATGGTCCATTTCTCCCAATTATTGTTCTTCAAATCTAAACCAAGAGGGTCATTAACAGCCAGGCAGGGTTTTTTATAAAGCCGCTAAGTGTTCAGCCTCCTGCGAGCAGCAGGGAAAGCTTTTAGTTCCAAGTCAAATCTCTGATCCAAAATGCTTCAATTACTTCTCTTTCCCATTTGCTCTCTGTAACGGGTGTCTCCGTGTCATTTCATTCTCTATTTCCACCTCTTGCCTACATTTCTTTCTCACTCATTTCAATTTGATGACACAGTTTTCAGGTGCAGACCAGTCTTTGCAGTTAGGGTTGCAAATAGCTAGGCCTCATTAGGGTTGCCAAAAAAAATACTGGCCTTCCAGTAGCGTTCGTTTTGGGTTGGCGGGCCCTGCTGTCTGACGCGCAGCTGGGCCCCGCCCCCGCGCCCCGCCCCCCCTCCGTGCGGCCGCATTTGGCCACATTTTCAATGGCGAACGGACTGCCGGGGGGCCCTGGCCCACTCACACCCCCTGCTCCCCCGGTAGTTCCGCCACTGTGGCCTTCCTATTTATATATTTATCTTTTTTCCCTATTAATATCATTGGAATCAACCATCATTTTACTGGTCAGGTATTGCTGGGATTTAATCCAGGGACCTTTGGGTGTCTGGTTCAATACCTTAACCATTTGGCCAGGTGAGCAGTCTGTAGGGTTGCTCCCTATATATTACCTGGCCTCTGCAGTCCCAGCCCAGCTGCTGCCTGATTAGTAGCAATCAGCCAATCAGGGTTGACTCTGCCCTATTTAAGGTCAGCCCTCCAAACACACTTTGCCAGAGCATTGTTTCCCAGACTAGCAGTGTGGCATTGGACCTAGCTAAGGGTTTCAGCTTTAGCCTCCTTGCCTTGTCCTGTCCTACCTTGAACCTTTCCTCCTTATCCTTCCTTGTTCTGTTTCTGCCTGGTCTTTCCCTCCCAGTTCTGTTCCAGTTCTACCTTTCACCCTGCCCTGACTTCACCTTGTACTGACATTGCCTTGCCTGTTCCTGATTCTTGACCCTGCCTTGTACTTTGTACCCCCTCATCTCACTCGTCCTCTCTCGCTATCCTGCTTTCCTGCTATCCACTCCAGTCCCCCTCCAGTCCCAATCTGCACTCTATCCCCAGTTTGATCTGATCTATGCCCGCACCGTCCTGTCCCATCCAGTCTGTATCCTGTCCTGTCCCCTGATCTATGCCCTCATCGTCTGGTCCTGACCTTCACCCGCTCCGTCCTGCTTCACTCTGCACCTGTTCCAGTTCGACTACGCCCTCGTCCCCCTGTTCCTGCCTTTCCCTTTATGTTCTGTGGACACATCCAGTCCCTGCCTAAAGGACTCTCCTTCTCCCTTCAGTCTCTGCAGCACCCCCTACCTAATCCTTGACACCAGGCCGGTGAAATACCAGCCAGGTGGCAACCCTAGGCCCCATAGAAGACCAGAAAATAAGATTTGCTGTAGCTCGTACAATGGGGAAGGATGGTGACAGAAGAAAGGTGGATGGGTGTTGCCTGGAACTGTCAGGGCTGCTGAGAGTTCCAACAATAGCTGAAAACCTTATTTATGAACATGGACCATTTTGCCCTCATAAGGTGCATTTTTATAAAGTTGGGGAATCTCATAAACTCTCCACCCGATAAGCCCATGTGTGGCCTCATATGATAAGGCCATCTTCCTATTGGTGCAATCGTTCCCAGAAAGTCTTCTTCAGCTCCTCATCCGCAGATGAATCATGATCTGCCCGACCTAGTACATCACACAATGACACTTTTATAGCTTGATATTTCCCCAAAATGACCAATATCCATAGCAAATGAATGTCAGTTGGGACTGAAGGAGGACCAAACTCATACCAGTCATTTGTTTTATATGATTATTAATATGTAAATGGTTTCCCTCTGGTCCTGTCTGATATCCATGATCTGTTGTTCAATAAAATTGGTCTCTGTATGGCCAACTTTATTTATGCCTAAAGTTTTGACATTTAAATCCTGTACTTGTATAAGAGAGAATAATTAGTTGCTTAAAGGGGTGGTTCCCCTTTGTAAATCAACTTTTTGTGCGTTATAGGATGGCCAATTCTAAGCAACTTTTCAATTGGTCTTCATTTTTTTTTTATAGTTTCTTTATTAGTTGCCCTTTTCTTCTGATTCTTTCCAGCTTTGAAATGGGGGTCACTGACCCCTTGTAAAAACAAATGCTCTGTAATACTGCAAATTTATTGTTATGGCTGCTTTTTATTTCTCATCTTTCTATTCAGGCCCTCTCCTATTCATATTCCAGTCTCTTGTTCAAATTAATGTATAGTTAGGGTAATGTGGACCCTAGCAACCAGATGAACTCACTGTTTATATCACAGCAGGATTCAGCTTAGTGAGGGAAAGGCAACAACTTTTAGAATATAAACTAACTAATACTGGTTTGCACTAATAAGCAGTGCAGAAATACATTTATTTATCAAGAATGACTTTTTTCCCATTAGAGAGGCTTTACCTTCCTCTGGATCAACTAGCAGTAAGGCAGGTTATATATAGACTTGAAAGCTTGAACTTCATAGACGTGTCTTTTTTTCAACCCAACTTACTGGGGATCATTTATAAAGTTTGTGCAGCGCATATTTATACGCAAATGGTTGTATTGCCCTTGTTTTTTCCTGAACGCTAAAATATTGCACTGCTCTGCCCGTCTTTTCGGGTTTTTGCGAATTCGTATTGTGAATAAATCTTCGCAAATGAGACGGAAGTTTGCACGAGCGCACGCAATGTGCGAGGTTGTTGTGCGCAGAAATAGCGTTGACAGTAACTAAAATTCTTTGCTAAACTGTTTTGCGAATATTTTCTCCGCCACCAAAGTTGTGGCATAATTCAGTCACAGAGTGTGCACATAAATATTGGCAATTTGCGAGTTTTTGACATATTTAAGAAAAACTCTTATAGACATTCGCATTGTGAAAAAAATGTTGCAATTCTTTTTGCGCACTCTTATTCGGCTTTATAAATATAACCATGCGCAGGGCAATTATATTCACTTTGCGAACCAATCTGCCCTCCTTGAAGTTTAAAAATGACCCCCACTATGTTACTATGTTGAAAACATTTAAAAGCATTGATAATGTGTCATGAATTTACATTTTGATACATTATTATCATTAGAATTACATTTTGCAAAACGGCTTATTGGGTGGAGTAGTTCCCCTTTAACGTATATCCCAGGTGGCCAACCTGTCCTCCAGATGTTCCTGGACCTCTAGCTCCCGGCACCTGCCATGGATATTGAGCAACAATGTTCAGGTTTTTTATTTTAACATATTTCATATTTTATCCTTTTCTCTGGTTCTTATCCCTGTGGTTTCCCTGTGCCTTTCATGCTCTGTCTCCTTTTATCAAGCAGCTGTTTTCGCATAAATCCAGCCTGCGCCCCCCCTCCCGAGCCATTCAGCACTTATTTATTATTTTCTCCAAATCACTGTAATTAGTTTATTACGCTGATATTAATGGAGCTTGTGGAGTGCGCGGGAGCTAATTGAAATGTTTGCCGTTCCTGATGGTTGTTGATTCTTGAGGATTAAAAAAATCCTTTTTATTTACCTTGCTATGGGCAGAGAGAGAGAGAGTGATATAATGCAACGTGCGGGAAAGGAGCCAGTTGCAGATTAGCTCTTTAATGAGTACGTCAACAAACCCCACTGCGGTAATAGCCTCCACTTTTTTCACATTTTATTCTTTATTTAATATTTAATATAATTATAAATGGGCTGTTTATCTAAAAAAAAAAAAGATTTTGGGAGGGAATTGGCTCCTTTTAGAATATGCAGAACGACAAAACATCATCTCCCATTGAGTCCACTGCATGGATAGGGCATGGCCCCATGGTGCCTATATAGCAAATCAGCCCCACTGTACAATCTGATCAAGGAGTTAATACAAGTACACAGCCATTCTATACATTTCGAGAGCAGTTATAAAAGTGTATAGTCCAATGTTCTCTGGTAAGACATTACTGTGCCTACAAATTAATAGGAAACAGGGCGTTACTTGTTCTTATTACCCCAAGAATTGTCTTTAGGGTGGCGCACATAGGATGGCACATGATGACTCTGAAAATTGTAGAAGTTGTTGATAGGAAGAGTTGATACAAGGACCTGTTATCCAGAATGCTCCGGACCTGGAGTTTTCCAGATAGGACCCTGATCGGATTCTTTTGCCTCCCATAAGAATTAATTATATCTTAGTCAGGAACAAGTCCTGTTTTATTATTACAGAGAAAAAGGACATCATTTTTAAATTGTCATTTTGCTGATTATGTATGAATATCCTGTAAACAGGGCTTAGTGATGTCATTGTTTATCATCAGCGCTTAGTGATGTCATGTCTGTGACGCGATTCACTAAAACTTGTTTATTCTAATAAATAAAATACCCCCTGTTGCAAAATATGAGGATGTTAGAAGTCACCTCGGAGTTCCATGACCTTCGGCCTTGTGCTTTTATATAATCATGGAACTCCTCGGTAACTTATAATATCCTTCTATTTTACAATAGGGGTTACTTTATTCACTGTGTAATGGAGTCTATATGGCATGACCTTTCTGGATAACAGATAATGAATCCCATTCCTGTAGTTGATATACAGTAGTTGATCTACTGGCTGCAGTAGGGTAATATGGCAATGGTTCCATCAATACCCTAGAGCTGTAATAAGAGCCACAGGTCACGTTATAAAAGAATCAAGACCCCATAAAGTCTTTTGCTGGGGAGGGGGGGGCACCGTAAGCAAAGGCAGCCTTGAGATCACTCCTCAGATCTTCCATTGTTGTAGAACAATCTATTTATGCAAATCCTACTTCAGTCATATAAATTAGGCAGGCGTCTGTGCAGTGCTGAATTTTTTAAGCATTAAACACTTTGTATACCAGACTAAAGAAAGGCCTTGGCTCCAGCCTCAGGGTTTTTGTAGGGCTTTATTTAGCCCCCGCCACATGCTGTTTATCAGTCAGATGGTATATGTCTCCTCTGCAGGGACAATAGGCCACACTGCTGCTTGCCCCATTGTGTTACCTGCCACATGTCTCTTGTGCCTTTTCCAAAGCCAGCTGCCAGCACAATCCTATTACACGCGGGATTCAGGAGGGACAGACCCAAGACTGTGACCATCTGCTCTCTTTTCCATTGAAAGGCTGTAGCCTCCTGGACTTCCAGCATTCAGCTGGCCCAAAGCACTCAGCGCCTGGGAAACAGACCCTTTCCCCCCTCCATACATTTAAAAGAAAAATCATCCCCAGTATTTAACTGAGAAGCACCATATCCATATTTTATAAGACTTGGATTGACTACAAGGGGGAAAGTTGCATTTGGGACAGGAGTTCATTTCATGCGTATCTGAGAAATGTATATAGGGCTCGATCGTAATCTTTTTTTTTTTTTTTTGGCAGCAGCATAGGAAACATGCAGGCTTTCGGAGGGGGGGGGAACAAAATTTAAAATTTTACCAGGCTCCTCAGTTACAAATTTCATAAATCAGTAGAAAAAAATGTGATATTGGGAAGAATTATAGTTAGTGTAAAAGTCCCAAAATAAAAAACTAAGTAGATTGGGACATAGAAGGGTTAAGGATAGGGGTGGGCGTGAACCAATCGGTGGTCAGTGTTTTAGTGGCTAGGACAGATCCCAGAATTTACCCCAAGGGCTTTGGGTCTCTAACTATACCACTGTGTCCAGTTACTAAATACAAATTGCCATAACTAGATATTACTGGGCCCCATAGCAAATTATTTTTCAGGCTCCCAAAATGTTTCGTGGTTGACTGGTTTATTGAAACTGTATACGAATTAGGGCCTCATGGAGCCCCTATACCTCCTGCCCCCCCCCCGCAGCTGCTGGGTCTGCTTCCTCTATAGTTGTGCCCCTGCAAATGATATAGTGAATAAAGTACTCCCTCTTGTAAATTGTAAGGATATTATAAGTTACTGAGGAGTTTCATGACCAATTCGGCCTCGTGTTTTTATACAGGTCATGAAACTTCAAGGTAACTTCTAATATCTTCATAATATCTTATTATTATTATTATTATTATTATTTATTATAATACACAAAATTCAGTGAGTCATGAGACAGAAATGACATCACTACTCACTGTTTATAACTAATGACATCAGAACTCACCATTAAGGATATCATTTACAAGATAGTCATGGCTTTTGTGTATTATATAGTGAATAAAGTACCCCCTCTTGTAAAATATAAGGATATTATAAGTTACCAAGAAGTTTCATGACCATTTAATGTTTTTATACAGGTCATGAAACTCCGAGGTAACTTCTAATATCCTCATATTTTACAACTGGGGGTACTTTATTTATTATATAATACACAAATTTCAGTGAGTCATGTGACAGAAATGACATCAGAACTCACCGTTTATAACTGATGACATCAGAACTCACGGTTTATAAGGATATCATTTACAAGATATTCATGGCTTTTGTGTATTATATACAAATACACCCAGAGACTAAAAGCTTGAGGCCCCGTAAAATAATATGGTCACCCTGCTGCCCATGACCATCACAACAGACCCCTAGGGGATACTGCATTACCTTCCTAGGAGCAGGAGATTCTGATATGACCCCATATTTACATCAGGGATATCCTCTCGCAAGGGCACTAAGTCCAATGCTGTCTGTAGGAGTTGCAGGGCCAGGGACAAAACTGACTGGTCATACAGTAGAACCCCCGTTTTATATTTTTCAGGGGACCAGAAAAAAATGGTGTAAAATCCAGGAAAATGTATTATGCCTAATATATAGGTGGGACCACAACACAACAATGTAAACAATGTAAAATTGAGGTTTTCACTGTATATCTAATAAAGGATTGTCCACCCAATAACTCTTCAGCTATAATGCTGTAAGTGACGAAAGTGGGAAAGTGTAAGAAGGAAATGAGACACCAGGAGGCTCATGGGAAACTGTTGCATCATTGTCTACCTATATTGCAGCATAGTCTGCTGTTTATTCAACTTCACCTGGCCCTGAGATAGTTACTATATACAGCATGAATGGCACCATAAATACAATGCTCATATCTGAACATGCACACAGTTATAATTATGCAGAAGATAAATTCACTGGGTTAAGGTTCTTATTTTACAGGAAGGACCAACTGCAAGAATTTAAACTGAAAGACACAAAAATGGCAGTGGATAGGGTAGATACAGTCATATGAAAAAGTTTGGGAACCCCTCTCAGCCTGCATAATAATTTACTCCACTTTCAACAGAAAAGATAACAGAGGTAGGTCTTTCATTTCCCAGGCGTTTTATGAACAAAGATTTTTAGTGAAGCAGTATTCAGTTGTATGAATTTAAATCAAAAGTGAAAAACTGTTTTTTGCAAAAATTTGGGTACCCTTGTAATTTTGCTAATTTGAATGCATGTAACTGCTCAATACTGATTACTGGCAATACCAAATTAGTTGGATTAGCTTGTTAAGCCTTGAACTTCAGCTCGTTAAGCCTTGAACTTCATAGGCAGGCGTGTCCAATCATGAGAAAAGGTATTTAAGGTGGTGAATTGCAAGTTGTGCTTCTGTTTGACTCTCCTCTGAGTGACAGCATGGGATCTTGTAATCAGGAAATGGAAGGCCACCGGCACAGTTGCTGTAAACCGCAGGTCTGGCAGGGCAAGAAAAATACAGGAGCAGGATGTGGAGGATTGTGAGACTGGTTACAGACAACCCAAAGATCACCTACAAAGACCTGCAAGAACATCTTGCTGCAGATGGTGTATCTGTGCACAATTTGCACAAAAGAACATCTATATGGCAGGGTGATGAAGCCCTTTCTGCACTCACGCCATAAATAGTTGCTTGTGGTATGCAAAAGCTCATTTAGACAAGCCACAGTCATTTTGGACTGACAAAAATTGAGTTATTTGGTCATAACAAAAAGCGCTTTGCATGGCGGAAGAAGAACACTGCATTCCAAGAAAAACATTTGCTACCTACTGTCAAATTTGGTGGAGGTTCCATCATGCTGTGGGGCTGTGTGGCTAGCTCAGGGACTGGGGCCCTTGTTAAAGTCGAGGGTCGGATGAATTCAACCCAATATCAACAAATTCTTCAGGATAATGTTCAAGCATCAGTCACAAAGTTGAAGTTACGCAGGGGTTGGATATTCCAACAAGACAATGACTCTAAGCATACTTGGAAATCTACAAAGGCATTTATGCAGAGGGAGAAGTACAATATTCTGGAATGGCCGTCACAGTCCTCAGACTTAAATATCATCGAAAATCTATGGGATGACTTGAAGCAGACTGTCCATGCTCGGCAGCCATCAAATTTAACTGAACTGGCAAAAGGAGGCTCAACTAAGTATTGATGTAATATCTCTGTTTGGGTGCCCAAATTTATGCACCTGTCTAATTTTGTTATGATGTATATTGTATAAATTTATGTCACTGCTGAAATTCTACTTTTTCCAGAAGGCATGTTATATATCAAAAAGAAGTTGCTACTTTAAAAGCTCAGCCAATGATAAACAAAACTCCAAAGAATTAGGAGGGGTTCCAAAACTTTTTCATATGATTCTGTATCTGCACCTTTAACCAACCAGAATGTTTCTCCTGTTTATTAGAGACGGGGTTGTTAATGTATGGTTCACTAGAGCTTCCATGCTGTTTAGGGACCACCATCTCTAAATCCAATAATTTGCTATACATACTTAGAGATTTTAGAAGTTTTATTTGCATAAAATCCAGATGTACTGCCAAACAGACCCTACTGTAGGCTGTCAGTCCACATGGGGGCTACCAAATAGCCAATCACAGCCCTTATTGGGTATCCCCTATGAACTTTTTCATGCTTGTGTTGCTACCCAACTTTTTTATATTTGAATTTGGCTCATGGATAAAAAAAAAAAAAGTTGGGGATCCCTGTTATACTAAGGTCCAATTCCTAGCAACTTTGGTCTTCATTATTTATATTTTTGCCTATTTGGGTTATTAGCCTTACCTTTATGCCTCTTTCCAGCTTTTCAATGGGGGCCACTGACTCCATCTAAAAACAAAAGCTCTGTAAAAATGTATTGTTATTGCTCCTTTTTTTGCTTTTATTCAAATCAGTGCACAGTTCCTAGGGTAATTTGGACCCCAACCACAGAGTCCCCTCCTCCAGACCCACTGCAGCTGCCACAAACCTACCCACCCATCCTCAGTGGGCCTGGACACACCGGGGTTTTCTCCTGGTCCCCTGCCAGCCCCAAAGTGATTTTTATACAGGGCCCAATAACTGCTTTTTATGTCACAGCCTTTGGGGTGGGTTACTTCTTTATGAATACCTGTTTGAAAGGTGCCACAATGTTCCTTGGGTACAAGCCAATGCAACGTTGTCATTGATATGCAGACCCATTGTAATTTACATAAAGAATCCTGAAGTGCATAGTTGCAGATGTCGGACTGAGATGGTTATAAATAATCCCTAAGGGCAGAGACACACACGCGAAGAATTGGGGAGATTAGTTGCCCAGCGACAAATCGCCTCTTCTTCAGGCAACTAATCTTCCTGAAAATCTCCCCAAAAAGCCTTCCCATTGGCTAGAATCTAAATCACTCGCAGGATGGCACCATTTTGTATTCCTAACACGAGGAAACTTTGAGCATCTTCGGAAAATGAAATGCTCCGAGTGCCACCCCTCCAGTGATTTTGATTTTAGCCGGCGGGAAGGTTGTTTGGGGGGATTAGGTGCCTGAAGAAGAGTCGATTTGTCACCAGGCAACTAAATCTCCCCGACTCTTCGCGTGTGTCTCTGCTCTAAAATTGTATATACCTCTATGTTCTGAGACCTTCCCCTGGGAACTAAAATATACAGAGCCTATAAACCTTTCTCAGTTGTATTTCATGGAAAGAGACATGACATATAAGAGCAGGATTCCATAGACTGTGAATTTATAGTGTGGTCCTGCAGAATTTAGAATAGTGTGAGTGGAAGATAGAAGCTATAGTAGGGTGAAATAATGTTTACAGTACCAGTGGAGATAATAGCCTCTAGGAAGGGACTGTAGTTGTGGGATTGCAAGTATCCTCGATTCGTATGATTTTCGGACCGTGTGTGGAGTGTCCCGACATTTGTTGTGCCATGCCGATCGGTCGTTTAGTCGATCGGACAGGTTAGAAGATTTCTGTCGGCTGGCGATAATATCTCTGCATGTATTGCCGATCTGACGATTTTCAGTGGGAGACATAAACTTTCGTACGATTGCTGTAGAGGCAGAACATCGGCTGATCTGTTCTTTTACTACTTTATTTGATCTGAAAGGTTAGTGCAGGTCGGGAGATTGGGACCTCCAATCGTTCGTCGATATAGCAGGTGAATCTGCACGTCTATGGCCAGTTTATAGTCTCAGAGAAGGGATTGTTGCTGTAGGAAAGCAGGTATAGTAGGGAGAGATGGTGTCTATAGTAACAGTGGGATAATAGTCTCTGGGAAGGGACTGTGGTTGTGGGATAGCAGGTATAGTAGGAAGAGATGGTGCCTATAGTAACAGTGGGATAATAGTCTCTGGGAAGGGACTGTGGCTGTGGGATAGCAGGTATAGTAGTGAGAGATGGTGTCTATAGTAACAGTGGGATAATAGTCTCTGGGAAGGGACTGTGACTGTGGGATAGCAGGTATAGTAGGGAGAGATGGTGCCTATAGTAACAGTGGATAATAGTCTCTGGGAAGGGACTGTGGCTGTGGCATAGCAGGTATAGTAGAGAGAGATGGTGCCTATAGTAACAGTGGGATAATAGTCTCTGGGAAGGGACTGTGGCTGTGGCATACCCGGTATAGTAGGGAGAGATGGTGCCTATAGTAACAGTGAGATAATAGTCTCTGGGAAGGGACTGTGGCTGTGGCATAGCAGGTATAGTAGAGAGAGATGGTGCCTATAGTAACAGTGGGATAATAGTCTCTGGGAAGGGACTGTGGCTGTGGCATAGCCGGTATAGTAGGGAGAGATGGTGCCTATAGTAACAGTGAGATAATAGTCTCTGGGAAGGGAGTGTGACTGTGGGATAGCAGGTATAGTAGGGAGAGATGGTGCCTATAGTAACAGTGGGATAATAGTCTCTGGGAAGGGACTGTGACTGTGGGATAGCAGGTATAGTAGGGAGAGATGGTGCCTATAGTAACAGTGGGATAATAGTCTCTGGGAAGGGACTGTGGCTGTGGGATAGCAGGTATAGTAGGGAGATATGGTGCCTGTAGGACAGAAAGGTGACACTTCAAATAAGAGCTGCACAGCAATCTTCCATTCATTTCTAAAAGTACAACTCCCAGCACACAGCTGGGGTGCTGGGAATTATACTTCAAAATAAGCTGAACAGCCATTGGTTGGATAGGCCTATTTAATATTATTTAACTAATACCACTACACCACAGGGAGAAATATATTTTATTAGTAGTAGTAGTAGTAGTAGTAGTCGTAGTATCATTATTGTATCATTACATTTTAAAGTACAGTCCTCTGCAAGTTGTTGGTTCCCAATGCTGATATTTTTTTTTGCCTCAGAT
This sequence comes from Xenopus petersii, assembly GCA_038501925.1. Taxonomy (NCBI): domain Eukaryota; kingdom Metazoa; phylum Chordata; class Amphibia; order Anura; family Pipidae; genus Xenopus; species Xenopus petersii. Next base: position 95,647,986 of record CM076688.1, on the reverse strand, counting down.
ATCAACCCACTGACAAATCCTGATCTTGTCCTGTGAGCTATGCCTACACTTGCTTACACTCTGCAAATAGACTAATTTGGCTCTAGTTCATAAATTCAGGCATTAAAAGACGCATAGCCCTCATCAAACAGTGAAGTGGCCCTTCAGCTTGCCACCTGCCCTACTGACATCAGACATATGATGAACACGCAATGTGACAGCAAGTGAAGGACAAGTCCCCAGGAAATGGAACCCATGTGTTTAAACAGAAGCCTGAAATCATTATTTACACAGCAGAGCAAATATCTATGTCATTTAGCTGCCGTGTTCTACAGAGCAGATGCTGCAGGGCACGCAGAGCCTGATGGTGCTAACATTTGGATGCTACAACAGCTTCATCTTGGGCCAAGAGAGAGCGGATTAATCTGTGTCCCAGAGGCAGCGCATCCAGAACTCCTGCTTTTTCTAAACCCCCAATAAGTTGTACCTAATAGCAGCATCAGATGTACAGATGTTCACCAGCCATGTTACTGGTATATCATTTCCCCGGCAGGTTGGTACCTAACATGGTGGCAGTCCTAAACTCCATGTATAGTGGGGCCTGATGATGAAGTTGTACAAAACGTTAGAGATAGCATAATAGTGTAATAGGACAAGAAGGCTGCAACAGAACATGATGGCTGTAGCTGTATCCACACGACTGCTATAGGCAGCAAGCCACCCACTATACCCTTCCCAGAGACTATTATCCCACTGTTACTATAGGCACCATCTCTCCCTACTATACCTGCTATCCCACAGTCCCAGTTCCTTTCCAAAGACTATTATCCCACTGTTACTATAGCCACCATCTCTCCCTACTATACCTGCTATCCCACAGTCACAGTCCCTTCCCTGAGACTATTATCCCACTGTTACTATAGGCACCATCTCTCCCTACTATCCCTGCTATCCCACAGTCACAGCCCTTTCCTAGAGACTATTATCCCCACTGTTACTATAGGCACCATCTCTCCCTACTATACCTGCTATCCCACAGTTACAGTCCCTTCCCAGAGACTATTATCCCACTGTTACTATAGGCACCATCTCTCCCTACTATACCTGCTATCCCACAGTCACACTCCCTTCCCAGAGACTATTATCCCACTGTTACTATAGGCACCATCTCTCCCTACTATACCTGCTATCCCACAGTCACACTCCCTTCCCAGAGACTATTATCCCACTGTTACTATAGGCACCATCTCTCCCTACTATACCTGCTATCCCACAGTCCCAGTTCCTTTCCAAAGACTATTATCCCACTGTTACTATAGCCACCATCTCTCCCTACTATACCTGCAATCCCACAGTCACAGTCCCTTCCCTGAGACTATTATCCCACTGTTACTATAGGCACCATCTCTCCCTACTATCCCTGCTATCCCACAGTCACAGCCCTTTCCTAGAGACTATTATCCCCACTGTTACTATAGGCACCATCTCTCCCTACTATACCTGCTATCCCACAGTTACAGTCCCTTCCCAGAGACTATTATCCCACTGTTACTATAGGCACCATCTCTCCCTACTATACCTGCTATCCCACAGTCACACTCCCTTCCCAGAGACTATTATCCCACTGTTACTATAGGCACCATCTCTCCCTACTATACCTGCTATCCCACAGTCACAGTCCCTTCCCAGAGAGTATTATCCCACTGCTACTATAGGCACTCTCTCCCTACTATACCTGCTATCCCACAGTCACAATTCTGCCCAAAGTCTTTATCCCCTTGCTGTTACAGTCACTGTGGAACTCCCTGCACACTGATTATATGGTGCATTATTGAAATGTGCAACTATCCCCCCCTACACCTTGTGTTCTGCAGGCCCTGGGGCATGTGCACTTGTTTGGAGGTCCAAGTTCTTAAGAGACTTGCCACCTCACCCAATGGCTAATTAGCAACTCATTTAGAAGCATTCTGCATGACAATATGGAAAGTACAGTGGCCAGTAGCTTGCATGTAAATGAATAACCTGTTTAGTTGTGCAGTTTGTGAATGTAATGTGTTTAAGTGCAAAGAGCTGATGGGGCAACAATAGTTTTAGGCCATTTCTAGTTTTTTTATGATGTTATTAAACCCACACTGTGTATTCTATGTATATGTTGGAGTACCTTATTTATTGGGTAAGTATGCTAAACTGTAACTTGTGCAGCATTGACATGTAAGTGCCTGCTGGCATCTGGGTTCATGTCACTCTACTGGTTGTTAGAGAGGAGGAGGTGACTACTGGAGAGGAGTAGGAGGGCCCAGCTTGAGTAAGGAGGAGGAGAAGGCAGCACCCTTCCCCCTCCCTCTTCCCTTGATTGGGTCCCAGCCCCCTCTCTTCTATCCCCACAGTCACTTCCAGCTCCTGCAGCGGCCCTTTAACCTTCTGTGTATTGCAGCAACATCAAGATTATATTCATTTTACTGGGGATTTGTGTGACATTGTGGCTTTGCATTTGCTTTGGATAGAATGGTTGGGATTCCAGGACCCTATCAGTGTGAGTACTGCCTATCTTTCTTACCCATTTTTACAAAGACTCTTCTCCATGGCTTTCAGTAGCAGCATCTTGGCTGTATCCCTGCTGTTCTGTATGGCGGAGCAGATAGTTATCTAGAAGTGTTCTTTTGTGCTGGCTGTGCAGTAAGTGAATGGTTAAACTCCAATGGTGGGGGGTGATTTGCTGTCTGGCATTTACTCCTAGGGTACTAATGGTACATTGTTTCATTATCTGATGAGGTTGATTTTTGTGCTTTAAATGACTGATTGGGGATGTACAAGGGTTAATGCTAGTGCTGCATTGGTACCTGCTGGCATTATGGGTATTGTATGCTGGTATTTATTTGCTACTCTCTGTGCTTGATATTGGTAAGACGACTACTGTTTGGTCAGTCCCCTTGGCCAAAGAGCTTACAGTTTGGGTTAAAAACCCTTATAAGGCAACCTGTGGCCCTGGTTCAGCTCAGTAACACTGAGAGGGCTGCAAGTTGCTCTTCATGTGTCTAGAACGTGAGTTTTGTTTTAGTGGGGTGGAGGGATTATTTTCCTGTGTAAAGGAATCCTTTCTGGTTCTGAGTTGGTTAATTCATTGAATTAGTCTCCTGATCTGGGGAAAGTCTGACATGGGGGTTACTATGGGAAGGATTTTCCCCTCTGCCACTGAGAGGGTTAAACTTAAGACAGGGTACCTCTATACGCTGATACATACAGTATCCATTTCCAATTTCACATCCTTCAGTAAAAAAATTACAGTATAGGCAACATTGTTACTTTCCTGTGCAACACTGGTATTTATTTTGTTTAAATCTATGATCTTGCATAGTAGTTTATAGTTAGTATATGGACTTACCTATATCTAGGCAGTATAGCTATAGCTCTCCAACCTGCCGCCAGCTGTGAATCTGAACGACTCCTACGATACACTGATACATGTGCTTCAATGACCGCTGCAAGGTAAACCAAATTGTTACAAATTGGATGGATATGGTTAAAACGTATGTTTTTAGTTTTTCATATTTGGGAAAGCACTTCCTGATGGAATAAGGGTTGTACTGTGCAGGGCAAATCGGCTAGTGAGATTGATAGCTTCCCGCATCACGACTTTTAAAGTTATTTATTAAAGATTATTATTCTATATTTCCATTTCCAACCCAGGATATTTTAAAAGATGACACCTATCTACTGTATAGGCTTCTGCCACCCAGCTATATTGAATGTTGGTGAGGCCAATGTCCTTTAATATGTCCTTTTAAAAATATGGCGAAATGGCATCTATAAATGTGCATTATAAAGCTCTAGGGTAGCTGGTGATTGAGACGTGAGCAAAAATAAACCCTGTCTCTTGGATTTGGCCACCTGTGGCTTGGTTGTTGTAATACATCTCCCAGCATCCCTAGTTAAGCCTAAACTATAATGGTAGGGTTAATAAATAGTTAAAGACATCCAGAAACAGTTTCTTCTGCAGTCCTCCAGCAGCTGTATTGGAATGCTGAAAGTTTTCTCTTTCAATATAATGAGGATGAAAAATGTGGCGCCTTCTGGGATCCATCATGGAGACCCTTGTACAAAAGCTGGATCCCCCTGCATCTTTTTGTAGTTGTTTGGCCCAAGGTTTCTGGCCTCCTCCGTGGAGGGAAATTATTGGTGTGTCAGACTCCACAGAGCCAGACAGTCTCGCAGAACAGCTGCTACAGATTATATTCTTAGACTTTATTGATTAGATTCTGCTCTTGGAAACAGACCGATCTGCCCTGTTTATAAACAGACCACATTCAAGGGCCCAGAGTTGGGCTGTGTGATGGGAGCGAATAGATGGAACATTTGTAATTGTGTCAGTATGTTTGTACAGAAATACAGCTCTCTGTGTGACTGGTGTGTAATGTACTCTGAACTTTTATATAAAGATATGTTTGCTGTATATAAATGTCCCTGGAAATAGTATGTTGGGCCATGGGAAGGCTTTATATACTGTAATACACACCAGCCCTGAATAACCTGTAAAATATATCCTTATAAAGGCTGCTCAGTGATGTCATAAGTTATTAATAGTGCTTAGTGATATCACTTGTGTCACATGACGTGCTAAAACATTTCAGTTGTAACACAAAAAAGTCCTCCTACTTTATAATATAAGGATATTATAAGTTATCATCAAAGTTCCCTGACCTGTATAACTCAGCCTGCAGCCTTTTGCCTTTAAATGGTCATAGAGCTCCTCAGTGACTTCTAATATCCTTATAATTTACAGTAGGGGGTACATTATCCCTTATAATACATGAGTTATAGTCATAGTTCCCTGTATAATTCAGCCTGCAGCCGTGTGCCTTTATATGGTCACAGAACTCCTTAGTGAATTCTAATATCCTTATAATTTACAGTAGGGGGAACATTATCTCTTATACTACATGAGTGATACTCAGAGTTCCCTGTATAACTCAACCTGCAGCCTTGTGCCTTTATATGGCCACAGAACTCCTCAGTGACTTCTAATATCCTTATAATTTACAGTAGGGGTAAATTATCCTTTATAATACATGATTGAAAGAGTTCCCTGTATAACTCAGCCTGCAGCCTTTTGCCTTTATATGGTCATAGAGCTCCTCAGTGACTTCTAATATCCTTATAATTTACAGTAGGGGGTACATTATCCCTTATAATACATGAGTTATAGTCATAGTTCCCTGTATAACTCAGCCTGCAGCCTTGTGCCTTCATATTGTCACAGAACTCCTCAATGACTTCTAATATCCTTATAATTTACAGTAGGGGTACATTATCCCTTATAATACATGAGTTATATTCAAAGTTCCCTGTATAATTTAGCCTGCAGCCTTGTGCCTTTATATTGTCACAGAACTCCTTAGTGAATTCTAATATCCTTATAATTTACAGTAGGGGGTACATTATCTCTTATAATACATGAGTGATACTCAGAGTTCCCTGTATAACTCAGTCTGCAGCCTTGTGCCTTTATATGGTCACATAACTCTTCAGTGACTTCTAATATCCTTATAATTTATAGTAAGGGGTACATTATCCTTTATAATACATGAGTGAAAGAGTTCCCTGTATAACTCAGCCTGCAGCCTTTTGCCTTTATATGGTCACAGAACTCCCCATTATCTTCTAATATGTTTATAATTTACAGTAAGGGGAGACTGCAGTCTTGTGAGTGTTGAACAGAGTACTTTGGCAGGTATGTAAGAACATAATGAGCTCATAGATGTTAATGGAATATTTTTCTTAAGAATTCTTACTTTGTTCAGATAATCATGAAAAATGTTTTGAGACCCCAACTTCCAAAATCCTTTCCTATTTATAATATATTCCATCAGTGTAACTGTAGTGGGTGTGTGTCACGTCAGGGACTGCTGTCTACTAATGGTTATCATATGGGTATTGCATGACTGAAAGATTTTCTGTTTGCATCCAATGGGATTGGCCCCTCAACGATTTCCTACAGAGTACTGGAATAAGCTGGCCATACATGGTCCCTTCAGACCAAGTTGGCCTGTGTATGGGGCCTGTTAATTGGCTGAAGAGTGGCTGGATATCTCTGAGGCGAAGACTGAATTATTGAGGCCAGGTTAAAACTGCCTATATTGGATCCATTACACAGATTTGGCAGTTTATCTGCTGTGCATGGGGGCTTCCGACGGGTCTCCCAGATCGATATCAGGCCAAGAATCAGGCAGATATCGATCAGGCAGGTTTGAATTTTCATGCTAATGAGGACCGCATTGGCTAGTTGATGTGGTCCTACAACCTGTTGGCGCCCATTGCCATCTTTATAATCCTATCTTTTGGCCCTAGGGCTGAACAATCAGATTAAACCAATATTGCCTGCTTGGGGAAAGATCCGCTCGTTTGGCGACCTCGCCAAACAAACAAATCTTATTGTCTTCTTATAGTCTGCTGCCTAGTCGTCATGGCGGGTCTTCATTAGCCTGCATTATGACCTCAATAATGGGTGGCCAAACTGGGCAAAAGCTTAATTTGTTAACCTCTCTAACTGAGCAGGTGTTTACAGTATGTATGTTCTGCAGAAAGCACCCAAGATACAACCACCAGTAAAGTTTCTCATTGATTGGTTGTTCCACAAACAAGTAACGCTACGTGTGTGCGTTATGGGAAACTTTGTGTAGAAGAACTTTGCATATAGGGCCAATTTAGTATATAGATCTATGTCTTTGAAGATCTTTGTGTCACAAGTGAGAGCTTTTAAGATGCTGCCCTAAGGAGAAGACTGACACCTAGGTTGGAGAACCATAAACAGATGTCGCATACATATGGTTTTTCACTTTTGGGAGTCTACAGTTTCTCGTGGGGACATGTAATAGTCAGGCAATCTGTTGCTTCTCACATCAAGCAGCCTGGCTGCCCTGTGCATAGCGAGAGCCCCTCTGGCCCACAGTACTCAGTGTTACAGAGGATCATTCTGTTAAATGATTTGCTGCTATTATAGGTTGATGCATTTATAACGGGGAATATAGTCCGTAACAGAACTATAACCGCTGGGGCTCGGGTGCAGGCAGAGCACCCCCACACACACACTTGATTCATTTTTCAGCACGTATTCGCACTGGCACAATCGTCCGGAGGGCCCCAAGGGGGTGCGGGTCCAGGTGTCCAGGAATCTGTCACTGAAAATAGTTACTGCAATGCAACAGGGGCCCTGCAAATGTTTCAGATCTCGAGGTCTCTAGTTTAACACTCCTTCTAGGTATCTCACCTGTAACACTTATATGCTGGCTGCCTGGCACAAATGGCATAGATGTGAGTTTTTGTATGGCCAGTTTAGGCTAATCGCACACTGGTGCGGTGGTAAAAAAGTATGTGTTTTTGTGCTGAAATCCACTGTGTGTGCTGTGAGGCTGATGTTGTGCCTGTTACTGCACACGTATACAGTGAATGGAAGGCAGCGACCCATGTGCCATTAGCCTTACAATCAAACACAGGTTGTTTGCTGTATTAAGAGTACACTGCAGCATTCCCACACATGCAGACATTTCCATACAGTGGTGTTATTATAGAGGAAACAGACCTCATGGCTTTGGGGGAATAGGGGCCCAGTTAGGTCCTGCAACTCCACTATCTGACTGTACTGATGGGCACCCAAGCAGGCTGGTAACGGTGGTGTGGTCCATGAATGTAACGTTACCATGCTGTTTCCATATCTTATTCCACTTAAGGAAACAATTAAACATTTTCTCCTCGTTTGCTGAAAATGACATGTATTTCAGATTCCAACAATATACTGCCAATAATTACATTTTTACAATTTACAAAAAGTTTATAAATAAGTTTATTATGTAGAACTGATGTTCAGCATTTCTAATATTTAGCCATTTACAGTATTATCCATTTTGTTCTTATTTGTCTTTAAATTGTGCCCCTCTTCAATTGAATATATAAAATAACATGTGGATCCTAGGATCTGAATAAAGCAGGGCAGGACGGCTGCTTACAATGGGTATCAGATAGGATCTGTGTCACTGTGACAGAATGATCTTTTATAAAGATGGCTAGAATCTCAACCATAAAGCAGGTCAGGACTGTTAATTACAATGTGTATCAATATAGGATCTGTGTCACTGTGATAGATACAGAACACATATTAGGACATCGTCAGAGGAAATCAATGTCCTGTATGCGATCTCCTATACTAGAGGAATGCAACGTTGCCTGCTTTTCCACTCACATTTCCTCGGCCATCCGTCCTGGGTCCTAGCTTCTCCTTCCTCAGCCGTCAGCCGTAGCTCGAATTTGACTGCTGCAATTAAAAAAACCTAAAACACCTATTGGCTAAAAGGAATGGCAAGAACAAGTAACTATAATCAGGGCACAGGGCCGAATATGCTCACCCTGAGGAGTGAGGAGCAAGAGCTGACGACTGAAGAGGGAGAAGCTAGGACCCAGAACAGATGGCTGAGGAAGGAGGAGTAAGGAATGAGGACCCAGGATGGATGGCTGACGAGGGAGGAGGTATATCAGATAGAATCTGTGTCACTGTGACAGAATGCTCTGTTATAAAGATAGCTAGAATCTCAGCCATAAAGCAGGACAGGACTGCTGCTTACAATAGTTATCAGATAGGATCTGTGTCACTGTGACAGAATGCTCTGTTATAAAGATAGCTAGAATCTCAGCCATAAAGCAGGACAGGACTGCTACTTTGTGAGAGGAAGGAAGGAAACAGATATTTGATTACATATTCTATATCTCTTTACAAAAGGAATCATGGTGTAAGTTACAGAAATTTGCCAAAACTAAAAGTGTGACATTAAACATTGTCTCATGAACAAAACTGGATGACAAATTATTTTGGGAGTGTGTGCCTTAAACGGTTAATGATGGAAAGGGGATGTTTAGATTTACACCAGTATGTGCTTAGGCATAGACTATGAACTGATGAACTCTCTGTATACATTTGTCTGTGTATACATGCCGTACAAAGAGAAGTCTCTGCCTTTCTGTGTCAGTGGAACTTGCTGACAAGCAGTGATGAAGCTGGTTCTACATGTCAAAGCCTCTGGGTGTGTGAATGGCCAGGTGTGCAGTGTGAACAGCCAGGTGTGCTCTATTCATGTTGCACCTGGTCTGCCCTATACCCCTCCCCCTTCTCAATTGTATATAGGAGTCTAGTGGTTATGGGAAGGGAGGTTTAACTGTTGGTTTGAAGAGGGGTATGTACACATATCACAATACTTACATTTATTTTATACTGTTTCAGTACTTTATTCACACAGAATCCTCTGCTACATATCAGTTTTTACTTGCTCTGGGCCTTTATCCAGATAGTGGCCATTAATACGCCTCATGGCGTGTTTCTGCCATGAGGCAAGATAAGCACCTTCCCTCGGGTGGTAGTTCCCCAGAAGTTACCAGGGCGGCAAAAGCCACTCCTGGTAACTTTAAGAACCGAATTTCCTGTTATTAAACCAGAAATTCTGGTTTTCTAGCGCAATTTCGCTGTATGCATTAGCGATGCAGCCACCACTGGACCCCGTTGGCGATCTAAAGGTAAGTGCGATGGGAGGGTGGCATTCCACACACCGACTCAGGCAGCATTAATACATGAAACGCGTCTGACTACCTGTCCTGTTTTCCAAATAAGGAAAATTAGGATTCCCCAAGATTGACATGGTGATTGGCCAATTGCTGATTGCTACATCATAGCCCCGCCCCTGGTGCCATCAGACCCCCCCCCATATGTAATTGACACGCCCATGTAATGTTACGGGCCCTTCTCCCGCCCAGAGTTAGCACTGGGGAAAGGTGGAAACCCTAGTGTGGCCCCAGCCTTAGGTAGCAATAGGGGGGGGGGAGAAATTTGGTTAACTTTAAAGGGGTGGTTCATCATTATTAGCAGAGGTATTTTATAAAATGGCTAATTCTAAGCAACTTTTCATTTGGACTATATTTTTATTTTGTGGCATTTTTTAATTACTTGCCTTTTTCTTCTGACTCTTTCCAGCTTTCAAATTGGGGTCACTGACCCCATCTAAAAACAAATGCTCTGTAAGGCCACACAGTTATTGTTATTGCTATTTTTCACTACTTATCTTTCTATTCAGACCTTCTCCTATTCATATTCCAGTCTCTTATTCAAATCAGTGCATTGTAGTTAGGATCTTTTGGACCCTAGGAATGCCTGATCACTGTCAATATCTGTTCACTTTTATACCTGAGGTGGCAAACTTTACTTATTGCTCTTAATGAATTGCAAGTTATTATAAGCTTTGTATTTTCCGACTGTTCTGGCTAAATAAGCGTTGGAAAATGAACCAGCTTTGTGATTTATATGTTACCAGCTCGCTCAGCTGGATGATAAAACATTTCCCTTTGTGGAATTTGAAGCCATTGTGCAGTTAATGGCCCCCTCCCAGAGTCCTTTGCATCAAGCTGCCTATTAGCCAACTTTCTGATGGGCTCCCAGAACACAAAGATGTCCCTCTGTTCCTGCCTTTCAGTGGCAAATCAAGGCTGAGCGATGCATTAGGCTTGTGATGACAACTCCTTCAGCTTGCTGTGAGGTATATTTATATAAGTACAGTTGTTGGTTGGAGTCCCACCATAAGACAGAAAGTACCTGCATTAATAAACTGTTTAACTATTGAATGAATTGCTGTGAGTACATGGCTTCCATCTCTCATTTCACAGATAGACGTATGGAAACACAAAGCTTGCAGAATAATACAGATGGAAGCTGTGATTCTGTTGCAGAATACTAATATTTTCTAATTATTGTGGTTTACCTCGGCTGGTCTGATTTCTGTCAAAATATACTGCAGTGTATGTGCATCTCGATTAAAAGGAATATTGTTATAATTTCATATTAGATGGTGTTGTTCCAAATAGATAAGGGTTCAGGTAGAACAGGTACCTGTCTGGCTGTTGCATTGCAGGATGAGGGGGTATGTCCTATTAAGCTGGCTATACACTTGAATATCTGTTCTGGATCTTGCCCAATTTTGCCTTTATGTTTGCTTCCTGGCCTGTGTTTCACTGGCCCAGCTGGTAAAATACCTGCCAAGACTGGGGCAAGTATTATAATTCTACCACAATATCCCTGATTGTACTGCCTCAAGCCCACCCCCAGTCTGCCCAAATCCCACCTCTCTGCTCCACTCCATCCCCTTTAAAAGTGCCTTCTCTATCCACCTCAGCCATTGACATCATAGCTCACCCATGCTCCTATATTATTGGTCAGTAAGGCCCCAACAAAAATCCAGATGGCCACCTATTTGCTGGGCCACCGGTAATAGACCCTAGGGGAGCACCAAGTGGTACTTAAATAACAGCTAAGGGTAATAGTGCCATGATGCAGGGCCCCATAGATGTAAATTGTCTGAGCCTTTCACTGAAGTAGCCCCATTGCCCTAAAGACAGTGTCGGACTGGGACACCAGGGGCCCACCCAAAAACCTTAGACCAGGGGCCACTCTCAGTACTATTATTCTCCATCTCCTCAATCAACCTCTATTCTCCTAGTCTGTTTTCTTTGCATACTATAATCTGTTATTCCATCTATTTAGCTTCTTTGTTCTCATAGAAATACGGAATAGCCATGAAATAGGCCAAAAGTTTAGCAGCATGAGGGCCCACTGACACCTTGGCCCACCGGGAGTTTTCCAGGTATCCCGGTGGGCCAGTCCGACACTGCCTAAAGATAATGGCACACAAAATTATCTGATGCCTGTTTGATTTCTAGCTCGCAGTAGGTGGCCCGTGGTGGGTCAATGCAGTTACCTTATTGATCAGACATTTAGAAACTTTACAAATTAATTACTGAGTGGTAATTGCCAGACCAATGGGTTTCAGGGAGGTCATTTGAAAAGAACTTTTCAGCATTTTGCTGCCCACCCAAGGGCTAAAAATAGCCCAGGTGGCAAAATGCTCTGTAGCTTTAGGGACGGCACACAGTAAGATTAGTCACTGGTGGTTAAATCTCGCCTACCGCCAGTCACAACTCTGAGGCTTTCCATAGTATAACATTAATATAGGCGCCATTATTTGCTGGGATGTTATACTATGGAAAGTATTTTTCTCTAGATCTGTCAGCCGCGTTGGCAGGTCCGGACTGAGAATTAAAATAGGCCCTGACATTTCAGGTACACAGAGGCCCAAACAGCCTCCACCAGCCCACTAAATACTGACTTTCTATGGCACCTTATAGCAGCCCCTCTGGCATTTGCCAGAACCCACAGATTGCCAGTCCGGGCCTGCGCGTTAGTATAGATTTAACTGTGGGCAACAAATCTCTCTGTGTGCCATGACCCTTGAGGGCCCTAGATCATGCTACTTTAGAATTGTTCTGCCTGCCATTTGTAAAGACATCAGAAAGTGAGAAAGTTCTTGTAGCCATCAGAATGAATGGCTGAATCCTACAAACATATGTCTGTTTTGCAGGAATCTGTCTCTCCTTAATTCCCATACAGATTTACAGTGTGTGTGACTTTGTACAGAGACTAGTGCCCCCAGCCCCCACCCTTCTAGTTCTAGAGTAATGACATGCTGTGTTAGAGGTGGGTGGCTGACTTCCTTGTTAAAATGAATTGCTCCGGGCTACACAGTCTCCATCAGACATTCTGGAGCCAGAGCTATGGAATGTACAGAAACCTCACACTTTGTCCTGCTCTGTTCTGGGGGGTCCACTAGAAGCTGGAGACTGTGTAACTCTGGGTCAATTCAGGGTACATTTCCACCTGGTGTCTACTGCCCCAACAGAGGCTTCCATCTGATATTATTTTAATTAAAGGGATAATATCCCATTCATCCCTTTTGACAATATTGTTTTCTCGAAAATCTAGCATCATTATGCCAGACACTAAATGCTGCTACTGTCATATCATTTAAGCTACGGTAGTACACTGCTGCAAAACCTGCAGCCCTTAGTAATGTTCAAATTATATACAAATACCTCCCGACTGTCCCGTTTTCCTGTGAGACAGTCCCGGTTTTGACAGTTCAGCACGCAGTCCCGGGTTTCTTAATAAAATATCATCTCCTGCACTGACGCCAGAAAAAGATACGTTTCTGAAAATTAATTCAAATAAGAGGCTTTCTGGCAGAGAGCCCAGAACACTCAGCAGCTGTACTTGGATATTTTTGTTCCAATTTAAGATACGCAAAGATACAGTTGTAACTATTTAGGATAAGCAGGTCTCAACTTTTTGTCCCTCTTTCCATTTTTTGAATGCTGGGAGGTATGAACTATTGTGTTGTGCAAGCAGCGTCGGACTGGGCCTTCTAATATCTAGCCAAAAAATGGCTGGAGATAGGGCTGAATGTTACAGCTGTTATATAGGATTATAGTGGAAATAACACAGGAGTGTTGGGGGTTGTTCATGGCTGGTGCTTTCAGTGCCTGGGAGATGTTCTGGTATACTGACAGTATTTCCCAGTACAGTTTTTAAGGGAGAGAATTCCATGCCTTCACAGTGTCATTCATCCGTGACAAGTTATTTGGAGGCAAATTAATTGCCGAGGACCATGTGTTTTCTTTTTCCTTGTCTCATTACCTTTATCTGCATTATGGATAGTTCTGCCCATGGCAAGGAGAGAGGAATGCTTAAATGGAGTCTGCTGCCCCTAACATTTTCTTACTATCTACGTTCTAGTGTAAGCTGCTAACGGCTCTGCCTTATTAGGGCAAGTGTTATTCCTCCTATAAATAATATCTTTATCTGAGAAAGATATAATGTTCTGTGTATTGCAAAAATTCCTTGTGGTCGCCATGGAGACCAGTACAGTGCTGCTCAGTAGGAAGAGAAAACACTCCACTGCAGAATTCTGTGTGTGTGTGTATATATATATATATATGTATATATATATATATATATATATATATATATATATATATATATATATATATATATATATATATTACACAAAAGCTATGAATATCTTAGAGGAGGTACTTTATTCACTATATATATATATATATATATATATATAAGTCAATTTAGGACCGGTGCACATGGTAAATAAATGCCTGTGTGCTGGTTCAAAAACAATAATATTAATAACCAACAAAGAAACCGCACCAAACAGGACTTTACATAGTGTCTAATATCAAAAATGTATTTTCAACGTTTCGGCTCTACATCTTGAGCCGTCTTCAGGAATGGCTCAAAGATCCTGACGACGGCTCAAGATGTAGAGCCGAAACGTTGAAAATAAATTTTTGATATTTTGACACTATGTAAAGTCCTGAAGTCCTGTTTGGTGCGGTTTCTTTGTTGGTTTTATATATATTTATATATATAAATGTAGCAAAAAAGGTTGGATTACATCAGGTTTATTTGATCCAACGTTTCAGCTCCATCTTGGAGCCTTCGACAGCCTTCTTTCCCCGACGAAGGCTCAGAAATGGAGCTGAAACGTTGGATCAAATAAACCTGATGTAATCTAACCTTTTTTGCTGTTTGCTACATTTTTCTTGGCGTGCCGTCATCTGCTGGGATATATGATACATTGAATATTGATATCCAACACGATGCTGGGTCTGTTGGAGTCCTATTCCCCCCACCAGATTACAAAGAGCTGTGTTCTGTGGAACCTCAAGCATCTGTTTATTATTTGGGGCAGGGGCACTTTAATCCTTGTAGTGAGTGACAGGAAACAGGAGCAAGTCTGCCCCCCAGGTCCTGGTAAGTTAACCCATCTTTCTGCTCCTTGATTTGTGGGCAATAAGGTTGCCACCTTTTCTGGGGGAAAAAATACCGGCCTTTCTATATATTTATCTTTTTTCCTTATTAATATCATTGGGATCAACCATCATTTTTACCGGCCAGGTGGCAACCCTAGTGGGCAAGCTACAGGGTGTTACTCTGGGACAAATTTCAGTAAAGTTAAAAATTGCTCTGTTTTGAAACATTAACTATGTGTTTTTGATGGCCCTCCAATACTCACCAATACCTAAGTCATTTTTATCAAGTTTATCAAGTACTACAGCCAATGTGGAAATCATTGCATTTGTACAAACATTCTGGTTTAGCCAATAGCCAGCATCCTCCCCCCCCCGCCCGAAACCAATCGCCATTTGTTAATTACTTCTAGTCCAACTGGATTGGATCTAGTGGTAGAAGAATATTTAGTGACATTATGAAAAAGCAGGAAGCCCTGGTAACAGATGTAGAGACAGTGACAGATCTGGGGTGGGGGCCGGATGGAGTGTGTGTCTCCCTCTTTCTCACTGCCAGTGGGGGGGTGTTCAGTGTGACAGCACATCTGCAGTCCATCTGCACCAGCCTAACCTAATCTGATTGTTTTCAACACACTGAGGAATTACAGATGTATTAAGCACAGGCTACTTTAGTTGGGGGGTATATATATATCTCTAACCCTTTGCCCCCCCCAAAGAAAATCCTATTTAGAATTCCTGGGCTGCATATCCAAGCCGGTAAGCTTTTTCCATTCCTATTTATTCTCCTCTGTGTCCTTGAACATATCAGGGGATAGAATGTCTATATAGAATCTGTCTTATTATAATTATACTGTTATGGGCTGATGTTGGTTGATTTTAATAAGGTTGCGGGGGGCACAATCTAAATTTCTGAGAGAGATCTTGTTTGTGGGTGGGGGACACCCCCAAATAAGATCTCTTTCAGAAATCTAGATTCTATAGGTCTCTTGGTTCAAGGCAATTATTGCTGTCTCTTTTTTGCTTTAATATATAGGTTGGGTTCCAAAATGTGGGTTGTTGTGCCGTTCAGGCATATGGTACATGGGGCATTAATTCTTGCCCTCCCCCCGAGGCAGCTTTGTGCTTCTGCCCCCCCTCACCTTTTCAGGGGGTGTCCACACTGATCCTGAGTGCAATTGCACTCTCTGCACTAGAAGAGTCAAATTTATGGTTTGATAACCAGAAATTCGGCTCTTGAAGATCTTTTTTGCTACCCTTGGTAACAAGGTGCTGCCTGCTATTGGCGCAGCACCCCTAGGGGTATTTTGAGAACCGCGGTAGTTGGCATTCCTACATGCAGAGATGGACTGTCTACTGGGTACTGGGAGAAATCCTGGTGAGTTCCGCCACCCATGTCTGTGTGCTGAGGCTGGTGCAGTGTGTGCATGTTGGGCAGGTTGTGTGGGAGGGAAGATATCATAGGTAGGACTGGGGCCCTTGAGATCAAGTCTCCTGGTGAATCCAAGGGTCTCAGTCCAACACTTCCCACATGCCACCACTATTGTCTGCCATAGGCAACATGTTTTCCAGTTGAATGAGTATGGTCTGGGGGTGAGAAAGGGTGATTTGATAACAGCAATTAGCCATGAGAGGAGGACAGTAATTAAACCCTTATTAGACTATAATTTGGAAAGCACACACCCAATTGAGCAAAGGCTAAGATGCCAATCCTATGGAGACTGCCCAAATAAATTCTCCCAATAAATGTAATACAAAGCAAATATAAGGATTTGATACTATTTATTGTATCAAAAACATACATATTCTCAAGCAGCCCTACAGGTTTCGGCCACATTGGTGGTTATTTTCTGAGTTATTTCAACTGCAGTGTATACAATATTTTTTTGGTATTTGATGTGTATTCTGCCCCTGATGAAGACCACCAATGTGGTGGAAATGTGGAGGGCTGCTTGCTAAAATGTATGTTTTTGATACAATTCATTTGATACAACATTTGCTTTGTATTAAACCTTTATTCAACTCATACTTTATTTTAATCTCCTGGTCACATGTTTCCTTTTCTAGTCGGTGGGAGGCGATTTGAGGTGCTTTTTAACGTGTAGCATTTTCTCCACCTGTGGTTTTCCCAAAAACACCACATGCAGCATTTGCCTAAATCTCAGGGTGGGTGTAGTAAGTTTTTGGTTGTGTGTGTATCAAATATATATTGAGTATGGTTATTTATAGCCTATACAATTTATACACCTCGGGTAGAAGAGTGAATGCATTAATTCATTCTAACTTGCCTTCTCAAGGGCAAAGCTTCTGCTTTATATTCAGCAGGCAAATTAAGTGCATGGAAACACTAGTCCGTTGCAGGGAATTCTGGGCAATGTCGATACCTTAAAGGCACAGAGAGCATTATTTTGTTTGTTCATTGTCAATTGCATTGGGTAAGTGCCCACAAATTATCTCCAAGAACATCGCCATGGTAGCCAACCGTCTGTTTCAGTGGTCAGTTTTTTGATGGAGCAAAAGTGAGCGAATGACAATAATAAGTGTAATAGATGAAAGCCCCCCCCCAGTGTAATGGCTGCTACTACAAATTGCTCTAATGAGCGTGTTGTGTGTAATTGATCATTTCAGGGGGGGGAACAATTGCTCCCCGTGCTAAACCAGGCAACTTGACAAATGGATCCATCTGCCAGGAAATGAAGCTTGTCAGGGTAATGAAGGGGTTAATTATTGAGCATCTTGTATAATAGCTGCTTGGAGGGTGGGACCCAGTTAAAAGATTCAACAACAACAACAAAAAAAACCCCTCCAACCTGTTGCATGTGTGAGAGCGCTGAGGCACACATAATGCCCAGATTACCAGGAAGGGGGGGGGGGAAGAAAGAACTCTATCATTGTGTAAGTGACAGATGTGGCCCTTGTTTCCAGTCACATGCCTACCCCACCCCCCTTCTGCTCCTGACACCAGGTGCAGCCACTGTTACCCATAATCCCATTCTCCGCCATTCATTTGTCCCCATTGTCTTTCTAGGAAATTAGCATTGCGGCCTGATCCACCCATTCCCTCCTCCCCGGTCCTCAGGCCGCAGGTGACTGTCACAGTCCTATATCAGCTGTTCTCCTTGACTCCTGAATAACACGGCCATGATGGGCAGACACTGGGGTTGCTTGTGTTTTCAATTAGTCCCTGATTTGTATGCATATCTGTCACTGGGACAGTCTGTGACAGCAAATAAATTGCTCCCTCTTGTGCTGTTGGTAATCAACAGGTTGCAGGTCACCTTCTGTCAGCGCTGATGGGCCCATCCGCCGCCATTATTGCAATTTAGTCTTTATGTGTTTTCTGGCAGCAGCGTTTCTATTCGACACTGCAGCAAATTGCACCTTGACAATCGAATTAATCCAATTAATTGTTTAATACAACTTTGTTTTAACTCTCTCAGCAGTGATCGATATATGTTATCGTTGATTTATCATTGTTATCAATATATAAATATTCCCTCACACCAAGATTTCTACCTGATATAAATGCACTTTGGCATAATGTTCCCACTTATAATGTTGTGCTGATTTGAGATAAGGATCCCATAGTAGAATGGGGTTCTCAAATTGAAGGCCACTGCTGTTCAAAGTTTACCTGACACATACCTCCCAACATTTTGGAAGTAATAAGAGGGACAACATTTTTTTTTTTCGCACGTAGCGCAGCAAAAAATTTTGGCCAACGCCCCTTTATGTGGCCACACCCCCTAATTACCATGTTCATTTTACAAACTTTGGCAAGTTATGAAATTTTGAAAATATTTCTCCTTATCTAAACTGTTTTTTTGTGTCTCAAATTTGTTACAAAGTATCACCTGTTGGCTGTTCTGTGGTCTCTGCTAAAAGCCAATTAAGTGAGAAACTTTGTTTCTTTCTCTGGCTGTTCAGTGCAGAGAAAATAGGGACTTTCCAGTGCAAATGAGGGACTGCAGGTTGAGCTGTCAAAAGAGGGACTGTCCCTCCGAAAAAGGGACAGTTGGGAGGTATGCTGACATCTATATATATCTGTAACTTTCTTATGAGCTAAGGGGGCCCAGCCTGAAGGTCAGTTAGGGTGAGATTTGGGGGGTGCTTAATTGTGCTCTGGGTACCTCTGTAACTATAGCAGGGTGACTGTTACCCCAGTCTTAATATGTATATCCCTGTTATGAGCTAAGAGGGCTCAGTCTGAAGGCCAGTTAGGGTGAGATTTGGGCTGAGTGCTTATTTGTGCCCTGGGTACCCCTGAAACTATAGCAGGATGACTGTTACCCAAATGTTTATATATATATATATATATATATATATATATATATATATATATATATATATATATATATATATCCCTGTTATGAGCTTAGAGGGCCCAGTCTGAAGACCAGTTAAAGTGAGATTTGGGGTGAGTGCTTATTTGTGCCCTGGGTACCCCTGGAACTATAGGAGGGTGACTGTTACCCCAATGTTTATATATATCTGTAACCTTGTTATGAATTAAGGGGGCCCAGTCTGAAGGCCAGTTAGAGTTAGATTTGGGGTGAGTGCTTATTTGTGCCCTGGGTACCCCTGGAACTATAGCAGGGTGAGTGTTACCCCAATGTTTCTATATATCTGTAACCTTGTTATGAGCTAAGGTGGCCCAGACTGAAGGCCAGTTAGGGTGAGATTTGGGGTGAGTGCTTATTTGTGCCCTAGGTACCCCTGGAACTATAGCAGGGTGACTGTTACCCCAATGTTTCTATATATCTGTAACCTTGTTATGAGCTAAGGTGGCCCAGACTGAAGGCCAGTTAGGGTGAGATTTGGGGTGAGTGCTTATTTGTACCCTAGGTACCCCTGGAACTATAGCAGGGTGACTGTTACCCCAATGTTTCTATATATCTGTAACCTTGTTATGAATTAAGGGGGCCCAGCCTGAAGGCCAATTAGGGTGAGATTTGGGGTGAGTGCTTATTTGTGCCCTGGGTACCCCTGGCATATATAGCAAAGCAACTGTTACCCCCAATGTTTCTATACGTATATCTGTAACTCCTCTCTCTGTAAAAATATTTTTTATTGATTTTGATCATGTCTCCTTTTTCTTATTTCAATTCACAAGAAAATTTAACAGACATGCTCCTCGTTTTAGGAAGAGGCTCACAATGTGGCCAATCTTTACATTTATTGAACTGGCAGTGAGGGGGTTAACCGCGCAGAGGAAAACCTCAACTTGGCAGAAACGGGAAACAGATGGAGAGCGGTTTCAGCACAGCGCTCTGGGATAAACACAGGGAGGATTCTGGGAAATAGGGAGTCAGGAATTCACAGGCATAAAGAGACATATTTTTGTACTTTGAGGTTCTGAACAGTAGTGGGGTGTACAATCCATTAAGGAACTGTTACTCCTAGCATCCTCCAACACAATGGATTTTGGTCGAGACTAGGTAGGAGCCTTATGCCAGCATAGGGGCTGATTTTCGTCCTGCGTATTTCTGCAGCCCGATTTTCAGTCCCATGTGGCCATTAGCCTTGCATTTACTTCTGTTTATATGCAAATCTCCCAACTGTCCTGTTTTTAGAGGGACAGTCCCTCTTTTGACAGCTCAACCCGCAGTCCCTCGTTTGTACTAGAAAGTCCCGATTTTCTCTGCACTGAACAGGCAGAAAAAGAAACAATGTTTCTAACTTAATTGGCTTTTGGCAGAGAGCCCAGAGCAGCCACTGCTGCAGATAAGATACTTTTGTAACAATTTTGAGATAAGCAATTACGTAATTGTAACAATAGAAGATAACAGGTCTCTTGGGAGAAGTTAGATTCACAACTTAAAGGGCAATTCACTTTCATTAGAAAAACTAATAACTGAAAAAAAACACAGAAGTATGCTCAAACTTTCATAACCTGCCAAATTCTGAAAAATGAACATGGTAATTAGGGGGTGTGACCACAAAATGCATGATCAAAAAAATGTGTCCCTCTTTTTGTTTCCAAAATGTTGGGATGCATATCAACTTTCCTTACTCTACTGCTATCAGACAGTTACACCCCCTTCCAGGGTCAGACTGGGACCTGCTCCCCCGGCCTTCCTTAAACTACCTGCGCTCCCTGACCTCCCCCTGCCCCAGTCTATAGCCCAAAAGTAGGTACGTGGGATTGTGGAGGGCAGAGCGGTGTTGCGAACTGTTAAGCCTGGCTGGGGGGACACAAGTAGTTGGTGGAGGGGGGGGGGTCTTGGGTTCCAGTGGAGGTGTGCGAGGGCCTCTGATGCGGCAGCCCAGACCCCCCTTCCCCAGTTTGACACTGTTCCCTTCCTCTCACATTATTATGGCTTACTACATACACTATCCATAAATTCCTGGAAAAGAAATAACTCTGCATTGTAGAGTAAAACTGCTAATCAATGGGGCCCCTTATGGGTGAAGAGGGACCCCAATGGAAGGTCTTGCTTCAGCAGCTGCTACTGGCTTAGTAAGATCAGAACAGCTTCCTCTTTGTGACGGCTGCAGGGGGTGCCTGTTACCCTGAAGCTGGAACACAAGGGGTTACATGCCCCTACCAGATGGTACTTCCCAGCTGCTATATCCGCCGGACAACCTGTTGTGTGACCCTGCATCTGTTGGTGCTACATTGGGGCGGATACAAGGGCTTTCTAGCAGTATGCTGTTCTTTAGTATTAGGGCTTCTCTCTTATCTCTCTCATTTCTGTGCCTTTATTCAGTTACTGGGGACAAGAGGGTGCCAGCCATGCCCGGGTCTCCCATGGAAGTGAAGATCCACTCCAGATCCTCGCCGCCAATCATGGCACCACTTCCTCCTGTGAATCCTGGTGGCCTTCGGCCTGTCGGCTTTCCCCCATCATCACGTACGTACCTGGCCTAGATAACCACAAAGAGTGGGTGCCCTTACTGCACTCTGCTCCACTTCATTTATAGCTCCTCAGCACTCTATTCCCATCCTGGGTTACCCACCCACAGCTCCAGCCCACTCCTATCAGTCTTTGCCGATATCAGTAATATATAGATATATGTTCTGCTTTCCTTTTGCAATAAGGGGCATTTACAAGGGCCTAAAGTATTATGGGAACTCTTGAGAACCACACTTATATTATAAGGGATAATGAACCCCCTACTGTAAACTATAAGGATATTGGAAGTTATTGAGGAGTTCTGTGACCATATAAAGGCACAAGGCTGCAGGCTGAGTTATAAAGGGATCTCTGAGCATCACTCGTGTATTATAAGGGATAATGTACCCCCTACTGTAAATTATAAGGATATAAGAAGTCACTGAGGAGTTCTGTGACTATAAAAAGGCATAAGGCTGCAGGCTAAGTTATATCAATGTAGCAGTGGCAGCTACCCTTCACTGTATCTAGTCATTTAATATATCTGCCAAAATGCCTCAAACCCATGATACACAGTGAGACCTCCAAGCAGGGCCATGGCAAAAGTTGGAAGAAGGATAAAAGTTTTTGTTGGCATTATGTAATACATGTGTTGTGTTTGCCTCAGTCAAGTGACCCATAATAGCCCATCAGTAGGTTGTATTTACTCTTGTGGTTAAAAGCAAGCATCTTATTGGTTGCTATGAGTTACTGCACCTGTGCACCTGACGTTGTACATTGATCACAGAAATAAATATCCACATGCTACTGTTACAGTAATGGCTACCTCTGATGGCAATAGAAACTATTAATAAGATTATAAATTCCAGCAAGTGCATAAGGTACATGAAGTTACTTAAATGCAATGAGCTCTGTACAGAATATAGCATTTTACTGGAATGTTCCATGCTACATACTTATTTACCATGTGTTTGTGTTATAGATTCCAATGGTATCAACCATTCTCCCCCCACACTAAATGGAGCCCCATCCCCACCTCAGCGTTCCAGCAATGGTCCATCATCATCATCCTCCTCTTCCCTGGCCAATCAGCAGCTTCCTGCCACCTGTGGGGTGAGGCAACTCAGCAAACTGAAAAGATTTCTCACTACATTGCAGCAGTTTGGAAACGACATCTCTCCAGAGATAGGGGAAAAGGTCCGCACCTTAGTTTTGGCCCTGGTGGTAAGTAGAATGCATCCAAATCTCTGGTCTCTTCCCCACTGCTATAGCCAACATTTCACCTAACTATACCTACCTGCTTTATAGTCTTAACTTTGATCTAGACCTGGGAACTAGCTGCAAGTGGTTTGTATGTTCTCTCCTTTTCTGCATGGGGTTATCCCCAAGTACTTCCACATACATGCAAATTCATTGACTACTGAAAAATGTTACTGTATTACTTGTGTTTTGTTATAGGGATATTCAATTGTAAGCTCTACTAGGGTATAGACTGGTGTTGTTGAATAGCAACCCCTGTAAAGACTATAATAATGGCTAGAAATTAAATCATGAATATCTCACAGTCCCTTCCCAGAGACTATTATCCTACTGCTTCTATAGACACCATCTCTCCCTACTATACCTGTTATCCCACATTCACAATCCCTTCCCAGAGACTATTATCCCTCTGCAGCTATAGGCACCATCTCTCCCTACTATACCTGCTATCCCACAGTCACACTCCCTTCCCAGAGACTATTATCCCACTGTTACTATAGGCACCATCTCTCCCTACTATACCTGCTATCCCACAGTCACAGTCCCTTCCCAGAGACTATTATCCCACTGTTACTATAGACACCATCTCTTCCTACTATACCTGCTATCCCACAGTCACAGTCCCTTCCCAGAGACTATTATCCCACTGTTACTATAGGCACCATCTCTCCCTACTATACCTGCTATCCCACAGTCACACTCCCTTCCCAGAGACTATTATCCCACTCTTACTATAGGCACCATCTCTCCCTACTATACCTGCTATCCCACAGTCACACTCCCTTCCCAGAGACTATTATCCCACTGTTACTATAGGCACCATCTCTCCCTACTATACCTGCTATCCCACAGTCACACTCCCTTCCCAGAGACTATTATCCCACTCTTACTATAGGCACCATCTCTCCCTACTATACCTGCTATCCCACAGTCACACTCCCTTCCCAGAGACTATTATCCCACTGTTACTATAGGCACCATCTCTCCCTACTATACCTGCTATCCCACAGTCACACTCCCTTCCCAGAGACTATTATCCCACTGCTACTATAGGCACCATCTCTCCTACTATACCTGCTATCCCACAGCCACAATCCCTTCCCAGAGACTATTATCCCACTGCTATTAATTCGCTGCGAGACAATTAAAAATGGATTGCATTTGGCCCGCGGGCCATAGTTTGGACACCCCTGATATAAACAATCACCTTTCCCCTTACAGTAGTTTTTGTTTTATAAATTGGCCAAATGTCTACAGTGGCAGGTGGGAGACCATTTAAATTGGCAGAAGCAGCAAGTATAATTTATCTATTTTCTTTTCTTTTGCAGAACTCAACTGTAACCATTGAGGAATTTCACTGCAAACTGCAAGAAGCCACCAATTTTCCATTGCGCCCCTTTGTCATTCCATTCCTGAAGGTGAGTGGGAAACTAGAGACTAATACTTAATCATTACTAGCCATTGAGCCTCTGCATTGATAACTTCATATTCTCTGTCTGTCATAGGCCAACTTGCCTCTTCTGCAGCGGGAGTTACTACACTGTGCCCGAGCTGCCAAGCAGACCCCTTCCCAGTACCTGGCACAGCATGAACATATTCTCCTGAATACCAGCACTTCTTCCCCAGCAGATTCCTCAGAACTGCTTATGGAAATGAATGGCAATGGGAAACGACATAGCCCTGACAGGTAAAAATACATCCAACCCCAAGATCAAGACACTGCCAGGGCAGCTATTACAGAGGAGGCAATGTTGTGAAATAGTGGTGTATTTAGATATGGCTGTTTATAAGCAGGGGGTGAGGCAAGGAGGAGTCTTGTTAAAAGACTTGGGGCTGACCACCCTAGGCAAAGTAGTGGGTTGTCATCATTGCATACTATAGCCAAAGCTTTGCGATTTTGGACAAATATTGCATATGAAATTAAGGGCTCAAACACAAAATGTAAGAGGTTGACATTGATATTGAGGTTGTTATTCTAAGAAGAAACTATATTCTGTAAATGTAGAGATGGTTGATGATAATTTGCCCTTCATATAGGAGAGAAGAAGAGAGAGAAACTGCACCCCCGGAACCTCCAGTTAAGAGAGTCTGCACTATCAGTCCAGCCCCCAGACACAGCCCGGCTTTGTCCCTCCCTCTCGTGAACAGCACCAGCCACTTCCACCCAACACCACCACCCCTTCAGCACTACTCCTTGGAGGATATTCCCAGCTCTCAGCTTTACAGAGACCACCTAAACAAGATGGGCGAACACCGGGATGTTAGAGATCGGCATCACAGTTCTGGTAAGAAGAACTATTAGTACAGGTGTCCCTAAAAAATAACTGGTCTCTTTTGTATGGGCCGGTGTTTATCATTGCTGCCTTGTAGTCCTGGGTTCAGATCTACCCTGGGCATTATCTGCATGGAATTGTGTGTCCTTCCCTTGCTTGCTTTGTTTTACCTGTGGTAGCCTGGCTTCCTCTCACACTAAAAAAACTTTCTGATGAAACTGACCATATTGTGTATGAATGTGATAGGGATGAGTTTAGATTGCAAATCCCCTTTGGGGAAGGATGTGATGTGAATGATGAATAACATCTGTGAAGTGCTGACCCTATAGAATAATAAAGTACAGTCGTAATCAATAAAACCAGTGCAACTGATATATTTTACATTTATGTGTCCCAAGGAGTCAATGGCAACTTAAATAATGGCTACCAGGAAGAACTTGTAGACCATCGGCTGACAGAGCGAGAATGGGCAGAAGAATGGAAGCATCTGGACCATGTAAGTATACTCTTAATGAGTATTTACATTGGTTTCAACACTGTATATTCTAACGTAGTTAAGGGAATCCATAAATGCACTTGGGTTTGAGAAGCAGTTCATATATGTTACTTGCCACGGGTTGTGCTCACTAATCACTTTGAGTGTTCCATTAAGTACCATGGAATCACTCAAATGCAAGAAACATGTCATAACGATAACGTTATAACACCACATTTTCGACTTTCCTTCCAGGCACTGAACTGTATCATGG
The DNA here is from genome assembly GCA_038501925.1 of Xenopus petersii. NCBI lineage: Eukaryota > Metazoa > Chordata > Amphibia > Anura > Pipidae > Xenopus > Xenopus petersii. Next base: position 95,622,210 of record CM076688.1, on the reverse strand, counting down.
AGATGGTAGAGAAGACTCGGCGCTCAATGGCAGTGCTGCGTCGCTGTCAGGAAGTGGATAGGGACGAGCTCAACTACTGGAAACGGAGATTCAACGAGTCAAATGAGATCCGGAAGGGAAGTGAGCATCCCAGCAGGCAACACAGCCCTTCCAGCACCGATTCAGGAGCCAGCGGTAAGGGCTCTCAGTCCTTCATTGTTTCATTTCTTTGGACTCATGCTACTGCCCAGTCTCTACTGTGCGGGCCGCCCCGAAATCCACTGGTCAGTTGGGTTAAGGCCAACTTTTGCATAAGTAGGTTTAGGCCGACTTCTGCACAAGAGATGCGGGCAACCTTACACTGCTGGCTTCCTCTTCCAGCAGCCTCTATTTATAGGTCCTCCTTTTCATGGCGTCAGAGATGGGCTGGTCGGGCACGGGTCTATAAATAGAGGGGACTTGCTGGGTCAGTTAGGGAGAGGGCTAGTTAAGGCCAGGTGTGGGCTGACTTTTTTTTTTTTTACTAATTCACAGCTCATGAGTTTATGATTTTTTTCAGATTCCGTTCGAGACTTTGGGAGCAGAACAGGAGCAGGCTATGTAACAGATGAGATCTGGAGAAAAGCAGGTATGAAATGTCACCCCCTATTATGTAAGGATGGACCGGTGGAACATAGGAATCTAATCAGTGAAATGATTCATAGACCCGGGCAGAAACTTTCATCCGGTGTCAGCAATTGAATAGGTGGCTTTGGGAATTGAATTCGGTTAACTTGAAATTGTCTAAGTGATTTTGAAGTTCGGGAATAGTGTAAGGGAAAAGAGTAGGCACCGTGTAAGACAAATTAAGGCAACATTGTGGTTCATTGTTTCTGTATAGTAACAATCCACTTTCCTTCTTGTCCCACAGAGGAGGCAGTGAATGAAGTCAAACGGCAGGCAATGTCTGAAGTACAAAAGGCTGTCTCGGAAGCAGAGCAGAAAGCATTTGAGATGATAGCATCAGAGAGAGCAAGGATGGAACAGACCATTGTGGACGCAAAGAGGAGGGCTGCAGAAGATGCCGTCTTGGTTGTGAATGAGCAGGAAGAGTCCACTGAGGTATAAAACTTGCATATTTACAGTTCTTGTTCATATACAATTCTGTAGTCATTTAAACAATGGATAAACAGAGAGGCTGTCACACCAGTGTGGGTTAAATTCCCTGCTATAAAGAATCTATAGTCCTAAAGCAGGATTGAACTGCTGATTTGTGAGGGAAAGGAATAACACTTATTCAGGCTTGTAACATTTCTAGGGACCCTAGGAGTGTTGTCCGCTGACAACTCAAAGGTGGCAGGAGGAATTAAAACTAATGTTTGGAAGGCCATAGGTTATTTTACACAAGGAGAAATAATCTGTATTTTCATTGCTTGTGCAGAGCTGCTGGAATTGTGGTCGGAAAGCGAGCGAGACATGCAGCGGCTGTAACATCGCTCGCTACTGTGGCTCCTTCTGTCAGCACAAGGACTGGGAGAAACATCACCGCATCTGTGGCCAAAGCATGCATACACAGGCAAAAGCACTCACCCCATCTCGCTCCCTGATCCCCAAAGCCTCTGACCCCGTCCTTCTGAGCCCCACTCTGGAGAGGTCTTCCAGCGCCACCTCACGCTCCTCTACACCTGCTTCTGTCACTGCTGTTGATGGCCTGTGAAGGGAGAATGAGTCTTTTTCCCCCTATGGATTTATTTACCCCCTTTTTTTGCGCTCAGAGTAACATAATAAGTCCATGAGACAGCAGCAATTCGGCCTGCCTTTCTCTGAAGATAAAATTTCAGCCATCTTGATGTATTGAAATAATTGCTGGTGCAGCAAAATACAAGAAGAGACAGTTAATAAAGAAGATGGAAAAAAAACTGAAATGGCCCGGAGACCTATTGGCCCATCTCTTTAAAAAGGCAATTGCCCAAAAGGGATCTAAATTGTGTGTGTATATATATATATATATATATATATATATATATATATATATATATATATATATATATTTGAAATGGACATTCATTTGGTTGATTTCTAGTGGACCAGATTGCTAGGGACTTCTATCTGGGCCTCAAAGTGTTATCCCAGTTATAGACTGCATTCTGGACTAACCAAGCAATCGGTATGTTCGTGTTTGGCCTTTGCATCCTGTATTTTCTTGCCCAGAAGAAAAAGCAGATATGTAATATATCTCCCTCAGCCTAACCCATAATCAGGAAGAGTCAGCATGAGTCGTTTGGTTGTTAAACGGGCAAAAATCAGGGCCATACAATAAAGACTATTTGTGAAACTGAGATTTTATAAGAGATCATGTACCCCCTTATTGTTAAGTATGAATATATTACACAACTTACACAAGCATATGGATATACATATGGACTGTGCTATTGTCTAGGAGCAGTTGTGCTTATGGCTTTGCAGCACAAGGGATTTGCAAGATGGCAGACTGGCCAAACCAAATGCAAGGTTCAGATGGATTATTTTTCACTTCCAAAGAGAACATGATGTCACCAAATATGAGGTTGAATTGTCAGTCTTTCCATGTAGATAATGTAACATAATAATGATTATTCTCACTCCGTATTTTCGTGTCTGTTGAAAGTGATAAACGTTTCCTCCCATCGTCAGAGCTGCGTTGGTTCATTGTTGGAAATTGCTCATTTTATAAAGTGCTGTTTCATGAATAAGCTACATATATTATGTGAGACCTGTACAGATTAGAGATATACTAATCATTTATCATGGAGTTTATTCAATAAAGTTCATTTTACCAGTATCCGCTGGGTTTCTTTTCCATGTGAAGAAAACAGAATGTAGCCAATGGCTGGTAAACAACAGAGTTCATTTATTGTGCTTCTACAGTGAGGCCCATGGGCAGGTTGTGTCCCTCTAATAGGCTTTCATAGCTCCAGCATGCAATCTCCATATATATGATTTAGTGATATGTGGGTTGACCCATAACCCACAGTGACCCGTGGGTTGACCACTGGTTAGGCAGGTTCAGGTTGAAATTTGGTTAGCCATTACAGATTAGGGTTGGGTGCAGGTCAGACCAGGGATGTACAATGCCCCCAAAGATTCCCTGTCTTGGAACCAGAGGTGCACACAGAAGTAGTGTACAGACCAAAAAGATGCTGGTACAGGTTGGGTGTGAATCCTACAATGGTAACATTTTGTAGATTAAGGTTTTGTGGGTTGGAATCATGTGCGGATTGTGTTTCTACTGACCTGCATATCACTATTACGGTTGTATGACAGTTTCTTTTAAAATTCGAGACCCCCCAAAAATGAGACAGGGGTGTGGTTAGGGTTGCCACATTTTCCGGAAAAAAATACTGGCCTTCCTATATATTTATCATTTTTCCCTATTAATAACATTGGGATCAACCATCATTTTTACCGGCCAGATGGCAACCATAGGTGTAGTCCCAAACCACATTTTGTACCTCATTGGTCTAACTATAGGGGGTGCAGACCTGATGGGGAGTCTCAGGTGACCCATGCTTGTGTGCACTGCTTGGGCTTCTGGACCAATGAAATTAAGCTGTTGACCATACTCCCAGTTGAACATAGCTGCAAGGGTTAAGGTGGCCATACATGGGCTAATAAAAGCTGCCAACAGATCAAGTCTGAAGCTTATTGGCCCCGAGTATGGGGCCCTCCGACAGGCTTCCCAATCGATATCTGGCCAAAAGTCAGTCAGATGTGAATCGGACAGGACTAAAAATCCTGTTGGATTGCAGCCGCCAGAGCTGGGCCAGACCCGACAGGCGCCCTAGGCAACTTTGCCGGCCTGGCGCTGGCTGAGCGTGCAGAAGATATGCGCAGAAGATATGTGACCGGACAATGGGGTAGGCGACAGAGCAGTTACGTGCCTGGCGCCTCCCCAACTTTGCACCCTAGGCACGTGCCTACTCTGCCTACCCCTTGGCCCAACCCTGGCGGGCGCATCTGTACATTGATGCGGTCCAGCAATCCAACCGCCCATTTACCCTTTGTTATGATCCGATTGTTGGGCCCTAGTGCCTACAATCGGATCAGCTCGATATCGCCCACCTCAACGTGGGCATATCGGGCAGAGATCCACTCGTTTGGTGACATCGCCAGCAGATCTCTCAGTGTATGGCTACCTTTACACTCTGTGTCCTCACAATGCAATATGGGGAATAGTCAGGGCTGTGCAATATAGCCCCAAGCTAATTACTTAGTCGGTTGTTTCTTTGAAATCCCTGAATAAGGTTGATTTCCTTCTTACTTACCAGTGCTTTGGGATTTGATCTGGAGAAAGCTTACAAAGTGCTAATTGAGCACAAGGTACAGCCTGCTGCCCAAGGCAACCCAATCAATTCCGAATTATTAGGGGGGGATTTGTGATTTCTATGCAAATATTTCTGTGTTCTGAAAGATAAATGGAAAGGGGGTGTCATCTGAGTAAAGGTAAATATTTGCATAAGGGACCTCACACCTGCCCTGCCTAAAAGGGATACTATTATCACATAATTATCCCCTTTGTTCTGCTTCAACTTGAGCTCTTCTTTCTAGCAGCCCCATAGTTGAATAAGACAAAGACCGCCTGAGGCAACACACATAAATGAACCTGACAGATAAAGAGGCCTTTAGCTGTCCCATGTAATGAGAAAAATATACTTCCCCAGGCAAGGACATTTTCCATCAGCCCTTATATATACAAATGAATCCCCCACTTAAATAGCTTTAAGTCCAATCATGACAGCTTTAGGGAGCCTAATTAGCTATGGCACAACATATCACCATACTCCCAATTAGGTCAGCTTAGATCAAACCTGCTACTACCAAGCAGTTATGATAAAGGATTCTGTTATACGCCTCATTCGTTTTGACTGGATCAATCTACTGTATCCCCTAAACTGTTACAATTTTCCATCTACAACAAGTAATACAGCCATCTTTGAATTCCTTTTAGCTAATTAGATGCTGGTTTCTTTCTGAAGACTGTTATAGTCTGTCCTATGTGTTATTGGGCAGCAGGGCACTTATGTACCAACTAAATGGGAAGTGTCAAGGATTCCGAAGATTCCGAAGATTCCCGAAGAGAAGAAGATGGAGCCCGTGAACTCCGCTGGACAGAATCTGCATGGAGGTGTAAGTAAAAAGTTAGGGCCATTTGCCGGGGGGCAGCTAGGCTGAGGGGGAGGAGGAAGTGGGGTCTATGTAGGGTAGGGGGTAGGGCTTATTAAGGGTTTGTTTCTCCTTTAAGAGATGGGATGACCTGTAGCTCAATCTCTCGTGAGCCTGCAGCTTTCTTTTAGGCAGAGGAGAAACACAGACACCATGCTTCTCTTGCTTCGAGAAGACAAAACTTTATTAACACTTCTGCATTAGCAGACAAAGATCATGTTACATGACACTGTATCAGTATCAGATCAGTATGGGATCTTAGAGCACACACATTAATACATATCTTAAAGGAACAGTAACACCAAAATATGTAAGTGTTTTAAAGTAATGAGAATATTATGTAGTGTTGCCCTGCACTGTTAAAACTGATCTATTTGCTTCAGAAACACTACTATAGTTCATATAAACAAGCTGCTGTGGAGGAGTGGCGGAAATTGAAAAACGGCTATATGGCACAGGTTAAATAGTGGATAACAGATAACACCATTAGACAGACAGAGCTTATTTGCTATCTGCTGTGTAACCTGAGCCTTTTCTCCTTTGAAAGGATGCCCCCATTGCTACACAACAGCTTATTTATATAAACTATAGTAGTGTTTCTTAAGCAAACACAACAGTTTTACCAGTGCAGGGCAACACTGCATTATATTTTCATTACTTTAAAACACTTTTATTTTTTGACGTTATTGTTCCTTTAATACTTACCTAATGACCCTGGACTTCCTATTCCTCTACTTGCTGCTGGCCTGAGTCTTCGCTCAATCCCAGTGGCCATACACGCTACAATGATGATCTTTCCCACGACCATTGGTCGTACAAAAGATCTTTTTCGTCCACTAACGTTAAGAGCTGAATCGTCAGATATTTGGGTAAAAACAAAAACAATTATTTAGCTCTTTCTGACAATTCAGCATCAATGTTGCAATTTTCAGGCACCATTAACATTTTCAGTCCTGCTCGACCAACGAGACTACCAATATCCAAGGCTTTTTACCGACAGGTGCCGGGCAGACCCTCACCCTGGATAAAAGGGGCACACGCGTTAAACCACGCATGCACATTAAAAACCGCACACGAGCACGTGTATGACCACCTTTAGGCACAAAACTGTCATGGAGTTTTCCCCCCCCCGGAGCCCTAAGAGACAGAGACATTGAAGCTGAAGTTTATTGACAGACACTTCTAACCTGACCCTAGAGAAAGTGCTTTTATACTCTTTTCCTTCTGTGACAATGAGAATGAGGCCCCTAACTTGAGCTTCAGCGTCTACAAGTAAACTCAGTAAATAAGTAATCCTGCCTGAGCAGGATTTACGACTCTCTCTTCTATAAAAAAAAAAAAATCCATTATCTGTTACAAGGTCAGTTTTAGAATTTATGACAGAACTTACAAGTTGTGTTTTTAGTTATTAAAGACACAGTAAAGGTATACATCTAGGGGCCTATTTATCATGTTGTGTAAAAATTGGAGGAAAACAACACCGGTGATGCTGCCCATAGCAACCAATCAGATCTAAGCTTTTGGTTTCTAACTTGTAGGTGAGAATTGCTGCTTGGTTGCTTCATTGGTGATGTCATACCTCCCAACATTTGGAAAATAGAAAGAGGGACAAAAAGATTTCCTGTGGGGAAATGCATTTGACCACACCCATTTTATGGCCACACCTCCTAAATACCACATCCATTTTACAAAATTAGGGTCATGTTTTATTAGTTATTACAGTTTTGCTAATGAAGGCAACGTTACACTTGTATCTTTGCTTATCTTAAATCATTACAAATAGTAACAAATGTAAGTGCAGCTGCCATGTAGTCTGGGCTCTCTGCCAAAAGCCTCTAATTAAGAAACTTTGTATCTTTTTCAGTGCAGGAGATCAAAGAGAAAGTCCAAGATATTTCAGTAATAACCCGGGACTGCAGGCTGAGCTGTCAAAATCAGGGTAAAACGGGACAGTTGGGAGGTATGGGTGATGTTTTCCTCCAATTTTTACACGGCATGATAAATAGGCCCCTAATGGATTCAGTGTCGGACTGGGATGCCAGGGGCCCACCAGAAAACCTTAGGCTGAGGGCCCACTTTCCAAACTATTATACCTCCTCTTCTCATTCAACCTTTTTATTCTCCTAGTCTCTTTTCTATACATACTATACTCTATCTTCCATTAGTAAGCCTCTTTATTCCCATAAAGAAATAGGGAATGAACATGAAATAGGCCATATGGTTAAAAGCAAGAGGCCCATCGGGAGTTTTCCTGGTATCCTGGTTGGCCAGTCCAACACTGAATGGATTACCCTATATATGCAATATGTGATCATGCAAATAAGATGATTCTAGAAATTCCATTACACTCCTAATGACAGGGCACTACATTTAATGGTGGCCCTACACTGAGCACCCTGCCAAATATCCAACCAATTAGACTTCAGGCCTAACAAACAGATACCGTGTGATTTGGCAATCCCATAGCATTGTCATTCGTTCAACAAGCTGATCTGATAAAATCAAGGAGAACCTGAACCTTCCCCCACTTCCTGATTTGCCAATGCCCAGTTTGTAAAGACTGAGATCATCATCATCATCATCATCGCTGGTTTATTTAGTAAGACACTTATATATGTGGTTTTGCATGGATTCCCTGCCTCATACTGCCATCTATAGACCCAGATTGGAAATTGCAGTAAAGTGAAATGAACCAGGTGCACATAGTCAATGTATGGGCTCTTTTCAATATAATTGCATTAATTCCAGAAAAGTTGAAACATCATATAATAACTCAAGCCAATTAAACTCGGTATTGTTCTTCATCTATATATCCATTAATCCATCTCTATACATGGATACAATGCCCGTCTAAACTAATATTGGACTAGTGTTCAAAATTAATTAGCGTATTCCGCTCACCCCTGTTACACGATGACCCGAGTATAAAAGCCCAAGACTACGTATCGTGGATACGAAATGCGTCAGGACTTGTTGTTGTTTTTGACTTGCCAACTTCATCTTTAATTGAAACATCCCCACACCTAATTATTTCCACCTCTATGCAGGCCCAGATTTGTGGCGAGGCCACATAGGCCCGGGCCTAGGGCGGCACATTTTTGGGGGCGGCATGCCGCCCAGCCACCTGTGCTCCCCAGTTTTTGCGCCAGCATGTGGTAGTGCAGGTGGGCGCTAGGACCGCCCGGAGGACCACCTTCATTATATTAACATTGTATATAATATCTTGAAAATGAGGTGAGGAGGGTTATTAATGTAGTGAACAATGTGCATAGAGAAGAGAAAGAGTGTGTTGTGTAATTTTACATTCATTTGATTTGAGGATTGACATTTTACTGTCATGGGAAAACCATGTTTTTTTTAAAACACATCAATTAGGGCTCTTACTCACTGGCGTTCTGACCTGCGCTCCCCTGCGTTCCGTTTTTTGGCGTTCAGCCGCAGGGGAGCGCAGGAATAGACGCATGTCATTATTTCAAATGGGGCTGTACTCACTCAGGCGCGTGTAGGCGCCGAACGCAGGTTGAGACGCAACATGCAGCATTTTTCCTGCGTTCGGCGCCTACACGCGCCTGAGTGAGTACAGCCCCATTTGAAATAATGACATGCATCTATTCCTGCGCTCCCCTGCGGCTGAACGCCAAAAAACGGAACGCAGGGGAGCGCAGGTCAGAACGCCAGTGAGTAAGAGCCCTTAATAGTGCTGCTCCAGCAGAATTCTGCACTCAAATCAGTTTTTTAAAAGAGCAAACACTTTTTTTTTATTTAATTTAGAAATTTGCCATGGGGCTAGACATATTTCCTGATTCCCAGTCTTGTGATTTTTGCTCTAATAAACTTCAGTCACACTTAACTGCTGCACTGCAAGTTGGAATGATGTCACTCCCTGGGAATACTCGATCCTAAGGGCTCTTACAGACGAGGATTTTTACCTGCGCTCCCCTGCGTCCCGTTTTTCTGCGTTCAGCCGCAGGGGAGCGCAGGAATAGACGCATTACATTTTTTCCAATGGGGCAGAACTCACACAGGCGCGTGTAGGCGCTGAACGCAGGTTGAGACGCAACATGTTGCATTTTTCCTGCGTTCGGCGCCTACACGCTCCTGTGTGAGCGCAGGTATAAACGCTCGTCTGTAAGAGCCCTTACAGAGGTAAGTAACAATGGACCATTGAAACTTTAGTTAGTAACTAGTCAAAGCTTTAGGAGACAGTCTATGGAATATGCCCCCACTAGTTAGATAACCATACAATCTATATGGAGTAATGCAGTAGATTTGCCAAGCAAGGCAACACAGGCAAGCAAGGGTTAACAACAGGAGTCTTTAGCAGGAGTTGTTTTTTGCTGGGAAAAAGCATAGCACAGCTGACAAGGATTAACGGCACCCTCTTGAGAAAGCTGACACGGGCTTGCAATAGTTAATCACAGTCTTTGCAATGCAAATTAAATAAACCATTTATGAGGCATGCAAGGGGTAATACATAGTTTTGTAGCGAACAACCAGTGCTAGAATTCTCCTTTGCAAGGATATGTAAGTTTAGCCAGAAAATAATGCAGGGTTAAGTAACTTTTAAAATTCACTAACTGGCAGGAGAAGAGGAGGTAGAGCCGTTGCTAGGGAGCACCATCCAGGTAACCAAACCGATAAGGAGTGCGAGAAGCCAAGGTCAGAAACACACCGGGTCAAGCCTGAAGATCCGTTCAACCGAGCTGAGGTACCAGGGGAGAGAACCGAAGCCAAATCCAAGAACAAGGTAGACATAAGTTTAATTGCGCAGTGAATTGCACATGAACAACCCTAATATAGCAGGAGAAAGGTAACCACAAGCTCTGGAACGGAGCAATAGAGCCTTACATGACCAGGCAAAATGACCTGAAATGGCTGCCTACACACCAATATTACAACTAAAAAAATAAACTTGTTGGGTTAGGAATTTTAGAGAGTAGAGTGAATTATTTGCAGTGTAAACAGTGTAATTTAGAAATAAAAACGACACCATAAAAATAATGACAGAATCCCTTTAAAGTCCCAAACTTCAGTTTCTGTATTTAGTTGATTGATATCATTGTTATACTAAATTACCACAAGATGGCATTTATGTCCAATAAGAGCTAAAAGGTTTGTTGCCTTATTGGGGGAGTTTTGACTATCTGATATCTTAAAGAGAGTTTGTCGCCCACGATACATTTGTGCTACTGCCCCTGAGCCAAAACTGACGCGTTGCTTTGTTTCTCTGAAGTTGCTTGAAGTTGCCTTGTGTGGTGACTTGTCGGTTTTACCACTGGCGATTTCAATTATTACCAGTGGAGAAGCATTTTCGGGAGGTTTGTCACCTGCAGTAGCGCAAATGACAGGACGCAAATCTCCCCTACACCCTAATATGGTGCAACAGGAGTCAGGTCTTCGCCAGGTCTGATAATCATTGCTTGCAACATTGTTTTAGTAGTGCAGGGAATGGAATCAGCAGACTGATCAAATATCACTGTGAATGATTCCCAGAGGAAATACTGTATAAAAAGTGCAACGTCACAAACAATGACAAATAGAAATGGCCTGGTCTGTAAGTCAAGAATCTTTTGGGGAATGACAATGGCTTAACTATTACATGGTTGTGGTATGTTGCAGAAGGGGTGGTTGCAATTTTGTGTTTTTGGGTGTTTAAGTTTCTCTGGGACTAAAAAGTAATTTCAGTAGGAAGTATATAAAGACTGCAGTTTATACTATGAGGCAGTAAAAGGTTAAGAAAAACAGATAATGAGACATTTTTTTCATTCACTGCCCAACCACTGGGATGATATGAAGCCAGGGCCAGTAGACATTAAAGATGGACTGGTTTGCTGCTCCATGCTACAGAAGTATGATTATATTATATTTACTGAGCACAGAAATGCCTCTGAACAAGCCCATGTTTTCACTGAGTGAGAATCTACAATGTGTATACACACACACACACACACACACACACACAACTCCAAATCTATTTGTGCAACAAACCCCTGTTTAATACATTGCTTATTTTGTTATACATAGGCTGAGCTATTAGGAAGCTACTAGTGCCTAACTCAGGGCCCTCGGTCCCCAGTGGAGTTTTCCATCTCTTTTACTTTAGGTACCACTAGTCAATAACCAGTGGCTCGCGAGCAACATGTTTCTCATCAACCCCTTGGATGTTGCTCCCAGTGGCCTCAAAGCAGGTGCTTATTTTTGAATTCTAGGCTTGGAGGTAAGTTTTTGTGCATAAAATCCCGGTGCATTGCCAAACAGATCCTCTTGTAGGTTGCCAATTCACATAGGGGCTACCAAATGGACAATCACAGCGTTATATTGCACCACTCAGGAACATTTTTCATGCTTGTGTTGCTCCCCAACTCTTTTTACATTTGAATGTGTCTCACTGGTTAAAAAGGCGAGGGACCCCTGATTTAAGGCATTGAGCACATCTATTTGTGTGTCTGTCCATGGGCACAATTAGAAATCATGGGGCCACATACTGATTAGGCCACCATCCACATGGGCAGCAGGGCTGCAAACCCTAAATACTAGGGGCCCCAATATAATAAAAAAAAAATGCCAACTACAGGACATATGAAATCCCCACAAATGCAATCCCTGTTTGAGGGGGACAAAAAAAAATATTTGAGCCCCTTGGAACACAGGGGTCTCATCTATTAAAGTCCTCAGCACAAGAATCAGTACTTAAAGTTGACTAAAATGCTACGTTCCCCTTTAAGAGTGCAAGTTGAGCCATCAGACTCCCGTTCAAGACACTTTAGTAAATAAGTGCCGGGAATAGAAAACCATGTGCCTAATCCCAGAAATAACAAGTGTTGAGTAACCACTACTAACCTGCCGTGCTACAGTGTTATTCCCTAGATTATCAAACAAGTGATACTTTTGTTGTATTTCTTACGATACTGTTTATCATCAGAAACTGCAAGCCATTAAACCCGATTAATCAGTTACCAGCAGGAAACAGATACGAGCCATGAGCTTTATGGGAAAGTTTCAAGTAACAGAGATCACTTCACTTGTTTTAAAAAGAAACTAACATTGTTATTTCATATATATTTGGTAGTATTACCCAGGTTGTTTTTCCCCTAATTCCTGTGTTTACTAAATGTAAAATGTTTTTTTTCTTATTTTAATAGTACTGGAGAGTGTGCTGCTACTAAAGATTCCTATATATACTGTATATACAGTATCAAAGTTTCCATTTTGATTTCGGGGCTTTTTAAAAAGTTACCTGCGAGGGGGATATCCCCTATTCATTTTGGTGGAAATTGCCTGCAATTCAAGGTGCACTTGTTTGTCATTGGTGCTCGGCGGATGTTGCTGATCCGAAAATTAGTCATGCACTCAAACACCATTATAAGGGTGATAGGCTTTACATTAATGTTTAGTACTTTATAAAATGGCTAATTCTAAACAACTTTTCAATTGGCCTTCATTGTTTCTTTTTTATATATTTTTTTTTAATGATTTGCAATCTTTTTCTGACTCTTCTCAGCTTTCAAATGGGGTCACTGACCCGAACTTAAAAAACAGTGCTCTTTAAAGCAACAAATGTATTGTTATTTCTACTTTTTATTACGTGGCTTTCTATTACCATATTCCAGTCTCTAATTCGAATCATCGTATGGTTGCTGGGGTAATTTGGTCCCTAGTAACTAGATTGCTGAAATTGCAGTCTTGAGAGCTGCTTAATAAAAAGGTAAATAACTGAAAAACCACAAATAACAAAAGAATTAAAACCAGTTGCAAATTGTCCCTACTCTACTACACCATACTAAAAGTTAATGTTATGGTAAAAGGAGAGTGATTGGGAATATTCTGCCCCTGCACAACTACAACAAAAGACTGCTGCTTGCATTACAACTGGGATCAGATACGATCTGTGTCACTGTGACAGAATGCTCTGTTATAAAGATAGCTAGAATCTCAGCCATAAAGGAGGACATGACTGCTGCTTACAGTTGGTATCAGATAGGATCTGTGTCACTGTGACAGAATGCTCTGTTATAAAGATAACTAGAATCTCAGCCATAAAGCAGGACAGGACTGCTGCTTACAATGGGTATCAGATAAGATCTGTGTCACTGTGACAGAATGCTGTGTTATAAAGATAGCTAGAATCTCAGCCATAAAGCAGGAAAGGACTGCTGCTTACAATGGGGAGCAGATAGGATCTGTATCACTGTGACAGCATACCTCCTAACTGTCCCGTTTTGAGAGGGACAGCACCTCTTTTGACTGCTGAACCCGCAGTCCCTGATTTGTACTGAAATGTCCTGAGTTTCTCTTTGATCTGCTGCACTGAACAGCCAGAAAAAGATACAATGTTTCTAAATTAATTGGCTCTTGGCCGAGAGCCCAGAATACATACCTAAGATACTTTTGCAACAGTTTTAGATAAGATAAGAAATGACTCACAGCTTAAAGGTGGCCATACATGGGCCGATAAAAGCTGCCGGCAGACTGTGTCGGCAGCTTATTGGCCCGTGTATGGGGGCCCCCGACGGGCTTCCCCCGATCGAGATCTGGCCGAAAGTCGGCCAGATCTCGATCGGATGGGTTTAAAAATCCCGTCGGATCGCGGCCGCATCTGTTCGTTGATGCAGTCCCGCGATCCGACCGCCCGTTTGCGAATGCTAGGATCCGATCGTGGGCCCTAGGGCCCACGATCGGATCTGCCCGATATTGCCCACCTCAAGGTGGGCATATCGGAGGGAGATCCGCTTGTTTGGCGACATCGCCAAACGAGCGGATCTATCCATGTATGGCCACCTTAAAGGGCAATTCACCTTCATTAGCAAAACTGTAATAACATATAAAAACCATAGAAATGTGTTCAGACTTTCATGACCTGACAAATTTTGGAAAATGGAATATTAATTAGGCGGTAATGGTAATTAGGGCGTGTGGCCACAAAATGTGCGCAGTCAAAAACATTTTTGCCGCGCTACGTGCAACAAAACTTTTTGTCCCTCTTTCTGTTTCCAAAATGTTGGGATGTGACAGAATGTTCTGTTATAAGGATAGCTACAATCTCATAAAACAGGGCAGAACTGCTGTTTACAATGGGCATCAGATTATGTGCCTGAAAAGTGAATATCTGCGTGTAAGAATATATGTAACAAGAATTAAGTTTCAATACTTACAGATAAAAACAAATAGAATGTAGTCTTTAATTGTGGATCTTGGATCTTCCTAAATCAATCTATATTGTATTTGATTTCAGCTCTGAGTATTGGGGTAACGCTCAACAGGCAGCAGTCCCATGCATCTAAGGTTGGATCTTCTTGATGACTATTCTGTGTTATTTGTTAACTCTATGCAGCAAGAGAGGCCTACAAAAACAGGGGTACCCAATCTGTCCTTTGTTCTATGGAGATAGGCACAGTTTACCGACTGACAGGTGTGTGGCACTTTGCACTAAGGCGGGGATCCCCGACCTTTAGAACCTGTGAGCAACATTCACAATTAAAAGGATTTGGGGAGCAACACTAGAATGACAAATGTTCCTGGGTGCCAAATAAGTGCTGTGATTTGCCATTTAGTAGCCCCTATGTGGATTGTCAACCTACAGTGAGGTTCTGTTTGGCAGTGCACCTGGTTTTTATACAACCAAAACTTCCCTCCAAACCTGGAATTCAAAAATAAGCTCCTGCTTTGAGGCCACTGGGAGCAACACCCAAGGGGTTGGAGAGCTACTGGTTGGGGATCACTGCACTAAGGAGTTAGGCACAGTGTATAGACTGGCAGGTTGTGGCACTTTGCAGTTAGAAGATAGGCACAGTGTATAGACTGGCAGGTTGTGGCACTTTAAAACTAAGAAGATAGGCACAGTGTATAGACTGGCAGGTTGTGGCACTTTGCACTTAGAAGATAGGCACAGTGTATAGACTGGCAGGTTGTGGCACTTTAAAACTAAGAAGATAGGCACAGTGTATAGACTGGCAGGTTGTGACACTGTGCACTTAGAAGATAGGCACAGTGTATAGACTGGCAGGTTGTGGCACTTTGCACTTAGAAGATAGGCACAGTGTATATACTGGCAGGTTGTGGCACTTTAAAACTAAGAAGATAGGCACAGTGTATAGACTGGCAGGTTGTGGCACTTTGCACTTAGAAGATAGGCACAGTGTATATACTGGCAGGTTGTGGCACTTTAAAACTAAGAAGATAGGCACAGTGTATAGACTGGCAGGTTGTGGCACTGTGCACTTAGAAGAAAGGCACAGTGTATAGACTGGCAGGTTGTGGCACTTTAAAACTAAGAAGATAGGCACAGTGTATAGACTGGCAGGTTGTGGCACTTTGCACTTAGAAGATAGGCACAGTGTATAGACTGGCAGGTTGTGGCACTTTGCAGTTAGAAGATAGGCACAGTGTATAGACTGGCAGGTTGTGGCACTTTGCACTTAGAAGATAGGCACAGTGTATAGACTGGCAGGTTGTGGCACTTTGCAGTTAGAAGATAGGCACAGTGTATAGACTGGCAGGTTGTGGCACTTTAAAACTAAGAAGATAGGCACAGTGTATAGACTGGCAGGTTGTGGCACTTTGCACTTAGAAGATAGGCACAGTATATAGACTGGCAGGTTGTGGCACTTTAAAACTAAGAAGATAGGCACAGTGTATAGACTGGCAGGTTGTGACACTGTGCACTTAGAAGATAGGCACAGTGTATAGACTGGCAGGTTGTGGCACTTTGCACTTAGAAGATAGGCACAGTGTATATACTGGCAGGTTGTGGCACTTTAAAACTAAGAAGATAGGCACAGTGTATAGACTGGCAGGTTGTGGCACTTTGCACTTAGAAGATAGGCACAGTGTATATACTGGCAGGTTGTGGCACTTTAAAACTAAGAAGATAGGCACAGTGTATAGACTGGCAGGTTGTGGCACTGTGCACTTAGAAGAAAGGCACAGTGTATAGACTGGCAGGTTGTGGCACTTTAAAACTAAGAAGATAGGCACAGTGTATAGACTGGCAGGTTGTGGCACTTTGCACTTAGAAGATAGGCACAGTGTATAGACTGGCAGGTTGTGGCACTTTAAAACTAAGAAGATAGGCACAGTGTATAGACTGGCAGGTTGTGGCACTGTGCACTTAGAAGATAGGCACAGTGTATAGACTGGCAGGTTGTGGCACTTTGCACTTAGAAGATAGGCACAGTGTATATACTGGCAGGTTGTGGCACTTTAAAACTAAGAAGATAGGCACAGTGTATAGACTGGCAGGTTGTGGCACTTTGCACTTAGAAGATAGGCACAGTGTATAGACTGGCATGTTGTGGCACTTTGCACTTAGAAGATAGGCACAGTGTATATACTGGCAGGTTGTGGCACTTTAAAACTAAAACTAAGAAGATAGGCACAGTGTATAGACTGGCAGGTTGTGGCACTTTGCACTTAGAAGATAGGCACAGTGTATATACTGGCAGGTTGTGGCACTTTAAAACTAAGAAGATAGGCACAGTGTATAGACTGGCAGGTGTGTGACAGTATACACTGCGGAGATAAGGCAGGTTATTGGCAGTGGAATAGTTGTGGATAGTTCTTTAGAAATATTCAGATGCCTTGAAGGTATAATCTTGTATTCTCTGCCCCAGTGCACATAGCGCCCCCTCCCTCTCTGTGTTTGTGCTGACTCCGGAATAGACAGGTGCAGTAATTGCATTTTCTAGAGGTTTGAGAAAATAAAACACTGCTATTCTCTCCAAGCCATAAATAACACTCATTTAAGTTGCAGAAGACATTTACATAGAAGTAGCCTCGAGCAAAGAGCACACACCCAACAGGCATTCTCCATTATTTCTGCAGGGCCAATATCTGTTTTACCAGCAACAAAAACAATGCATAGATTGCTAAATAGACATATATGCACAGGCTGAACAAGTCACACGTTTGTATCCAAACATTATCCTTATTCTTATCTGCCCACGTACAATTGCTAAAGAATGGCCTACTGAGTGCAGCAGCTAATTCCGTAGCAACACATTGTTATCTATACTATGTACAAAGTGCATTGCTGCAGATGAGCTCTCATTATTACTATAAACAATAATCGCTTATAGACTCCACATTTCTTTTATACAAGGTTAAATAGAGAGAGGTAGAGGGTGTCACCCAGGCCTGGACTGGCAATCTGTAGATTCTGCCACATGTCAGGGCAATTTTCAGTCTGAGTCTGGATCTGGCGCCACTTCATTACCAGGATACTGAGGTACCAATTTTTCTGCCAGTGATAAAAATGCCATTTGTGTGACATAGCCCAGTGAGTCAGCTGTGACTAACAGACAAGTCAATGTATGCTGCCAGTAACAGGGGATAGATATAGGTAATGAGTTATTAATTGAACTCAGGTGCATGATCGGGTGGAAGGTGAATTGATGGATTGTAAAACCACTTTTCCCCACTCCACGTCACCATCATGCTCACTAAATCCCCCACTTACTTCGCTGGCTGCCTCAGAAAAACTTACAGAAGCTCCTGGACAAGGGATAGGCAGGCAAAAGAGGTATGTGACTTGTGGCCCCAATCTGTGCCCTTCCCACCTACCCCTAGTTCTGGCACTGGCCACTGGTTGCATACAGGGACAGCGGGGATTGTAAGAACCCCCACACACACACTCCAACACATGATAAATTCCCTGTTTATGCCCCCACAATGCATTTACATGGATCTCTGGTACAGGGAAATGGAAGGGTCAGGGGTGTTTGGACCCTGAGTGATGGAAGCTGTTGAGCCAGTTGGGCTCACAGGGGGTTTACTGTAAGCAGGGCCGCCATCAGGAATCGCAGGGCCCCATACGAAAAAAAATCCTGGTCCCCCTGGGCTGAGCCCACCACAAGCCCCACCTACAGGTCCGCCCTCCCCACCACACACTAAAAGAAAAAAAAACATTGGTGGCTATGGTTCGGTCAGGGCCCCCCCCATTGAAAAAAACATTTGTGGTCAGGGCCCCCCATTAAAAAAAATATTTGTGGCTAGGACCCCACATGGGTATAAAAAAATTAGTGGCCAGGGCCCCTCTTAAACGTCCATGTAAAAAAACTTGCCCCCCCCAGGAGTTTAAAAAAAAATTGGTGCCCAGGGCCCCACCACACAACAGGGACCACAAAGGGTTACCTTTAGGGGGGCCCTGCCATGTTACACTTACTTCATTAGTGTGACCCACCTGCTGTCAGTGAGCTGCCAACTACAGAAGGGAGCACAGGTGGCTGCATCTTCTTCCAGTGACAGCATTTTCTTCCCTTATTGGTCACAGAATTCCTGGTAAAGTTGCATGGTGATTGGATGAGCTGGAGGAGAAGTTCAAACCTCAGGTATCCAATCCCTGAGCAGCTCAACCGGGACTTAAACTCAGTGCAGGGGCGGGGGCCCAGCTGCGCATCCTGCGCCAGGGCCCGCCCCCCTCTAGTTCCGTTTCTGACTCAGTGACCAATAAGGGGAAGTAATGGACAGAAGATACCTCCCCTTGTGCTCCTGCCCTGCCTTCCCGAAGTCAGCAGTTCTCAGAAAGTGCAGCGTGGTCGGGTCCCCCTTAACCTCGGGCCCCCTACAACTCTCCCCGCTGTACCCCCCTGATGGTTGCCCTAACTGTAAGGATACACCAGATCCACTATGTGACTGCACCCAGGCATGCACCCCCCTCATGGGGCCCTTCAGGTATACCCAGGTCTGGACTGGCAATCTGTTGATTCTGGCAAATGCCCAAAGGGCTACTTTAAGGTGTCATAGGTATTCGCTAATATTTGGTCCAGTGGGGGGGGAGGTTTAGATCTCTGTGTACCTGAAATGCCTGGGCCTGTTTTGAATCTCAATTCAGACCTGGGGACACCATAGCAAGAAAAAGTGGGTGCACATCCAGAGCATGGCGGCTGGGGGCCAGTAGGGTGGTTTTTACACCACTGGAATTCAGTTTTGATATATGGCCAAATACTGTATCTTCCGCCCAAGATTTCTCCAAATAGTGAACTCTAATTTGCATATTCAAATCTGAACAAAATTCCCATGTTGGGTCACCTGACTTTGAAGGCTCAGGTTCAGCCGAATTCAAATCCTGCAATAAATGGTAGGAGTCAGTGAAAAGGTCTCCTAGATTGCAATCCTCTTTGTTCTGCAGAACTGAGATATTGCTCATGGTCCCCTATTGTAAGGCTATTTTAAAGCTTAGAAGGACGTTACTACAGGAATCACGTTACTACAGGAATCCGAGGCATAGAAGTGCAAGACTATGTACATGTTCAGCAAATCTATAACTATAAACAACTAAAGAAAGCTTCTATAGAGACACCTGCACATACAGGCACGCACATCGACTCCTACATACACTATAGGCCGTATTATGTGCCAGTCAGGTCTAACCAGTCTGGAGAGGTGTCAGCCTCCCTCTCCCTCCCCTGGGAGCCCTGAGCTTTGTTATTTAGCACTCAGTTGATCCACTCTTCACTCCTCCATCGGTCAAGTTAATCCAGCGCTGACAATTTGCCAACAAACACTCAATGCAGATGCCAAAATAACATGGCAAATATGCTTGTTGGAGAGTCCTGCGTTGAGCTCTTGGGTTCTATTGCCCCTGCAAGGGCCCCCTCCCATGAGCCTCTTAGAGTTAAACAACAACCCACACAAACAATACCAGCATGCAATGGGAGAGGTCAGACGAGCGCTTGGCGCCCAGCCACAATGGGGAGTACACACAGGGTGGAAAATAACAACAAAGGTGTGTGGTAACCAACACAATGCACACATGGCAGCAGTTACGTAAATCACTACTTCTTGCAGAACAACAACTATATATATATATAATATAATATGTATACAGACAAATCTGTGGGGAGAGCATTTACTGTGAGGTTTGTGCAGGTGATTACATTATTCTCTCCCGCAGGGTTATCATTGGTCATTACATGCATATGAGCCTGGATTTGCGTATGTGCCGTATCTGTCGGCATGCACCAATCTACCAGCAGCCTCAACATTGTGATCTCTTGCATGCAAGTAGATACAACTGCAGTTTGTCTTCCATTGACCCTATGTACTACTGCCCTTTGCATATTACCAGCAATCTATTTAATGGGGAGCTATGACTGGGTGACGACTCACAGTGTCGGAATGGGGGGAGCAGGTTCGGAGTAGATCTCCTATCCCATTGTTATACTACTGGCACTGACCAGTGGCATAACTATTTTTCAGGCCCTCAAAATGTCTAGAAGTTGACCTGTTTTAGCAATATTTATTGAAATTGTATTTTAATTAGGGCCTCATGGTGCCCCTATACCTCCTGGGCCCCCTGCAGCTGCTGCTGTAGTTACGCCCCTGGCTTTGACTGTATAAGGACACAAATGGATCAGTCCCAGTGCTAGTCCATAACAGCCTCTGGATGGGTTCTAATACCATTCGACAGGTGATTCCATTATTTCTTTATTTAAGCTGTTAGGATATGATTCTGCTGCTTACAATTGGTATCAGATCTGTGTCACTGTGACAGAATGCTCTATTATAAAGATAGCTAGAATCTCAGCCATAAAGCAGGACAGGACTGCTGCGTACAAAGGATATCACATAGGATCTGTGTCACTGTGACAGAATGTTCTGTTATAAAGCTAAAACCTCAACCATAAAGCAGAACTGGACTACTGGACTGCAGGGTCAAACGGGCTCAAATTTAATGATTTGTGCCCATTTTTGGCATTTTTTTAGGCACAATAAGAAAGTTCAAAGTCCCTTTAAGAGATAGGAATCTTGCAGAGAGTTATCATGTAACATGACAGCCAGTAAGTCTGTCCATGAGTCAGGCAGTTGGTGCAGTTTTTACGTGCTTCACGTGTCTCCAATTGATTATAGCTTATGAGTCTTTTATATATAAATTGTGAGTAAGGGACATTACCAGGCAACCCTGAGTGTGAATAGACCAGTTCTGCAGGCAGAGCAATAGAGAAGAATGGGAGCACGCACACCTTCACTAGTAAACACCTTTCTGATCCAACTATTGCTGGGGAGTTATCAGAGCAGGGAGGCAAGGAGGAGGGTGAGGCTGAGAGAATGGTCAGTGGAGAGGGGAACTCAGAAAAGAGAAGGGTAGAACTTTGCAGGGAAAGGTGCAGTGAGAGGAATCTCTATGGTTGAAATATGGAAATATTTAGGGAGAGGTTAGAGTGTTGGGTATTGTAAACATTGAAGATTAGCATGGCACAGCCAACAATACACACTTTCACAATATGCACATGCTGCTGACTGGTCCCCTAGTTACTGAGTGATCCCTTATTGCTCCTGGGTGATCCTCTGTGTTACTGACTGCTTTCTACTGTCACTGATCCCCTTCCTCGGGGTCGGACTGGGCCAGGACACCTGGAAAAACCCCAATGCAGTGGCATTTTATTCAGGCCCCCACAAATGTCTAGAAGTTGACCTGTTTTACCAATATTTATTGAAATTGTATATGAATTAGGGCATCATGGGGCCCCTATACCCGCTGGGCCCCCTGCAGCTGCAGGGTCTGCTTCCTCTGTAGTTACGCCTCTGCCAATGGGTCCCACTAGCCCAGACCCTCTACACACAGCCGTCTTCTTTCCTACGCTCCTGAACTCCCCCTCCCTGATCGCATCAAGAAATGATGCACACCTGGGGAGAGGGGACACGCTGGGTGGGGGGCAAGGCCCTGATCTGGAAACTCCAGGGGGGCTAGACCCCCCAGTCCAATGCTGCCCCCCTTTGTTACTAAGTGATCCTTTCAGTGTTACTAATTCATTCCCTCTTTGTCACTGACTGATCCCTCATGTGTTACCAATTGATCACTTCTGTGTCATTGACTGGTTCTTTGTGTGTTACTAAGTGATCCTCTCAGTGCTACTAACTCATTCCCTTTGTTACTGACTGATCCTCCCTGTATTACTGACTGATCCCACTATGCTGTCGTCTGACCAATCCCCCATGTTACTCACTGATCCCCCCAATGTTACTGACTGATCCCCCTGTGTTACTCACTGATCCCCCAATGTTACTGACTGATCCCCCTGTGTTACTCACTGATCCCCCCAATGTTACTGACTGATAGTAACAGCAAATAGGTGCCTATTTAATCTAATTCTAGCTCCACACCACTGGCAATGTCACATTATAATCCTATATTTTTCTTACAGCCCCAATATTCCTATAAATCTGGGCATACATCATCCACTCATTTGGTTACCTTTTAATGATTTGGTGCAGTGGATCAAATGGGAATGATCTTATTGTTTGACCCCCTGGCAAATGATCACATCGTAAATGGGGCCTACGGTGACCCTTTGGGAAGGGACCACATCAACAAGCCATTGTAGCCTTTGCCTGATAGGATTGTTGAACCTGCCCAATGGATCTATAGTGCCCATACACGGGCCACACATTTTTGAGTGGTTGATTAGTCAGCTTTTATTACACCTGCACGTGACAATTTTTGTTTTGAGAAGAATAGAAGTGTCCCCCTGGCTCTGTTTTGTGTAACTGCTGTATCGTGGAATGTTTCCTGCTGTAAATGTGTCCAGTTGGGCAGGAGTATAGGGGTGGAACAAGTCATGCAAGCAACACCTTATTACTAAGTATAAGTCATGCTGAGTAATGCCAAAAAACTGTAACGACAAAATCGTATGTTATTCCTCTCCCCAATCTGATTGGTTGCTAAAGACAACTCCACTTGTGCAATATAACACCATCTAGCTTAGAAAATCCATCCCATGTCTTTCCTTTTATATAGTATAACTTTTAAGTCTACACCATGCCCTACTTATTTTAGTAAGTAAAGTATTAAATATTCCCCGCTGACAGTCTCTCAGTGCAAAAGAAAGATACAAGAATTTGCATTCATATTGTCCCTGATGGGATATTCAAATCTTCATCTTGATTCATCTCCTCCATTTCCTGGTGTATTTCCTTATTCAAATTAGGACGCAACAATATTATGCCATGCCTCAGGGCACGATTTGTATGCATGACCGATCTCTAGGCATAAACTGCACAAGATTTTTGCAGACATTGTTAACAGAGGTGACCCAACCGTTGGTATAAAACCAGTAGTATAACTATAGAGGAAGCAGACCCCTCTTGCCTAGAAACTTGCAGGCCCCCTGCAGCAAGCAGATGTGCGGGAGCATTGGTGCGTTCATGTCAACATGTCCGCTTCCGTTAATGTCAATGCGTCCGCAGCGGCGTGTCTCTGCGCATGGGTGCTGGTGAGCTGCTGCACGTGCAGGGCCCCTCGGAATTTTTTTTGAGCAGCTGTATAAAACACACTTTTGTTGCTAAAATGATTGTTGAACCCATATTTAAAATGTGTTTTGGCCGCCCCTAATACTCTTTCAACCTAGGGTTGTCATCTTTTCCAGAAAAAAATACCGGCCTTCCTATATATTTATCTTTTTCCCCTATTAATAACATTGGGATCAACCATTGTTTTTACCGGCCAGGTGGCAACCCTATTTCAACCCCATTATCAAACTATGGGTCAGATTCCCTAAAGGGCAAAGTGGCTAGCAACTTTTCACCATCCTCAGGGACATCGCCAATGCACAGGCGCAGATGACAATTCGTTAGTGAAAGAGACCATTGCTAGCGTTCATTCGCACTCTATCGCCAGGCGACTTTTCGCTCTGATGAATGGTCCCAAATTCAGTAAAGTGCGGATTTCACTGAACGTTACCTCTTTCGCCAGAGTTGATTTCGCCACCTCAGACCAGGTGAACTGTTAAAATGAAGCTCCATCTGCCTCAGTCTTATCTCACTTACATCATATCCTGTCTGCCGAAAATGCATTAAAGTTGAAAAAACTCTGGCGACTTTTCCTTTTTTTAAGTGGGATTGCCTGCTAAAGTCCTGCCTTAAATTTTTTTAGGTTAACATTTTTCCCCAGACATTTGAGGGCCATGGAACATTTGTTTTACAGTGGGTTCATGTGTAGGGCATTAGATGATCTCTTTTGTCTTTATTATGGTTCCTTGGACATGTAATAAAAATTGGGCAGTTCAAGCATTTGCACCAACATCCATATGACTTTAATGTACCCGCCCTATTCGAATTGACATAAGTGTAAGATCCCTAGCGACTTTTCACTAGGCATAAACAACAGTAGCGAATCTTCGCTATAAAATGCTCACTCTAAAGAAGTATCGCTAGCGAAAAGTCATCAGCGTTCGGTGCTCAGGACTAGGGATGCACCGAATCCAGGATTCGGCCTTTTTCAGAAGGATTCGGATTCGGCCGAATCCTTCTGCCTGGCCGAACCGAATCCGAATCCTAATTTGCATATGCAAATTAGGGGCGGGGAGGGAAATTGTGTGACGTTTTGTCACAAAACAAGGAAGTAAAAAATGTTTTCCCCTTCCCACCCCTAATTTACATATGCAAATTAGGGTTCCGATTCGGTGCAGTATTCGGCCGAATCTGTTGTGAAAGATTCCGGGGTTCGGCCGAATCCAAAATAGTGGATTTGGTGCATCCCTACTCAGGACGCAACTTCACATTTTAGTGTATTAGCTTAACGAATTTCCGCCTTGCGAAGTGTGCGCAGCAGTCGCTGGCGATAATGTTTTTTCTCAGCATTCATGCCCCATGAGTCTTCTTCCTTCTGTACCTGGTATCTGGCATTCAGCAATGAGGATATAATTAGGCAGATATCTATTGGGCAAGTTAAGATCCAAATTAAACAAAGACTGCAACAGCTCTTTAATGTGGTCCTCACCTAAAGGGTAAGAGAAATTTCCCTTCTTGTTTATTAGCTCCTCAGGGCAGAATGTCAGCAGCTATCTGGTTGCTAGGGTGCAATTGACCCTAGCAACCAGACAGTGGTATCAATGAGAGACCCAATTATAAATAGGAGAGACCTGAATAGAAAGATAAGCAATAACAAGTAACATTGCAGAACAGTATTTTTATGGGTTTTCAGTTGCCCCAGAAGAAGAGTAAAAAAATAACATTTTATGAAGTAATTGAAAGGTTTCAAAGAATCAGGCATCCTATAGCATACTAAAAATGAACTTTAAGATGAGCAACCCATTCAAACGGTAAAAAAGTACATTTCACTGACGGGCACCGACTTATTTGGTAAACCCCCGCCTTGTGATTGCCGAGATATAGATGCAATTTGCTAAAACTGTATGGACTCTGCATCCGGCATTTCTTTCAACTCTCCCCTTGTGTCCCCTTTCTAACACCTGGGATCCCTATTCCAACGTCTCTTCCACTTCATTCCCCGAGGACACATCACATTTGCGACTTTCACTATTACTTGACATATTTCCTCTTACAAAGCCTTTACTTTTAGCTGTGCAATGTTGCGAGATTTTTCAGGTATTCTGCTATTGAGAAACTTCAAACTTCACGTCTTGCCTGCAGAACAGCAAGTGCCGTAAGGAAATAGAATTTCTCATACAGTTATCTATAATTAATCTCATCCGTTCTAGTACTTGCCCACGTTTTTCCTTAGTGGCCCCAGGGCCATTCTGAAGAATACTGCAAGGCCTCAATCATTTTCCTATCCATTTCATTTTTTTTTCCCCATGCAAGATTTATACATATCGGTGGGTGTTACCATATTACCATATATGAGTATATGTTGTGCTCAGAATATTTCTTCTCTGCAAATTTGTTTGAAGGTATAGTTCATTCTGTGGATTCTGATATGTTCTATAGGACTATATTGCTATGAAATATAAAAATACGAGTATAGTTTCTGCACATAGACTATTACATACTGTATTTGCATTATACACATGATTGGGAGCTGCAATTAGGCTGTTCTTTAAACCTGCCTTGATCACATTCAGTTATGCCCCAACACACCTAGATCTTCCCAAAACCCTACCCATGTTCTGCCAACCCTGGTGCTTTTTTGGGTCCATGATTCAGAAACTCAAGTCATAATGTTTCCAAGGGACAGTACTGAATTGAGGAGCTTCTCACAGCCTGAAAAAAATATTATGTAGGATGAGAGGAAATTGTTTAATTATCATTATCTCACCTAGAGAGCTCCAGTTATTAATGAATCTTCAAACAACCCCCTACAGCGTTTAGGGAACATGGGCAATGTAACCATATCCGGACTTAGAATCAGCCCACAAAGAGGCCCAAACAGCCCCCACCAGCCCACTAAATACTGACTTTCTATGGGACCTTATAGCAGCCTCTCTGTTATTTGCCAGAACCCACAGATTGCCAGTCCGGGCCTGATTGTAACTACCACTGTGCTATTGTTGAGAAGTGGGGCAGTTACAAATGCCTGTCACTGCTTCCTATAATATAAATATGGGAAATGCTCAGTCCATGGCATGTACGAGTTGACCCACCAAATGCACCTTTAGGCTTCTAGAATGGAGCACAAAGAGTTAAGCCGCAATCCGAATCACCAACATTTTTGCACTCTGAACCTTGCCCTGGTTATTTAATCTGACTCAAGATGCAGAACTTGCACCACCAATGCATAAAGGCACAAGCTATTTTGTACACCTTAGTGCTCCAGCACTTTCACCTTATATCTGTTTTCTATGAGTGCAACTATAAAAGAAGCAGATTGCAACAGCTATATAGGTCCAACTGCTATATAGGTCCCATTGACAGGTATTTTCAATGTACACGGTATTAATGAAATATGCTTTATTCCCAAGGGAAGTGGGTTTTCTGTGGGGTCCAGTAACTTCTAGTAAATATACCACTGCTGTCATCTATTACTCCCACAAAAATCCTGATGACTTGACCATGATTTAAACTTTAGACCTCGCTAGCCCTAAGCTACTGTAATTGATTTAATTGTACTTGCTAAATGAAACCTGAATTCAAGCTCAAAAGAAAGCCTTTATTTTAGTCAATAATTCATTTAAACAGTTGACAAAGAGTTCTGTAAATTCCAGTGTCACTTCCAACGAAGGAATTGGCTGGAATCTACGGCATAGGATTGTACCCTTCACCCTGCTCTGCACTTCAATGAGATTCCAAGTGGGGAAACACCCAGACTTTACCTTCTTGTTGCCAATTGAAGCGCCATTCATTCGTTGCCAAGAAGTCGCCAACATCGGGAACGTTTAATAAAGTAGGCCTGCCTAACTGGTAATAATAGACTTTTGAAATTCTTTTTAAAGGGTCTCAGTATTTGGACAATTGTGATTAACAAAGTGCTATGATTACATATTTCACATTACATATGTGTACAAGCTATAAGAAACACTAGGGAGTTAGCCCTGTTATGGAGCCATTTATGGTGATTTTTTCTGGCCCCACCTTCCACTGTTGTCACCACATTACCTTCATCTGCCTCCTTTTAGCTCTATGGTACATGAGGCTTTTTTTAGTATGTTGGCCAATTCTAAGCAACTGGTCTTCATTATTTCTTTTTATAGTCTTTTAATTACTGGCTTTCTTCTTCTGACTTCTTTTCAGCTTTAAAATGGCCCCATGTAAAAACAAATGTAAGACTATACATTTAGGGGCCGATTCATGAAGCTCGAGTGAAGGATTCGAATAAAAAAACTTCGAATTTCGAAGTGTTTTTTGGGCTACTTCGACCATCGAATGGGCTACTTCGACCTTCGACTACTACTTCGACTTCGAATCGAACGATTCGAACTAAAAATCATTCGACTATTCGACCATTCGATAGTCGAAGTACTGTCTCTTTAAGAAAAACTTCGACCCCCTACTTCGGCAGCTAAGAGCTACCGAAGTCAATGTTAGCCTATGGGGAAGGTCCTCATAGGCTTGCCTGAGATTTTTTGATCGAAGGCTATTCCTTCGATCGTTGGATTAAAATCCTTAGAATCGTTTGATTCGAAGGATTTAATCGTTCGATCGAAGGAATAATCCTTCGATCGTTCAATCACAGGATTTGCGCTAAATCGTTCGACTTCGATATTCGAAGTCGAACGATTTTAGTTCCTAGTCGAATATCGAGGGTTAACCCTCGATATTCGACCTATAGTGAATCGGCCCCAAAATGTTATTGTTACTTTTATTACTCATCTTTCTATTCAGGCCTCTACTATTCATATTCCAGAACTTTATTCAAATCAATGCATGGTTGCTACAGTAATTTGAACACTAGTAAGCAGATTGCTGAAACTGGAAACGGAAGAGCTGCTTAATAAAAAGCTAAATAACTCAAAAACCACAAATAATAAAAAGTGAAAACCATTTGCAAATTGTCTCAGAATATCACTCTCCACATAATACTAAAAGGTGATTCAAAGGTGAAAGTCTCCTTTAAATTCCTGTTATTGCATCCCATAGCAGAGCATGGGGACAGTTTGCTTATTGTGCATGACATACAGGCATGGGACCTGTTATCCTAATGCTGGGACCTGGGGTTTTCCAAATAACAGATCGTTCCGTAACTTAGATAAGAAAATCATGTAAACATTAAAGGGGTGGTTCACCTTTAAGGTAACTTTTATTATGTTACAGAACAGCCAATTCTAAGCAACTTTTCCATAGTTTTTCCTTATTTATTTTTTATAGTTTTAGAGTTATTTGCCTTCTTCTTCTGACTCTTTCCAGCTTTCAAATGGGTGTCACTCACTGACCCCATCTAAAAAACAAATGCTCTATAAGCAGGGTCGGACTGGGGGCTTGGGGCCCACTGGGGCTCCTGGCCCCCCTCTGGCACCCCCTGCAGCTCCGGCACTCGGGGGCCGGGTATGTGTATGTGCGTCAGTGCGCAAGCGTGCTGCGCAACGCTAATGCACATGCGTGAAATTTTGATTTTGCCACAAACCCACTAATAAAGCGGGGTCGCGCGCCACTGGATCTGGGCCAGCAAGGCCCACAAGAGCCTGGGGCCCACCGGGTTTTTTCCTGGTGTCCCACCGGCCCAGTCCGACACTGTCTGTAAGGCTACAAATGTATTGTTCTTGTTACTTTTTATTGCTGATCCTTCTATTCAGCCCCTCTCCTATTCATATTCCAGTCTCTTATTCAAATCCAATGCATGGTTGCTAGGGTAATTTGGACCCTGCTGAATAAAAAGCTAAATAACCCCAAAAACATTCAATAATAAAAAAATGAAAACCAATTGCATATTGTCTCAGAATATCATACTCTACATCAGTGATTCCCAACCAGTCGCTCATGAGTAACATGTTGCCCCCCAACCCCTTGGATGTTGCTCTCAGTGGCCTCATAGCAGGTGCTTATTTTTTAATTCCTGGCTTGGAGGCAAGTTTTGGTTGTATAAAAACCAGATGTACTGACAAACAGAGCCTCCTGTAGGCTGCCAGTCCACATAGGGGCTACCAATAGCCAATCACAACCCTTATTTGGCACCCAGGAACATTTTTCATGCTTGTGTTGCTCTCCAACTCTTTTATATCTGAATGTTGCTCATGGGTGAAAAAGGTTGGGGACCCCTGCTCTACATCATTCTAAAAGTTATCTCAAAGGTGAAGAAACCGCTTTAAATAAACCCAAAAGGCTGGTTTTGCTTCCAGTAAAGATTAATTATATCTTAGTTTGAATCAAGTAGAAGGTACTATTTTATTATAAAAGAGAAAAGGGAAATTATGTTTAAAAATTAGGATTATTTGGATAAAATGTAGTCTATGGGAGACAGTCTTCCCATAATTTGGAGCCTATTGTTTACCAGATTTCCGAATAACAGATCCCATACCCCCATTATTGCAGGGATTAAATGTGTCCAATCGGTTGTGTCCTTTTATGTTCTATTCATGTGAAAACATAAACCTTGATTGTAAACTGGGTACATTTTCTGTTATCATATATCCAAAATGGCCTGTGGGGCTTAAATACTGTGTGGCTGCTGGTTAGGTGGTCTGTGTTTGTGCTCATCTGCAAAGATAAGACTTTGCCCTTTAAGTGCTTACAATCTGGAGTAGACTACACCATATAAACATGATACAGAGATAGAATGCATCTTCTTATATTAAGGATTTGCTTAGTAAAGGTGGCCATAAACAGGCCGATAAAAGCTGGCCCGTATGTGGGGCCGTCCGACGGACTTCCCTGATCGATATCTGGCCGAGAGTTGGCCACATGTCGATTGGGCAGGGCTAAAAATCCCGTCGGATGGGGCGTGGCTGGGATGCTTAGCTGAACGGACGTGTGGTGCTCTAGCTCCGCGATCCTGATCATACCGTGCCAACTGCCTTACTAATTCTACTCTGCCAAACTACTTAGTTGTACAGAAAGATACCCGGTGAGCTCCCTGGAGTATCTTACCATGGGCAAAACAGGCCAGAGACGCATCGATGGCTATGCAAAACCTCCCTCCACGCCGCGTGAACAACAACAAGATGGCGCCTCGGGCCTAGGCCCAGTACCCCCGGACCAGCGCGAAGCAACAGATCCGGCAATGGATCCAGCGGGAGCTGCAACCCAACTCCTTCTGCAAGCAATCGCAGACTCGAAGGAGGCACTCGCTATGAAGCTGACTGATACCAGCACCACACTCACCTCGAAGATCGAAGAGGTGCGTATAGACCTTTCCCTGCTGCGACAAGACCTGCAGACGGTGAGAGAGCGCACATCTGAGGCTGAACGCAGAATCAGCGATCTTGAAGATGCCACTCGCCCTCTCGAGCAGCGGGTCCAGCAAATGCAGGGGGACTTCCAGCAAATGGTATCCCGAATCGATGATTTGGAAAACCGCAACAGAAGGTCAAATCTCAGGATAGTCGGCCTACCGGAGAACTGTGAAGGGGCCCAGGTGGAGGACTTCATGGAACGCTGGCTGCAAGAAACCCTGACAAAGGCCAAGTTTACGCCGCATTTTGTGGTCGAAAGAGCCCACCGAGTCCCAGCCAGGCGGCCACCTGTGGGGTCCCCTCCAAGACCAATTATCCTCAAACTACTCAACTTTCGAGACCGAGACATCGCCCTGCGTGCTGCCAGGGAACAGGGAGAAATCCTGTACCAGAATGCCAGAGTCTCCCTTTACCCGGATTACTCTCTAGCAGTACAGAAGAAAAGAGGCACTTTCACGGAGGCCAGAAGCAAGCTGCGGGAGAAAGGAATAAAGTATGCGATGCTCTACCCGGCCAAGTTAAGAGTCCAGGAGGACGGCAAAGCGCTCTTCTTCGACTCCCCAAGAGAGGCGATCCGATGGCTGGAGCACCGCGCCCCATCAGCTATTCAAGCGCCTAACCTTGTCTGAAGCCAATCCAGGTCGTATTATTGTCTTTGTTACCCGACTAAGTTAGACCTACTTGGCAAAGGCTAAGTGGTCAATGAGCCTGAATCTTGTATCCTGACGAAAAGTGATAAGACGCTAAGCTCTAATTCACACAGCCCAGAGTTATTGGGGCTCTAGCTTACCCAGGGAGGCTCTTACCAGTATAGATACTGTTATCTGTTTAAACTGGCAAGATGCCTCGACACCACTTCAGGCAACTATGGCAACAATTACCCCTTTTCTAAGGAGCGGAACTTTCTTTCCAGCACCATTTCCAACACCGAGACTTACTGCCCCTAACTGGGCTGCTGGCCCACCACTTACCACACATTGTTAATTGTTATGGCTTTAAAGTATCCCCAATTTAGCATAGGGATACCGGGAGGGGGGAATTTTATTTTTCATGGGGTTCTAGTGTGTTACGTTGACCGCTATGTTTTCACTCTACAGTCTACTAAGTTCCACTCGTCAGTCTTACCCCCAGGTCTGCTCTCGCAATTTCTATGGCTATGCATAATCAATCCATTCAGATAGTCTCCTGGAACGTCCGCGGCCTCAATGACCGCATAAAGAGGTCAATAGTCCTGGACTACCTTAAAAAGTCTGGTGCAGATCTGATGCTGCTCCAGGAAACCCACCTCGTAGGCCAGAAGGTCAGAGCGTTAAGACGCGCCTGGATAGGTAATCTGTATCACTCAGATTATTCCACACACTCGAGGGGGGTAGCAATTATGGCAAGGAAGTCGCTGAGACTTGAAGTTCAACAGTTGATCACAGATGGTAAAGGGCGATATATTGTGCTCAAATGTAAAATATACAGCAAATGTTTTATACTGATAAATGTTTATGTACCCCCTCCTTTTTCCATGTTACTTCTTAACGAAATGATAACTAAAATTGCAGATATGGGTAACTGGCCCACATTGTGGATGGGAGATTTCAATGCAGTTCCTGACCCTTTAGTAGACCGGCTGCGACCGCTCCCTCAGGATACTCTGACCCTGTCTGGCTGGATGGAGAGGTTGGGCCTTCAGGATGTTTGGCGGGCCAAACAACCAAGGTTACGTCAATACTCCTGCTATACAGTTACAACCTCAGCCCTTTCCCGTATAGATTTAGCCCTCGCCAACCCGGAGGCGCTCCAATGTACTCAGGCAGCTGAGTTTCTCCCCAGAGTCTGCTCCGACCACTCCCCCTTAAAAGCTACCCTGATTCTCCCCAGTCCAAAAAATTCCCTAATGTGGCGCTTAGCCCCCAAATGGATCCACAACAGTAACATACAGGAAACTTTCACCTCAGAGCTGGCGGAGTTTTGGTCTCTTAACAAAGGTTCGGCCCCCATAGATATTGTATGGGATACTTGCAAAGCTTGGGCCAGAGGACAGTACATCTCTCTCATCAAAAGAGAAAGAGCCAAAATAGAGGCGGGGTTAGAGGGGGCTAAGTTGGCTCTGAGCAAGGCTGAAGCTTGTCTTAGCTGTGGAGACGATCCCCATGCCCGACAGACAATGGCAGATGCCCAAAGAGCTATTGATCTCCTACACGTAGACAAACACTCCCAACAAGATATTGCCAGGAGGGCAGCCTGGTATGATAGGGGAGACAAAAATGGCCGCTTACTAGCCCTGCTTGCTAGAGATCCCCAACAGACAACGACCGTCCCCAGATTGCTCACACCCACGGGTGCAGAGATATCTAACCCGCAGTCCATAGCAAATGCCTTTGGGGAGTTTTATAAAAACCTATACCAATCAAGACTACACTCGGACCCCCCAACTTCGGAATTCCTAGCTTCTCTGCCCTTTCCCACTCTCTCAGAAGAGCAACTCTCCTCCCTAGAGAGACCCTTCTCAGTAGATGAGGTCAAAGATGCCATAGGCAGTTTCCCTAATAACAAGTCCCCAGGTCCAGACGGCCTGCCAATTGAATGGTTTAAAGCAAATATAGACATCCTAGCCCCCGAACTAGCAGCTCTCTTTAATAATATTTCGCCTTTAACTGGCGTTCCCCACTCCTGCACACAAGCAACCATATCGGTGATACTTAAGTCGGGCAGGCCCAGCCATTGCTGCGAATCATATAGGCCGATCTCTCTGCTAAATGCAGACGTAAAGATCTTTGCTAAAATCCTAACTATCAGACTTCAAGCTGTCATTGATTCTCTCATCCATCCAGATCAGACAGGATTCATCCCGGGTCGAGCCACTGACATTAACATCAGACGCTTGTTCACTAACCTTCAGGCACAGCATGATAATCCCGGGCATAGAGTAGTAGCCTCGTTAGATACGGCCAAGGCATTTGACACGGTGGAATGGCCATATCTGTGGAAGGTCCTCAGTCGCTTTGGTCTAGGCGATAAGTTCATTGGCTGGATCCAAGCTCTGTACAAGTCACCGACTGCAGCAGTCAAGGTCAATTCCTTCCTTTCTGATTCCTTCCAGCTGCATAGAGGTACTAGGCAGGGGTGTCCTCTGTCCCCTCTTCTTTTTGCTTTGGCCATTGAGCCTCTAGCCATGCAGATACGTAGAGACATAACCATCAAAGGCCTTCAACTGGGAAGGCTAGAGGAAAAAGTCTCGCTTTATGCGGATGATATGCTAATATATCTAGCAGACTCAGGGGACTCTCTACACAATCTGCTTAAGACAGTTGACATATTTGGGGGGCACTCTGGCTTACGAGTCAACTGGGATAAATCTGTCATCCTCCCTATTGATGAGCCCTCCCCTGTCCCTACTCATAATCCCCTCCCGTTACATAAAGTTGGTACCTTTAAATATCTGGGAATTCAAATTCGCACAAAGATCAGTGATTACATCGCAGATAACCTGACCCCATTGGTCCATGAGTATCGAAGATCGACAAACACCTGGGCGACACTCCCACTGTCTTTGGTCGGCAGAGTCAACTTAATAAAGATGATATACTTGCCTAAATTTTTATATAGGTTTCATAACTCTCCTGTATATATTCCACAAACGTGGTTTAAGCAACTAGATTCGATCACTACTGCTTTCCTGTGGGCTGGGCAACATCCCCGTATCAGCCTTGCGACCCTGCAACTCCCAACCACTAAAGGAGGCTTAGCATTACCCAACTTTAAGCTGTACTACCATGCCTCTCAGCTAGTGTATGCCCACTGGTGGCTGACCCAGGACCTAAATAATCAAGCTCTCCTAGTGGAAGCTGCTAGTGCCTCGTCGCTAGAGGCTCTGGCTAATCACCTCTACAGGGGTGAGCGGTCCAATTTTCC
Source organism: Xenopus petersii (assembly GCA_038501925.1). NCBI lineage: Eukaryota > Metazoa > Chordata > Amphibia > Anura > Pipidae > Xenopus > Xenopus petersii. The sequence goes on along the minus strand of CM076688.1, from coordinate 95,587,648 downwards.
TTTCATCCCCTCAATGATCCCCGTTGTAAGAATTTTTGGCCTATACCTGAAGAGATTCTACCCACAATCGAACACCTGGTCCCCAGGCACTCCCCTCTGGGGAAATAGGAATCTCCCTCACCTCTACACTTTCCCCCAGGCTGAGATCTGGGCAGTCAGAGGAGTCAAGTACTTAGCCCAAGTAATAGAGAGAGGCCAGCTTAAAACCTTTCAAGCACTGCAAACAGCGCATCAGCTACCTCCTCATATGCAATTTAGATTCATTCAGTTGAGACATGCCCTCTCTGCACAATTCCCCTCCATGCCTCTAGATATTTCGCAGAGTCAGCTAGAGCTCTATCTCAGACGGCCTTCCCTACTAAAGCCTGTTTCTCTGATTTACTCGATCCTGAGTAGCCTATGTAAAGCGCACTTAGATATACTCCGCCTCAAATGGTCAACAGACATACCTGAACTAGAGGAAGAGGCCTGGGAAGAGATTCTAGATCAGGTCCCTGACCTCACCATCTCTAGTAGAGATAGATGGTTCCAGCTAAAATTCATCCACAGATCTTACCTGACTCCCCAAAGATTGGCAAAAATATATCCAGGTTCCCCAGACACCTGCTATAAATGTGGGACAGAGGTAGGCACCCTCATGCATGTGTTCTGGGCCTGCCCCGTTATACAAAGGTACTGGAGACAGATCCTTCAGTTTATAGAAAATAATTTTGCCCTCCCCAATATTAGATCCCCGGAATTATGCCTTCTGGGTTCTATGGGCCCCTTAGTTCTAAACTCATATCAGAGGCTGTTTTACCTGCAGCTGTTATTCTATGCGAAAAAGGCCATCCTCTTATCATGGAAAGCCACCAGCCCACCCACACTATCCCAATGGAAAAACATCGTAAATGGAGTATTACCACTACAGAAAGCGGTATACCTCGCCAGAGGCTGCCCTGACAAGTTTCACGCTGTCTGGGGCCCTTGGATTGACCTACTCCAGTCTGCTGCTCTTGATTAGGCTCAAGTATGGTATATGCTTTAAGCTAGAGAGAGTCAATGGCAGAGGTGCTTTGAGACATTTTATCTGTGTTATTCACTGTATCAATGCTTGTATAATGACCTGGAAAGATTGACGCGGTGGCACCAGCTCCTCACTTTGTTTGCATAATGTATGGACGGTAGACTGTACTAGTTACAATGTATTTTTCTTTATTTTCTTTTGTTTAATGGGTGTTTAATCTTTGTTTTTTGAAAATGCAAAAATAAAAACTTTAAAAAAAAAAATCCCGTCGGATAGCGGACAGCATCTGTTCGTTGATGCGTTCTCGCGATCCGATCGCCCCGTATTGCTTTCATTATTATCCAATTGTGGATAGGGCCTAGGGCCCACGATCGGATCAGCCCGATAACATTTTCTTGTAATTCTTACAATGGTGGGCTGTCATTGAGTCAGGGCTAGGGTTGCCACCTTTTGCAAATTTTTTACCGGCTGGTGGGGGGCGGGTACAAAAAGGGGTGGGTGTGACATCAAAGGGGGCGGGGTTGTGCTGTAAAGGGACGGGCCACAGCGCAGCCAGGACAAAAAATGGAGGAAAAAGCTTACAGGGGATTGGGGGCTGGCCGAGGGGTCTTTTTAAGGGTATTACATATTTGCCGGCAGCTACATTGCCAGTAAATTTGTAATACCGGCCCCGGCCTTGGCAGAAGTTTTACCGGCTAGGCCGGTAAACTACCGGCCTGGTGGCAACCCTAATCAGGGCCCAGTCCAGACTGTGCCATGAAATACTAGTGGCCAATGGAAAAAGTGAAGTGAACAGGCAGTTTTACAGTGGCAGTCAGCAGAAGAGAGGCCCAGTCCATTAGCCCTTTTGCCCTGCCAGTTTATGGGGGCCCAACGACATGGTCCAAATTGAGCCCTGCACTTGATAAGACCTGGGGCAAGAGTGCCTCCTTATTCTCCCTCTGCCACTGCAGTACCACTGAGGCATCAGTCCATTAAATAATGTCAATAATGGTCAGACATGGCAGGCGGGACACTGGGAAAAAACTCCCAGTGGAAGGGTTGCCACCTGGCCATTATATTACCGGCCTGGCCGGTAAAAATGATGCTTGATGCCAATGTTATTAATAGGAAAAAACGGCAATAATATTGGAGGGCCAGTATTTTTTTCCGGAAAAGATGCCAACTGAGGTTGTCACCTTTTCCAGAAAAAAATACTGGCCTTCCTATATATTTATCTTTTTTCCCTATTAATAACATTGGGATCAACCATCATTTTTACCGGCCAGGCCAGTAAACTACCGGCCAGTCAGCAACCCTAGTGGTAACCCTACCTGCCGGCCAAGACCAGCTCCCTTTGCTGCTACTTCTGACCCCCCCCTATCTGGCCCCCAGCATGCCACATGAAAATAAAGGTATGCATGGTGGGCTGAGTGGGGTTGCGGCTCAGTCAGGGGGTCCGGAGGGGGCTTTGTGGCTGTGTTGGGGGATGGGGGGGTCCTGGAGCACCAAGAGGCAGCAGCCCCAGTCCGAATCTGTAGGCATACAAGGATAGGCAGCACTTGTCAGAATATTATGACCAGGTAAGGAGGGGGTTAATAAAAGATTTTAAAAAATCACATTCAGTCGTTTATAAATTTAAGCAAAATATATATATCTATATATTACAAAGCATAAAAAATATATCAAATGGACAAAAAAATTGTTAAAGTTCTTTACAGCGCCTACAAATGATTATACATATTAATAAACATCTTTATGAAGGTACAATTCCCCTGTGTATCCTGAAGTGGAACATTCCATACCGTTCAGGGATCAATATCAATTTGTTTGACTTCCGTATATTTATGTACATGTATGTAGCACTACAGACCAACCTTATAACTGTACAAACTGATGGGCCAGCCAGTATTGAGCCAGCCATTGTGCAGTGCGATCAGTGTTAATGCTTTTGTTTTTATTTTATGCCTAGCTCTCTGATCATAGAATGGCATCGATAACAAAATTGGGATATATTTTTAGGCCACTCCCCGAACCACAAACATTATAAGCAGCCATGTCCTGGCCTATCTCAAGCTCCTCCTATTCCTAGAATAAGTCCCACCCTTTCTTGAGTCCGTCTTATTGTGGCACTTGGTAGCATATGCATAAAAAGTGTTTTGAGAACAGAAATCCTTAGATTTTATTAATCAGCACAGTAGATTTTCTGCTTAGATCAAACTATTTCTTTAGACGCTGTCTAGAAGAGAAGCTCCGGAGAGAGGAACCCAGCTCAAAGAAGAAGGCCCAATGAATCCGTCTCAGTTAAAGCGGCAGATGCACAGTTGGGCTATTCGTATGAAGCGCAGCTTGTAGACAAACCGACCTCTCTTACACTTGGGGGTCTTGTGCAAGATGGGCACCTCTTTATCAAATGGCACACTGACTACCGAGGTTTGCTCCTTGTTGTGAGAGGAAATGCAGCCTTTGCATAGGCAGTAGGCCTCCAATATCTGTCTCGGGTAGCGGTTTACATTTTCATTGATTCTGAAAAAGAAAGTAGCGGTTTCATTACAATAAATCACTGGAATTTTAAAGGATGATTTACCCCTACTGAAAGTTATAAGGCTATTAGAAGTCAATGTGGGGTTCTGTAACCATATAAAGGCAAAATATTGCAGGCTGAGTTATACAGGGAACTTCGAGTACCACTCATGTATTATAATGGATAATGTACCCCCTACTGTAAGTTATAAGGATATTAGACGTCACTGAGGGGTTCTGTGACCATATAAAGACACAAGGCTGCAGTCTGAGTTATACAGGGAACTCAGAGTATCACTCATGTATTATAATGGATAACGTATCCCCTACTGTAAGTTATAAGGATATTAGAAGTCACTGAGGAGTTATGTGACCATATAACGGCACAAGGCTGCAGGCTGAGTTATACAGGGAACTCTGAGTATCACTAATGTATTATAAGGGATAATGTATTATTTTCCTACTGTAAATGATAAGGATATTAGAAGTTACTGAGGAGTTGTGACCAAAGCACAAGGCTGCTCACTGGTCTCTGTCCTTCAGTCTGCTGTATAAACTTATTCTAGTTAGTAGCACAATTCTCTCAGCTACCTGTAGGACCATGGTGAGATGCTCCGTTCTTGGATGAGATCTGAGCTGTGGTTAACACTCTTAGGGCATGTCCTTATGTCCTGATCTGGGGTGATGTCAGGTTTGAAGAGGAGTATATGAGCATCAGGTGCTTGGCGGAACAGTTTATTCTTCAGATACTCCTCACTTGGGTCCTTGCATTTAATTTGGCTTCCTTGGCAGTAGGCCCAGGTCAAGACTAAGAGAAGAGAGAGGAGTAGCTTCATCTATAAAAAAAACAAAGAGAAAGCAGGTTTATGGTTTATGATACAACAATGTATTCCAGTGCCACTTACTGTACAACAAGGCTAAAACACCATGAAATAGAGGAATGTCTATCTCTGAGAGAACAGACAGATGTGAGGAGCAAAAGCTTGTCATTACCCACTCAGTAATGGTCTAATGTGAAATAACCGAAAAGGCCAATGATCTCTGCCTTGTGCTGGATACAGCATACATGCAACAACCTGTATTAACTTTATAGCATGTTGGTTTCACCATCCCCAATTTAGAGATGAGGCAAGAGTTTAGGAGTGCATGAATAATTTTTGCCGTTCCTGTCTAACAAGATTGGTAAACACTGGCCTCAAAAATGCACCAGATACAAACTACTCTCTGCTGAGTAACTACACACAAACAAGAACTAGGAGCAGAGTTTACATATCCAGGTGCTTGGGACCCCAGTCACTGTAAAGTCAACTACTTATCCCAACAATACGGCAGCTCTTTACAAATGTGTTTTAATCTTAATTTATCCGGATAAATCAATACTTAATTTGGTCTACTTTTATTTATAAGGGCAAAGTAAGCTTTGATGTATTTAGATGTATGTTACTTAACTGACAGCAGTTGAGGATGTTACGGAGCTCAGTCAGTTGCAAGTTGAGTTTTTCCTTAGGGTGCAATGGAGCAGCACCATAGACAATATTTATGCTGCTATAAACACAGTTGATGTTTAAAGTACAATACCAGCGGGAATACAACCTACAAAGTATTTTTTTATTTTCATCTCGGTGTCTTGTCGGTCGATAAATCCAGCCCAAGGTCTGACATTTATGTTAGCTCTGGGCTAGAATATTATTAGAATGTATCTATATAGTTCCTACATATGATTTAGTGCTTTCAGGAGATCATACATCATTCACATGAGTCCCTGCCCCAGTGGAGCTTACAATCAAAAGTCTCCATCACATTCACTATGGACGATTTTATCAGGAGCCGATGAACCTGCCTGTTTTTTGGGTTTTTTTTCCAGTAAACATTTAACCAGTGCTTTTAACTCTCCTGGATTTTTCAGGAGTCACATGTATTTACATGTCTCATTAGCATGGACATGGCATCATTTGATGGTCCTACCACCTTCTAGATTTCATCTCAGGACTAGGCCTCTCTCCGCCTAGGTCGTTTTGGTCGTATAGCACCCAACCCACATCCTACTAGAGGCAGAAATGCGTCACCTGAAATTTCAAGTATCTTATCTTGTTAAATCTTACAAAAATATCTCAAAATAGGAACTGCATGATTTTAGCTGAACTTTCCCATAAATGAAAGAGAAGATGACAGAAGGAAAGATAAAATGCTTCAGGCCAGTTCAGTTCCTACCAAAATAGACCTATTCTACAAAATGGGTGGATTTAGATATGCAATTATATAGACCTGCTCTGAGACCATTTCTCTTCCTCTATGTGACCTGTTCTACTTAGAGTGTAAATACTGGGTATCAGCTGTACCATCTAAGTAATAAATTCTAGGATATATTTCTTAAAAAATGACGTACTAAAGTTACACAACAGACTGAATTGCATAAGTAAGCCAAAAGGAATTTTTACTCTGGCAGCCCTCAGATAAATATCACAACTGTGGGCAGTGCAAATTTATGTAACCAGGGAACATATTAGCAGGGACTGTGGCTGTGGGATAGCAGGTATAGTAGGGAGAGATGGTGTCTATAGTAACAGTGGGATAATAGTCTCTGGGAAGGGAGTGTGACTGTGGGATAGCAGGTATAGTAGGGAGAGATGGTGCCTATAGTAAAAGTGGGATAATAGTCTCTGGGAAGGGACTGTGGGATAGCAGGTACAGTAGGGAGAGATTGTGCCTATAGTAACAGTGGGATAATAGTCTCTCGGAAGGGACTGTGACTGTGGGATAGCAGGTATAGTAGGGAGAGGTGGTGCCTATAGTAACAGTGGGATAATACATATATCGTAGAAAATCAGATGGCACAAACTCTGGCAAATGTGTGGATCTCAATAAATTACTTTTTGCACATTTGCCAGAGTGTGTGCCATCTGATTTTCTACTATATATGGAATAGTGAAACCAACTTTGCAGTAAGGTTTCCAGATTGAACACCACACGAATACACGCACAGGTTTTGCATTACCACTAAATAACAGTGGTATAATAGTCTCTGGGAAGGAACTGTGACTGTGGGATAGCAGGTATAGTAGGGAGAGATGGTGCCTATAGTAACAGTGGGGATAATAGTCTCTGGGAAGGGAGTGTGACTGTGGGATAGCAGGTATAGTAGGGAGAGATGGTGCCTATAGTAACAGTGGATAATAGTCTCTGGGAAGGAACTGTGACTGTGGGATAGCAGGTATAGTAGGGAGAGATGGTGCCTATAGTAACAGTGGGGATAATAGCCTCTGGGAAGGGACTGTGACTGTGGGATAGCAGGTATAGTAGGGAGAGATGGTGCCTATAGTAACAGTGGGGATAATAGTCTCTGGGAAGGGAGTGTGACTGTGGGATAGCAGGTATAGTAGGGAGAGATGGTGCCTATAGTAACAGTGGGGATAATAGTCTCTGGGAAGGGAGTGTGACTGTGGGATAGCAGGTATAGTAGGGAAAGATGGTGCCTATAGTAACAGTGGTATAATAGCCTCTGGGAAGGAACTTTGGCTGTGGGATAGCAGGAGTAGTAATTGGGCAAGTGCAGCCACCTTTCCAAACTAACCTCACTTTTCCAACCAACAACTGCTGCTTTGCAAGCCGCCCCCACTATGTAGAAACCCCAAGGTAGCTGTACTTGTCTGGACTCCTAAATGACAGCTGTGAATCACAGTTTTGATACATGCTATTTGCTGATCATGTTTATTACTTTATTAATTCCTTTTAAGGATGTTGAAGAATTAAATCTGACATATTCCAGATAACAGAAAACCTAGCTGTAAAAGGGACACTTTTGCATATTGGGGGTCCAGCTTCTGCATTCCCCAGGGCTTTTCTTCTCTGACTTTTGCTCTGGTATAGATCAGCCATAGTATAACAGCATGCTTAATAACAGGTGAACTTACAATAGACTATTCAACAATTCATTTCACACTGGTTACATAGCTATGTAGGTATTAGAAGCAACTTATTTAACTCTGGGACCTGTGGCTCTGCAGCTCTGTTTTGGGTCCATGTGAAATAGTTGACAGGACCCAGTATTTAGTGAGTAGGGACTTGGAAACCAGTACTAGACTAAAGAGAAGCAGCTTCTTTTTGCTGTTACCACAGTCCTAAAACCACAAAGAGATATTGTGAGTTGTATGCAGAGCACAGTCTTTCTGAACATGCCACCTGTATAGTCATTTCAACCTGGGACCATTGGCTCTGGGGCTTTATCATCCTCTGTCCATGTGAAACAGGCGAGCTAAGAATAGGACCTAATATTTAGGGACTAGGAAAGCTGTGCTGGGCTGAAACAACTGCTTTCCAGTTGTTCCAGTTCCTTTATCAAAAGGGATTGTGTAGTGGTTTCACCTAGGACTACTGGCTCAGCCAACACAAAGGTTCCAGTTTAGTATTAGAAGACTCCTAACTGCTAGTTTACTTCAAATCAGCAGTTCTGTCTATTGGGTTTCAATGGGCTGCAGATGGTGGGACGTACTGTACCATAACAGGGGAAAGGCTGCAAGATAAGTATTCCTGAGTTAAACAATAGCTTGGGGTAATAACAATCGTAATGAGGCATGGGTGGAAAGTGTGTTCACTGGGGTAGGGTTACAGACTTCTGAGAAAACGAAACATAAACATTACCTTAAAAACATCAGGCTGATTTGCCCATTATAACATCCCTTTAAAGGGGTTGTTCCCCTTTAAACTAACTTTTAGTATGACGTAAAGAGAGCGATATTCCGAGACAATTTGCAATTGGTTTTCATTTTTTATTATTTGTGGTTTTTGAGTAATTTAGCTTTTTATTCAGCCACTCTCAGTTTGCAATTTCAGCAATCTGGTTGCTAGGATCCAAATGACCCAAGTAACCATGCACTGATTTGAATAAGAGACTGGACTATGAACAGGAGAGGTTCTGAATAAAAGGATGAGTAATAAAAAGTAACAATAAATGTGTAGCCTTACAGGGCATTGGTTTGAAATGGGGTCAGTGGGAAAGCAGCAGAAGAAGAAGGCCAAATAATCAAAAAGAAAAAATGAAGACCAATTGAAATAAATTCTTAGAATCGGTCATTCTATAACATACTAACAAGTTAAATTTATGGGACATTCCACTTACGGGATAATATAGTACAAGTTGTGCAATAATCTTGGCAGCCTCACAATACTTTCCTCTTAAAAATAATCATGTTGATGGTAACAAACAGGGCTGAAGCCTCTACAGTCCCCTGTAAGGTGGATTCCTGCCAACATTATCCTTATAGGGACACTTACAGGTAATGTACTGTGCAGGAATGTGCGCAAATCTCAAACATTTTTACAAAGCTTCTGCAGTGGGGGATACACATTGCCCTACACATTGCATTCAGAGATTTCAGCATTGTCCTGCACATTGCATTTAGAGATTATTTCCGTATAGCCCTGCAAAATGCATTTAGAGAATTCAGCAGAGACCTTTACATTGCATTTAAAGATTTTACCATAGCCCTGTACATTGCATTTAGAGATATCAGCATAGTCTGGTACGTTGCATTTAGAGATTATTTCACCATGGCCCTGAACATTGTATTTAGAGATTTCACCATAGCCCTTTTCATTGCATTTAGAGATTATTTCAGCATAGCCCGGTACGTTGCATTTAGAGATTATTTCACCATAGCCCTGCACATTGTATTTAGAGATTTCACCATAGCCCTGTTCATTGTATTTAGAGATTATTTCAGCATAGCCCTGCACATTGCATTTAAAGATTATTTCACCATAGCCCTGTACATTGCATTTAGAGATTATTTCACCACGGCCCTGCACATTGTATTTAGATATTTCACCATAGCCCTGTACATTGCATTTAGAGATTATTTCACGATAGCCCTGTACATTGCATTTAGAGATGTCAGCATAGCCCTGTACAATGCATTGCCCAGAACTGTACCAACATGTAAGAGCCAGTGCTGAGATCAATACACCTACAGTGCATATATTATTATAGATAAAGCATTGCTTGCACACTGGTTTCTTCCGATACAAGGTACAGACAACATTGCAACTAATAAATAATTACACAAATAAATATATAATGCCATTGATGATTAAGCGCTAAGGCACAAGAGGAAGGAGCGCTTCGAATCTAATCTGGATCAGGAGAAATTTCAACATAGCCCTGCACGGTACATTTATCAGAAGTGTGCCTATATATAGAAAGTTGTTGCCAGTTACAATTTCAGATATTTGCAGAGAGTTCATATATCCCAGGGGTGATACATTTCTAGGGGGAAAAAGTGTCTACCTTATTATTCATCCCTATTAATAACATTGGTAGCAAGCATCATTTCTACCCGTGGGGTTGGAAATAAATCTTGATCCAGAGGCAACTGCCCTGCACTTTATAAATACAGTGGAACCTCAGTTTTACTTCCCCTGATTTTAAGTTTTCCCTCATTTTACATGCGAGCGGTGCCGCAAATTGATTTTTTTTGTAGGGCCAGGAGATTGTGAGAGGGGGTCTGGCCCAGCAGGGGCCCACCAGGTTTTTTCCCGGTGTCCTGCCGGGCCAGTCCAACTGTGAATGGAGTTGTTCTGTATGCCTATTTAGAGAGGAAGGGAACAGAGAACCTTCAATATCTCTCATGTAAAAGGGGTTCACATAAAGCTAAAGATATTAATTTAGACACATAAAACCCATACTGATGTTAGAAAGCACATTACAAATCAACCCAACAAAGACAAAGAATAAATTCAGTTCTTCAAAGACATAAATAAAGATCCCACCTCTGCTGCTGGTTCCCGCTTTAAATTGTGCTGCCTGTTGTCCGTCACACGCTGTTAAAGGGACGATGCCAGTATCTGAGCAGGTTGAAGCTGGGTTTCTCTTTATAACCTTCCCTCTGTGACATCAACTCGCAACTAAACTTTCCCGTTGTGTGGTATTTTTTTTTTTTTGTTCTTGTAACCTGATACTGTACGAGGCAATGGGGTTTATTGGAGTCTGGGTGGCTGCCAGAAGTTACAAGAGGCACACCCTGCATTACTCACACCTGTAATTGTACTTTGCTCCCTCCTGTGCTGTTTAGAGCAAGTCAGTTGGGAGCAGGTGCAAGAAGCCTTCTATACAGGGTTTGGGCACAAACACACTGGCCCTTAGCCTGAGGCGAGGAGTGGCGCGTTCTGGTACAGTTCAACTCTTGTCCGAGTGGGAACGTTATTATGGCAAAGGCAGCCATTATTTGTCAGTAGGATCATTGTCTCAGAGGAAGGCCAGCGCTTCATTGCTGATGTTATCCATTGTGCACAACAGGGGACTGCGTGTCGCCCCTCCATGTTCGCTAGAAGGGAAATCATATTGTACTGTAATATATCTTCTTGGAGTCATCAGGGGCCAGTTGTCAGGAGTATTGCCTGTAACAAGTCACTTATTATATTATATATTCTAATCTACCCCCTATGACTGGCTGAATGGCTACCGTAAGCAATGGTATAACTAGATGTTACTGGGCCCCACAGCAAATTCATTTTAGAACCCCCAACATATGCAGAAGTTGTCTTGTATTAATATATGTTGAAATTGCTCTGTTTTGGGGTCTGTTGGGGCCCCAAATTCCTCCCAGGCCCCCCTACAACTGCAGGGTCTGCTTCCTCTATAGCAGTGATCCCCAACCAGTGTCTTGTGAGCAACATGTTGTTTTCCGACCCCTTGGATGTTGCTCCCAGTGGCCTCAAAGAAGATGTTCATTTGTTTAATTCCTGTCTTGGAGGCAAGTTTGTTTGCATAATAAACAGATTTACTGTCAAATAAAGCCTCCTGTAGGTGGCCACTCCACATGGTGCTCAGGGCTGTATTTAGGTCCGATGCCACTCTAGGTTTCCGGATAAAGGATCCCATACACCCCTCATCCCCATCACCGGATTTCCTATGGAAATCCGTGGCGGAGGGTTTAAAAAAAATAGATACCCCAAAAAAATAGGCCGTCTCCAAAACCGTGCCGCCCTAGGCACAGGCCCTTGGGGCCTATATATAAATACGGCCCTGATAGTGCTACTAAATAGCCAATCAGTGCCCTATGTGACATTCCATATAAGTTTTTTGCATGCTTGTGTTGCTCCCCAATTCTTTTTACATTGAAATTTGGCTCATCCGTAAAAAAAAGTTGGGGATCCTTGGTCTATAGTTACACCCCCTGACCGTAAGGCATTGCACACCAGGGTGAACGGAAGAGCAAGATACAACTTATTTATACATTAGGTTTCAATGGGATATGTCATGGTTGCTCTGATAACAGCAGATTTTCTATTTGATACCAAATTGCACACAAATAGCCTTAACAATATACACTATGGAAAGCACTTGCGATGATTTTTGCGCTTATAACTTAGGTGATTCCTATACTGCTTAAGTGACATTTAGAAACAAGTGCCAGTTTTGAGCCTCCATTGTAGAATCACTTCCAAGCAGCAGATGTAAAAGTTAGGGGCACTTTGGGATGGGCACTGTGTTGTGTGCGACTTTTTGCACTTTCCTCCTGCAGAGGGATAGGCCCAATAAGAATGTGCAACCTGCCCTGCATATACATGGTGCACTGATGCCCGTGAGTAAGGCTGGTGGGCAGTGATCCATGGCCCTGGTGCAAAGGCTTCAGCATGGGTATGGGGCCTGCAGGTGTGGGTGACAAGGGACCATAGCACTAAAGAGGAGCAAGGGACAGGAGCCTGGGATCAATAGCTACACCTCTTGTCCCTCACATATCAAAGTACACGTATGGGGATCCTTTATCAGGAAACCTGTTATCCAGAAAGCTCCGAATTACGGAAAGGCCGTTTCCCATGAACTCCATTTTATCCAAATAACCCAGATTATTTCAAATGATTTCCTTTTTCTCAGTAATAATAAATCCGTACCTTGTACTTGATCCAAACTGAGATATAATTAATCCTTATTAGCAGCAAAACCAGCCTACTGAGTTTATTTAATGTTTACATGATTTTCTAGTAGACTTAAGGTATGGAGATGATCCGTTGTCCGGAAAACCCCATCGCCCAAGCATTCTGGATAACAGGTCCCATACCTTTACTAATGTTTTATTCAGCAAAGAGAAATGTTGTGTTCCATAAATCCACACCGTGGAGGGAAAACAAATCCATTTTTTTTTTTCTTGCCATTGGTCTGGCTAATTTATCTAAGCTTCAGAAAAGAAGTGGTGCTAGGCAATGCAGTTTTTCCGTAGGTACTATATAATTGGCAGGACACTATGATGTATTACCCACGTTGTTGTCAGGAAAAGAGGATACCAGTACAGTACCAGTACCAGTGTTGAACTGGCCCACCAGGAAAACTCCCAATGGAACCAGGTATTGATGGGTCCTCCTGCTCACCCAACCATTTTGATTTGTATGTCTATACCATGGCCAGGCACCCCAGCCCGACATTGTACCAATACAGTATAATTTCCCATAAAATCAGCGTATATGTTTTTATAATAATAACTGGACCAATTGTTAGGTCTGAAATCATTGCAATACGACATAATGGCAAAGAGATGTATAACAGATGCCCAGACTTTCTGCGTGGGTGTGAGATAAGATTTAGCACATAGACATACTATATATATATATATATATATATATATATATATATATATATATATATATATATATATATATATATATACACTGAGCTGTCAGTCATGCCAAGTACAATAGTTAATGTACATATTGACTTCACACAGAACTGCACGAAGCATTTTGTACAATTGATTCCAGAATACATGTTCATTTCCCCCACTGAGTTGAATGCAACAGGTTTACTTAAAGGGAGGTTTGACCATTGGACAAAGGCAGAATGTTGCAATCAGAATATTGTACAATAAACGTGGTGTTTTGCAGCCATCACAGTGATTTGTGTGGTTAACGGTTAACCCTGACGCTTCCTGCAACTCATTACAAGGGAATGCCCAAACGTTTGCATTTTGTTGCAGTCCCTTAGACTATGGGCACGCAGGCTGAAGGTTCTGGCTGTTGTCAGTCTGTCTATTTTTGTCATTCTGAGAGAAGCAGATCTGCTCAGGGCCCCTGCTCCATTCATTTGGATTCAACCAGCCTGTGTGCAGTCACACACAGTGGAGCTGAGGCTAAGGTCAGCCCGGAGATGCCTCCTTTCACGTATTTGGGCTGAACTCACTGTGTGTGTGACCGCATACACAGGCTGGTTGAATTCAAATGAATGGAGCAAGGACACTGAGCAGATCTGCTTCTCTCAGCATACCTCCCAACATAATGAAAATAGAAAGAGAGACAAAAAGTTTTGCCGCACGCAGCTTGGCGAACATTTTTGATCACTCCCAAAACCTAATCTATTTTACAAAATTTGACAGGTTATGGAACGTTTGAACACATTTCTGGGAGTTTTAGGGTCAGGTTTTGTGTGTTATTACCGTATTGCTAATGAAGGTGAATTGCCATTTAAGCCACAAATCACAGTTTACCCAAGAGACCTGCTTATTTTAAATTGTTACAATTTTTTTTTTACTTATCTTAAATTGTTACAAAAGTATCTGCAGTATTCTGGGCTCTGCCAAATAAGTTATAAACATTGTATCTTTTTCTGGCTGTTCAGTGCAGGAGATCAAAGAGAAAGTCAGGACATTTCAGTATGAAGGTTGAGCTGTCAAAATCAAAACTGTCCCACAAAAAACGGGACAGTTGGGAGATTTGGCTCAGCCTGCAAACATAGACAGACTGACAACAGCCAGAACCTTCAGTCTGTGTGCCCATAGCCTAAGGGTTGGCATTTCCACCATCACAATGCTGCTGCAAATAAATACAGTGTTGGAAATGCCCAAAATATGTCATGAGAAATGCTCGACTTATGTCAGACCCAGGCAGGCAGATCTTATTCTGCTGCTTATCAGGGTTACAGAATGTGCTAGAATGTCTGGGTATTAAAAGGGACATGAAGCTGGGTTCAGAAAAAGTACAAGTATTAACTATTGCAATTCTAGCATGACTATTTGCATGGTTTTGCAAAGGTCTTATTAAAGTTCACATTATAACTTAAGAACAGTGTTTATCTGCTGATTATTAATAACTCTATTTTCCAGGTGTAACAGACAATATGACATGTTGCTCTATCTGACTAAGCAAATCCAGATAACCATATTTAGATTATACTTTATGTGTGACTGAAGAGTAAGGAGGAATGGTGTCTATAATGTAAGTGGCGAATAGCCTCTGGGCTAAGGGACTGTGACTGTGGGATAGCAGATATAGTAGGGAGAGATGGTGCCTATAGTAACAGTGGGATAATAGTCTCTGGGAAGGGAGTGTGACTGTGGGATAGCAGGTATAGTAGGGAGAGATGGTGCCTATAGTAACAGTGGGATAATAGTCTCTGGGAAGGGACTGTGGCTGTGGGATAGCAGGTATAGTAGGGAGAGATGGCGCCTATAGTAACAGTGGGATAATAGTCTCTGGGAAGGGAGTGTGACTGTGGGATAGCAGGTATAGTAGGGAGAGATGGTACCTATAGTAGCAGTGGGATAATAGTCTCTGGGAAGGGAGTGTGACTGTGGGATAGTAGTGAGAGATGGTGTCTATAGTAACAGTGAGATAATAGTAACTGGGAAGGGACTGTGGAAAACATGGCAATAGCTGCAATTGATAAGAACCAGCAGAACTGTGAAGCTCAATAATGTTTTTCCCTATCCCCCTCTTGTGGTTGTAGTTCAGTACTGCAGTGTGAACAACAATTAGGGAACATACAGCAAAGGTTAGTATAATATTTCCAACCTACCTTGAACATCACTTCCATGTAAAACAGTGTGTCTCAACCTTTGAGTTGGGAGACCACAGTTGGTTATAACAGGGGACCCCTTGTCCTCTTTAGTACAGTGAAATGTCCTTTTCCAGTAGTCAAAATCAAAATCATTTTAAAGGGTTCATAGTTCTCTATTTAATCGTTCTTGAGGCAAAATCCCAGAAAATATACATAAACCCTGATTTAGAGGAAGTTAACAGTGTTACAGTATAATAAAACAACAATATATATATATTTATTTCCCTTGGTCCCCAGAAAGTATCCGTGTTCTATTTGCTTTATTTAGCCAATCTAGCCCTAAACATGCTTCTATATGACATAGCATATCAACATTTCATTTTCTAGTTTGTCCTGTAATTGTGACCTTGTTTATGGAAGCCAAAGTAACTCTTGCCCTCTAAACTCTCTTCATTGGCATCTATTGCCCTGCAGCAGAATAAAGCACCCAATCGCCAGTGTGCACTCATTTCTATGGAGGTCATAGTGTTGCCCTTGGCAGAACTCTTTGGGAGCAGATTAACTCTGACGTAATATTGCTATCATTTTTTTTTCATTCTATCCCTTTTAGGGGGATGTTTGGAATGACAGAATCCTGGTTGCCCAAGGCAACAAGTCAGCCATGGCATATGAACTTTCCTTGTGACTAGTGGGTACTGCAGGATGATTCTGCTTAAAGGGCCAGTAACAGCAAATTGTGAAAATGGCTTATATATATTTATACATTATGGGGCAGATTTATCAAGGGTGGAATTTCGAAGTGTAAAAAACGTCGTAATTCGACCATCGAATTGAATTACTTCGGAATTCGAAGTCTAAGTCATTTTTAATCAAATATGGCAGTTTTCGGTTGAAGTAAAATCTTTCGATCGTACGATGAAATCCTTTGGATCGAACGATTTAATTGATCAAACAATTTTACTTCGACTTCTAAAAACTATGTTGGCTATGGGTTCTAGGAGGTCCCCATAGGCTAACATAGCACTTCGGCAGGTTTAAGGTGGCGAAGTGTCGAAGTCGAACTTTTTTAAAGCGACAGTACTTCGATTTTCAAAGTCAAACTTTTTTTTACTTCGAATCAAAGTCTAATTCAGGCCTATTCGAAGGTCGAAGTACCCAAAAAATTGTTCGAAATTCGAAGTTAAAAATTCTCTTCGGCCCTTAATAAATTTGCCCCTATATGTCTCTGACAAACATACACAAATTTAAATAAGTGATGTTCCTGGAACAATAGGCGTCAACAACGCAAAGAATATCTAAGTTATTTATGACAGCACCCACACGCTTTATAGTTAATAATGAGTAATATAGTAAATGAGAGCAACACCAGCAAGTGACAGTTATTTTTATTATGATCATTTACAACTTCGAAAGCAGATTGTATTGCTGATTTAACCCTTAAAGGGGTTGTGCACCTTTGGGTTAACTTTTTGTATGATGTATAGAGTCCTATTCCGAGACAGTTTGCACTTGCTTTGTATTTTTTAATATTTGTAGTTTTTGAGTTATTTAGCTTTTTATTCAGCAGCTCTCCAGTGTGCAATTTCAGCAATTTGCTTGCTAGGGTCCAGAACACCCTAGCAACCATGCATTGATATGAATAGGAGAGGCCTGGATAGAAAGAGGAATAATAAAAAGTAGCAATAACAATGCATTTGTAACTTTACAGAGCATTTGTTTTTTAGATGGGGTCAGTGACCCCCATTTGAAAGCTGCAAAGAGTCAGAAGTAAAAGTCATTTATAAACTATAAAAAAAATAAATAGTGAAGCTTAGAATTGGTCATTCTATGACATACGAAAAGGTAATTTAAAGGTGAACCACCCCTTTAAAGTGGAATCGCAATTAGACTCTATGGTACTGGTAATGCCCTTCAATCTATTCCAAGGGTTAAAGGGAAACATCTCCATATAGACAGAGGTAACAATGGTGCCATTTATCACAGCAGTCTGATGAGACATTTCCACCCATATGAAGAAGCCTACTAGATGAATAGATAAATGCATATGGTCATAGGGATATATAAACATTACTCCATAACACTGGTATGCTTCTTATATCATGTCTCATAACGGCATAAGAGTTCAGTGAGTCATCCAGAGACTAGTAGAGATCAGTCGGTACTCACCAAGAGGGCGTGATCCCTACAGCAAGCCAGGGCCAAGAAAGCAAGGGATATTGGGAAGGTAATGTGACAAGAGATGATGGATTTCCTTATAATGAAATGTTGCAGAAGTAATACACAATGGCACAACCGCATGCTTTCTTATAAGCAGATCCAGTGTATCCAGCAGTTTCATTTAACTAATGAATGTCAGTTCTTGGGTTCTGACATCTTATTTTCCTAGAAAAGTAATGCAGAGGTGAGTACCGGAGACAATGGCATTAAAGACTACACTATAACACTATCATTTAACATTCCCAGGGTTTAAAGCATGCGTCAATTACACTGTGGTTTCCCATGACTTAATAAAGCATTGCCACAAAAGATTATATTTCCCTTTGCGAGTATGTAATATTCATACTAAAAAAACACACCGCTAATGAATACTGTAGGCTTCAGCGGTGTGAACAATAAAAGCCCTTACTATTTCAGATGGAAAAAAAAATCGTGACTCTTGTGACTTCAGACCCAAGTCAAAATTCTTATGTTTCCAAAGTAAGAAGATACATCCTTATTTCTAGCTTCTTCTTTTTTTTTTAACTCACCCTCAGCTGGAAACTAAACTGGAATTCCTGAAGCGGAAGGATGATGGAACGGTTTCTTTTTTAAGCCACGGCTAAGTACCTATGTAAACAAGTCATTTTAATAAGAAAAGAGCCTGCTGTGATATTCAGTGATACTATAAATAAACTGCATTGGTGTAACTGTCATGTTCTGCATAGACTGCACAGAAATATATAATAATTACAGTAGGATAGAATCGTATGATGTGCATGGCAGTAAGGTATAATACCTATATCAAATTCTGATTCTATGAAGAGTAATAATAGTGATGGCCGAATTTATTCACCAGGCACAAATTTGCAGAGGATCTCCGTGTTTCGCCACCGGCGAATACATTTGCGAATTTGCCGCGAATATTCGCTGGTGTTTTAAATGTTTTTTTTTTTATGCCGGCATCAAGCATTTTAATGCTGGCGACAATTAAAGGCGGCTATTGACTTTAATGCGAGTCAAATTGTTGTCGGCGTTGAAATTGTCGCCAAGCATCAAAAAACATTTTGACGCCGGGGTCAAAATTTGCGATTCACGAACCAAAACGGGAGAAATTCGCCCATCGCTAGCAGTAGCCTTTCCTAGCAATCCCGCCTAGTTCACTGTAAACATGGGGTTATACGCAGTCACAATGCCCATAATAATAATATAGCTGTTGCCATGACAATTCCCAGCACCCTATGTGCCTCTCTAGCTGTAAAGGGTCTACAAGTCCTAGCACCCATGCCAAAATACTTGAAGTCTTTCAGCTTAAGTTAAATTTCAAATGTTGTCCCTCCTGCCAATATATCATCTGTGGCCCTCCAGACAGTTCCACCATAAGGGGGGTACAGCACTCACGGTTCCAAGAGATGTAAAAGTGTAATTCACAGTTCACAAAGGGGATAGGGGCTTGCTGTATAGTGGGGGTGGGCAGGGCCGCCATCAGGGGGGGACAGGGGGGACAAGCGGCCCGGGCATGAAGGGGGGCCCGGCAGCGCTGCATTTTTTGAAGATCCGGGCCCCCCTTACGAGCGCCCGAGCCGTACGTCTTCCCTCTGTGCTGCCGAATGCGGAAGTGCCAAAAAGCCGAAGCCGATGCGCCGAAAAGACCCGAAGTCACGGAAAAAGCCGAAGTCACGAAGCGCCGAAAACAGCCGAAGTCCTGAATCAGCGCAAAGACCCGAAGTCACGAAAACAGCCGAAGCCGAAGTCCTGAAGCAGTGAAAAGACCCGAAGTCACGAAAGGAGGTGAAGTTGAAGTACTGAAGCCGTGAGTTCAATTCTACTGAACACCAGTTTGTGTATTTTTTTTTTTTTTAATCTCCTGGCCACCAATGTATTATTTTAATATTCTATAGGCCCCTGCAACCAATCTTTTTTTTTAAAACATGTTTTTTTGGGGCCCCAATTTTTTTTTTAACTCGTAAGGGGCCCCTGACGCCAATGGTTTTTCTTTTTCAAAAAATTTTTTTTTTTTTTAATTTTTTTTTGGGGCCCCAATTTGTTTTTAACTTGTAAGGGGGCCCCTGCCGCCAATGTTTTTTTTTAAATTTTTTTTGGGGCCCCAATTTGTTTTTAACTTATAAGGGGGCCCCTGACGCCAATGTTTTTTTTTTTTTTATTAAATTTTTTTTTGGGGCCCCAATTTGTTTTTAACTTGTAAGGGGGCCCCTGCCGCCAATGTTTTTTTTTTTTTTTCAAAACAATTTTTTTTTTTTTCAAATTTTTTTTTGGGGCCCCAATTTGTTTTTAACTTATAAGGGGGCCCCTGCCGCCAATGGTTTTTTTTTTTTTTCAAATCTTTTTTGGGGCCCCAATTTGTTTTTAACTTATAAGGGGGCCCCTGCCACCAATTTTTAAAAAAAAAAAAAAAAAAAAAAATTTTAATTTTTTTTTTTTGGGGCCCCAATGTATATAAGGGGGCCCTGACCATCAATAGCTTTTTACAACTTGTGTGGGGGGGGTTACTTTTTTAGCGCTGATGTCTGTGTGGTCTTTTAACTGCGATGTGGAGTGGGCGGGAAATGGGGTGGAGCTTGGTCGTCAGTGTGGGCGGGGCCCGGGGGGCCCCAAAAATTTTGTTGTACGGGGCCCCGTGATTTCTAATGGCGGCCCTGGGGGTGGGTATGGGTGGATTGTGGGCAGGATTTAGCATAATAGCATACATGGATCTATTTTTTTCATTGGGTTATATTTTACTTATTGAATAGGGTTCTTTGCCCAGGTGATTAATGAGTCTTAACTCCCTCCCTGGTGGGGGTAGAGGGGGTTCTAGTAACTTAATAGTAAAGGGCCCTGTAATGCCTGATGGTAGCCCTACCTCCAGCTGTATCTCAAAAAGGAAGATCAGCCCAGCCAACAACTAGGGTTGCCACCTGCCCGATGTTTTACAGGCCTGGCCAATATAAATGATGGCTGATCCCAATTTTATTAATAGGGAAAAAAGATAAATATGTAGGAAGGCCGGTATTTTTTCCAGATAAGGTGGCAACCCTACCAACAACATATCTGTAGTCCTCAAGATTGTACTTCAGTGACTTCTACAATGCATACCTAACAATGCTATTATAAAGATAAAGATAGATATAACCATCCAACTGTGGTTTTAATTCACTACATGTATCTGTTGAGTTACAGGTTCTGGTGAGGAGCAGTGCTGCCATGAGCCAAGGTATATATTGATACGTAGGTGCAGTGTCACAAAAAAAACACTTTACTGTTCCTTTAAATTGCTCTCTCTTTGGTACCAGTTGGAGTAGACACTACTACTAGCGATGCCCATTCATTGAACTTGTAATATGTAAGATAAGAGTACAGTTGTGTTTTTAGAGCAGAAGGGAGACCTTTAGATGTTCTATCGGTGTGTTTGTCCCTCATCAGTGTGGGTTGGGATTAGTAAATTGGCCCCCCCACCCTAAACAAATCCAATAAAAAAACAATTACAACATTCAATGCAACTCTAATTATGTTCACGTAAGAAGTAATGTAGAACTATAGCATGATAAGCAGATGTGTACAGTGATTTTATCATTCATTAAATTCATTGACTGCATCTTCAATGGGATCCACAATAAAAAAAAAAAAAAAAGCTTCATGCTGGAAGAACAATCAAACCGTTTTTTTTTTTTTGTCAAAGTGACATCACAACTTTCTTTCCAAGATCTGTGATATCATATATGAATAGGATTCAGTTTGCACTGCCTGATGAAAATTTACAATGTTTTTTCTTTCATAATAGTGAATGATTTACAATGTTTTTTACTTTCATAATAGTGAATGATCTTCATAGGCTTTCATGTCCATTTGGAAGATGCCTACAAAGATACTGTACAGTAGTAAAGGCCAAGTTACCACTGATCCAACCAGCTGCAGGTAAGCCCCACAACATCACTGCCATTCATTGTGTTTATTAGATAACTTCGGAGAAAAGAGTAGGAAAGGGGACATTGCTTTCTGGAAAGCTCTTAAGAAGTCACCAGATCTGAACAGCATGATCCAGTCTTGAGTAGGTGATGTTTGTAGCCTCCTGATGAGGGTCAATTTGGGCTCAAATTCCACCACGAGGCTGTAAATAAATAAATAAATAAAAATTAGCGACTAGAATAATAACGATGCAGCTATGTGGCATTATTTTTGCCCCCTTTCTTATTGTTTTTCTTATTTACATTTTATCTCAACTCTTTTTCCTCTCCTCCTTTCCCCCTTACAATCATCCTCTCCAATCCTCCATCTTCTTACTTACCTAATCATTTTAAAGGGATCCTGTCATCGGAAAACGTTTTTTTCAAAACGCATCAGTTAATAGTGCTACTCCAGCAGAATTCTGCACTGAAATCCATTTCTCAAAAGACCAAACAGATTTTTTTATATTCAATTTTGAAATCTGACATGGGGCTAGACATTTTGTCTATTTCCCAGCTGCCCCCAGTCATGTGACTTGTGCCTGCACTTTAGGAGAGAAATGCTTTCTGGCAGGCTGCTGTTTTTCCTTCTCAATGTAACTGTGTCAGTGGGACATGGGTTTTTACTATTGAGTGTTGTTCTTAGATCTACCAGGCAGCTGTTATCTTGTGTTAGGGAGCTGCTATCTGGTTACCTTCCCATTGTTCTTTTGTTTGGCTGCTGGGGGGGAAAAGGGAGGGGGTGATATCACTCCAACTTGCAGTACAGCAGTAAAGAGTGATTGAAGTTTAACAGAGCACAAGTCACTTGGGGCAGCTGGGAAATTGACAATATGTCTATGTCAGATTTCAAAATTGAATATAAAAAAATCTGTTTGCTCTTTTGAGAAATGGATTTCAGTGCAGAATTCTGCTGGAGCATCACTAATAACTGATTCATTTTGAATTCTTTTTTTTTTCCCCATGACAGTATCCCTTTAAATACTCTCTCTCTTTCCTTTATCTTCGCTTTCTATTTCAGTCTATTGTTTCCCCCAATCATAATCTCCTTTCTTTCTGCCTAGCTTCCCTTTTCCTCCCCTTATCTCTGCACTCCTTTACCCCTCCATTCAGTATTTATATAAGGCTTAAGAACCAACTGAAATGCTTGTTAAAACTAAAGGAATGTGAGTTCCTAGTCAATAATGAGAATATGACCTAACAGGAAAAGTATAGTGAATGGTCTCTGGGGCGAGTGCAATTTTCACCTGGAAATTGCATGGTCCTGAGCTGTTCCGGGTTCTCCAAGCAATCAATGATGACTCTCTGGAATGTCTTGCTCAGGGCAGTCTGGAGATGACTTAAAGAAAGATAAAAAAAACAAAACATTTATGTGATATTGTGTCTCCCTTTTATTTTCACCACAGTTATGAACAGTGATGTTAAGGGTAGTGGCAGAAGGGCAGATTAGTTTTTTTTTTAATTTTTTTAAAAAAGCGAGTTTCGGCGACAAGTCGATCGTTCTGTCTTCTCATTGAGAATAATGTAAAGCTCCAGCTACTTCACACACGATGCTACTTGAGATCTAAATTGAAACCTTTTGAGCGATTTATTAGATTTTATTAGAAATAGCAAGCCCATTCAGAAGTATTGAAATCTACGATAGCAAAACACACAGGGAGATTAGTAGCCACGATAGTATATGAATTTTCCGATGATTTATTAGGGCATGTCGTAAGCATGTAAGAACGCTGGGAAACCACGCAAAGACAACATGCGATATCGAAAATGCGTTTGATACATAAGGGAGGTAAGAACGTCATTTCTGTTTCCCGTGTGGGTTGCAGTATGGGATGTAAATCGATTGGAAGACGAAATTGCTTGATATATTTACTTACCGAAAGACGATTGACTTGTCGCCGAAACTCGCTTTTAAAAATCATAGGCAACTAATCTTCCCGTGTGCCACTAACTTAAGGTGAGTATACTCAATTTGTTCAGCGACAAGCTGTGCCAATTGGGCTGATTTAATTGTTTTTTCAAATGATTTTTTTTTGGAGAACTGTCAAGAAGGGACCTATTCATTGTGCCAACTGGATTTTATAACCCGCCTGATAGATATCTGACTAATTTTCAGCCACATCAGGCAGCCCATCAAAAAGGCTCCATACACAGGACAATAAGCTGCTGACTCTGGAGAAGCAGAGTCGCAGCTTGCATTGGCACTATATACAGTATTTATGGCCATATTTAGCCTCCAGTAGTTCTTGCTTAATTGCAATCAGAATACCAGTGCGAACTCAGGCAGATTCACATATTAACATTGGGCAAATCTGCACGTGGGCAGTTACAGTAACTAGGGTTGCCACCTTTCCAGTTTTGACCCGGACAGCCCGGTTTTTTAAGGACTGTTCGGGTCAAAACTGGCTATCTGGTTTTCCAAATAAGGAAAACCTGGCAGGATTTCCTGAGATTGATGTGGCGATCAGGCAATCACCGATCTCCACGTCATAGCCCCACCCCTGACATCACAGCCCCACCATGTCACAGCCCCACCCTGCTGTCAAGGTCCCACCCCCGCTGCATCACAGCCCCGCCTCCCCTGGAGTTCGTCAGGGGAAAAGAGGGCAACACTAGCAGTAACCCATAGCAACCCTGCAGGCTGAACTTTAATGGCATTATTAAAATTGATTGATTGCCGTGGGTTACTGTCCAGGTGTGACTTTGCCCAGTGTTTATAAATGAGCCCAAATAAGATCACAAATAGTCTTGGTTTCCAGAAATAAATGTTGTGTTTACTAAAAATGACGTGGCAATGACGTGTTTGTGCTCTCCTTATTATATATAGCTTCCAGAGTACACTCAATTCTTGACCTTATAAGCACAGAGCTTACGTACAGTTATGGGGTTATCCTAAACTCATATAACCTCCTGTCAACCAACACTGTTTGCATTGTAATGATATTTATTTAAGTTAGAGCAGGAAATACCCTAGAACAATCAGACATCATATTTACTTACGGTTAGTTACACCGCCCTTCAACTGCAAATACAGAACTCCAACCTGGAACCCCACTAAACATTAAAACTTTGAGTAGGGTTGTCAACTTTAAATCTGGATCCATTCATGCATGGCTCGTGGACAATTAATTAAAGGGGTTGTTCACGTTTTGATTAACTTTTACTATGATGTAGAGAGTGATATTCTGAGACATTTGCAATTGTTTTTCATTTCTTATTATTTGTGGTTTTTGAGTTATTTAGCTTTTAATTCAGTAGCTCTCCTGTTTGAAATTTGCTGATTTCTAGGGTCCATGAGCCCCATTTGAAAGTTCAAAAAAAAAATAATAATAATGAAGGCCAAATGAAAAGTTGCTTACAATGAGCCTGTCACGGTCGGCACCCTAAACCAGAACTAATGCCAAGCTCCCTGGTCTCGGCTCGGCTTCACCAGTAGTGTGACCGCCTTTGGCTTCGGGAGGAGCCCTCAGCATACTCAGATGCCACCTGGACTTTTCGAGAGGAGCAAGGCGAGGAGTTCTGGCAAGCAAAGGGGCACGGCTGTAGTTATACAAAGTCTTTGGACAGAAGATCGCAGTACAAGACGTTAGGCAAAGGAGTAGTCAGGACAGGCCGGGTCGAGGCAGGCAGAGAGTAAACGTAATCAGGCAGGCAAGGGTCAAACCAGGAAGTCAATCAGAGGGTTAATCAGAAGCGGTAGTCAGTAATCAGGCAAGGGTCAAAATCCAGAAATCAGAGTAGTCAAATAGCCAGGCAGGGGTCAAAACAGGAATCAAACAGGTTTACAGAATTAGCACAAGGCTCAGACGCACCAGGAACAAATCCTATCACGGGCAAATTCCCACAGCCCTAATGGGCTTTAAATACAGTTTGAATTGCGCGCCCTTGCGCGCTGACGTCACACTTCAGCACGCCTGCGCCTTTAAGAAACCCCAGAGCGTGCCGCGTGCCCTAAGATGCCGGCGCCTGCGGCCTGCATGACACCGCTTGCCGAGACGGGCGTCCCCGCCGAGGGGGCGACAGGCGTTCCTGTCGTCCCCCCCTAGACCACCAGGTAAGATCGTTACATTACTCCCCCCTCTAGGGGGGGCCACTGGACCCCCAGGCTTA
This sequence comes from Xenopus petersii, assembly GCA_038501925.1. Classification (NCBI taxonomy): domain Eukaryota; kingdom Metazoa; phylum Chordata; class Amphibia; order Anura; family Pipidae; genus Xenopus; species Xenopus petersii. Next base: position 95,562,129 of record CM076688.1, on the reverse strand, counting down.
CCGGGAAACCTAGCATGGTATTGTCTCCTGAGGCGGTCAGCCTTGATGTCATCAACTGAGACCCAAGAGTTCTCCTCAGGACCGAAGCCCTTCCACCTGGTAAGATATTGTAACTTACCCCTCACGAGGCGGGAGTCGAGGAACTCTTGGATCTCATACTCAGGCTGACCTTCAACCAACACTGGGGGAGGAACAGACAGAAGACGAGAATCATTGGCGGGCTTCAACAGAGAGACATGGAAAGAATTAGAAATTTTGAAATTAGGAGGTAACTGAAGACGGACAGAGGATAGGTTAATTATTGCAATGATGGGGTATGGACCAATGAATCTAGGACCCAGTTTAGGAGAGGGAACCTTCAACTTGATATTTTTTGTTGACAACCATACTAAATCTCCCACCTTGTACTGGGGTGCTTCCCTACGGGATTTCTCAGCAGCTTTCTTGTGAGCTAGGGAGGCTGCAGATAAAGAATTATGAACTTGAGACCAAATTTCGGAAAATTTCAGGATAGAAGAATTGGCAGAGGGTACAGGGGAATTAGAGTCGGAAAAAGAAAACGCTTTTGGGTGCAAGCCATAGACAACAAAGAAAGGAGACTCTCCAGAGGAGGAATGGGTAGCATTATTGTATGCAAATTCTGCCCAGGGTAGCAGTTCGGACCATGTGGACTGGTTATCGGACACATAGCATCTGAGATACTGCTCAAGGGACTGGTTCACCCTTTCGGTTTGACCGTTAGTTTGGGGGTGATAGGCAGAAGAAAAGGACAATTCAGTACCCACCAAGGAACAGAAAGCACGCCAAAATCTTGAAACAAACTGAACCCCCCTGTCAGAAACAATATTTACAGGAAAACCATGGAACTTAAAAATATGAGTAATGAATAAGTCAGCCAGGGTTTTAGCAGAAGGGAGATGTGGAAGAGGAATAAAATGAGCCATTTTACTGAACCTATCGACCACCACCCAAATCACTGTCTTACCCTGAGAAGTCCATGGAAATGTGGGACCATGGTTTTTCTGGGACGGGTAAGGGGTTTAATAGACCCTGGGACAGATGATGAGATGATTTAGACCTTTGGCAAACTGGACAGGAATTGACAAATGTTTTAGTATCCTGTTTGAAGGAAGACCACCAGACATGACTGGATAACAGAGAAATGGTTTTTGCAATACCTGGATGACCTGCCACTTTAGAATCATGCACCTCTCTTAACACTTGTTCCCTAAGCTCCTCAGGAACGAACCATTTACCAGGTGGGGTATCAGCAGGAGCAGATGACTGTAAAGGGGACAACAAGGAAGAGAGATCAGACTTCAAGGTCGCAACAATTATTTCCCTGGGAATGATGGGAGTACACTCGCTACAGTCAGAGGACAAGGATTCAAAACTCCTAGAGAGTGCATCCGCCTTGGTATTTTTGGAACCAGGCCGAAAAGTTAACAAGAAATTGAATCTGGAAAAGAATAAAGCCCACCGGGCTTGCCTAGGATTTAGGCGTTTAGCTGATTCAATGTACAATAAATTTTTATGGTCGGTATAGACCGCCACCACATGTTTAGCACCTTCTAGAAGATGCCGCCATTCCTCAAAGGCCCATTTGACTGCCAACAATTCCCTGTTACCTATATCATAATTCACCTCTGCGGGTGAAAACTTCCTGGAGAAGAAGGCACAGGGGTGTAATTTGTTGGTAGTCGGGTGCCTTTGAGAAAGGACTGCCCCAGCTCCTACCTCAGAGGCGTCAACCTCCACAATAAAGGGAAGCGCAGTGTCGGGGTGACGAAGGATTGGGGCCGTACTGAACTCCTTCTTGAGGAATTCAAAAGCTTGTATAGCTTCAGGAGGCCAAATACTGGGATCAGCGCCTTTTTTTGTTAACTCAGTGATGGGAGCCACAATAATGGAAAAATTCTTAATAAACTGACGATAGTAATTTGCAAACCCCAGGAACCTTTGGGTAGCACATAATGATTGGGGTTGGGTCCAATCCAGTACAGCTTTCACCTTGCCTGGATCCATTTCAAGACCCCTGTTGGAAATATTAAATCCTAAAAATTGAACGGAAGTAACCTCAAAGGTACATTTTTCCAGTTTAGCATAAAGATTATTCTCCCTGAGTCTGTACAGGACTTGTTGAACATGATTTCTATGTTCACCAAAATTAGAGGAGAAAATCAAGATATCGTCAAGATAGACCACTACGAATATCCCCAGCAGGTCCCGAAAGATGTCGTTGACAAATTCTTGGAACACGGCAGGTGCGTTACAGAGACCGAAGGGCATTACCAGGCCCGGATTTGCGGCAAGGCCGCATAGGCCCGGGCCTAGGGCGGCAAAAAAATAGGGGCGGCATGCCGCCCAGCCGCATTATGGGGACGCGTGCGTCCCCATTCATTTACAGCAGCTGCGCCGGCGTTTTTTCGCCGGCGCGCTGAGAAAGTGAAGTGAGGTGGGCGCTAGGACCGCGCGGCCGCCTGGTCGGACCGCGCGGCCTAGGGGCGCGCCTCAGAGAAATCCGGCGCTGGGCATTACAAGATATTCGTAGTGGCCGTCTCTGGTGTTAAATGCAGTTTTCCACTCATCCCCCTCCCTAATGCGTATGAGATTATAGGCGCCCCTAAGATCTAGCTTAGAATAGATCTTAGCACCCTTAACCTGGTCAAACAATTCAGAAATTAACGGGAGGGGATAGCGGTTTTTTATGGTGATCTTATTGAGACCCCTATAGTCTATACAGGGGCGTAGACCACCATCTTTTTTCCCAACAAAGAAAAAACCTGCCCCCGCAGGGGAACTTGAAGGCCTAATGAACCCTCTCTCAAGGTTGTCCTTAATGTATTCTTTCATTGCCTGGGCCTCCGGCAAGGAAAGAGGGTATGTTCTACCCCGAGGGGGAATAGACCCAGGAATTAGATCTATAGGGCAATCATATTGCCTGTGTGGAGGTAGGGTTTCTGCAGCTTTCTTAGAAAACACGTCAGCATATTCAACATATGCTGCAGGTAAACCTTCTAAAGAAGTAGTTGCCACAACTGAAGGAATACATGAACCACCACACTTAAGACCCCATTGCAGAATCTTCCCCGATACCCAGTCAATATGAGGATTATGGATCTGTAGCCAAGGTAACCCCAAAATAAGAGGAGAAGACGCACCTTCAATGATAAAAAGGGCTAACTTCTCACAGTGATGGTCATCAGAGCACATGGAAAGAGACACAGATTTTTTAGTTACCAGGCCTGAACCCAAAGGTTTTTTATCAACTGCCAAAATCCTCATAGGAGGAATCAGAGGAACTAAGGGAATACCAAATTTTGCCGCAAAGGTAGCATCCAGAAAATTCCCCTCCGCCCCTGAATCCACAAAAGCGGACACCCTGACAGAACCCGTAGACCAGGTGAGCTTAACCAGTATCAAAATCCTAGAGGTAGACTGGGGAGAGGAAACTTCTGCACCCAAATGGAGCTCCCCTTCTCCATTTAGGCTTGGAAGTTTCCCGGCCTCTAAGGACATGAATTCAGGAAATGACCCTTTTCCCCACAGTAAATGCAAAGACCAAGGGAACGCCTGCGGGCTTTTTCCTCAGAGGTTAGATGGGATATACCCAATTGCATGGGTTCCTCCTGAGGTTGAACCAAGGAAGGGTTAGGGGGCTTAACATTGGACACCATATTAGAAAAGTTATACTTCACATTGGTAAACCCAGAATGCATATGAGAACCCCTTTCACCCCTTCTTTCCCTCTGCCTCCTATCTACCTGGATGGCAAGTGACATGAGATCATCCAGGTTGGAGGGTAAAGGGTAATTTACCAAGCTGTCTTTGACCGAGTCAGACAGCCCAATACGGATCTGGCTACGAAGCGCCATGTCATTCCACCCAGTCTCCACTGCCCACCGGCGGAACTCGGTGCAATACACCTCCGCATCCCGTTTCCCCTGGCGTAATTTACGAATTGCGGAGTCGGCAGAAGATGCACGATCCGGGTCATCATAAAGTACAGCCATGGTTTTAAAAAACGAATCAAGGGAGAAACCAGCAGGATCTGAGAGGGGCAATCTGAGAGCCCAAACTTGGGGATCGCCCTGTAATAGGGTTATTACGAACCTCACTTTTTCCTCACCAGTAGTGAATGAATGGGGGAAAAAGCTGAGGTATAATTTACATGCCTCTTGGAACACGAAAAATTTTGACCTGTCCCCATTGAATTTATCGGGGAACACAATTTTGGGTTCATGGGTTTTGGATACATTACCCAATGGAGCAGAAGAACCCACAGGAGTGGCCACAGGAGGGGTGATCACTAGAGCTGGAGGCTGGACGGAAGCATCCAGTCGATGGGTCAAATTGTGGAAACCTTGCATCAGGTAATCTTGCCTCTGCTCATGTTCTTCCAGGCGCTGTAACAGCGTGGTAAGTAGCGATTCAGTGGTGGAAGTAGCAGCGGCAGCTCGACCTTCTTCGTCCATCTTTTTGGCCCGTGATAATGTCACGGTCGGCACCCTAAACCAGAACTAATGCCAAGCTCCCTGGTCTCGGCTCGGCTTCACCAGTAGTGTGACCGCCTTTGGCTTCGGGAGGAGCCCTCAGCGTACTCAGATGCCACCTGGACTTTTCGAGAGGAGCAAGGCGAGGAGTTCTGGCAAGCAAAGGGGCACGGCTGTAGTTATACAAAGTCTTTGGACAGAAGATCGCAGTACAAGACGTTAGGCAAAGGAGTAGTCAGGACAGGCCGGGTCGAGGCAGGCAGAGAGTAAACGTAATCAGGCAGGCAAGGGTCAAACCAGGAAGTCAATCAGAGGGTTAATCAGAAGCGGTAGTCAGTAATCAGGCAAGGGTCAAAATCCAGAAATCAGAGTAGTCAAATAGCCAGGCAGGGGTCAAAACAGGAATCAAACAGGTTTACAGAATTAGCACAAGGCTCAGAAGCACCAGGAACAAATCCTATCACGGGCAAATTCCCACAGCCCTAATGGGCTTTAAATACAGTTTCAATTGCGCGCCCTTGCGTGCTGACGTCACACGTCAGCGCGCCTGCGCCTTTAAGAAACCCCAGAGCGTGCCGCGCGCGCCCTAGGATGCCGGCGCCTGCATGACGCCGCTTGCCGAGACGGGCGTCCCCGCCGAGGGGGCGACAGGCGTCCCTGTCGTCCCCCCCTAGACCACCAGGTAAGATCGTTACAGAGCCATTCTATAACATACTAAAAGTTAACTTAAAGGCAAACCACCCCTTTAAGTGCTGTATTGTTTTGTGGCAAGCAATGTAATACACATCTAAATGAATTGCTAATTCATCCATCCAGCATTCAGATTTTATATGTATCTGGTAAGGGATTCGTATGCACCAGTTGAATTGGAGAGGAGTTACCCCCCAATTACCCTGCCGCTGGATTTGGCAGAATATATTTTGGGGGCTTTATAAAATGTTTCCAAAAAAGAACATTTCTTATATATAGGCCCCCCTACATATATTTGTCATATGATTTGCAGGAACATATTCATGGATGGTGATGTGATTGAAAAAATAAATGTATTAAAAAGAATGTGTATGAGTTCAGGTATGTTGTGTACAAATACATCAACCAATCAGCTTCTCCTAGCAGAAGGTCATTTATGTATAGATACATACTGTTTATCCTTTCTCCTACCCCTTGCGCAATATTTTAATCTTGATATCTGTGACATATATTCTGTGTTTTTATCATACTTTCCTTTGTGTACTTTGGACTTTAATACATATTTAGTGCATTTTGGGAGGTTCATTCTGCTCTGTACATGTGTTCAGTTGGGCCCAGGTCACAGAAAGTGATTGGCTGGTAAACAGGAGATCTATGGAAGGCAGTGTTAACTCTACTTGTTTAAAATAATACTAACACTAAGATTTATCTAGGGTTGAATTTGGAGTAAAACTTCCATAACTTCAAAATTCGAATTAAAAAAGACCAACTGAAATTTATTAAAAAAATGTACGTTTTTTTTTTTGCGGGTGAATAGGCTGTATTCAATCATTCGAATAGAAGGAAGATCAAATTTATTCAAAGTATTTCCAAATAAAAACTTTGGTTTTTCAAAGTCCACCAATTAGCTCCAAATAGGTTCCATCGGCTAAAACTGCAATTCGGCAGGTTTTAGATGGTGAATGGTTGAAGTCGAAGAGACAGTACATGATAAATTTCGATATTTGAATTTTCTAATATTTTTCAAATTCAAATCGAATTTGGACTATTCCCTAGTCGAAGTACACAAAAATAGCTCGAAATTCGAATTTATTTACTTCAAATTTTCAATTCGACCCTTGCTAAATCTGCCCCTAAAAAGCTACTTTTCAAAATATTAATGTACATCTCATAAACTCAAATTTATCTCATATTTTTATTAAAACAAGCTCGAGCAAACGCTCATCCACAATTTTATCTTATTTATCAATAATATAACTCAAAAAAGTACATCAGTAAGGGAATCGTACAATTTAATTGGAATATTCTCCCTAATCATCCCGAAAACCCTGAATTTTAGGTTTATCTGGCTAAACCCAGCGCATACCACAATATCTTCAAATTGGGATAGGGACATCTCCTATTGACTGATTTGATTTTTTGCCCCAAACAGCCTGACCAGAAAAGGATCAAAGAAAAAAATCAAGGTTTGGTAAATAACGCCCTAAAAGTTACCTATAGGTCATGTTGATCATTTGACATTGATAGGTCTCAGAGGCGATCCTGGCCCCTCCGCCGCCTGAGGCAGCAGCAGTTGCTGCTGCCCCCCCCTCCCCCAGAAATTCGCTCTTAAAGTACCAGGAGCAGCATTTTTGCCGCCCCTGGTACCTAGTGGGGCGCTGCCGCCTGAGGCGACAGCCTCAAATCGCCTCATTGGCGAAGCACCCATGATAGATCTCCTTTTGTAAGGGCAAGGCCAGACATGGTGTTTTTACGTTGCGTTTTTAAAAAAGCTCCGTCAGGCGTAAATACGCATAAACTGCACTACCACTGATACTAATGGAAAACGCACTATGGCAATTCTTATAGGGCGCTTGCAAGCTGAAATCCGCCACAGAACGCCAGTATTGGCGTTTTTTAGCAGAAACAGCAATACGTCAAGGAACTACAAAATCAATAGACTCTATAGGATCTGCAAGTTTAAAACCACAGCGTATTTTACATATGGCGTCCAAATTCTCGCAAGATAAATGATGCATATACGGTTTTACGGCCTGTGACGTAATTACGTTGCGTTTTGACGATCATTCCTGCTCCGTTTTGCATGTAAATAGTTTTTCTATTTCTAAACAGCTTTTCTATTTTCTATTTCCAGCTAGTGGAATTATGGGGAACGAGAACAATGAGAAGTGCATGCTGGGAAAAGAAACGTGCATGAAAAATGCATGTTGGCGGTCGCGTGTGGTTTCAGTGGCGTATTTATGCTGGACGGAGCTTTTTTAAAAACCCAAGTCTGGCCTTGCCCGAATTTCCTAAAGCTGATTTGTCAACCTGACTGTCCCTTCTCAGCTTGTCACTTATAGCTTCTAATGCTAAGGGACTCTTGCTGGACAAATATGGCAGCCCTCCTCATGGGGGATCAGGAAGGAAATGTCAAAGCATTGGACAAATACTTTTGTGGCTGAATTATAAATTGAATGCAAAGACAATGTAATGAAAAATTAATGTCTTTAAGCTCTGTTTTTTCTGGTGGAATTAAGAGTATACAGTATAATGGGTTTCAGCAGTTTATAAGCTTTAGAGAAGACCAAGCAGAGGTGAAGACTTTACTGTAGTCTCCTTGGCATCTACAGACTAGAATGTACCAAGCAAGTTTAGGGTTTTAGATTTTATCCACCTTCCGTTTCTACCTCTTCTTTATTGCTTGTACTGTAACTTTTACTTTTAGTAATGAAATCATTTACAACTAAATTGCTGTCTGGTATCGACTGACATGGAATCAAGATTCCATGTCAGTATTTTTTTGAGCTTTTTCCTTATGCTTCCCAGATACTGTATGTAAATTGACAGGGTTTGTACTCTGCCTCACTGGGAACCAGGGAAACCATAAACAGTCCTATTTGGTTCCTAGTAAGCAGCTAAAGGGAAAATATGACCTTTTGTAATGTATATCCCAATCTATTTGGGGGAGGTTTAGATCTTAAATCACTCAAATTGATCAAGTTTAAGGCAAAACCCTCCGAAAAAAACTCGAACATCATGAAGGCTATTAACAGGTTTTAAATGGTATATTTACGGATTTGAGCTATTTCCAGTGTCGGGGTATAATAAATCTCCAAAAATTGTAGTTGTTTTTTTTGTGACCAAAAAAATAAACTCGAATTTTAGTGTAAAAAAAAAAAAACATGATTCTAAATAATTAACCCCCTTAATGGCCTTTTCATTGAGATTTACATGTTTTTTGATTTCATTCTAGTTTAATGTAGTAATTTTTGATTAATGGGGGGGTTTTGCTCTCCTTTAAGGTGGCCATACACAGGCCGATAAAAGCTCTTATTGGCCCTTGTATGGAGCCCTCTGACGGACTTTCCCGATTGATATCTGGCTGAAAGTCAGCCAGATGTAGACAGGACTAAAAATCCCGAATCTGTTCCCTGATGTGGTCCTGCGATCCGACCGCCCATTACCCTTCGTTATGATCCGTACGGCGACACCACCAAACAAGTGGATCTCTCAGTGTATGGCCACCTTTAGTTGTAAATAGACCAGTTAGAAGGAATAGAAGCAGGAGGTTTTTTTTTCTATTTTGGGGGTTGAGTTAAATTAAATTAAAGCGATGAACTCACAAAACTCCCCACTGGAGGGGTTGGTAGTGTCTTCTTTGCTCTACTTGTACCTACTCGGGCCTGATATTGGTTTGGTTTCAGCCACTTTTACTGTCTGGGACTGATGTTGACAACAAAGTAAAGTTCAAACAGTGATGCAACCATACCTATCTAAAAAGGAATTCGATGTATCCACACCAAGAGTAAGGTTGGTTCAAAATTACACAATGAACAGCTCATAATTACCTGAGGCTGCCACTGCTACTATAGCCAATAAAATATAGAATATATCAGTATATGTCTAATGGTGTTCTTGTGTGTGTACAAATCCCTCTTATTCTGCTCATTCAGTGCTTTCAGAACCGGTTGTTAAGGAATCTATAACATGTCAAACCACAGCAGAATTGGGTGAGGTGTTCCCCATTGGCCAACTAACAACAGCAGAAGTAGGAAGCAAGCGACCAATCAGTGCTGAACTTCAAAGATGTATGTCTAGGCTGCTTGCCTTTGGAATGTGGCTAAAAATGGTAGGAATACCGGTCCTCCCCTGAAACTGTTTTGGTATGTGTGTGGTTTATTTTTGGCCCTCAGTGTATGACTACTGAACCAGAGTGGAATGTGGCAACACTGGTAATATCAGAAAAGTGAAATATGGAGAGGTGCCAACAGAATGAAGAAAGCAGCCATCAGAAATCCCACTAATAAATCGATGCTTCTCTGAGCAACTAATCTCCTGCACTCTCCAGTAAAAGCTTTCCCATAGGCCAGTGGTCCCCAACCAGTAGCTCGTGAGCAACATGTTGCTCTCTGACCCCTTGGATGTTGCTCCCTGATCCCTTGGATGTTGCTTCACGTGGCCTCAAAGCAGGTGCTTATTTATGAATTACTAGCTTGTAGGCAAGCTTTGGTTGCATAAAAATGAGGTGTACTACCAAAATGAGCTTCCTGTAAGTTGACTGGCCACATTGAGGCTACCAAATAGCCAATCACAACTCTTATTTGGCACCCCATGAAGATTTTTCATGCTTGTGTTGTTCCCCAACTCCTTTTACATCTGAATTTTGCTCACAGGTAAAAAAAGGTTGGGGAACCCTGCCATAGGCAATAATGTGAATCGCTGGTGGTAAAACACATGTGTCACTCCAGTCTCCCAAAATTGATACAAGAGGAAACTTGAAGCGATTTTGGGAGACTGGAGCGACACATGTGTTTTACCACCAGCGATTCACATTATTGCCTATGGGAAAGCTTTTTACTGGAGAGTGCAGGAGATTAGTTGCCCAGAGAACAGCGATTAATCTCCTAGTGTGTCACTGCCCTAAATGCCACAAATAACCAAATGTTTTATGAGCAAATCAATAAAGGAATCCCTGATACAGATGTTCCAACATAGAAATTGCTATTTTTAGTATTACATGAAATGCGCTAAGTTGTAATGTACGGTCTGATGACATTCTTCTACAAATAGCAAAGTCTTCTTTTCCATAGGGGTTTTACAAGACTATGGATTTACAGGACTCTTCTTGGACAGCAGTGACCTTTAAGTCTCTCTGTACATTAACATGCCAAACCAGTTTCACTGCCATTCAAAGCAATGAACCAGGCTCATTCACGTTTAATTTGTGAGGTATAACAAGTACAGGTATGGGATCCATTATCCGTAAACCCGTTATCCAGTAAGCTCTGAATTACGGAATGGCCGTCTTCCATAGGCTCCATTATGAAGCAATAATACAAATTTTTAAAAAGGATTTCCTTTTTCTCTGTAATAATAGAACAGTAGCTTGTACTTGATCCCAACTAAGATCTAATTAATCCTTATTGGAAGCAAAACCAGCCTATTTATTGTTTATATGACTTTCCAGTAAGGTATGAAGATCCAAATTATGGAAAGGTCCATTATCCAGAAAAAAGGTCCCAAGCATTCTGAATAACAGGTCCCATACCTAGTATAGCTTTTTTTTCTCCTTCAAGAGTTTTTGCTAAAAGGCAAAAATTACATATGGGGAAGGCTTGGCCCAAAAACCAGGGCAATGAGTAGCGAAGGGGGTTGTTCACCCAACTAGTTGTTTTCAGATAGATCACCAGAAATTACGTTTTCCAATGACTTTCTATTTTCTATGTGTCACCGTTTATCTTATATTGACGTGTAAAAGTGTCATTTTTCACCTTCTAAAGCAGGGGTCCCCAACCACCAGGCCGTGGACAGTCGAACTGGGCCCCCGATCCTAGCAACCAATTAATGCGGCTCACCGAACTGGACAATGACCCCCTCCCAAATCCCTCGACAAAATTGGACGCCGACCCCTCCTGACCCTCGCAAAAAAAATTGGCTCTACACCGGTCCCCCAGGCAGAAAAGGTTGGGGGCCGCTGTTCTAAAGTATCTCTGGGAGGGGGGTCTGTTCTAAATTGATACATTTAGTGGATACATTTCTTATCTTTCTCCCTGCTGAGCAGAATCTCCAGGTTTCATTAGAAGCAGTTATTAGAATTGATACAATAGTTGCTAATACTGCAGAGATGCTGCTGAGAAATGTATCAACTAAATGTTGTAAAATTGTAACAGTCCAGAGTCTGCACCTGAATTACTGAGCTGCCAGACTCAAGCACCAGAGACACGAACATTCAACTCTAAACTTAGATTTTGGAAAAACAGTAAAATAAAAATAATGGGAAGTAATTGAAAAAAGTCTTTATTTCTGTGGAACAATCTAAAAACAGAAAAAAGTTTTTGGAAGGCGAACGACCCCTTTAAAGGGAAAATACACCCCACTTTTTTTTTTTTTTACATGAGTTCATTTAGTTGGAAAAAAGTGCATAAGAAAAGATATATAAGCACTATCCAAACTTCCAAATACTATTATAAATGTATTGTTTTTACACAGACCTAGCTGATTTCCCACATTGAAAGGAAACCATGTTACTTACAGGAACCACACCTTAGGCTTACAGTGATGCAACCCTTCCCTCAACATATTCCAATATGAATTGTTGGATTCTGGTACTTGAAGCCCCTCTGCTTTCCAGAGAACCTGTGCACAGACTCAATCACTTCATACTGGAACAAGGTGAGGGAGGGGTTTTGCATGACACTATGAGCCTAAAGAGAGTTGGGAAATGGTTCCTGCAATTATCATAGCTTCCTTTCAGTATTTGGAACCAGGTATGTTGCATTGTTCATTATATATTTTACACAGGCACTATGTTTTACCTGCAACTTACATACTGCTTTCAAGGATACAAACTCCCGAACATGGCTGCCCTTTTGTTGGCAAGAAAGGGAAAAAGTTGTGTTCACTCCCACTTAATGGTTTAAAAATTAGTGGTGAATTCTGTTTAAAGAAACAGAGGCATATAAGGAACGAGTCTGCTAACACCCCGCTGCACCCCCCATCTCTTTTCCAACGTTCCCCCCCTTACCCATCCCCTCCCCTATTGAGTTCTTCATACTACTCTAGCCCCTCATCAGGCCCGGACTGGCAATCTGTGGGTTCTGGCAAATGCCAGAGGGGCTGCTGTAAGTTGCCATAGGCAATCTCTATTTATTGGGCTAATGGGGGGATGTGTGGGCCTCTGTGAGGGGTGTTTGGGCCTCTGTGGACCTGATATTCTAGGGCCTATTTTGATTCTCAGTCCAGACCTGCCCCTCATGTAGAAGTAAGATATGACACTAGCCAGAACTGCCTTCCCATATGGTTAAACTACTGTTACAGCTCTGTTAGCTGGCACACGTTTTAATTTTTTAATTGTTTGCAAATGTAATGATAGGGCATGTCAAAGATGTGTATGAAACTTGTCACATGTTGCTGTCACACTGAATGGAAAATGCATTAAAGGCTTTGTATTTTGACAGTTTACAATAAAGCTTTTTGGGGAAAAAAAATTAGTGGTGAGCACAACTTTCCCTTTTTTTGTCACAGCTAAAACATTACATGTTTTTCTTCCTAATACAGGAGGTGAATTATGAATTCCTATCTCATGTGTCATAGAACAGTCATTTCTGTATCTTCAAGCCAAAGAATAACTGTTTATAGATTGTTGGGCCATCCAGATTTTAGTATATATAATGGATCTCTTATCCAAAAAGATCTCAATGTCATCTTCCAGAGAGTATATATATATATTTTTTTTTTTTATAACTTGTTTTTATTATAGGATAATAGATTATAATCACATAGAGAATTTGTACATAGTTCCATACAGCAAAGAATATAGTGATTATGACATTCAAATCAAAACTTTTCAACAGTCAGCTCAGTTATGGCAAGTAGCATGAGGGGGCGGGTCTTATGAAGATTAATTCAGATAAGAGGTTAGCAATCTGTTAATCTGATGACTTCTGGGAGGAGCATTATCAGCCAGAGAGTATATTTAAAGAAAACAATACACATTTTTAAAAAATAATTTTCTTTATGATAACAAAGCTGCATCAATCCATATTGGTGGCAAAACAATCCATTTGGTTTTATTTTGTGTTTAAATTAGGGATGCACCGAATCCAGGATTTGGTTTGGGATTTGGCCAGGATTCAGCCATTTTCAGCAGGATTCGGATTCGGCCGAATCCTATTGCCTGGCCGACCGAATCCTAATTTGCATCTGCAAATTAGGGACGGGGAGGTAATTCGTGTGACTTTTTGTCACAAAACAAGGAAGAAAAAATGTTTTCCCCTTCCTACCCCTAATTTGCATATGCAAATTAAGATTCGGTTCGGTATTCGGCCTAATCTTTTGCGATGGATTCGGGGGTTCGGCTGAATCCAAAATAGTGGATTCAGTGCATCCCTAGTTTAAATGTCTTTAAGTATACATAGAGGAATCTAGTATAGGTATATCTAGACGTTTCACTATTCATCCGAGCAGCTTCTTCAGTTGAACTGAAGAAGCTGCTCGGATGAGTATTGAAACGTCTTCATTGATTACTCAGCAAGTCCAGTTGTTTTTAGCTTTACCTATACTAGATATACCATGACCTGGATGAATGAAAATTTTCATAGTCATTTACATAGGGGCAGATTTATTAAGGATCTGTAGTGTTGTGTTTTCCAAGATAATTCGAGTTTTCGAGGTTAGTTTAGTCAAAAATAAATTTTTCAGGTAAAAAAAAAACTAAACATTTTTGTCAGGCTAATGTAGGATTCAATGGCATAGGTCCCTTGAACCATTTGAAGATGTTAATAGCCTTTATGTTGTTTTTTTTCTGAGGGTGGTGCCCGAAAACGCGATCAATTTGAGTGTTTCGAGTCATTTCTCTAATGTGGTTTACTTTTTAAAATACCTTTGTGGGTTTGGATATGTTGAACAGACTAAGGCAAGTATTAAAAATCCAGGTCAAGAAAAGTCTCCAGTGAGCAAGCTCAGAACAGAATGTCAGTATAGAGTCTGTCTGTTCCAGCAAATCCACATGCCACATGAGGATATATAACTAGCACCTCCTGAGAAAAGGAGTTTATTTTTGGATATAAAATCTTGAGACTTTTGCACCAGAAGTTCTTAAAAAGGGATGTAAATATTTCAGTTCACTGTAAGTAACATGACACTGCACCATTTTAAGTACAGGTATGGGACTTGTTATCCAGAATGCTCGGGACCGGGGGTTTTCCGGGTTAATGAATCTTTCTGTAATTTGGATCTTCATACCTTAAGTCTACCAGAAAGTCAAGTAAACATTAAATAAACCCGACAGGATTGTTTTGCCTCCAATAAGGATTAATTATATCCTAGTTGGGATCAAGTACAAGGTACTGTTTTATTATTACAGAATTTTTTTTTAAAATTTGGATTATTTGGATAAAATGGAGTCTATGGGAGAATGTTTTTTCTGTAATTAGGAGCTTTATGGATAATGGGTTTCTGTATAACAGATCCTATACATTTATTTATAGTCTTTATGTAAAGGGGTTCATACGGTGCAAATTACAACTGGAATAGAAATAAACTGTTTGCTTCTCGTGTGCTTTTATTTTATATATGGTTACTATATGTGTGTGCCTGGGCCTCCATGATAGGTGTTATTCAGTAAGGGCAAACTTCCTTCTCGGGGATGCACAGCTTCAACACACTTTAGCCTGCCTTCATTAGAACAACTGATTTTTACTTTTAAGTGCCACAAAGCCTGCTGTGAAGGTAGAAAAGATGATGATGATGGCCGGCGTGGAGCACTTGCAGAGTTTATTCACTTGTTCTGCTGAAGGAAGGTAGTTGGTTCCCTTATGAAATAAACATATACGAAATAAATACACTTTGAAAATAAATTGAGAATTAAGGAGTCATTTACAAGTCTAGAGCGTTACTTATTCAAGGCAGTGTCGGACTGGGATGCCAGGGGCCCACCAGAAACCCTTAAGCTGTGGGCCTACTTTACAAACTCTTATTCCTCCTCTCCTCTTTTATCTCTACATACTATACTATATTCTTCCATTATAAAGCCCCATAAAGAAATAGGGAATGACCATGAAATAGGCCAAATGGGATAGACGCAAGAGGCCCACCGGGAGTTTTTCTGGTATCCCAGTGGACCAGTCCAACACTGATTCAAGGAGCACATGTAACCAGGATCTTCCGATATTTAATAACTGGTCGTCTAAGTGCCAAAGCTGTACAGGTTCTCCAGATGTCCCCCTGCCCAGTAAAGGTATGGGATCTGTTATGCAGAATGCTCTGGACCTGGGGATTTCTAGACAACAGTTCTTTCCATTAGTTGGATCTTCATATCATAAGTCTACTAGAAAATCATGTAAATCATATTAAATAAACCCAATAGGCTGTTTTTGCTTCCAATAAGGGTTAATTATATCTTAGTTGGGATCAAGTACAAACTACTGCTTTATTATTACAGAGAAATATGAAATCATCTTTTCAATTTTGGATTATTTTGATAAAATGGAGTCTATGGGAGACGGCCTTTCCATAATTTGGAGCTTTTTGGATAATGGGTTTCCGGATAATGAGTACCATACCTGTACCAGATTTTTCTGTTGAAAACTGAGCCGGCATCTCTACCACAGACTTCCCATGAACCAACAGCTTGACATATTGTTTGTGATATTGTGTGTGCTACTCACTTTTTCCAGGATTCTTGGTCCTCCCAAATTTCATACAGCATATAGCCTGACTCAGCATGACGTCTATGAGTAGAAATGCTGCAAACAGCAAGATAAGGTTACAGTTATTCTCCAAATAAAAGCTTTTCTGAGTATACAATGCTGGCAGTAAAGAGAAATATACCAAGCAAGCTTTCCAATTCAAGCTAAGGTGGCTTGATTTTAGATATTGTTGGACTTGCTAAAGGAGTGCAAAGTGCAAATAATTGGTGCAAGTCAGCATGTTTCTGACCCACAATGAACAATTATCTTTCAGAATTGTAGATGGTCTTGCTCCAAAATGTTGTGCCTGATTCACCAGGTGTTGGTTATGTTTGCTTATGTTTGGCAGGGGGTAGGTACATGGTCGCACTTATTTAGAGAAGCTTACCCTCACTCTGCTTAACTAGCAAATGCAATACAATATAAAGCACTACATCTCTCACCCACTTCATTCTGATCTTGCCCACTTCCACAAAGGGGGCAAATTCACTAACCTACGAAAATTCGCCAGCGACGGCTTCGTTCACATCGCAACACTTCGCCAGGCGTAGATTCGCCAGGACAATGCTAATTCACTAAAATTCGAAGTTGCGTCCAGGGCACCGAAGTTGCGCTAGCGTTACTGCGCCAATTGAAGTGAAGTTGCGCTAGCGTTGGCTAAGTTAAAGTTCAATGGACATACTGTATATGTTGCAGCAAATACATTACATTACACAAGCCCGGGAAACCTTAATAAAATAAAATAGAGTTGGTATATTGCCGTACACATGAGCCCAGTGTATAGTTTATGTGCCATATATTAGGAAATGTAGGGGGGGAGTTGTTTACCCCAAAAAATTTTACGTTCTTTTTCAGCATATCACCCTGAAAAAGGAAAAGATGCTAGTGGTTTTTGGAACTTAGAAAAATTTTCAACTATTTTTTTTGGAACTCCTATCTACTCTATTGAACTTCGCCTGGTCTGAGCTGGTGAAGGCAAGTCTGTCGGTAACATTCAGTAAAATCCGCATCTTAGTGAATTTGTGTAGTTACGTCCATTTGCCAGAGCAAAAATTTGCCAGGCGTTAGGGATCGAAGTACCGCTAGAGTCTATTTCCTTCGCTAGTGAAGTTACGCCAGTGACCGTTAGTAAATTGGCGAAATACCGAAATGAAGCCAGCATTAGTCACTTCGCCCTTTAGTAAATTTGCCCCCTTGTGTCTTATTCCCTTCCCCTTAGATTGTAAGCTCTTTTGCACAAGGTCTTCCTTATTTTTTGTACCAGTATTGGTTGTGATGTATGTAACGCCATATGTTCTACATATGTAATTCATGTGATTTAGTTGTGTAAACACATTTACTTTACAGCAATGCAAAATATGTTAGCGCTATATAAATACATGTAAATAATAATAAATAATACTATTCAATTAACAAAATAGCAGGAGTCCATAAATGCAATGCATAAAGAAAGCCTCCTTACACTATACTAAAGCTTCTCAACTGGAGGTCCATTCACCATATGTAGCTCTCCAATAAGTTGTATGACTTCTGAATGACTACTGACTCAATAGATGGATGTGAATGACATCCAATGAAATGCGCTCAGGTCTTTTACGCTTATTTATTATTACATTTTCCTGACAATTTGCTTTGCAGAAAAAAATCTGATTTTCACGGTTTTTATTTAGATTTTTCCGATTTTTTCAGAATTTTCAACCGAAAACTTCAAAAACTTTGGGCAGTGCACAAACCCAGCGAACATCAAAAAATCATTGGGACTTCTAAAATTGACTTATATGCAAACTCGAAAGGTCTGAGATGCCGGATTTTCAGGTTTGTACTTTTTCATCCTCAGGGTTTAATAAATTCTGAAAAAATTTAGATTTTTTGAAAGTCCGATTTTATAAAAAAAAAAAAAAAAAAAAAAAAAAAAGCCTTTCTCCTGCCCTCCGCCGGCTAAAATGAAAATCATCTGCGGCAATTCACATGCATCGCTTCATTTTCTGAAGACGCCCGATGTTTCTTCGTGAGGCAACTTCGGAAAACGAAACGTCGCGTGTGCATTGCCGCAGGTGATTTTCATTTTAGCCGGTGGAGGGCAGGGGGAAGGCAGTTCAGGGAGATTTTCGCCCCGAAGAAGAGGAGATTTGTTGCTGGGGCGACTAATCTCCCCGAATCTGCTCGTGTGGCCTGACCCTTAGATGTTCATTTTTCTGATGTCAGTTTGGCTGTGTGTCAGTACAGAGAACAGACAGGTATGCTGTGGGTGACTTACTGTAAGCAGCTGTTTTGGACTGAGGTTGTTTTTGTGTAACTCTCAAGCGACAGTTTGAATAGATCCTGGTAATGTTCAGCTACAGGCAGCTGCCTCTGTGCCACCAAGATGTACTGTAAGAGAGAGACATATAATGCCAGAATGTCAGAAACACTTGCCTTTCCTCTGTTGGGTATGATAGATATACAGGTATGGGACCTGTTATTCAGAATGCTTGGACCTGAGGTTTTCCGGATAATGGATCTTTCAGTAATTTGGATCTTCATACCTTAAGTCTACTAGAAAATCATGTAAACATTAAATAAACCCAACAGGCTGGTTTTGCTTCCAACAAGGATTAATTATATCTTAGTTTGTATCAAGTACAAGATACTGTTTTATTATTACACAGGAAAAGGAATTTATTATTTAAAAATTATTTGGATAAAATGGAGTCTATGGGAGATGGCCTGTCCATAATTTGGAGCTTTCTGCATCACTGATCCCATACCTGTACTTTATTGAGCTTTTCAAAACATACCAATACATGAATAAGTGTAATATGCCAAATAGAATTTCACACCCCTACCCCTGCCACTCCCGATATAATCTGCCATCAAAGTGATGTAGTCATATCTAAAACAGGAAACTGCAACACATTTTTAAAAAGGCAGATAAAGTCAGTGTCAACAAAAAACAGTTCTTTTATTTTTATTCTTCTTGCTTTCTCTTGAAAAAGTGTGCATGGGTAAAACCCATAGAGAACTTGTATATTGTAGTCTCCACTCTTAAAAGAGAATTCAAACCTTAACTTAAAAAAACTCTACCCCCCTAACCTAGGTAAACCATCCCTCCCTCCCCCCCCAGCCTAGCTGCCCCCGGGGGAAACTTTTTATTTACCCCTTGGTACAGATTCAGGGATCGCAGTTCATGTCAGCCATCTTTCGGGTCTTCGTGTCTTCTTCTGGCGCTTCGACAATTTCAGTCCATTTTCAGCGCATGCGCAGTTGTTGCGAACTGGAAAACTGCTCCAACTGCTGATGCCCCGCTTTGCCAGTCTCAGATGACCAAAGACCCGGAAGATGGCTGCCATGAACTGCGACGGGGGAGAGGACTTTAAAGGACAATTAAAGTCTAAAGAAGTAGCTAGAAATGTTGTACATTATGTTTTGGGCTTCTGTACCAGCCCAAGGCAACCACAGCCCTTTAGCAGTAAAGATCTGTGTCTCCAAAGATGCCCCAGTAGCTCCCCATCTTCTTTTCTGCTGATTCACTGCACATGCTCTGTGCTGCTGTCACTTACTGAGCTTAGGTTTTCTGCTGATTCACTACACTTGCTTTGTGCTGCTGTCACTTACTGAGCTTAGGACCCACTAACAGTATACAGTATACAAATATAGAATATAAATGTCCCAATATAAGGCTGATTAGTAATTAATACAGATAATTACTACATGGCAGGACAGAAACCAGTGCAATTAGCATCAGCATTTAATAATCAGCCCTGTAGCATCAGTTTATATTACAGACCAACGTCATTTTCCTGCCTGATAATTAGCGACGACCCCTAAGCTTAGCTTCTCAACAGCTGCTCAGAGCCCACTGAGCATGTGAGTGTCACAGACACTTTCCAAGATGGTGACCCCCTGTGACAAGTTTGAAGTCCTGGATCATTGCTGCTATTGACAAGCTGAAACTTTAGTAAGTAAGTTCAGTAAATAAAATATGGCATTTTTAGCCAGTCATCTTTAGGGTTTAGTTCTCCCTTAATTGCAACTTACATCTGATGCCATTTTTAAAGGCAGTAAGTGCCTTAAACCAGAGCCGATTTGCGGGGTGTGTAGTTATAAAGGGGTGTGTAGTTATAAATTGAGTCCTGGCTAGGATAAGATTTAACATTTTAAATGCATTTTTTAACTAACGTATCTGAATGAGGCTTTATAGAGCTACCCGTTCTTAGTGCTTTACAAAGTAAAGTCTCCTTGCCTTTTTATTAACTTTTTTAAATACCTTTGTACATTAAATATTTTTAACTGATTCTCTATTTACAAAGTGTAATATATGCTGCTTATTTGTCAAGTGTAATATATGCTGTTTTTTACCAGAAATAAAAACTATTTACAATTTCTTAATCTCCCTTTTTTTAATGTGAGCTCTGTATGATTAATCAATTTCTCTCTCTCTCTCCCACTTTTTTGGGTTACAAACAGTTCGGTAAGCCAAAAAGGTTTGACTTTTCTTATATAAAACCTAACATGCAAAATTAGTGTCTTCTGATAAATTCTCTAGCCCAATCACCTTCATGAGTAAAGACTCTATTCCCTCTGTCGCTAAGGCTAATGCTTCTTCAGAGACCTTCTGATATATTAAGGGGGAACTATAAGATATATTGGATAATTCATCTGACACCCAACTCCTGAATGAAGACAGAATGAGGAGAAACAGATGCTGAGAGAGGAATAGTGAAGATAAACTTCAGAAGTGTAGAATCTTTCAATCTATTGAACATTTCTTATTTCAGTATGCTAAAGCTAATATTACATTTTCATTTTTGTGATAGTTTAAACATTTTGGTTCTCTTTTAAAGCTTCTATTGAAATAAAGAGGAAGAAACTGTAGAAGCACTGTTGTGTTATCACAAAGGTGAAGAAACAAGATGCTCATTAATTGAATGCACAGAGGGTAAGGAATGTATAAGGAATAATGGCTGTTGGGTGATAATAATAGGACTTACAGGCACTGCAGGATCAATAGATGGATCTCCTTTCAAAGGCTCAAACTGTGGGCTCTGCAAGCAAAAAAAATAGCAATTTTATACAACCATGCAACCCATTCCTAGTCCTGCTTCCATAGTTTGAATTTGAGTATGAGTATGAATTTCCTAGTTCAATGCTGTAGAACTGATAAGCAAGATGAAGATGGTTGCGCTGCCATGATTATCCTCGGCATAACCTCACCTTCATTAACGGGTAAGGAAACCAAGCATAACATTTTGCATAATGAAAATAAATGTAGCTACTCTAAGCAAAGGTTTGTTAATCATGTCCAGAACTAGGTGTAGGCACAAGAGACACATGCCTAAGGCACAATGGTGTATGTGTGCTAGGCAATGCAACTCTGAGCAGCAGCCAACCCTGGGCAGTGCAGAGTAAATTCATACTGTGCCCTGTCAGACTCATCCGCATTCATCAACTCAAGGGGAGAAGGTCATTGTAAATGGGGTGCCCTTATCACTCGACCTGGCACTGCTGCTAATCACCAAAAATGCAAGACAGATACTGCAAGACCGTAGCAATTACCTATACAAGCAGCTTTAAAATAATTGAAAACATGCTTGGTGGTCCAAAAAAAATATTTATAAAGACAAAAATAAGATTGAAAACTTGTACATTTGAAAGTTAATTAGTATCAAATGTGCTTCCTTTATTCAAAATGTTATATTTGAGTTACGGCCCCTTTAGGTTTTACAGGCCTTGTCTACAGAAAGATATTATGCTTTATGATTTTTTTTACTTTTTACTGTTTTTTCCAAAACTGAAGTTTAAAGTAGGGATGCACCGAATCCAGGATTCGGTTCGGGATTCTGCCTTTTTCAGCAGGATTCAGATTCGGCCAAATCCTTCTGCCCGGCCGAACTGAATCCGAATCCTAATTTGCAAATGTAAAAACAGCAGAAATCCAATAATTTCTCCCATAGAAGCCAGTACAGCAATAGATTAATAATCAGAATATGAAGACTGCACAGGGTCTACGGATACAAATCTCTACACGGTCTCCGGCTGCTCTACAGGGAAACAAACAAAGCTGCTTGAGTTCTGGGAAGTAAGGTGGGGGGCCTCCCCCCTGCCGTTTGAAAGTAAGATTGTTTCCTTGCAAAACAGTTAGGGACCGTTTGACGTTTCCTATCCTCAGCAGTCAAAGCTAGTAAAACGAAGGGGGAATTTCACTTTTCTTATAAAAACGGTACACAATTTTTTTATTAAAGTATATTGGAGATAGTTTTCTTTATCATTAAAGAAAGTAAAAATGAGATTTTATTGTTTTGCCTTTACATCCCCTTTAAAGGGGTGGTTCAACTTTCAGTTAACTTTTAATATGTTATCGAGTAGCCAAGTATCACATTTTTTGCTATGATAATAGGAAAGCTAGGATTTATAACTATCCCAATATAACTTCACAGCTGGTACCTGTAGTATGAAAGCAATCCAGACAAATGATCCTTACCGTACACTCTAGCTTGTCGATGAGCTGCTCCAGGCGGTTGATTTGTGCAGACCATGGAATATCATTTTCTACTGGCAAACCTGCAAGACACAGAATCTTACAGACTGGCTTACTGATTAATAACAGTACATGGCCTAAGACAGCACAGACACATTACCTGTGGTCAGGATTCCTGAATAAGGATCCGTCGGTGACAGGCAGACAGACTTCTGGGCCCTTCGATTGCACCTACGTCCCAAGCGCCGTGGCACGGTCTTCCTGGCATCCTGTCTTTAAAGTGATCAGAATAAAAAAAAATAGTCCTATGTCTATAATAATAATAATAATAATAAAAAAATGATATTTCGTGTTAGACAAAAATACATGTAAAGGTTGCTTTAACCTTGTAACAGAAAGCAGCCAATCAGTAGTTAGCTTACCTCTCACAGCCATTCTGACCCTCAATCGTTTCTAAGGCACAGTCCAATGAGTTCTGAAGCGAGTGCAGTTGGTTCATGGTCTCCCTGAGTAGGAAGCGGGTCACAAACTGCTTGATTTGAGAGGAAGCCTCATAATCCTGAAAGAAATTTAGATTGTAAGCTCTACGAGGCAGGGATCTGCTTCCTCTTGCCTTTTTGGCACTTAGCTTTTTATGTTAAATGCATGTAATTCTTTATTTGTAAAATGTATATTGTAATAACCCTGTTTGTTCTATCAGTTTATTATTCTGCTTGCTGTACAGTGCTGCGTACATAAGTAGTGTTATATAAATGAAAATATACATATATATTTTTATACAAAAAACATTATTTTTATGTCAGAAATAGTTGTGTTTGCGGTTATGCAATGACATGGCTGCAGAGACAGCCAGTGGGAAGGTGACCTCAAGCAGAACAGAAATAATCAGGCAGCCTAAAAGGGAATATGAATGAAAATCCTCAGTTCTGTGTGGAATGAATGGTGGGGCACAATCTGGAAACCCTGCTGCACGAGGTTTTGAAAGTATATATACCCAAAAGGAAATGAGATGGCACTCACAACAGTAAATATGCTGAAACCCTCAGGGTGTTTTATTGTGATCTCCACACAACGTTTCGGGGCTTGCACTTGGGAATGGGGGAGCAACCGCCAAACGTTGTGGGGAGATCTTAATAAAACACTCTAAGGGTTTCAGTACATTTGCTGTTGTGAGTGCCATTTCCTTTTGGTATATATAGATATAGCCTAAAAAAGAAGGCAAACCCAAATTTAAGGGCTAGTCCACACGGGGAGATAGCGGCGCGTTTGCGGTCGCGGCGACAAAGCGCCGCGACCGGCGCAGGCGACAGTTTTGTATGGGCGCCTATGTAAAAACGCCTGTGCTAACCACGCGAGGCGATGCGCTTTTCAACAGTCGCCTGAAAAAGCCTGGCGAGGCATTTTCAGGCGACTGTTGAAAAGCGCATCGTCTTGTGTGGTTAGCACAGGCGTTTTTACATAGGCGCCCATACAAAACTGTCGCCTGCGCCGGTCGCGGCGACTGTCGCGGCGCTTTGTCGCCGCGACCGCAAACGCGTCGCTATCTCCCCGTGTGGAATAGCCCTTAAAGTCAGTTTTATTCTAAACAACATTTCCATGAAAATGGTTGTAAAGTTACTTGTAGATGCAATTACTACAATTATGGGACCTGTTATCCAGAATGCTTGGAACCTGGGGCTTTCTGGATAATGGATCTTTCTGCAATTTGGATCTTCAAACCTTAATTCTACTAGAAAATCATGAAATCATTAAATAAGTCCAATGGGCTGGTTCTGTTATAAGGATTAACTATTTCTTAGTTTGGATCAAGTACAAGGTACTGTTTTATTATTACAGAGAAAAAGCAAATTGGTTTAAAAAATTTGGATTATTTGGATAAAATGGAGTCTATGGGAGATGACCTTTGCGTAATTCGGAACTTTCTGTATAATGGTTTCCGGATAAGCAATCCCATTACCTGTATTTGGAAGCACGGCCATTCCTGATTACAGTACATGCACAACTGTACTAAGGTAGAAGTGATCTGCTCTTCTCCAGCCAAGACTGGAATTTCCCACAATGCCTGGCATGATCTGAGATTCTTTGCAGGTTTGCTAATAATACAACGTGCAAAGCATTGTGGGAAATGTAGTCTTGGTTGGAGGAGAGTGGACTGTTGCTACACAGTTTCAGTGGTCTATGTATGTAGCACCAGCACTGAAGATAATAGCGAGAGGCAAACAGAAGCTGCTTTCAGTTTTCAGTGCAATTACATTTAATAATAACTTTCAAATTACAGACAATTCTAATTAATGAATACTGCCACATTTCTAAGAATTGCATTTTCTTCCATTATGCAAAGAGTTATATTTACAGTAGGCCTACTCCCCCCTTTAAGGCTGAAACCCTTGTAATTATATAAGTGTGTGGCACAATGTAACTGAATCAGTGAAGGCAACTACAATTAGATACAAGAAAAACATATAATACTTACCCATCGCTTTTATATGAATTATTTTATATAGTACAACTGAATCACCTACAGTACAATTCACCTAGCTGCTTAGCAACCCACTTGGACATCACTCTATCTATATGTGCTACGTGCTATAACAAAAGCACTGGAGGCAAAGCACACTTGAATATGAATTGTTTCTCATGTACAGGTAATTGGCTACTTGTTTACTAGTCAGACAAAAGACATAGATAAAAAGATTATAGAAAGATAAAGGTAGACAAATGACAGATAGATATATCATAGAGAGGAAGTCGATAGATAGATAGATAGATAGATAGATAGATAGATAGATAGATAGATATCCAGATAGACATAGATCGATAGATAGATAGATTAGATGATAGAAAGATAGATAGATGATAGATACAGTAGATAGACAGACAGACAGACAGATAGATAATTGGACTGGTGTAACTAATGAGGAAATAGACCCAGCGGGATGGGGGGATAGATAGATAGATATAGCTTTAGAAATTCTGCATTTGGATTATTGCTCATACAATTATTTAGAATTATGTAACAAATCTGCTACCAATGCCAGTGTTTCCTCATGTGTCGCGATACAGACACGAAAGATAATATCGTAAATACCTCTTCATTTCTATGAATTGCTTCCTCTATAGCAGGGAGAGGTAATGCGCACCAGGCACCTCCAAAAAAGTTTTTCCAGTGGGAGGGGACCCAGCGTGGTCCTCTTTCTCCGATCCTTTAAACTCTAGTGAGTGCCCATAGAGTTATACAAACCATAAAAATTGTAATAAAAGACAATCCAGCCTGTTACTTTTGGCACAAAATAACACGTTTATTGAGGCTGCATGACACCATGGCTGTCTGCATGTCTGTGCCCAACCTATTTAAATAGAACCTCTATATCGTTCATCCCTTTACAGAGATTATAAATCATTCATCAATCCCTGCCCGGTGGAGTTTACAATCTAAGGTCCCTATGATATTTACATATACTAGGGTCAATTTTGTCAGGGGCCAATTAATCTGCCTGTATGTTTCTGGAGTGTGGGAGGAAACCCACGCAGAGAACTTCTCAGTTCTACTGAAGAGCAGGTAGAGGATTAGTTACATCAGCATACACAGCAGAAACAAGCAAATCAAAGATAGCAGCTGTGAAGAAAGAGGGCGCTGGCAAGATTTATACAAATTAATTACAAAATGGACAATAGGATTGTTGGACAGTCACAAAAAAAGTTGTAATAATGATTAGTGGTGCCACATTTACTGGCTTCTTACTGACTCTAAAGGTGGCCATAGACACACAGATCCGATCGTACGAATCGAGGATTCGTACGATTTTCGGATCGTGTGTGGCATGTGCCGACATCGGTTGTTTGGTCGATCGGTGAGGTTTGATTTTGACCCGACCGATCCCCCCAGATATAGCCATGCCTGTTAATGGCATATCGTGGAAAGATCCGCTCGTTTGGCAACATTGCCAAATGAGCGGATCTTTGCATCTATGGCCACGTTTAGGGTTGGGATGAGGTAGGGGATGGCATCACAGGGTGGATGTCATTGTGTTGAGGGGAAGAGAGTGGGTAGATCCAGTGGACAGCTGTGGTGGGTTCGGAGGATACGTAGCTATTTAAACACAAGTCAGAGACAGAATTGGACAGGGAGGTGGTTAAAACTAATTAACCAGCATATTGTATTTCTGGTAACTTCAAAGGGGTAGTTCACCTTTAAATTAACTTTTAGTATGATGTAGAGAGTGAAATTCTGAGACAATTTGCAATTGGATTTCATTTTTTTTATTTGTGGTTTTTGAGTTATTTAGCATTTTTATTCAAAATCTCTTCAATTTGATAGTTCAGCCATCTGGTTGATATGGTTCAAATTACCCTAGCAACCATACATTGATTTGAATAAGAGACTGGGCTATGAATAGGAGAGGTCCTGGATAGAAAGGTGAGTAATAAAACGTAACAATAACAATACATGTGTAACCTTACAGAGCATTTGTTTTAAATGGGGTCAGTGACCCCATTTGACAGCTGCAGCAGAAGAAGTAAAATAATACAAAAAACTCAAATCAAAAAGAAAAAGTGAAGACCAATTGAAAAAAATGCTTAGAATTGGCCATTCTGTAACATAGTAAAAGTTAAATTAAAGGTGAACCACCGCTTTAATAATGAACTTAACCGTAGCAGGTAAATTAATAGTTAGGCTGGTGAAATGCCAGCCAGGTGGCAAGCCCAGTAATGATGCAAGCTTTGACATTACTTGTACTCCTATTTTCTGCTCCACCAAGGACTAAAATGTTCCTTTTTACTTCTAATTTTTACAAAGGGCGCAGGTAATAAATCTATGTGCAAGTGCACGATTTCAGCTTGTAAGAAGATTTTACATTTTTAAAAGGCAATGCCATTACTGCAACTCACATATAAAGGCACTGGCCTTCTATCACGCAGTAGGCTCCTCATTTCAGCTTAACAAGTCTGTTTGAATTTCTAAAGATAATTTATGGCTGCCTAAAAAACTGCCAGAGTCTTCCAGAGCCTGCAGATTGTTTAATGCAGCAGAGAGATAAGCAGGAGAGCTATTTTAGTAACCGTATGGGTAATTTTCTGTGCGGTGACATGCCAACGTTATTATCAAGAATGAAGCACTGCAGGAGGGAGAGGGGCTGCGAGGAAACATGCAGGATTTTGAGCCTCCTTGTAGGACTATGAAGCGTTAATTGAACAAGGGTAGAACATAAAACACTGTGAAAGGGCTAAAAATAAATGTATGAGGTTTTTTAGAATCACAAAAGCTTGCTGCAAGAAAAAACCTGCTCCTTCTACCAGATCTGTAGCTCAAATGTAGAAAAATTTCATACCTCCAATCATCGTCCACTGTAAAATTAGGATGTCAGGCCACGCCCATAACCACACACCCAGGGGACCACCAATTAATCTTAGACCAGGGGCCCACTCTTAGTACCATTTTTCTTCCTCTCCTCACTCAACCTTTATTCTCCAAGTCTCTTTTCTTTACATACTATAATACTATAATCTATTTTTCCATCTATTTAGCATCTTTGTTCTCATAGAAATAACGAATGGCCATGAAATAGGTCAAATGTTTAGCAGCATGAGGGCCCACCGGGACTTTTCCTGGTATCCCAGTGGGCTAGTCCGACACTGCTTAGGAATGTATAAGTCCACCCCCCTAAGGTTTAAGAAAATACTGTAGAAGAGATGAAGTCTAATTATGGGTCTGAAAGATGTATTGAAACGAAAAAGGTAAAAAAAGGGTCTGGTTTTTAATAAAAGTTTATAAAAGAACAAAACATATATTGCAAACATTGCTATGTAGCGCTGCAGCTAAAGGCATAGAGGAAGGGGCAGACAATATTTGATTGACAGCTGAGATGTTTAAATGAGCTTACAACAGCTATGAAAGATTTAATAAGAAATAGAAATTGGATTTCATGTTTAATTTGCAAAGGACTTTTATTATACAGATTTTTGTGTCTGGGTGACAGGTCCACTTTAATAGCATTGGTCAGCTGAAGAGGTTATAGGGAGGGTTAGAAGGAGCAATAGAAGGATATATAAGGGGTCCTTTACAGCCAGGAAGGCAGCGTGCAAAGTGCAAAAATCTGGTGCAAATATCATTACATATTACATTTTGCCACCAGTGGTGTAACTTGAAATTACTGGGCCCCACCGCAAGTTATTTTTCAGGCCCCCCAAATGTCACACAATTTCCCTAATTTGCATATGCTAATTAGGATTCGGCCAAATCCGAATCCTGCTGAAAAAGGCCGAATCTTGGCCGAATCCCGAACCGAATACTGGATTTGGTGCATCCCTAGATTACAGGGAAGGTTATATTGAGCAATAGAATAAATTATAGGGAGGGTTATATGGAGCAATAGGAGGAGTTATAGGGAGGGTTATATGGATGGATAAGAGAAGTCATAGGGAGGGTTATATGGAGCAATAAGAAGAGTTTTAGGGAGGGTTATATGGAGCAAATAAGAGTATACTGTAGCTCACTCTTATCGGTTGTAGGTGAATTCCCCTGCAGGGGTGTCCCATTTCCACACCCCAAAAAGCAGTCATAGTTACTGCCTCGGATTTGTCCTGCTTCTTACCATTATACATGGTATATGTAGCAATAGGGGGAGTTATAGGGAGGGTTATATGGAACAATAAGAAGAGTCATAGGGAGGGTTATATGGAGCAATAGGAGGAGTTATAGGGAGGGTTATATGGAGCAATAGGAGGAGTTATAGGGAGAGTTATATGTAGGAATAGGGGGAGTTATAGGGAGGGTTATATGGAGAAATAAGAGGAGTTTTAGGGAGGGTTATATGGAGCAAATAAGAGTATACTGTAGCTCACTCTTATCGGTTGTAGGTGAATTCCCCTGCAGGGGTGTCCCATTTCTACACCCCAAAAAGCAGTCATAGTTACTGCCTCGGATTTGTCCTGCTTCTTACCATTATACATGGTATATGTAGCAATAGGGGGAGTTATAGGGAGGGTTATATGGAACAATAAGAAGAGTCATAGGGAGGGTTATATGGAGCAATAGGAGGAGTTATAGGGAGGGTTATATGAAGCAATAGGGGGAGTTATAGGGAGGGTTATATGGAGCAATAGGAGTTATAGGGAGGGTTATATGGAGCAATAGGGGGAGTTTAAAGGAAGCGTTATTTGGAGCAATAGGAGGAGTTATAGGGAGGGTTATATGGAGCAATAGGAGGAGTTATAGGGAGGGTATATGAAGCAATAGGGGGAGTTATAGGGAGGGTTATATGGAGCAATAGGAGGAGTTATAGGGAGGGTTATATGGAGCAATAGGAGGAGTTATAGGGAGAGTTATATGTAGGAATAGGGAGAGTTATAGGGAGGGTTATATGGAGCAATAAGAGGAGTTTTTGGGAGGGTTATATGGAGGGATAGGAGGAGTTATAGGGAGGTCTATATGGAGCATTAGGAAAAAATATGGGATATATTAAACATTACAAGGAGTTAAGGAAAAAGCAGCAGAAATAGCTGGCTAGATTAATATATAGAATATATATCAAATATGTATAGAAAACCATGAGCTGCAGGACTATTTGTTTTTATTTTTGTATCACTGAAAACTGAAGCCAATGTTAAATCTACTGTGTATTTGGCATTGTTATAAATATGTAAAGTCACTCTGTTTGGCTCAGAGCGATGAGCCCTAACAGGCTAAGGGATTTCACAACATTCACAGCAGGCCTCTCTTTCGAGTTCCTGGGGTTCTCATATAATTTCATGGCAGTGGAACTCCAGCAGCGATTACAGCACAGGCAGCTTCTCTAGCTCTCCAGGTCTCATTCATAGTTAATCATGCGGCGGCAGGAGTTGTGGCACATAGTTAAGAGGGGCGTAAGGAGGATCTTGGATAAATATTGCATACTCAGTACAAGCACTCAGTTTAGCAATAATAATGGAAGTCCTCCCAAAGTGTTTGCATAATGAAAGAAAACTTTCCGCAATACATTAAACATTCTTAATGGTTTTAAGGATATTTGTAAATGTTGTTGCTATTGAAAGCAACCCTCTCTGTACACTACTTGCATGCTTATTCACATGTCAGTTAATTAGTTGCTCTTGCTACATTGCTTTAATAGTCAGAACCAACTGTGCAGACAACAGAAAGGGACGTACAGATGTTACATGCAATTTCAAATAACTACTGAGATGTTTTAACTGATGATGATGACAACATTGCCTA
This sequence comes from Xenopus petersii, assembly GCA_038501925.1. NCBI lineage: Eukaryota > Metazoa > Chordata > Amphibia > Anura > Pipidae > Xenopus > Xenopus petersii. The sequence continues at coordinate 95,531,607 of CM076688.1, read as the reverse complement.
TAATAACATTTCAGTCATACAGTGGTTAGCTCAGCTAATTTTCAGAACTGGGGGTCCTAGGTTCACTGTTTTGGGTAGACATATCCTTTAAAATAATATACTCTAAACCCTTTAGTACCAGTTATAGAGAATACAAGTGTACTTGAATTTTTTTTTACAACAAATCAGTTCAGAATGTTTTTAAGTACACTTGTATTCTCTATAACTGGTACTAAAGGGTTAAGAGTATATTATGACAATTAGCATTAGCGAATAGAACCAACAGGAGTGTGGGTAATCTGGAAGACAGAACACCAATCTACACTAAGGGGGAGATTTATTAAGGTTCGAATGTTAAATTCGAATTTTCTAATTTTTTTGAGTCAACACTCACAAATTCGAATTTAAAAGCACCAAAAAATTTATTTGAATGCGAGATTTACCACGCCTTAACCATGGAAACAGTTCTAATTTTAATATTACCCACCTAAAACCTGCATAATCAATTTACAAGTTAATGACAGAAGTCCGTTGACCCATTTGAAGATGTTAATTGCTTTCCTGACATCCAAGTTTTTTTTCGGATGAAAACTCAATTCAAATCAGAATTTCCGGGTTGGGACTACTCGATCTTATATTAGACGTTCCAAGTTTTTTCATAAATAACCTCCCATTCGAGTTGTGGGTACATTAAAATTTATTACAGTAAAAAAAAAAACCTCACATTTATTTGAAATTCAACCTGATAAATAACCCCCTAATAGTTATATTTCAAACAGAGCCACCGTGATTCTAGATCAAGCTTAAAAATCATGCATGAGTGATTCCCTTTTAATATAATAGCCAACAGTGACTTCTACTGGCATTTACATTATGTACCTAAATATACAATACAAAAAACATAACTGGAACAAATATAGCACTACCAAATGTAATGCTAAAATATGTACCAGTAGATATGCCATATACAGTATTAGGTGAAGATGGTCCATGAATTAGCAGATGTCGGTGATTAAAGTAACAAGGCATGGTCAGCTAGTCTTTAAACATTTCATTGAGTTAGGACAAGGGGTTCATAAACTTTAATTTCAGATTGGGAGTGCAGAAAAGAGTACAGTCCCTGCAAAACCTGGAACTGGCAGCCTGCATGCTGGAATAGAAGGTGCTGAAAGTGCAAACCCCAAAACTAGCAGTTTGCAAACTGGAAGCCCTAGCAAAACATGGTAGTAAATAGAACATTTTCCAATTCAGACCAGTGTTTTTAGTGAAGTACTGCAGGGCTCTATACTTCGTCCTCTGCTTTTTAACTTGTTTAATAATGACCTGGAGGTGGGCATTGAAAGTACTGTTTCTATTTTTGCAGATGATACTAAATTGTGCAGAACTATAGGTTCCATGCAGGATGCTGCCACTTTGCAGAGTGATTTGTCTAAGTTGGAAAACTGGGCAGAAAACTGGAAAATGAGATTCAATGTTGATAAATGCAGGTTATGCACTTTGGCAAAAATAATATAAATGCAAGTTATACACTAAATGGCAGTGTGTAAGGAGATTCCTTAAATGAGAAGGATCTAGGGGTTTTTGTAGTTGTCTAATTCTGGGCAGTGTCATTGTGTGGCTACTAAAGCAAATAAAGTTCTGTCTTGCATTAAAAGGGGCATTAACTCAAGGGATGAAAACATAATTATGCCTCTTTATAGGTCCCTGGTGAGGCCTCATCTGGAGTATGCAGTGCAGTTTTGGACTCCAGTCCTTAAGAGGGATATAAATGAGCTGGAGAGAGTGCAGAGACATGCAACTAAACTGGTTAGAGGGACGGAAGACTTAATTTATGAGGGTAGACTGTCAAGGTTGAGGTTGTTTTCTCTGGAAAAAAAGGCGCTTGCGAGGGGACATGATTACACTTTACAAGTACATTAGAGGACATTATAGACAAATGGCAGGGGACCTTTTTACCCATAAAGTGGATCACCGTACCAGAGGCCACCCCTTTAGACTAGAAGAAAAGAACTTTCATTTGAAGCAATGTAGGGGGTTCTTCACAGTCAGGACAGTGAGGTTGTGGAATGCACTGCCGGGTGATGTTGTGATGGCTAATTCAGTTAATACCTTTAAGAATGGCTTGGACGATTTCTTGTATAGACATAATATCAAAGCCTATTGTGATACTAAACTCTATAGTTAGTATAGGTATGGGTATATATACTTAATGTGAGAGTAGGGAGGGGTGTGTGTATGGATCCTGGGTTTTCATTTGGAGGGGTTGAACGTGTTGGACTTTGTCTTTTTTGAACCCGATTTAACTATGTAACTATGGATCCAGTAAAATTGGAATGGGAAGCACAGAGAATGAAGCAGCAGCAAAACATGGAGCTGGCAGTTTGCTGAAAATACAGCACAAGTAAATTCAAGTGATACCCCACAAGTTGCAGTAGGAAACAGAATTTCTACAGAGAGTTTGCAGGCTCATGGTGTGGATCCATCAGGTTCAACAGGTGAAAATCAAAGAGTCATGAATGGAAGTGAGAGAAATACTATAAGACCTGTAAGAGAAGACAATGTAAGAAAAATGCTTGGTATATACTGGGCCTGAGTCTGATATAACTAACAGAGAGTATATCGGTAGAATTCTACTCAAGCCCTTTATGGACTTCTCAGACAGTGATGTGTTTTCCTATATGAAGATGGTTCAGTTATCAAAGCAGAACACTTTGGTCATTACAATTCTATTGCATTCTGAATCTATGTCTTGTTCTGGCTTAAGAAACAATGCCAAGTTCGGAGTTCTGTTTGATGATGAAGATTATTGGATTGGGGGCTGGAAAATAAAAGTCAGACTGTCACAAGATGGAGGCAGAATACAACATTTGCCTCATAGCTTCTTCGGTGGCTCAGGTAAAGGTGTGTGATTTTATCCTGGCCAGCCCAGAACCTGCTACGCATGTGGGTCCAATAGGCACCTTGCCTACAGCTGTGATAAGATCAGATACTCACAGTGTATGGGGCACACTAAGAAGGACTGTCAGAAAGCTGTTGTATGTAACCTGTGTTCTGCTATGGATCACTATTGCAGCAGCTGCCCTAAAGATTCTCATAGGGTGAAGCAAGAGTAGAGGAGTTTATTGAGACAGAATTGGATGAAAGCACCAACTGAAACTGTGTCCCAAGTCACTCAGGAAGCTGATAAAGCAAATGATTCTGTGATGGAAGTTGCTGGGATGCCATCAAAGCAAGGATGGGGTATCATGTTGTGTAGACAAACTAAAACACCAAAGTGAAAAAGAAAAGCACCAGTGATGATTTAGAACTGGTACCCTATAAAATCACTTCTGGCAGATTTGAAGTAATGGAATCCTTTACTTAAGCGTCTTCTGAGGAAGTGCTTGAGAGACGTGATGAGCCTTTGTCTTCTTCAATTAAAAGAAAAAATCTAAGGTAACAGATTCCAATGATCAGCTCATTTACTATGAATGGTGTAACCTACATTGTAAGGAGGGAATCGATTTGCAATGTCTTTGAACAAGACTTTATCGGTTTTTGTTTTTAAGATCTATTTGATGTACTGTAAATTGTTACCTGATTTCTTTGAAATTTTTGTTGCAGAATTATTTAATACAAAATGTCCTCCTATTGCTCAATATAAGCCTCCCTTAATCTGCTTTTAGTGTTTGATACAACCAGTGCTGGGTGAAGTCGGCCGGACGCCAAAAGTAACCCGGCCATCTACATCCCCCCCCCCACACTGGTGCGGCTATGTCACGCCAGTGCGCATGCGCAATACAGCTTATATGGCATTTCAAAACGGCAGCCAGTGCGCATGCACAGAAGGGCGCACATGCATTAAAAAAACTGCAGCCACAGCTTAAGGACACAAGGGTCCGGACTAGGGGAAGGGCTCAGAAGAGGTACATGCTTGGCACCCCTCTGCCTTTGCGCCCTCGGCATGCACCTCTTCTGCCTACCCCTATTTCCGGCCCAGGATACAATCGTCCCTATACCTTCTCTGTAGAGCCATCTTTTGCTGAAAATAACACATGTTAATGCATAGCTTAATATTTTATTACTATGTTCGTAAAAGTACTTGTGGGCAGCATTACTGTGCTTATTCTCTTTTTATGTTCCCAGTGACCTATTTTTCCTACCCATTATATAACTATCTACCAAAGGAGAGCTCATTTATGGACTCTGCAGGGACATTTAGCGGCATTAAAAGATTTATGGTTTCATGCAACACAGCATCAAACCCACAATATATTAGTTACATGTCTGTAAGTAACTTCACCCTCCAAATAACATGTGGATGATTTATTTTGTGTTAATAAACCCTTTCCCATATGCATTAATGAGTCCACAATAGCTACATTTGTACTAGCATATTCAAATTTAAAGCAGTGCACAGATAAGCATATAAACACTATTACAAAAGAAATATTAAAACAATCCCCTCTAGCTGTTGAGAACTGCTGCTCTCAGCGGGCATGAGACTCCATGCGTTTCACATCCCTGATTCAGAATACAGTACAAATGGTGATGTGTTTTTTTTTGTTTTTATTTAATTATTTGCGATCATCTGCTTCTCTGCAGAAGTGAGCTTTTTGCTTAAAATGATATGTGTTGATATAAATGATATGATACTCATGTTGTGGTTGTGTGGGTGTAGCTGAATGATTAAAAAACTAAGCATTACTTGAAGTGTAGAAAATGAATTAAATGGGTACACCCTACATTATATAATGGTCTAGCTTTATCTCAACAAGTAAGTTAAAGGGGGAGCATTTGGCAGGCAAACTTGTGCAGTTGGGGTGGAGGCAGAGGGCTAGCCAGAGATACTATATCTCATATAAGCTTTTCATTTTCCTTTAATTGATATAACAGACACCAATAAATAGTGCCACCCTGACAGAATGTTCTTTTATAAAGATACTGTAGCTAGAATCTCAGCCATAAAGCAGGACAGGACTGCTGCTTACAACAGGGATCCAATAAGATCTGTGTCACTGTGATAGAATGTTCTGTTATAAAGATAGCTAGAATCTCAGCCATAAAGCAGGGCAGGACTGCTGCTGTATGACTAGAAGGAAAAATTGGATAACACATTTCATAAGTGAACCGTTTCTACAAGTGACTCTGCTTTACTAAACATTACAAGTGTGTTTGGGTATAGATACAAACTTTTATTTGATAATAGTGTCATTTAATTAAAATACTTTGCATGAAAAATACACATCAGCAATATAAAATTGTTACAATTGTTTGGAAATACCATTGGGAACATCTGAAAGAAAGAATACTGTTAGACTTACCCTCTTGGTTTTGTCCATAGCACTTAAAATGGTTACATTCAGATTATCCAGAGCTATGAGAACATTTCTGTATTCTCCAAGGTATTCTGAGAAGTAATCTGAAATTCAAAGCATAGGGATGACAATATATAAGAACATGAGCCCAAATGAAACGCTATCTTAATGAATAATAGCATGAGGCTACTGACAATGAGCTTGTGGAAATAACAATAACGTCATGTTATTGAAAGCAAGCCTGACTTCTTTGATATAAAGAATGGTGATTCCAAAACGTCCAAAGGTTGAATAATGCCTGAAATTGCAAATTATACATTAAAGGAGAACTAAACCCTAAAAATGAATATGGTTAAAAATGCCATATTTAACATACTGAAATCATTGCACCAGCCTAATGTTTCAGCTTCTCAATAGCAGCAATGATCCAGGACTTCAAACTTGTCACAGGGTGTCACCTTCTTCGAAAGTGTCTGCGACACTCACATGCTCAGTGGGCTCTGAGCAGCTGTTGAGAAGCTAAGCTTAGGGGTTGTTGCAAATTATCAAGTAGATAATTAGGTTTGTCTCTAATATAAGGTGACGCTATAGGGCTGATTATTAAATTCTAATGCGAATTGTGCTGGATTCTGATCTGATGTAGTAATTATCTGTATTACAATTAGTCCTAATCAGCCTTATATTGTGACATTTCTATTCTATGTGTACTGTATATTGTGAGTGGGTCCCTAAGCTCAGTAAGTGACAGCAGCACAGAGCATGTGCAGTGAATCAGCAGAAAAGAAGATGGGGAGCTACTGGGGCATCTTTGGAGACACAGATCTTCCCTGCTATAGGGTAGGCATTACCTTGGGCTGGAACAGATGGCCAAAACATAATGTACAACATTTCTACCCTACTTATTTAGTTAGGCTTCAGTTCTCCTTTGAAAGGCACACTTTAAATAATAGATGTATTTACATACATACATTCAGCCAGTCTAAAATTAGAAATACCACATGAGAAAGCCATATAAATAGATGGGAACTATAGCAGCAGTAAGAATAATAGTCTCTGGGAAGGGACTGTGGCTGTGGGATAACAATTATAGTAGAGAGAGATGGTGCCTATAGTAACAGTGGGATAATAGTCTCTGGGAAGGGACTGTGACTGTGGGATAGCAGGTATAGTAGGGAGAGATGGTGCCTATAGTAACAGTGGGATAATAGTCTCTGGGAAGGGACTGTGGGATAGCAGGTATAGTAGGAAGAGATGGTGCCTATAGTAACAGTGGGATAATAGTCTCTGGGAAGGGACTGTGACTGTGGGATAGCAGGTATAGTAGGGAGAGATGGTGTCTATAGTAGCAGTGGGATAATAGTCTCTGGGAAGGGAGTGTGACTGTGGGATAGCAGGTATAGTAGGGAGAGATGGTGCCTATAGTAACAGTGGGATAATAGTCTCTGGGAAGGGACTGTGACTGTAGGATAGCAGGTATAGTAGGGAGAGATGGTGCCTATAGTAGCAGTGGGATAATAGTCTCTGGGAAGGGACTGTGGGATAGCAGGTATAGTAGGGAGAGATGGTGCCTTAAGTAACAGTGGGGATAATAGTCTCTGGGAAGGGACTGTGACTGTGGGATAGCAGGTATAGTAGGTAGAGATGGTGCCTATAGTAACAGTGGGATAATAGTCTCTGGGAAGGGACAGTGGGATAGCAGGTATAGTAGGGAGAGATGGTGTTTATAGTAGCAGTGGGATAATAGTCTCTGGGAAGGGACTGTGGGATAACAGGTATAGTAGGGAGAGATGGTGTCTATAGTAGCAGTGGGATAATAGTCTCTGGGAAGGGACTGTGGGATAACAGGTATAGTAGGAAGAGATGGTACCTATAGTAGCAGTGGGGATTATAGCCTCTGGGAAGAGTCTATCAAATACCTTATTAAGGATCATTGTGAACAAACAACAGTTTTCAATTTGTCCAAAAATTTGGGATTACCAGCCTGTTGCCCTCCAATATCATGGCATCTATAGTGAGTCCCCATGTCTGCAGGTTTCGATAGCACTTAAAGTTTGCTATAAATTTAATAAAGCCAAGTCTCATTGGGGAGGTGTTGCAGGGTGATACCTTTGATGGAATTCTGCTAGATCAGGCAATTAAAGGAGCAAGATCTTGAAAGCTCTGCATTTGTACAAAGGGTCTGCCTGAGGCAGAAACAAATAAATCATATCAAAGCTCAGAGAGCTACAGACAAACTACAAATGAGGCTCCCAGGAGAAAAGCTAGATGTGTGAAGTCTTGTCTGACACGCAACTTGACAACATGAGTGCAGCCATCCATTTAGTACTCAGCACATTGTTGTAACTCTAAATAATATGTAGAAGAAGTCTTTTGTTGCCACATATAATTGGTCTATATAGGTCCACTTAAGTCCTATGATGCCAGTGCTTCACACTGTAGTTATAGAGAGCCTTATCTCTTTACCATGGAAGTTGGAAAAAAATAAAATAAGTCAGTGGGGGGGGGGTAATTTATAAGCACTGGGCAAATTTGCAACTGGGCAGTAATCCATAGCAACCATAGCTTTTTTTCCAGCCAACTGAAGGTTGAGCAGTGAAATCAATCCTCTAGGGTTGCCATGGTTCACTGCCCAGGTGCAAATTTGCCCAGTGTTTATAAATGACCCCCAGGGAGTTGGTGATATTTTGCCAGTGCTCATTTTTCAAGATTAAATTCATTTATATCTGCCAACGCACCCACAACATGCCTTTAAAGGGCCACTATACCATTCTATTGCCCTGAATTCTGCATAGTACAGGTAAATAAGTATGATCTTCATGCTATGGAGAATCCCATTAATGGTGGCCCTGTTCATCTGACCATACTGCCACTGCCCTTACAACACATCTCTGCTGGACTGAGGGGTCATAAAACAATAGTAGGGCAATGGGAGCTCATACATGGAAGTTGTAATTAATGTAAACTTAAAGGGATCCTGTCATCGAAAAACATGTTTTTTTCAAATCGCATCAGTTAATAGTGCTACTCCAGCAGACTTCTGCACTGAAATCCATTTCTCAAAAGAGCAAACAGATTTTTTTATATTCAATTTTGAAATCTGACATGGGGCTAGACATTTTGTCAATTTCCCAGCTGCCCCATGTCATGTGACTTGTGCCTGCACTCAGCGGCGGATTCGCTGGGTGGGGGCCCCTAGGCCGCGTGCTCCGTGCGGTCCTAGTGCCCACTCACACTACCAGACGTGGCGCAAAGGGTGCGAGCGCCAGAGCACTGGCTCCCCACAGAGCGGCTCGGCGGCATGTCGCCCCCAAAAATGTGCCGGCCTAGGCCCGGGCCTATGTGGCCTCGCCACAAATCCCGGCCTGCCTGCACTTTAGGAGAGAAATGCTTTCTGGCAGGCTGCTGCTTTTCCTTCTCAATGTAACTGACACACAAAGGGGTTCTCAAATCTGTTGAGTGAAGGATACCCCCAGTCCGACAGCCTTATTTGGTTGCCTCATATGATTTTCATAAAAAGAAAACTGCGAATTATATAATCCATCCATGTTTCATTGGGCTAACAATTAAAGAAATTGCATTCTGCTGGGGGAAACCACAAGTACAAAGGACTCAGAGGGGCCATAAGATGTAATGTGTGGAAACTGCAAACCCTGCTGCTTATTACTGGTCTACTAACTAGACACGATTGAGGGCAACAAATGGAATTCTTATCCAGACAAACATTCTGCTACATTTGGATCAAAAATTACGCACAGACCTCCACTATATGGTTACTGGGAAACAAATATGACCATACCTTGTTCCAATGAGGAAGAACAGAAAGACCATTTTATACACATATATATGTTATCCTCCTCTGATGACCCAGCAACTGGGAGCAAAATAATAATTAAAAGGGGAAACATATATTCCCGAAAGATTTAAAGGAGAACTAAAGCCTAACTAAAGAAGTAGCTATAAATGTTGTACATGATGTTTTATGCTTCTATACCAGCCAAAGGCAACTACAGCCCTTTAGCAGTAAAGATCTGTGTCTCCAAAAATGCCCCAGGAGCTCCACATCTTCTTTTCTGCTGATCCACTGCACATGCTCTGTGCTGCTGCCACTTACTGAACTTAGGGACCCACTCACAATATACAGTACACATAGAATATATCACACTATAAGGCTGATTAGTAATTAATACAGATAATTACTACATGGCAACACAGAAACCAGTGCAACTAGCATCAGAATTTAATAACCAGCCCTGAAACATCAGCTTATATTACAGACCAACCTCATTTTCTGCTGGATAATTAGTGACGACCCCTAAGCTTAGCTTCTCAACAGCTGCTCAGAGCCCACTGAGCATGTGAGTGTCACAGACACTTTCCAAGATGGTGACCCCCTGTGACAAGTTTGAAGTCCTGGATCATTTCTGCTATTGAGATGCTGAAACTTTAGGCTGGTGCGATAAGTTCACTATATAAATATGGCATTTTTAGCCCTCTTAACTTTTAGGATTTAGTTCTCCTTTAAGAACCCTAAAATAATTCTGCCAAAAATTTCTATTCATCCCACTGAAGGTAACCAGACTTTCTTCTGCTTCTTCCACAGAAATCATTCTCAAGTTACAATGGTAGGAAAAAACAGCAGGATGCTTAATTGAGCAGAAACGTTTGAATTAAGCATGTCTTTGTCAAGACAGTAAATTTACAATATTCAACAAGAAAAACAATGCAAAATGTAACATAATTAAAAGTTACTGGGGCCCCCAAAAACTATATTAGTGTCCTTTGTCTTTTAAGCTCATGCACCCCTGAGCTAACCCACCATCCCTATCCTACTTGGCTTTGCGCTAGCTCTGCTATCTCTGTTGCTAGGATTTATTCTGATGCACGTTAAACAGTTATTCCCATTTATATATATATAGATATAGAACTGTGGCATTCTCCCTGGAAACCAGAATGGATGAGACTGGAATTAAAAGAACCAGTAATTAATTGTGTTTCTATTGCCCTTGTCATTCCCTGTTGTACTAAAGCGATAACCCTGTTACTTTGTAAGAGGGGTTTTCACAAGCAAGCAATAAAAAAAAGACTTACCGCACAATCGTTCTGTGTCCATGTTACTGTAAAAAATGAAAGAGAAGGTTTTATTGTACCCGGAAAGGTATTATCGACCCCTAGCAGATGAACACAGAGAATACTTTAACCATTTCAAGATGCCACTTCAGTAACACAAGTAAGACAAATTAAAGGCTGATCATTTGGTAATGGCCATACCTCTCCAAAATTTTCTGGCCTATATTAGACAATGGCTACAATCAACACACACACCACTAACCACGCTATACTCCTTTTACCTTTAACTAAGCCCCATCTGTATCTGACTCAACAGATCAGGACAGGCACATTTGATGGGTATGGATATCTGTGGAACTTACACTAGAGATGATTGGTATAGCCTATTGGCTATTGTTATAGGCTTTAAGCAAACTAAGAGGCAGTTCATGATAATTGCACTATGTACTCCATGCTGAATTTGGCTTCCTTATTATCATATTATACACCTAGCCTGCCTGGCATACAGCTTTTGACTGAAAATATAGTAAAATAAGGATTCAGCTCTTAATATTTTCATTAGACAAATCTTGTAAAAAGGTGAACAATGAAGGCACATTAAAGACTTAACAACACAAATAATAAAGGCAGACCCAACTAACCTCTTTCAGATTCTGTGTTGCTACATGTTGAGAAACGGGTACATGGAGTTATACTCACTTGCTCCGCTTACTATCTATCCTGCTGAACATATCTTTCAGCTCCTCTTGATTCAGGATTCCATCAGAAAAGAAGTTCTGGAACTCATCAAAGGACAGTTTCCCATCATCTGCAAGAGATTTGAAAGAATCAAGTGATGGCACTTGGAATGGCAATTGGACAATTATCATGTCTTTGTTGATGCACGTCAGGGTTTCAGTTTCTTAGGTACCCTATAGCATCACTATAGGGATGGGATCAGAATGTTATTTCTGTCCCTGTCCACTTCCCTATGTCTAAATAGAGTTACGAGGCTTAACCAGGCAGTTGTCATAAAACTATGTCAAAGTAGGTTTTCCTCTATTCTAATTAATCATAAACCTAGCCTGTATAGAAAGAGAGAGACCATAAAGCTATACCAGCAAAGGTAAATCACTGTACTTAATACAATTCAGCAGAAGCCTCTGCTCATAGCTGAAAGCCTAATTGTTACAGTACAAAAGGCTTCAAAAGCAACTTTTGGGGCTTTTAGATGATGTAGCTATTAAAAAAGCTGGAATTAGATCTATGTAATTCCTTTATTTCCAAGCATTCTGTCTATCACTCTGTCCGTGTGCTTCAACATCTTCTTTCAGAATTGTTTGGTATGCTGCAACTCTCTTTTTAATTAAATTACCTTCCATTCCCCCCATCTCAGATTTCATTATTACATAACCCTCTGCTTTTCAATCTCCCTCACTGTCAGCTCCCCACCCCATGCAATCATAGAGACAATCCATTAATACTGAATCCCTGCACCCCCGTGAACAGATATATGAATGACACCTTAACTGCAGGACGTCAGAGATCGCTACAGGAACTTACCATCCTTGTCCGCTCTACGGAATATCTGCAAGGGAAAATGGGGAGAGATTCAACGTCAAATTATCTTCATGTCAGACATGATCAGGCATAAAAGAAAAGCAAAATACAAACTGCAGGAATACAGGGCCCTTCAGGGATTGTCATCTTTGTTTATTTCATCCCTCTGCCCTTTCATTTCTCCCACACCCATTCTCTTCCACACATCCCTTTCTTGAATCAGTGTATATATATATATATATATATATATATATATATATATATATATATATATATATATATATATATATATATATATATATATATAGATATATATATATATAATGTATTAGGCAAGTGTACATAATTTATACAGTCCAGCATCAGACTAGTATTAATCAGGGTACTAAGCACAGATCAAATACCCTGTGTGAGACCACAGTATATAATTCATAATAACCCTGTCCCACAATTATAAACCAGTCCAATAAAACATTGCCATATTGCCTTGCTATAACTCCCACAGTTGCATCTTCTTTCCAGATAAGCAGATAAATCATTCAAGGCTCATTATATAAGATGAATTCTACGAGAACCAACTGCAGCCCATAGCAAGGATATCTGCTTGCAAATCTCTACAGAAAGCACTACTTTATGAAAGGGTATAGGGCCACCGGGGCATCATGTTCATTTATTTCTGCATGTCATGTGAGCCCTGCTGTAGTGTTGCTCACTGACAGGCCTCACTTCATCTGTGAGCTGCTTTACAGATTGGCAGCTTATAATATATTATTGATCTGTAGTTCTGACAGCACTTTCAACTTAGAATTTTTTTTTTTAATTCTGCACCATACCTAAGACCCAATATCCTGGAGTTAATATCTTCTAGGCTGCAGTAACTCTACAGTAAATAAGCAACAGAGGAAGAAATTGAATGGTGGGAGTGCAGAACTAAAAAATATTAATAGTTGGACAAAAGTAATATATGTGATTGCTTACGTGATTGTGTAGAATTAATAATCAGGCATACGCTTAAATTGATACTGTCATGGGAAAACAAAAAAATGCAAAACATATCAGTGAATAGTGCTGCTCCAGCAGAATATTGCACTGAAATCAGTTTCTCAAAAGAGCAAACAGATTTTTTTATATTTCATTTTGAAATCTGACATGGGGCTAGACATATTGTCAGTTTCCCAGCTGCACCCAGTCATGTGGCTTGTGCTCTGATAGCCTTCAGTCACTCTTTACTGCTGTACTGCAAGTTGGAGTGATATCACCTCTTCCTTTTCCCCCGCAGCAGCCTAATAAAAGAACAATGGGAAGGTAACCAGATAACAGCTCCATAACACAAGATAACAACTGGCTGGTAGATCTAAGAATAGCATTTAACAGTAAAATCCAGGTCCCTCTACACCAGGGAAGAAAAAGGAGTTGGGTAGCAACACAAGCATGAAAAATGTTTTCGGGGGGGGGGGGAATAAGTGCTGTGATTGGCCATCTGGTAGCCCCTATGAGGATTGTCAACCTACATTGAGACTCTGTTTGGCAGTGCACCTGGTTTTTATACAAATAAAACTTGCCTCCAAGCCTGGAATTCAAAAATAATCACCTGCTTTGAGGCCACTGGGAGCAACATCCAAAGGGTTGGAGAGTAACATGTTGCTCACAAGCTACTGGTTGGGGATCACTGCTCTACACATTGAGTAGGAGAAAAACAGCCTGCCAGAAAGCAGTTCTATCCTAAAGTTCTGGCTCTTTCTGAAAGCACATGACCAGGCAAAATGACCTGGAAAAATGACCTGAGATGGCTGCCTACACACCAATATTACAACTAAAAAAAATACACTTGCTGGTTCAGGAATTACATTTTATATTGTAGAGTAAATTATTTTTTTTGTCTGAACAGTGTAATTTAGGAATAAGAATTACATCATAAAAATCGTGACATAATCCCTTTAAATTACAGGAAGAAGCTCTTGCTCACCAGTCCCAGTCCAGTCCAGAAGTATATTTGTCTTGTTGGAGAATGTGATGGATGGATCAATCAGAGAGTCAGTTACTATATTCTGACTGATCGATAGGAACCACTTAAGGCAGATGTAAATGTACATTTAAAACATGACCAGTGTGTACCCGTTTTCATTTTTATATATTCCTTCTGCCATGTTTTCTTTTGTATTGTAAACATTCTACCAACAAAGCATGTTAAAGGCTTTATCCAAGAGCTATGCAAGCTAATGAGAGCAAATATGCTCTGCAGGGATACTGCACTCTGCGCCCTTGTTGTGGCTTTGTCAATTTTGTTTTTTTCTGAATTGTGATGTTATATCACAGAATATGTTGGTAGCACTTGCTGATGCCAATAAAAATCCTGCCTTAAAGAGACTGTAGCAAGAAGGTACATGGCAGATGAAAGGATTAAGAACACAGCTCTGTCACAATGATAATGAGACTCTCCCTGACAGCAGGGAATTGTGAAACCGACATCCCATGGTGCCTTGCCTGTAACCTTTCCTTAGCTTTAAACCCTGTAGTTAGAGAAGCAAGATATGGTACCAGCCATTTGCCGACTACTGTAAATACATTTTCCTTTATAAGTGACTGTTTTGTATGTCTAATAAAATGGAAAAAGGTGAAGCATTCCAGCCATGTGCCCTAATGTTCTACTCAGCTGAGAGGTGAAGGTTAGCTAATGATGCTGACAGTAATACTCTCCTTGCACTGATTCTAGATAGAACTGAGTGGGAGTTCACAGGTGCAATGCTTTACATAAGGGCATCATGTAGGATCAAACAGCTGATGGGCATCAGTAATATTGCCAGGCTCTGATGTTAAGGCTTGAACTGCATGAAGGCCACCAGTGCCTTATATTTTGATGACAGATCTTGAGGGAGAAGTAGGAAAGATCAAGCTACTCTAAAAAAAACCAGTGGCTGCTATTCCGTGTACAGTATGGGGCACATTTACTATTGGTCGGATATCGAGGGTTAATTAACCCTCGATATTCGACCGTCAAAGTAAAATCCTTCGTCTTCGAATATCTTTCGATCGAACGATTAAATCCTTCGAATCGAACGATTCGAAGGATTTTAATCCATCGATCGAACGATTTTCCTTCAATCACAAATTGCCTAGAAAGCCTAAGGGGACCTTCCCCATTGGCTAACATTGATGCTCGGTAGGTTTTAGGTGGCGAAGTAGGTGGTCGAAGTTTTTTTTAAAGAGTCGAACGATTTTTAGTTCGAATCATTCGATTCGAAGTCGTAGTCGAAGGTCGAAGTAGCCAATTCTATGGTAGAAGTAGCCAAAAAAATACTTCGAAATTCAAAGTATTTTTTATTCTATTCCTTCACTCGAGCTAAGTAAATGTGCCCCTATGTGTTTGAGGTTGGGGATACGCTTTATGTGAACTGTCATGGGAAATTTTTTTTTTTCAAAATGCATCATAGTGCTGCTCCAGCAGACGTCTGCACTGAAATAAAGGCAATTAAAAGCACTGGGAGAGGCTTTTATCAATACTGCACCACTTAACTAAGTATCTCCGCTGCTTCCTTAAAGGGGACCCGTCACCCATATAAATTATTCAGAATCCTATTTTATCACATTAGTCAAGCAAAATGAACTTTAATTACACTATATAAATTATTTGAATCTTGTTTCCTTCAGTCTGGGATTTCAAAATTACAGCAAGCAGGCAGCAGCCATTTTGTGGACACTGTTATTAAGACAAGCCTTGTGTCATCTCAGAATCTTGTTTGTGCACCAGAATGGGGGACCCAATGTCCATTTCCATGCCCTGGCTACACAATTAAATGGTAAAGAGAACGGGGGAATGTGTGGAGAGCAGTGACATCTAGGAAGTGCTGAATGGAAAGTGAAAGTAATTGTCTGCCCCGCCTCTATGCCATTGGCATAGAGGAGGGAGGGGCAGACAATATTTGATTGACAGCGGAGATTTTTAAATGAGCTTACAACAGCTATGAATGCTTTAATAAAAAATAGAAATTGGATTTCATGTTTAATTTGAAAAGGACTTTTATTATACAGATTTTTGTGTCTGGGTGACAGGTCCACTTTAACTCACACAAAGTTGGTCAATGCTGCAAAATATCTAGAAGAGAAAAGTGAAGGAAGCAAACATAGGGCAATACTGTTTTATGTTGTCTGATAAGGGCAATCCAGCCACAATAGGGTTAAAAGGTGTTCAGAAACAAAAAGGTGTTCAGAAAAAAGTTAATTGGATAAGTTTCTGAACACCTTTTAACCCTATTGTGGCTGGATTGCCCTTATCAGACAACATAAAACAGTATTGCCCTATGTGTGCTTCCTTCTCTTTTCTCTTTTAGATGTCTGCACTGAAATCCATTTCTCAAAAAAGCAAACTATTTAATTTTGAAATCTGACATTGGGCTAGACATATTGTCAGTTTCCCAGCTGCCCCCAGTCATGAGACTTGTGCTCTGATAAACTTCAGTCACTCTTTACTGCTGCACTGCAAGTTGGAGTGATATCACCACCTCCTTCTCCCCCCCCCCGCCCTCCAGCAGCCTAACAACAGAACAATGGGAAGGTAACCAGATAGAAGAAGAGGAGATGTCGTCGTTTCGTGTGGCCAGACCCTAAGAACAGCACTAAATAGTAAAATCCAGGTCCCGTTGTGACACATTCAGTTACATTAATTAGGAGAAAAAAACAGCCTGCCAGAAAGCAGTTCCATCCATCCAGCCAAGTGCTGGCTTTTTCTGAAAGCACAAGACCAGGCAAAATTACCTGAAATGGCTGCCTACACACTTATATTGCAATTAAGAAAAAATACACTTGTTGATTCAGGAATTAAATTTGATATTGTAGAGTGAATTATTTGACGTGTAAACAGTGTAATTTAGAAATAAAATGTACATCATAAAAATCATGACAGAATCATGAAAAATCTTGATTTTTGCTGTGTTAATTGAGAGATGTTTGTTAATCGAATTAAAGCTCTGTGCCTTCCTCATCTATAATAGTGAGAGATCTCTGTAGGTTCAGACTGGGATCCAAAAGAGGATCTTTGGGGGTACACAGAGACCCCCCACAACCACATGGATGTTGCTCCCAGTGACCTCAAAACAGATTCTTATTTTTGAATTCCTGGCTTGAAGGCAAGCTTTAGTGGCACAAAAACCAAGTGTACTGCCAAACAGAGCCTTGTGTAGGCTGCAAGTCTACATAGGGGCTACCAATTGGCATTAACATTCCATATTTTGCACCTTTAGGGACTTCTTGAATGATTATGTTGCTCTCCAACATATCTCACATTTAAATGTGGCTCACAGATAGAAAAGGTTGGGGACCCCTGGTCTATGGCATCTTAAAGCAGCCCCTCTGGCATTTGCCAGAATGCACAGATTGCCAGTCTGGGCCAGGCTCTATGCCATCCTAGTAGTTAATGGTGAGAGTTCGCTGACAGTTCTGTCATTCTGGAAACACTTAATTCTGCCATTCTAATGGTCGGTGGTTAGTAAATGCTCTCTAACATATTAATAATTGATGGAAACTGAGAGTTGTCTGACATTCTAACAGCTGATGCTCAGTGAGAGAGCCCTGCTTCTCTGTCGTTTGAAAGAACAGGTTCCTAAGAAGACCTGCCATTATAGTTGTTCATGGTGAGAGATTTGCTTATCAGTCTGACAGTTGACATTCAAGGGGCATTATCCTGGCTAAATTATAGATTTTGAACTTAATACATGTTTTATGTGATGCGAGTTTGATTTCACCCTACCAAAGTGGATTGTGTTGGATTTTTCAACTTCATAGGGCTTTATCAATGGTCTCTTAAATGTTTTGTTACGAAGTGAGATTTCATATCGCAAGTATGAAAAATATTACAGGTTTCCAGAATATCAGATTTTTAATGATCAGTCCCTCTTCCCACAATGTTTTGCAAGCTTTGACCAGGTTCAAAACATTCCATCTCAAAGCCTTACCAGTTAGTTCCAAATTCATTTGACCAGGGTGACTTCAATCATGGAAAATTATACCAGAATGAAAGTCTATTGGAAGCTCATGCAACTTCATTATTTCTTGTTACAAAATAATAAATAAGGGAAGATTGTTTTTTTTTTTTTTTTACCAAAGACCGGTGATGAAAAAGTGAAAAATGCATTTGTTTCTTGTTTCTGCAGCTATGATTTTTATCTCTACAAAACAAAATAAATGGTATGTCAAGTCAAATAATATTCATAAGGGACAGCACTGTGGAATTCTGTCAAAAGATAATATATTAAGACTAACATTTTGTCACTTGATTGTAAATAATAGCTTCCTTAGATTCCAGCAGGTAATGATATGTGAAATCTCCTTGGCATTTTGACAATTGATAGTAAATCTACATTCCATATCATTCTAGCAGAGGTCGATAACAGAACCCCTGTTATAATGGTATAAGTGTGAGCCCCTTAATAACCTGACATACAGTAGAATATAATAAATCTCTATCATTCTAGCAGGTGATTATAAGTGAAAGCTAGCAGACAGTGGAGATGACAGAAAAATAGGACCCACTAACATTCTGACGTTGGATAGTAAATGAGAGCTCTCATCATTCACAAACATTCTGACACAATATTAAATTAGTGGAATAGATAGGGGTGCTATAGACTCTTATGTATATTGGCTGATTACAGATGTCTCTGTCTAGTTCTGACCCTATTGCTCCTGTTTGAAGCCTGATAATGTATAGTGCGGTGGTGGTCACTGAGAAACTGAAGATGGGCTGACCGTCTACATTGACTGAGCTGCGAGACGTGGACATGTGGAGGCAGTTGCACTGGAATGGGTTGTATTAAACTATTCCATTAATCCACCGGCACATTAATTTGCTGGCTAGTGGAGAGCTGTCCTCAAAGGATATGTTTTATGGTCACCCATGATTTATATCTGATCTAATCAGTGCTGGAAGCCTGCAACAGTACAACATGGTGGCAGATTCTAAGACGTTGAATGAGGGCCAACAGACTGTTTGAAATACGTTTACGCTTAGGTTACTTTAATGGTATACCATTTTTATATGTGTTATTATTGTTACAGAATTTGATGGTACATGAGAGTTCTCTATTATTCTGGTAGTTCATGGAATATAAAACTAATTGGTAGTTCATTTTCTCCACTGATATTATAGCAGTTAAAAGTATGAATCTCGATTCTGAAATGTAATAGCAAATAAAAGTGCCTTAACATGATTGTAGTTTGTGGTACATGAAAGTCAATCACATTAGTAGCATATCAGAAAAGTCTTATGCAGCTCGATAAGCTTGCATTTTTTAATTATCTATGTTCGTCAATAAAGGTAGCACTTACATTAAATTTTCTCTCCAATATTATGGCAGTTGAAAAATAGCTCCTTAACATTTTGACATTTCAAAGTACGGCTTCCTGTTACACCTCGCATTTCCTTTCCATTTTTACTTCCATATATGTTTCCTATTTATTGCTCAATATTGTACAAGCAATATGAAAAATATATAAAAAAAAAAAAAAAATATATATATATATACATACTTTCAATACATATACATACTTTCAATACATTGGTCAAGTGAGTTTCTAAAGTGATTTTTTATACTCACATCTTGGAATATAGACAGATCCTGGTTGCAGAGTTCTGGAGGAGAGAACGGTTTCCTCTGGTCCTCCTGCAAGTGTTTAGCTGAAAGAAGACACATAGTGATCATCTCTGCACAGGACATCATAGTGAAGCTGGGGAAGACCTGGCTACTGATTTTTTCCAGATGTAATGCCAATAACAGGTGTTGTGCTGGTGCTTTAAGGTGCCGGGCTGGCAGGGATGCTGTAAATTCTAGTGCTAAAGAACTAATGCAAAGCAGGGTAAGGAAGCTGATGTGGGGTCAGAAGGAAGAGCACTGGATCCAAGGTCATAGAACGGGTTGTGTGCTCACTACATAGGGGGTAATAAAAATACAACAGGTATCAGGGCTTAAAACACAAACAGTTTCAAAATGTAAAAAGGAAGAAAATATAGCGTTTAGAGAGCTGTGCACAAAGCAGAAATTTGTTGATGGAGTACAGTAAAAAAAGAACAGTTCCTGGGATGCAAGGCTGAGTTTCCAAAGCTACAGAGTAGATGCCACGGTCCTCACACGCTGCAGTGATGCACAGTGCATTGGATACGAAGATGCTGTTGAACTGCTTGTCAGCTTCCCTACTGCAGGGGATACAGGACCCCTCCTCTTTCATTTCGATTGGCCCTGCCATTCCCTATGCACTTAACAGATCCAATTGCAAGCTTACCTACACCTCTGGTTAGCTGGAGCATGGTATGGCAACACAAGCATAATTCAGAGCAGTGACAACAGGCATAATATAATTCTGTAGGTAATCATTTCAGCAAATGGATTTTTCTCAGATGTAAAAATGAATCTGCAAAGAATGTACGAACAATTGATTTTTCGGTACCCTTAAAGAAAATCTATCATCTATCTATGTCTGCCCAAGTAGCTAATGCTGATGGATAGATAGATACTATCTATCTATCCATCCATCCATCTAATTCTCCCAGCTAGCTAATGCGGATGATATCTATCTACTTATCCATTTTATTCAGCCCAGCTAGCTAACTCTGATGGTATCTTTCTACCGATCTACAGTATCTATCTAATTCTCCCAGCGTGCTAATGCTGATATCCATCGATCTATCCATCTTATTCTGCCCAGCTAGCTAACTCTGATGGTATCTATCTATCTATCTATCTATCATCTAATTCTCAAAGCTAGCTAATGCTATCTATCTATCCATCCATGATCTGTCATCTTATTCTCCATGCTCGCTAATGCTGATGATATCTATCCACCTAATTCTGCCCAGCTAGCTAACTCTGATGGTATCTATCTATCTATCTATCTATCTATCTATCTATCTATCTATCTATCTATCTATCTATCCATCTATCTATCTAATTCTGCAGAGCTAGCTAACTCTGATGGTATGTATGTATGTATGTATGTATCTATCATCTATCTCTACCCAGCTAGCTAACTATGAAGGTATCTATCTATCTATCAAGTCCAAAGGTGCACTCTGTTAACTCTGTAACGACCTGGGCGCCAGCCAAAAAGTAGTAGATATTTGCAAGCAGAGCGACACTCACAAGGTACAAAACAAATCCTGACGAAGATCCCAGTGGGGGATCGAAACATTGAGTGGAATAAACACATTTTGCCTGCAATGAAAACTACCCTGTGAGTGTCGATCTTCTTGCAAATATCTATCTATATATCTATCTATCTATCTATCCATCTATCTAGTTTCACTCTATCCAAGATACATTCTAAACATCGCTGATATTACAATTTTCATTAACTCGCTAAAAAAATATGTATATATATATATATATACTGTATGTATATATATATATATATATATATATTGTGGGGGTTCACTCGCTGGTAGGCTGCAAATGAGGCGACTTCACACACCAGGATTGGTTTAAGGGCTTCCTGTCCGTGTTTATTTTCCACCAGCTGCAGAAATTTCCCCTTGCAGGGGGAAGGTGACCGAAAAATAGCAGTTCAACAGAAAAATCCAACCTTCTGGTTAACACAAAACAAATGCTTTTCTTTCTCTCCTGAAGCTGAGAACACCAGCAGTTTGTCTCACACACATTCAACACTGCTGCACAGCATCAGGTGTACTAAATAGGCCTAGGGCCTCTTGAAAACCTGGTCTACGGATTTGGGAATCCGCCCCACCCTACTCTTGCGGGTTCCCAGTAAGACCAGTCCCGAATCATCGATTACAAAAACCTTGCAGAGACATAGTGTTTCTCTGCTAAGAGCACTACTGGTCTCACCTCAGTAACAATATATGAGAATCCATGGCCCAACATACATTCCATCAATCACTTTTCCCCAGGAAACTGGGGACCTTTTTGTCACCATACCACAATATATATATATATATATATATATATATAGATATATAGATATATATATATATATATATATATATATATATATATATATATATATATATATATATATATATATATATATTTATTTAGTTTTTTACTTTCAGAAAATATTTCAGTAAATTATAGAAAAACATGCAGAACAGCAATTGTTGGGTACAATAAGAGAGGTAATTAATGGAATTGTATGCAAACCTTGATGTGACACTTGCTGGCATCATGAAGACACCGCTGGGTGACACATATTGAACTCATCAGTTAACAAACTGACCAGCAAGCAGGATTATCTGTGAAAGCACATCAGGAAAGAGAATTGTTTGAGAGAACCCTGAAGTGGAAGAAAATGGGGCAGACGTACAAGGATACTATTAGGGCTGTGCAGAATTTTTCTTTCCTTTCATTCCTTCTCCCTGTACATGTTCTGTCCTTGCACCTCATGCCCTGTCAAAAAAAAGTGAGACAAACAGCAAACAGCATTTGTCCTGTAAATATCATGTCCTGTATTTTTGCCTTTTCTCTGTGGTTACATATAGAGGTTAGACTAGAGAAACTCCTCTTGTAGCATATGGTAGCAGTGAGATTTATAATGCTCAGAGTGCCAACTCCTGTACTAGATGTTGGAAGGAAGCCTAGTATACTATGCACTCTCTTACTCCAATGGTAAACGGGCAAAACAATTGCACAGAGTCCACTGTAGGAATATAGTGGTCTCCCATCCCTATGTATAAATATGTCCCTGTGTTGATTAATGGACGAGCCATCCATTAATCCTGTTTTAGTATATTATCCCATTACGATAAACATAATAGGGGAGAATCACTTATTTAATGTTTAAGCAACAATGTAAAAGAAAGAGCCTAATTTGGGACTGCGTGTTATGAATTTGATCATTGATCTGGCTAAATAGATTGAGTCTGACAGTAAAAGTTAATGTTACATATATGTATATCCTGGTCATAAAGTCAGATCAGGATACTGCATATCTGCAGGGTGAATGCATATTGAAAAGGCTGGGAAGGACACTGGAGATATCAATCAATACAGAGAAATATACGATGATGTATTACTGTAGCAAAGTAAATACATTGACATGAAACGGGAAAATCTTAGTGGAACAAGTTAGGAGATAATGTGTTAGGTCATTAATCATGGCTCCGTAGCTTCACAGAGACTATTATGAGCTGCCATAACAACCCCAGTGTCTGATGATAGTGGTACCATAGGTTTGTTGAAACAGAGAAAGAAGGTAGCCATGTAACTCATGTCTAATACTAGGTATAGGCTGGTGTTATGTACAAGTTGACATCACACTAAGGGACAACACCAGGTACATTTTAAAACACAAATTAACCTCAAAAATAAAAATTGTGCTTAGTGATGTAATCAGCAATAATCTGAACTTAAAAAAAATGTTTCATCCTCCCATGATCTGTAGAAAAGCACTGGTTTAGCGTTATGCTCTTATATGGTGATAGAAATGTGTTAATTTTAATATCCTTATAATACACAAAAGCCATGTATATCCTGTAAATTATATCCTTATAAACGGTGAGTTCTGATGTCATCAGCTATAAATGGTGAGTTCTGATGTCATTTCTGTCACATGACTCACTGAAATTTGTGTATTATAATAAATAAAGTTCCCCTGTTGCAAAATATGAGGATATTATAAGTTACCTTGGAGTTCCATGACCTGTATAAAAACACTCGGCCTTCGGCCTCGTGTTTTTATATGGTCATGAAACTCCTCGGTAACTTATAATATCCTTATATTTTACAAGAGGGGGTACTTTATTCACTATATAATCTACAGTATGGGTACATGAGTAAAGCTGGCCATAGACGCAAAGATCCGATCGTACGAATCTACATATGATCGGACTTTCCCATCTCCCGACCTGCCACTAACCATTCAGATCAAAGTCTTACCATTCCGACCAAATAAAGTAGTTAAAGAACAGATCAGCCGATGTTCTGCCCCTGACAGCAATCGTACGATAGACAAAGCTAGTGACAGTCTCCCACTGAAAATCGCACGATCGCCAATACACGCAGCGATATTATCTGCAGCCCGCAGAAATTTTCTAACCTGTCCGATAGACCAAACGACCGATCTCCGTTGGACGAAAAATGTCGGGACTCTCCACACACAGCCCGAAAATCGTACGAATCCACGATTCATACGATCGGATTGTTGTGTCAGTTATCTTGCGATGTTACCTGACCTGTACAACTCAGCTTGCAGCCTTAAGCATTTGTATGGTGACGGAATTCCACCATGACTTCTAATGCCCTTGTATCTTACAACCTGGATCCATTATTCCCTGTATAGAATAATACAATACATTTGAATTATTTAGAATTATGGGGAACTGCTATATGAAGACTCAGCAGACACTGCTATGCCTACACATATCTAATGAAAAGCAGCAAACCCAGATTTACCGATTCATAAAGTGCAGTACATGAGCGAAATTAAATGACCCCAGAGATTATTAGGTGACACTGAGACAAATGCAGGGAACACTCTTCCGATGCATCCCAGAATTCTTTGCTGTGCTGATTCTTATTGTACACAGAAGATCCTGTGGAATAGATGAAAACTATTCTGATCAAACCAAGCCATTTGTTATTTGATTCCCCAGTGTTCTGATATGTCAAAGGCATTTTGTGGCAGCTACCAATCTCGTCTGGTTTCATAAAAAAAAAAGTCCTTACATAAACCCTCATCATATCAGATCCCTTTATAAAATCAAATAATTTTACATAAAAAATCATGGATTGGTGACAAAATAGAACACAGAATTCTATTAGCTGTTGGATGAAAATAAACAGGTATAAACATAAGGACTGCATTATTCCTTTGAAACTGAAACTCATTATCCATTTCCTCATTGCATAAACTGTACCCTTCCCAAAACATTTTTCAATAAAAAAAGGAGTAAAATCCTTAAACATTACCCCATCCAATGTAAAAATGGGAAAATAGAAAGTGGAAAGCTCACAACAGGATCAGGGGTGCTTTCAGTAAAATAAATGGGGGATAAAACTATTTGCAGGGAAGAAGAATCACTTCTCTAGAAGTGCTGACAATCATTTGCCTAGAAGCAATAGTGGGAAGTAATGCAGTGTACAGCTTAAATAAATAAACAAATCAGGCTTTTCTCTCCAGGTGTACTCGGCATAGCAGCTGCAAGCATTTAGATATCTAGCATCTATTATTCATAAAGATGCCCAAATTAAAAGGTTATGTGCATGTCCTATTAATGTATTGCGGGAGTAAATCACATTAGCAGGAAATTGCTGGCTCTGTTTCCTATTCACTTCAAGTTTAGCTTTTAATATTTTGCCTTACCAGCACTAAACGAATACATAGCCATGTATCTATATTTATATTAATAAAGAGGTATCTGGCTGAATACCAACAGCCTTCTGCCCTCCATATACATCAGTGTCTTTTAATGCCTTGCTGTTCCTCCTCCCCCCTCTCTCCACAACACATTACAGAAAATATACCTATGTTTTGTTTATGATGCATTGCAGGTCTGCAAACCCTGCACTGCTGTGCTTTATTTAAAAAAAAAATCACACGTGTAGGCTTTAAAAGAAATTCTGTCATGATTTTTATGTAGTTTTTATTTCTAAAATACACTATTTACACTGCAAATAAGTCACTCTACAATATAAAATGTAATTCTTGAACCAATAAGTATATATTTTTTAGTTGTAATATTGGTGTGTAGGCAGCCATCTCAGGTCATTTTGCCTGGTCATGTGCTTTCAGAAAGAGCCAGCACTTTAGGATGGAACTGCTTTCTGGCAGGCTGTTGTTTCTCCTACTCAATATAACTGAATATGTTGCAGTGGGACCTGGATTTTACTATTTAGTGTTGTTCTTAGATCTACCAGGCAGCTGTTATCTTGTGTTAGGGAGCTGATATCTGGTTACCTTCCCATTGTTCTTTTGTTAGGCTGCTGAGGGGGAAGGGAGGGTTTCATATCACTCCAACTTGCAGTACAGCAGTAAAGAAGTTTATCAGAGCACAAGTCACATGACTGGGGCAGCTGGGAAACGGACAATATGTCTAGCCCCATGTCAGATTTCAAAATGAAATATAAAAAAATCTGTTTGCTCTTTTGAGAAACGATTTCAGTGCAGAATTCTGCTAGAGCAAATAGTATCACTTTAAGTGGAAAGGACATCAGTTATTTTCATCACCATTAAAAATATACTATTTGCACAGACCTGAGACAGACCACCAGAAAACCATAAGCTGGTCATATGCAATAAGATCCACTCATGTTGCATCAAATTAGGTTTTTGCTACTGGTTTGGACAACTCTGTGGTCAGGGATGGAATTAAGGGTAGACAGAAGAGGTGCATGCCTAAAGTGAAATGATAGGGGGTGCGGATAAGTACATCTTCTGACTGCATTCCCATAGGTTTGCCCTTCTTGCCAATACAGCAGTGGGAGATTCAGTGCATGAGTCATGGGGGTTTTGTGGTGCGAGTTGAGGTTGTGTATAGCAGGGGTGGGGGGTGGGAGGGGCGCGCGATCAGGATCCGATCTTTCAGCCCTTGGACAATCATGAGGGTTCTGTGGAGTCCTGTTGACTTAGGACCCTATTATCCACAGCCTCATCTGGGCTGTCATTTGGTGTTTGTGTTATGTGCTCAACAAATTGCATTCCTGATATGCTACGTTATGTTATTCTGGAGTTTGAGCGGATCATCAAAATATTACAGCTATGTAATAAAAGGTGCAGTGCTACTAGTCTTGTAACTTACAATAAAGTAGGTACTAGTCAGCTGTTTAAAATTAACATTTACTTGGTTGCTGTGGGTACTCAGAGCTTGGCAAAACTTTGCAACTTTTATTTTTTAACTAGCAATGTTTTCTTACATTTTTCTTGCTTTTGTGAAAGTGCAAATAAGAAGCAATTTGATTAAAGAATATACTTGAGATTGTTCAATAATAAATCTTTTCTTTTTTGTTGAAAGGCAAGCATTCAAGTACGTACATGAAGTAATCTGCATCTTCAAACATCAGAAGGCACATTTATCAAAGGTTGAAATTCGAATTCATGTGAGTTTTTAAAAAGTCCTCCAAACTCCCATAAATTCGACCGATCTAAATTTATTTAAAAAAAAAATTGACATTTTTTAAACTCGGATGAACGCAATCAACACGAAAACTCGAATCTAATTCAATTAGAATTTGAAAAACTCGATTAAAGTTTTTTTCTCCGAAAAAGAACTCAAATGTCAGGAAGGCTGCAAACAACTCAAAATTGATCTCTGGACCTCTCCCATTGACTTAAACAGCAATTCGACAGGTTTTAGGTGGTGAATCGTCTAATTCAAGTTCTTAAAGGGTCAGAGTATGATAAATGTCGAATTGAATTCCCTAGTTGAATTTGACAGTTTTGACCACTAAAAAACTCGAAAATTCTAATTTTGACCCTTGATAAATCTGACCTTTAATGTGTAGGCTTGGCGACTGACCAAAACACTAACATTAACATAAGTCTGTGTACAGGTCGAGAGTTTGAAATTAATAGCCATGGATTAAAATTAATCACACCACTGTGTCCATACCATAAGTCTCTGCTCCCCTCTGCTGGAAAACTTGAAATATTGCATCAAATTTTTTTTTATCTCCATAAGGTGACTCATGATTCCCCTACAACTAGGGATGCACCGTATCCAGGATTCGGTTCGGGATTCGGCCAGGATTCGGCCTTTTTCAGCAGGATTCAGATTCGGCCGAATCCTTCTGCCCGGCCGAACCAAATCCGAATTTGCATATGCAAATTAGGGGCAGGGAGGGGAATTGCTGGACTTTTTGTCAGAAAACAAGGAAGTAAAAAAATGTTTTCCCCTTCCCACCCCTAATTTGCATATGCAAATTAGGGTTCGGTATTCGGCCGAATCCTTCGTGAAGGATTCGGGGGTTCGGCCGAATCCAAAAAAAGTGGATTCGGTGCATCCCTACCTACAACATCCACGATGATCTGCACCCTCAGGATGAGCCTCTGGATAAAATCCAATGAAAGAGATACTCTTATTAAAAAAAAGAATATTAATGCTTAAAAATTAGGTCTAGTAAATATCAGACTTGACCATGAGAGCATATTTAACCATGTCAGAAGGCACAGGTAGGGTCAGACCAAATAGGTTGGCAAGCAACCCCATAGAAAAGAATGACATGTGATGAAAAACCCAATCCCTTGGTGCACAAATAGTGAAAAAATATATGGATAAAAGCCTGGAACTCTGATTGGGGTTAAATAAAAACATGAGATATAGGGGTGCACAGAATCCATATTTTTGGATTCAGCCTAATGCCAAACGACCCTCTACAGATTTGGCCAATTACTGGACCGATTTGCATGGTTAAATGCGACTTAAACCAATAAAAAGTACCATTTAAACACTTCCATTTATCCAGAGCTCTAAATATGAGTTCAGCGTCAACTCAAGGTAACCTTTAGTATTTAAAGTTTAATGTTCTACTCTTAGTAACGATTCAGTTTGGTCTGCTGCCTCTTTGCAGCTTTCAAATAAGGGTCACTGACTCCAGAAACCCAACACTATTTCTCTGCAAGGTTACAGTTTTTTTTGCTATTTTGTATTACTTATCTTTCTATTCACTACCTCTCTCGTCCATCTTCCAACCTCATTTATACCGCTGGCTGTAAGGGTACATTCGATTGTAGCAACTGGATAGCTGTCACAATTTCAAACTGGAGATCTGCTGGAAGAAAAGATAGCTAAATAATTCAAACAGCAATAAAAATAAAAAAAAGACCTAGTGTAAAAAACTGTATCAAGAATGATATATATCATACAGGTATGGGACAGGTTATCCAGAATGCTCAGGACATGGGGTTTTCTAGATAATGGATCTTCATACCTTAAGGCTACTAGAAAATCATGTAAACATTAAATAAACCCAATAGGCTGGTGTTGCCTCCAAAAAGGATTCATTATATCTTAGTTTGGATCAAATACAAGAGGTTTTATGATTACAGAGAAAAAGGAAATATTTTTTTCAAAAAATTATATTATTTGAATAAAATGGAGTCTATGGGAGTTGGCATTTCTGTAATTTGGAGCTTTCTAGATAATAGGTTTCCGGATAACGGATCCAATAACTGTACTAAAAGTTAATAAAGCCACATGACTACAAACAGAATCCAAGGCAAAAGCATTGGGTTCCGGCCAAAACCTGGATTCAGTACATGCCTACTATTATACGACTGATTAGAGCAAGTGAATATGCACTTATGTATATTTATATTTGACAAAAAAAATCAACATGTTGCATCAATTGTAAACAAAGTGTCACGTTCAGCTTTCCAGAGCCACGCAACTTTCAGGTTAGGATTCAGTTCGGTAATACATGCAACACCCTTAAAAATACAGCCATTTTTTTTTTCTTGGGCGATTCCTTAAATGCACGCTGAATGCGTCATTTATAAGCAACTAAGCTCGTTCTTTTGAGTACAACATGCATCTTTGTTTCATTGTACAGGTATAGGATCTATTATCCAGAATACATGGGACCTGAAGTTTTCCAGATAATAGATCTTTCTGAAATTTGCATCTCCATCTTTGCTTAAAAAAAAACATGAAATATACCCAATAGCATGGTTTTGCCACTAATATGGTGTTAATACAGGGTACAATCATCAGGCAAAATAAAATTAATTCAACTATCTTGTATGTTTATGTGCACTCAAATGCACACACAAATATCACTGTAAGAGCCCATAGGATTCTAATATAAATTCATGTGCATCAATGTGTATAAGGCCTAACTGGGTGTCTTCTAATTGAACTATTGGTATTGCATCCAACTACTCAGCACAGTGCAAATTCTGGAAGCAGGCATGCATTTGAGCCTATGATTAAGTGTTGCGAGAACACGAAACGCGTAAGGCTGTTATCCATACTTGTACTTCAATAAAGACCTTTATACTACAACTGCCTGGAGGATTGCTCGAGTGCCTACACTACAAACAATATGGTGATGTCCGCCCCCTTTTGCTGAAGGCTCGGAACAGAGCACCTGGGCCTCCTCATATACATGGGGAGTCTTTTTATTATGCTTTGGCGATATTAGGCATGCATTTGAATCAAAATTTAAAGCATAATGTGTATTTTAATGGGCCCGAGAGCAGCACACATCTTAGAAACCAGTGCGTACATGGTAATTTAATTTACATAGGTAAATTATAAAGCAAAGTGGTGCCAATTAATATACAACCTTAAAGGGATACTGTCATGGGAAAATGTTTTTATTTTTTTTTCAAAACGCTTCAGTTAATTTTGCTGCTCCAGCAGAATTCTGCACTGGAATCCGTTTCTCAAAAGAGCAAAGGGATTCTTTTTAGATTTAATTTTGAAATCTGACATGGGGCTAGACATATTGTCAGTTTCCCAGCTGCTGATGTGGGAAATGCTGATGTCCCAGATGTGACTTGTGCTCTGATAAACGTCAGTCACTTTACTGCTGTACTGCAAGTACTGCCCTCCCTTTCCCCCAGCAGCCTAACAGAACAATGGGAAGGTAACCAGATAGCAGCTCCCTAACACAAGATAACAGCTACCTGGTAGATCTAAGAACAGCACTAAATAGTAAAATCCAGGTCCCACTGTGACACATTGTTACATTGAGGCTAGGGCCACACTAGGCGATAGACTTTTCGCCGCGACTTTTAATCCGCAATCGCTGGGGAAACTTTTGCGCTGGCGTCTATGGGGAATCGCGAAAAATCGCCAGCGTAAAAACACACGCGGCGATCTTTTTTCTACTGTCGCTCGAAATTGCCTCGCTAGGCGATTTCGAGCGACAATAGAAAAAAGATCGCCGCGTGTGTTTTTACGCCGCGATTCCCCATAGACGCCAGCGCAAAATTTTCCCAGCGATTGCGGATTAAAAGTCGCGGCAAAAAGTCGCCGTGAGTAAAATCGCGGCGCTATCGCCTAGTGTGGCCTTAGCCTGAGGAGAAAAAACAGCCTGCCAGAAAGCAGTTCCATCGTAAAAAAAAAAAAAAGGTGTTCAGAAAATTATCCAATTAACTTTTTTTTTTTCTGAACACCTTTTAACACTATTATGGCTGGATTGGCCTTATCAGACAACATAAGAGTATTGCCCTATGTGCGCTTCCTTCTCTTTTAGATGTCTGCACTGAAATCCATTTCTCAAGAGAGATTTTTTTTTTATATTTAATTTTGAAATCTGACATGGGGCTAGACATATTGTCAGTTTCCCAGCTGCCCCCAGTCATGTGACTTGTGCTCTGATAAACTTCAGTCACTCTTTATTGTAAGTTGGAGTGATTTCACCCCCCCCCCCCCCGCAAGCCTAACAACAGAACAATGGGAAGGTAACCAGATAACAGCTCCTTATTAAAATATAGCAGCTGCCTGATAAATCAAAGGGTCGAGACACGAGAAGAATCGGGGAGATTAGTCACCAGGCGACAAATCTCTTCTTCGCGGCGACTAATCTCCCCGATCTGCCTTCCACCAGCTAAAATGTAAATTGTTTGGGGGCAGTCACAAGAAGCTTCGCTTTCTGGATAACGGGTTTTCAGATTTACCAGTACAAAAAAATGTAAAACTAAAACCAGAGAAATAACTGTTTGAATTATAAAATGAACTGTTCTTTTGTAACTTTACAGTGGCATAGCTAACATACAGCAAACCACACAACAGTGTGGGTATAGACACAAGGGGTGTTGTATGTGACCAGCTCCCCATTGCAGCAAGTACATAAATAAGGAGATGGGAAAGGTGTATGGTGTCACTGTGTGGTTGAAGGTGTGAGACACTCCCACCCCCCCTGACTATATCAGTTGAGCATAACCACAATTCTTGATTATTTCGGGCAACATAAACATGTCAATAGAATAAATCTGTGTTCATTACTTTAAAGGGATTCAGTCTTGATTATTATGGTTTATTTTTATTTCTAAATTATACTTACATAACAAATAATTCTATAATTTAAAATTGTATTTTAATTGAACCAACTGTATTTTTTTTTAGCTGTGATATTGGTGTGGAGGCAGCCATCTTAGAGCATTGTGCCTGATCCTGAGCTTTGAGAAGGAGCCAGCACTTCAGGATGGAACTGCTTTGAGACAGCTATTGTTTCTCCCTTCCCTATTATGCCACAATATGGGTCATGTTTGCAGTGCTAAAATAGAGACATGAGAATTTTGTTACCTAAGCAGCAAAAAAAAAAAAAATGTCTACCATTAGGTGGGGCTAGGGATTTTTAGCATTTTAGCAAAGCAAACATATCCTTCAGCAGATTTATCAGATAGCTGCTATCTGTTTCGCTGCCCATTCTTCTGTTGATAGGCTGCTCATGAGGGAAGAGAGAGGGGTGATATCATTCCAATTTGCAGTGTAGCAGTAAAGAGTGACTGAAGTTTATCAGAGCACAAGTCACATGACCAGAGGGCTCCAGGGAAACTGACAGTATGTCTAGCCCCAACTGAAACAATCAGATTTCAGTGCAGAATTCTGCTGGATCAGCACTATAAACTGCTGCATATTTTTTTTTTTTAATTGTTTTTCTGCGGCAAGAAAACTAGTCTGGGGAATAAGACGTCCACACGAACAGATGCAACGAGTGAGAAGGGGCTCTCGATAACTTGGAGGGATGTAGTCTTGTTTTATTTTGTATTCTTGCTTTCTAAATTCAATTGTTACAGCATGCAGTGACACAAGAACAATTAATAACATGATTTTTAAAATCATTTGCTTTAAACCTTTTGCTGCAAAAAATTTTTTTTTTTTTTTTTTTTTTTTTTTTTTTTTTTTTTTTTTATTGGCAGTGAAAATATATTTATTGATAAATTAAGCTAGCTCAATCAAACACACTGATCCTGTTCGTTCTTCACACAGAAATAAAGGCGGAGAAAAAAAATTGTCCTCTTTACCATATAAGGTGACCTCGCAAATATAAACTCACTTATAAATACTACTTTTGAGTGCAGTTTTTACGTAAAAATGTACACAAACTAACTTTCAGAAAAAGTCCCCCATAAAAGTTTTTTTTTTTTTTTGCCAGACACCCCAAATCAAAAAGCTGCACCCTGGTGAATTTTCTGTGATGTACATAACTGCAATGTAACTGGCCGATATAAACAACAGCATGGGAAAAATATAGATTCTATAAAACGATGTATCACACCATCAGCAAGCTGTTTGCACCGATCGTTCATAGGTTAAAGGAAGGGACAACAATGCTGTTGGGATTTAATAAATTAAAAACAAACACATGACAATGGAAACGGCTTCCGCTACAATAATGCACAAGAAAAGCCATTAGGAGGGATTAGAAATAAGAGGTGGCATGAAGCTCTTCATTCAGAAAGAAATTTATCTTAGGAAAAGATGACAAGAAGGTTGTCTGTGCAGAAAGCTATTGCTTGCCAACACACTACAATCCAGCGGTTAGACCATCAGCAAGCTGTTTGTCTGCTTGCAGGTTCATTATTAAAGTTCCCACATTTTCTCCTCTGCCCACACCAAATGGATAGCCCATAAAGCCAACTAATAAACATAAAAATATGAGTCATTTTACCCACACACACACACACACAACATATGGGCAAATGTAAGTGCTAAAACCAGACTATAACCTCTCTCTCTCTCTCTGTCTTAATCTTCTGCTGTAACGAGAGGCTTATCATTTATATATAGTGCTTGATTAGTAATACAAATGCATCATCTTTGCAACTGATTTTCTTGCATTACAAACAGGAATTGTTCAAAGGAATGTGGACCACATCTATAGAGCCAGGCATCAGGAGCAGCAATTACTGATTTTGATAACCGGGGTTGTGCTGCGCACACACACCCCAAAAAAAAAAAACGCATCCCATTCTGGCGCCATTTACAAATCCAGAGCTGCGAGGCCACTAAAGTCACAGTCAAAGTTGAAAAGTTCAGCTGCACCTTCGCAGGTTTGCAATCCAAAGCTGTACTCCTGTGACGAAGTAGGCGACAGGCTGATGAACTCATTAGGGAGAAGGTCTGGCATAAAATCCCGGTGATGCAGGAGGTCAGAGGGAGAAAGTGGGAGACAATTCAAAGTATAATCAAGAGGTATTTCAGTCTCAGGTGGCAGGAACAGCTCTAGAAAACATGACAATAAGGTTATATACAGACAAATTAGTGGAGGGCTAGAACACAAACAGTAAAATGTTTGTCACAAAGCCATGCACAGACTAAATTTGGCTCAGGCCACTATCTATTTTTATTAATCCCTTTGTTCAGTTCAAGGAAACCAATAGCTTCCTGCTTTAGGGCAGAGTCACACGCTCAGGAGTTTAGTTGCCGTGAAGAAGAGGAGATTTGTCACCGGGTGACTAATCTCCCCAAATCTGAACATACGTCTCTGTTCTAAGGGTCAGGGCACATGCTCAGATATGGGGATGTTACCCCGTGACAAATCTCCTCTTCTTCGGGGCGAATAATCTCCCCGAAATGCTTCCCGCCGCCTTCGCAAAATGAAGCGCTCAGCGTGCCATCCCGCCGGCGATTTACATTGTAGCCGACGGGAGGCAGTTTGGGAAGATTAGTCGCCCCGAAGAGGAGGAGATTTGTCCCGAAATCTGAGCGTGTGCCCTGACCTTTAGGGCCGAGACACACACTCAGGAGATTAGTCGCCCTGAAAAAGAGATTTGTCGCTTGGCGACTAATCTCCTCGAATCTGAGCGTATGTCTCTGCCCTAAGGATCAGGGCACATGCTCAGATTAGGGGAGATTAGTTCTCCCTGAACTGCCTCCTTTCCGGGCAACTTCGGAAAATGAAGCACTCAGAGTGCGATCTCCCAGCAATTTACATTCTAGCAGGCGGGAGACAGTTCGGGAGATTAGTTGCCCCGAAGAGGAGATTTGTCGCGGGGCGACTAATCTCCCCAAATCTGAGCATGTGTCTCTGCTCTAAACAAAAAATTCACCAATGCTGCTTACCAAAACAACCACTCACCTTGCTGTTATGTTACATATTATTGTATAATATTGCTGCTTAAAAAACACACATGTGCATAAAGCTTCCGACTCCAATTGCAGGGGCAAAGAATATAAAGCAATTAAAATTCTCATTGGAAGATAATTTTGAATTGTAAATGGCTGCTGGCCCTAGGAAGCCGTTTTAACAATACAACTGTGATGTTATTGTACTACAGCTCCCAAAGCACTTTAACCCTTGACAATGTTAAAGCAGGCTGGAATTTATACTCCAGCAACAATTGTGTCAAGTGTGGTTGAAAAACATTGTTTAGATTACCTCAAAGAGGGGGTTATAGTACAGGTAAAGGATCCGTTATCCAGAAAGCTCAGAATTACAGAAAGGCCATCTCCCATAGACTCAATTTTATCCAAATAATCCAATTTTTTTTTAAAAGGATTTCCTTTTTAATAATAATAATGTACCATGTAGTTGATCCAAACTAAGATATAATTAATCCTTATTGTAAGCAACACCAGCCTATTGGGCTTATTTAATGTTTACATGAAGGTAGACTTTAGGTATGAAGTTCCAAATTACTGCAAGATCCATTATCCAGAAAATCCCAGGTCCTGAGCATTCTGCATAATAGGTCCCATACCATACAAACACTACATAATCTTTAAAAATGCCAAAGTTTGCAGCTGAATAAATTCGAGAAAATACAAAAAAAATATGTCGATCCAACTTCCTTCCCTTCAGCAGACAATGGGTATTGAAACGGACAAGAGCAGCAAGGCTAAGATCTCATTCAATGATCAGGTTAATATACAATCTAAACTTTGCACTCCTAATTGGAAGCTGTGGTTAAGGTGCCACACCTGCAGAGAACCGCTTGAGGTGGGCCCTAGGGCTCAACAATCTGATCACAACTCAAAAAATACAGGCGGTCAGACAGAGGACCACGTCCTCAATCTAATGGGATTTTTAAACCTGGCTGATCATAATCGGCCTGATTTTCAGTCAGATATCGCAGCCCGTCGGAGGGCCCCATACAGTGCCCAATAAGCTACTGATTTAAGCTGGCCATAGACACAGTGTGTGGATTGTCCTGACATTTAAAAGGCCTGTAAAGGCAAAACAATTAAATCCCATTTTTACTTTCTTT
Organism: Xenopus petersii; assembly: GCA_038501925.1. Taxonomy (NCBI): domain Eukaryota; kingdom Metazoa; phylum Chordata; class Amphibia; order Anura; family Pipidae; genus Xenopus; species Xenopus petersii. Next base: position 95,495,629 of record CM076688.1, on the reverse strand, counting down.
AATGAAAAAGAAACCTCTATATCTCCAATATACTTTAATTAAAAAATGTGTAACGTTTTCTTAAGAAACCTGACTGTATGCAGTGAAATTCACCCTTTATTTACTGCTGTGGATAGGAATTGTCAGACGGTCCCTAAATGCTCTGCAGGGAAACAATCATACTTATGAACAGCAGGGGGAGCCCTGCCTTACTTCCCAGCCATCCAGAACTTAAGCAGCTTTGATTGTTTGTTTCCCTGTAGAGCAGTTGGTGACTGTGTAGAGATTTGTATTGGATTTTATTTTTGCCTTTAAATCCCCTTTTACTGATTCCAACTCCAGCTGCAGGGACAAAGATGATGGAGCCAGGTTTAAACAGATAAACTGGGATTCTATTTGGAGGATTATTTTGCTGCAGCCAATGGTTCTGTAGAGTTGGAGAAAGTTTGTATTAAACGATACAAAAACTTTAAAATCCACATTCGATTACATGACAACACAGGACCCAGTTCAGCCAGCCTATTCTGATTATTAATCAGTCCTGCTGTATATTATTTGACTTGTTCTGTTTTGATCATTTATGACGATCCCTAAGCAGCCCAGACCACACTGAGCATGGGCACAGTCTTGGTCTTGCAAAGATGTTTAACAAAGTTACAAGATGGTGACCCCTTGTGGCCAACTTTGAAAGCATAAATCATTTGTTTGATTAGGCTTGTGGTGCAGTAAGTTCATGTTTATGTTTAGTATACAAAATACAGCATTTCTAGCATTTTTCATGCAGACAGCTCAGTATAGTCACAACTAAATGGTAAGTTTGGTTGTGTTTAAGAGCCTGTGGCCACACAAGCAGATTCTTGTACGATTAGACGAACCAAGCAGCAAGAACAGGCAGATATGTTTTATAGAGTACTTAGACTACATTTTTATGGAAACTTTACTTTGTGTAGAGCATGCCTTTCTAGAGCAGTAATCCTTTGACGCGTTCATGTGCAATTGGGTATCAAATACAAACTGCAAGCCAATGTGTATGCGAATGATTTCAAACCTCTACCTATTTCTGCACATACAAACAAAAAACCCATACATGACCTAAGTAGCATGATGGTATAATACATTGAATTAAAAAATATTAAATCTACAAGAAGACCAATAACAACAAGTAGCTTCTTTCAACTGCCCTGAAGGGAGTTATGAGAAGCATGCACCGTTTCACCTGTATAAAGCAGAAAATACTCCAATACAGCTTCGCATTTTATATATTTATATATATATATATATATATATATATATATATATATATATATATATATATATATATATATATATATATATATATATATATATATATATATGATTCTTAACCAGTTGGGTGAATGGATCATGTAAACATTCTGTTTCAGGAAGCTGTGTTACTAGTTGTGTTGAAATGTCAATACTTTCCTCTTGGCCATTTCGTAGCCCATCCTTATTTCAGGTATCAGGTGAACACTTGTACTGTGATATACTCCTGTTTGTGGTTACATCTTGCAAAGACACTGCATATATTTGTCATGCAATATAGCACTTATTCTCCTCAAGCAGTCAGAGCATCCACACATTTACCAATTAGATTATCAGTAAAGACAAAACCATCCCTAGATCCCTAGTTAGTGCGTGTCATAAATGTTGGCAATCTGGCTGTAAATTCACAAAAGGCACAAATATAATCTCTAGGGATGCTTCAACATATGATTAGTTGCATAATGCATCACTCACCTTGCATGTCAGACAGCAGCCCAAGCCCCATGTCCAGCATAGGGACAGAAGCAGGCAATTCCTCTTTAGGTTGGATAGGCAAGGGCTCTGCTTCGATAATGGACGAGGGTTCTGCTTGGCTAGTTTTTGTGGGACTTGTGACTGGGCTGCACACACCAGAACTGTCATCTGGACAGAGAAATACATCAATAGGTCCCTGTGTGCTTTTTAGAGACATCTGATAAGCCTGTAAATAAGCAAATATATTGATACAAACAGAATACAACAATTTAACTGGAAATCTTAATTTTAGCATTAGTATTGTTTTCAAGGTTTGTTAAAAATGTGTACCTCGATATCTAGTATTTCACATTCCATTGTGTTTACTACCCAGTGAATAACAGAATTGGGCAAGTGCCTGGCACTTCTAACTGGCCTTCAGCACAGTAAATTAAATAACCAATATCCCTGCAGCAATTTATTCAGCGTATGATCCGAGTCCATCCACTACTCTGAATAAATCATTTAACTCAAGGTTTCCCTTTCTTTCAGTAACAAATAGAAACAAACACATACAAAAAGTATTGTGGAAGTGATACCTATATTGGCTAACAATAAAAATACATTGCAAGCTTTTGTAGAACCAAGGCCCTTTGCCTGAAGAAGGGGCCTTGGTGCTCCAAAAGCTTGCAATGTATTTTTATTGTTAGCCAATATAGGTGGACCATTGCCCATTAGGGACCATTGCCCATCAGGTGACTAATCTCCTGTAAATACTTTTCCCCAGCGAAAAAGTGACTCGCCGGTGGTAAAAACCACGTGTCACTTTAGTCTTTCGAAGTCGCCTGAAGCTTACTCTTTGCAACTTTTTTCTCTTCAGTCTTAAGAACTGTAATAAAAGTAATGATTTCAATAGATGATGCATTAAACACTATATGCTACTTGTAAAAGTGTTATTTAGAGATGCAATTTTGGTTTTATCACAACATGTTTGATTATTTGGTCTGCAAGTAGGCCTCTTAATTGGCTGCATACAGAAAACCAAAAACTGCCAGCAAAGGTAAAGGATCTATCAAGTAAGAATGACCTTTTATATGATCACTTCCTACTCGGCCTTACATCCAGGAATGGAACGTCTTACCTCAGAAGGATCTGAAATACACATATCTGTCTCTGGAGGATACCTCACCACCATAAGCATGCGTTCAGACGGATCTGCAATGCTCCGAAGGTCCTGACAAGTTACATATCCATAAGTGAATAAGTGGGTGTCAAGGATAAACAAAGGAATCACTTCAAATCAATTGCTTAATTACAACAGCACAACTACCCCAAAATTGACCATATACAAAAAAAAGGTACTAGTACACTAGTATACAAAGAATGCTGCTTGTTAAGGCAAGCAATGTTTTGTACATGCATACGTCTTCATAATTATTACAAGAAAAATGAGACAATAGATGCAAAGCACTGTGACCATCAAGTCCAAACCTTCCAAATGAACCCCAGCGCACTATACACTCACATATATTGCTTGTTCAAGAAATTATCTAAGCCAACAGAATATGCCATCACCTCCGGCACAATCTCACTGCCCTCAGGTGCGCTACTTCAACTGAAAGTTCTGCTCCTCTTGTCTAAAAAGCCAGCCTGTCTAGTGTTGATGTTTTCTTTGGAGAAAAATATCCCAGTTCATCTTTCTATAATGTCCTCTAATGTACTTGTAAAGTGTACAAGGTGCAACAACCTCCAGATTCATATGAAATTTTAGGTTTACGTTAGAAACTAAATTGAAGGAAGGCCTTAGCACCACTTTATCCTCAAAGATGACTGTATGGGGTTCTGAGGCTGCCAAAGCAGCTAACTCTACTACTCTGCCTGAAGATGTTACTTCAACAAAGAGTATCACTTTCAAAGTCAAATTCCATAAAGAGGCTTCTTCTAGAGCAGGGGTCCCCAACCTTTTTTACCCGTGAGCCACATTCAAATGTAAAAAGAGCTGGGGAGCAACACAATCATGAAAAAGTCCCTTAGGGTGCCAAATAAGGTCTGTGATTGGCTATTTGGTTGCCCCTATGTGGATTGGCAGCCTACATGAGGCTCTACTTGGCACTATACATAGTTTTTATGCAATTAAAACTTTCTTCCAAGCTTGGAATGCAAAAATAAGCACCTGCTTTGAGGACACAGAGCAACATCCAAGGGTTTGGAGAGCAGCATGTTGCTCACAAGCTACTGGTTGGGGATCACTGTTCTAGAGGCTCGAAGGGAGCAGCAGTAAGGATCTTTAAAGAGAATGGTAAATCACATAACTTATTTTTTTAATTTCTCATGAAAGAAACTAAAAAAAAAAAAAAATACTACCAATGTCTCTGTTGCTCAGCTTCTCCCAGTCAATGCTGAGGTTGAGGATATCTGACCTTTTAATGTACTAAACTGAAGATTCTTCTCAACCCCTCAAAAAAGAAACTCTACCAGAACAGTTTAAGGATTTAGAGGATTTTCATCTTTGGATAAAACAAACATATGGGTCTTAGCAAGACCTATTTAACTTACTCTCCCAAATTTAGATCCTTTAGATATGATCTCTTACATCTCCAGGCCATCAAAGGCAGATGTTTGTGATTCTGAATCTGCACCGAGCCTTAGGATAGCCACCTTGAAACTTACAATTTAAAAGTGGCTTTACTCTGAAAAGCAGAATAAACCATGGCCATTAGGGGTGCATCAGTGGGATTGCATCTGCTGTCTCTTCAGCACTCTCCAGAGAAAAAAAAAAGGAAAACAAAGACGCCATTCAGCCAAGTCCACCATTACCAGAATGCTTTTAGGTTTTCCTTCCCATGAAGGTGGACCACCATGAGGTAGAACCAACTTACCGATTACTGATTACCGATTACGGATATAATGGTATACTGATATAAATTTCTTTAAGAAACTGCCATTGTGCCATTTTATTCCAGAATATTTTCTGTGCTCCAGCTGCCTTCTCTCATAAGTGGGCCCCAAGCTTACACCTGAAGCATCTGTAGTTAACACCAGTAATTCTGTATCCTTTAGGGCACTACACAGATTAAGTGGAATTATTCACACCTGTAAACCCCTGCGTTGTTCACCTAGACAGTACTGTACTGTTCATCTTGTGGTCCTGTTTTACGGTCTCCTGTTCTTCTCTGCCTGCCCTGCTCTACATTACCTGTATCTGTGTCATACTCTGCTTGCCCTACACTGACTTATGGAGGAGAGCCTGGTGGAGGGTTGTTAGCATTTAGAAAAAGTTGTTAGCAGGGTCCTTAAGGTGTTTCATCATCTTGCGCTGGGGGTTGAGGTAGTATCCGCAGGGGAGGAGGGGGCACATGGTTTAATATAGAAGTCATGGGTCATATCCTTGCAGTAAGCACCAACCATTTTGGGATGCTTTGGAGTGCTACCACCATCAATATGGTCCTAAAAGGGCTTGTGTTAAAGTGGTTGTGGTTTAAAAATAGTGTGGACAACACTTGCTTCCATCATGTAACTTCACACGCAGTTTCATATTTTTCAGAAAAAAAAAAGAACTGTAGAAACCTCGAGTGCCGTCTTGCCCATATCACACAGAACTTCGTCTCTTGAACTCCCTCTCCAGATTGACAACTTTCAACTCCTGGCTAGAGGAAGACTGACTAGATTTTGACTAGTCTGGAAGTCAAAGAAACTGGAGAGACTATTGTAATAATGTTGTTATTTTACTTTATTATCCACCCAGGGGCTTAAAACCCCTGGAGCTTGAAGGTATGGACTTCTACTCTGTTTTGGAACTTGCCATGATTAAAATGTCGTTAAGGTAATGATAAATTGCTATACCCTCCTTCCTGTTCTGCAATAAAAAAGTCACAAACAACTTTGCAAAGACTCTGCTGGAGACTGAAAGAAAGACACCTGAACTGCACGTGTAAGTCACCTAGTGAGAAGCTAAGAAACTTTGTGTTCTACTGCGATTTGCACATGTATAGCCATCCATCAGATCAGGACTCCATTTCGAATTTCTTTGCCTCCAAAAACTTTTAGTCTTCTTAAGTCATTGAACTTTTCTTGGGGGCTATTCTATTGCCCTTGAATAAAAAAACGCTGGGCCATATACCACTGGACTACTTTTCTGCATGACTGAATCTTTGAAAGTAGAATGGACGGAGTAATCTTTTTTTGGGAACGGACTGCAATTCTAGGAGAAAAACGGTTTCCACTGTATTGAGTACTTAACCTGGCCCAGACCTGGGAAAATTCAGAAAATCTGCCTCTACCATGTTCTGGGCTTGAACATTCTCATTGATGTGAGGAAGTCGAAGGTCCTGTAGAAATAACATCTGATCTTCTTGAAGGCGTCTGGCCCCTTTGACAATGAGATCTCCAGGTGTACTGTTTAGAATACGCTTTGCCTGGATTGTACCAGCTCTCAGATCTCTCTTTAGGTTTATTATAGGATTAGAGTCATAGTGGACTTTTTGTCTTCTCTTGCATCAGGACACCACTTCTGCCACCTTTTAAACAAAAGAGTAACTTTTCCCTCTCAAGGTTAACTTGCTTAAAATTTACATTTCATTGCAGTATAAAAGGTTCAAAGCCAAAGAGCTCATCTGGCTACCACTAAAGGTGGCAATTCCAAGAAATGTAGTGTGGATTAGCACACCCACCTTATAGATAAGCAAACATATGCCTGGTGCACATGGGTGGAGGCTTGGCAACCCCCCAAAGCAGTAGTGTAGAAAGAACCTCACGGCACACAGGTCTGCATGAAGTTTTCAGTGATTTATTGAAGCGGAGTGCACTGCAACGTTTCGGGGTCACCCCATGCTTGACAAAGGGGGTGACCCCCGAAACGTTGCAGTGCACTCCGCTTCAATAAATCACTGAAAACTTCATGCAGACCTGTGTGCCGTGCGGTTCTTTCTACACTACTACTAAAGGTGGCCATACACGGGAGAGATCCGCTCGTTTGGCGGTCGCCAAACGAGCGTATCTCTCCCAGATATGCCCACCTTGAGATGGGCAATATCAGGCTGATCCGATCGTGGGCCCTAGGGCCCAACGATCGGATCCTAACGGTGTCTTTACGGGCGGTCGGATCGTGGGACTGCATCTACGAACAGATGCGGCAGCGATCCGACAGGATTTTTAGTCCCATCCGATCGAGATCTGGCCAACATTCGGCCAGATCTCGATCGGGGAAGCCCCCATACATGGGCCAATAAGCTGCCGACTCGGTCTGTCGGCAGCTTTTATCGGCCCGTGTATGGCCACCTTAACAGAGCCATAGATCTTACTGGAAAAAAAAATTTGAGTAACCAATGAGGATTCCAAAATGATATCTGACCGATTCACAGTCTGCCTACAGTTTCAACAGCCTCAAGAAATTGCATTACTAAATTCAGATCATACATTTAGGGCTGGTTTACAAGCTGCCGCCGCTGCACCAGACGTTCCTAAATTAAAATTATTTTTCTTTTCATTGGATGAGCACAGCCGCATCATCTACCAGTAAGGTAGATCTCTCAGCAAGCCTCACCACTGGCACATCCACCTTCAGGGAAGAATTGCGTTCATCAAAGGGATATTTCTTGTTAAACTTCCTGGCATCTGAATCAATCCCTCCTTCAGAGAAGCCCTGGAGAGCTTAATATAAATCCTTAATAAATAGATGAATGTCCTGGATGGAATCTTCCATGATGGCAGCCCAAAAGGTTACTAAAGGCTGCAATCTTACCCTTGGCATGGACAAAAAAGGGGGCAGAAGGGAAAGCAAAACCTTAAAACCTATTGGCAGAAGTCCTGTCTGCTAGCCTGCAGGGGAGTTTAACCCATTGGTTAATGCTGTTCGTGGGTGACTAGGGGAAATGTTCTGGGAGCTGTAACCAAACTATATATCAAGGGTAGATTACCTAGTAGAAACAAGTCTAAGGTTCTAAGTATACTTGAAAACATTTTACCGCTTATCGGAGTGGCTTCTTCAGTTCAATTCAACAGAGGTAGGGAACAACCCAGAATTTGCATTATAGAATGTCCACAGGCACACCAGGTCACAGCTACCCCTTGCTTCCATTCACATACCCCATTGTTCTGTAAATCTGAAATGTTATGTTGTAGGGCACATACATTATTGGAAATATGAATTGTGAAACTGCAGGTAACAATGTCAAAGCAGCATTGTACATTGCCGTCGCAAGCCCCCTCCTCTGTAGAGGACAGCAATTCAGGTTTAAATGCCTGGGTATTCTCTAATACTCAGCTGAACTGAAAAAGCCACTCAAGGGAGTGGAAACATTTTAAGAAGATATTTAAGAACTGCCATTCCTCAGCTACCCTGATATGTTTCCTAGGATATAAAGCCTGAAGTGAACTTAGGAGGATGTCACCACTGAGCGAGGAGAAAAAGCAAGAGGGATCTTTTGCAAACATTCTTGTACACTCTGCAGACACAAACTAGCGCTACATTAAAATCACTAATGCTTTTTGAGGTCCATGCCTCGTCATCCTAAAGAATGCTTATGTGATTTCCTATACTCAGTCTCTGATACACATGACTATACAGAAGAGTAAATTTCCATGCATAAAAGCATAACTTCATATTCACAGATCTATTTTGGGGATGAAAATGAGTCTATATAATTTTCCTTTAAAGTAGCTTCTTGAAAAGTCACAAAAACAATACTTAGACAAAAACTAAAAGGATATTCATGACTCTCATCTTCTTTAAACAATTTCAACTGAGTGTTGCACATGTGAATAAGTTCATCTAACTGCTTCTCTTGGTCCTCTAAATTCTGGCACTCCTTCGACACACTCTGGTATCTGCTGCTGAATTCCACAGATGTATACCCTCTGAAAGAAATCAAACTTTAAGAAAGCAAAAAAAAAAAACACACAATACAAATACAAGATTCACGTTTTGTTTGACAGCTAACTATTAAAATGTAAAGCTCCCTGGAAGAAGGGCTCCTTATGCACGCCACTAAATATGGCCACCTGTACTGGGAGCTTCCTCCTGGAGCGAGTGGCCTATAGCTTGCGGGGGCATTTTTTAAAAAAAATTTTATATAAATTTTAATACACAAGAGCCATTAATATCCTGTAAATTATATCTTTATAAACGGTGCTTGGTGATGTCATCAGTTATAATCTGAGCAAAGTGATGTCATTTCGGTCACTTGACTCACTGAAACTTGTGTATTAATAAAGTACCCCCTGTTGCAAAATATGAGGATATTAGAAGTCAACTTGGAGTTCCATGACCTTCGACTTTGTGTTTTTATATGGTAATGGGAACTCCTCGGTATTGAATATCTTTTTTACAAGAGGGGGTAGTTTATGGCTCTTTTAGCCAGCACCTACAGTTGGAAGACAGCTTTGGGGTGACAGGTACCCATTAAGTTGCACTCTTCACTTCTCCTAGCTTTTATAAAGTCAATTCAGGTCTTTGTACTATATAGGACTAGTTGCAAGAGTGATAAGGAGAGAAAGAAGACTAAAAACATGTAATATACATCAGAGAAAGAGTATGTGGAAAAGGAAGCAGACACTCACAGCCATTGTATGTGGTTTTTGGATTTTTTAGCGATTAAGTTGATTCCTTCTAATACATTGGTTATGTCGTATATTCTCCTTTTCTGCACATTCAGCACCTGAGCAGCCCAGTTCAGATCCACTACTCCATCTGGAGACTGGCTTAGCAGTTCCAGAAAACGTTTGGTTGTAAGATGCAGGGATGTATCATACCGAGACCGCTCGCCTGGGGATTTCACGGCTACAAACACGAGGTAAGAAAAATAAATAAATGTATTAATTTAACAATTCAGGTAAAATATACACAGAACTAATCATAAGCTGAAATTTGATGGTACAATGAACAAAAAATTATTATGTGTGGAATATGGTAAAGCACGATTATCAGCTGATAAAACAGGAGTGGAAGTACTTCCCCTACACAGCATTTGCTATGCATATTACACATTTAAACTGACCTTTCAGAGGTCTTTTGCCCTTCCCACGGGGAGTCTGCAGTCCATCTTGACTATATCTGGATACAGTTTCCAAATCTAACTTCCTCTTCACCTGAAAAGAAAAACATGTTACCATGTAAGACTACCAGGCAATATGATTGACAGCGGAGATTTTTAAATACATTTAGAAGAGGTATGGATGTTTCAATAAAAAAAATGTTTGGGTTTCGCTTTTAATTTAAAATGGAGAGTTGGGGGTTGACTGGAAACCCACTTTCTTAATGTTACCTTGATAATTACATTTATTTCAACATGATGTGATCACTTTACTGTATGATGATGATGACTGGTCTCGACAATGGCTGTATAATCACCCCCCCCAAAACACACGCCTTCTTCCCCATCTTTGTTATTATAAACTCAACAGAAAGAGTTTCTGTTAAAAAGGAGAATTATTCACACTCTTACAACTGGTGTGTTTGCGGCAGAAACTCTACAATTGTTTATATAAACAAGCTGCTGTGTAGCCATGGGGGCAGCCATTCAAAGCTTAAAAAGGAGAAAAAGCACAGGATACTCAACAGATAAGCTCTATAGTATACAATGGGAGTCTTCAAAACATTTCTGTGATTCTGTGATCCATTGTGTATCCTGTGCATGAATGGCTGCCTTGTTTATATAAACTATAATAGTTTTTCAGAAGCAAACACACCAGTTTTACCAGTGCAGGGCAACAGTACATTATATTGTACATTAAATTTTTGGCATTAAGTGATTCCTATACTTATTCTCATAACAGTATAACGGCAGCCCTTTAGGTCCCCTAATTGGGTGTCTGTAGCCTTTTTAAAAGGAGAGTGCAGATAATAGACCTAACTACTATATTTAGATTTAGGCTACCGTCATGGCAAGTCCATCCTACCTCAAATATGAAGGAAAAAAAAATAAACCTTATTCATCATGTTAGTATATTGTCTGTTTACAGCACTTAAAGGGGCAGCAAACTGGTTCAGTAAATATGGCTTGTACTGAACACACCTTTTGCCTATTCTAATTTAAGGAAATATCTACAGTTTTTGAACTCGTTCTAAACAGAGCAAAATGTAAAAATGAAACGAATGCCAAATTATACTTCCAGATCCCAAAGAGCAAAGTCAAAAAGACCAGCAGTCCACTGAGAAGCCTCTTAACAACCAGCTGCTCTTTATCTAAAAAGATAACAGGCTGCAGCAAGCGAAGGGGGGGGGGTTATATAGAGAGCAGATCTTTCATTATTAAAACAGTAAAGGTGGCCATAGATGCAAAGATCCGCTCGTTTGGCGATGTTGCCAAACGAGCGGATCTTTCCCCGATATGCCATTAACAGGCATGGCTATATCGGGGGTAATCTGATTGTTAGGCCGAACGATCAGATTACGATGTGCCATGAGCTCCGGCGGGATCGGTCGGGTCAAAATCAAACCTGACCGATCGACCAAAAGACCGATCTCCGCCGGACGAAAGAAGTCGGCACATGCCACACACGATCCGAAAATCGTACGAATCCTCGATTCGTACGATCGGATCTGTGTGTCTATGGCCACCATAAGTCTGTTCAGCACAAGCCCGATTCATTACAATGCTGAAAAATGGGGTATCCCTTGAACGGTGTACCATCACAAAATAACTTTTATAAGGAAGGCAAATAACAACCACAAAAATTTAGGTTCAGGAACACATTTTACTCTTAAGGTACAACTCCACAAGCGATTTTCATCGGATCGCCGCTTGGCAACAAAACGCACGTGACAAGTCGGATGGAGACGCAGGAGCCAAGATTCTAACTGGACTGAATGAAAAGACGCAGGTAAAAACTACATTACATCCGACACGACAAGACAAGACTGTCGGATGTGGACGCAGAAAGCAGCGTCTTCATCAGTTGGACCGTGTAGTTGTTACCTCCGACTTTTCATTCAGTCCAGTTATATCTTGACGTGTGCGACTCCATCCGACTTATCATCATGGCGTCAATCCGACAAAAAGCCCTTGTGGAGTTCTACCGCTAAGGTTTAAAGTTTGATATGCTGGGGTTGGAAATGGATTCCCCTCTAAACTGAAATCGCATCTCTGGAGAAAAATACAACGTGAGACCAGTGCAACGAATTGCTGGAATGGGAAATATTGCCAACATTAAAGGGCAACTGTTGACCTAATTTTTTTTCCCCTAGCAAAGGTGCCGGCTAATGGAGCTCACACTCCAGTTGGGGGCAACAGTAGTTTCTTTTGAAAAAGAATCATGAGCTCCCGGTGCAAGTAGCCATGTTGTGCAGTGGGCTTAGGCATTATGAGAAAGTTGCGACCGACTCATTTGTGTGCCCCAACATGGTCGCTGGAACAGAGAGCTCAAATTAGCCAGCAACTTTGGTGGGGGAATATTTTATGGTAACAGGTGCCCTTTAAGGCACACAAGGTTTCCCTAAGCTTAAGTTTCAGCAAGTACAGAAAAGCTTAATACCTCTCCACTCTTGCCTTCAGATCAAAGGAAACTTGTTGTAAAGAGGGATATGGAGCATTTCAGATGGCGTAGAAACATCATGTGTATTATTGTGGACTTTAAAGGGACATTTACGGTTGACATGACCGATGCTCATGTTCATATTACAGTGGTCCTAGTGGAGGCTTTTCCTTTAAACTGCTCCCTTATGGTTTAACAGCTGTTCAGTAAATTTTCCCACCCCAACCCATACTGGTTTCCCAAGTCAGGAGCGTAGGAGGGAAATTCCAACAACCCATCTGTCTGGTTTACCCAAAGATTGGGATAGGCTAAAATGATGCTCGTTTGTTAACTCTTTCTGTGCATGTTACAACCGGCATCAAAGAATTCCTAAGATGGACAGCTTTTGAAAAGTGAACAAAACAAACCCTGCATCTGCCGTACATACAGTAGGAGCTTGATGAACATGCAACGACAGTATGAGTGCAAAATACAGATGGCAGGATTTAGTAAAGGTATGGGACCGGTTATCCAGAATGCTGGGGAATTGGGGTTTTCTGGATAACGCATACCTTACAGGGCATCGGTTGGGCAAAATTATTATCCCCAAACAGAGGTGCCAGCCAATAGAGCCGGCACTCCAGTTGGGGGTAAGTAGTTTTTGGGTTTTTTTTCTTTTAAACTGCCCCCCTCCAGTGCTAGGACACCCACACTGGGAGGTTGTTTCCAGTGCACTTGTACCGGAAGCTACTGGTCAATTTTTAAAAGGAAAACTACCGTCACCCCCAACCGCACCTTTGGTTGGGATAACGTTTAATAATCCATTAATAAGGAATTCCCTTCGGATTGCTGGTTAAAAAAAAAAAAAAAAAAAAAAAAAAAAGTATTCATTCATTTTAGAATGGTCAATGGTAGCAACCTTTGTTAAATAGTTTATTTGCTTTTTCCAACATAAAACATGGGGATCACTAACCCCAGTAGCCAACCAAAAAATTTTTCTGTTAGGCTACAAATTAATTATTACATTTAACTTGTGTTTCTATTCAGGCACTCTTCTATTCATATTCCTGTCTCTCATTCAAAGCACTGCTTGGCTGCTAGGGTAATTTGGACCCTAGAAATTAAGAGAATTGTGGGCATTCCAAGCTGGGGAGTTGCTGAGCAAACAGCTAAATCATTCAGAAACCACAAATAAAAAAAGACCAATTATAAGTTCAAGAACCTCTCTCTATACTAAAAGTGAAAAGGTGAACAAGCCTTTCTATAAAAACACTTTCACTTTGCCATTTAGCAGACACCATATTTACAAACAATACTTGTAACATTAGGGATTCACCAAATCCAGGATTCGGTTCGGGATTCTGCCTTTTTCAGCATGGTTCGCATTTGGCCGAATCGAATCCGGAAAATCACGTGTCTTCACACACACACACCAGGAAATCAAACTTTTTTTTTTTTTTTTTAACCACTAGCTGCGCATGAAGTTCTCTTTCCTCCTTGTGTACCTAATTTAAATATGCAAATTAGGGTTTGCATTTGATTCAGTATTCGACCGAATCCTAAAAATGTGAATTTGGTGCATCCCTAATAACATACACACTTCTCACCACAATATCGTAAAAGCAGCAATGCACCAATTCCAACAAATGTACAATTAATATAGGTAGGTGCATATCAAGGATGTGTTTTTTCACTTAATGGATAATGCTGCTTTATTGTTAGGAATGTACAAGGCTAGGCAGGTGTACGGATGTCTCATTTAGATACTACATTTTTCCCTTTCAGGCCAAGATCTATTTCAGTGCATACCTGCAAACAAGCAAGCCTCACTGTTACACACATGTATGCACACATAGCATGCATATTTTTGCTTACTGGTGAGGTTGCCTAATTCTACAGCAATGCTCTAGAATGACACCCTTATTTACTGCAACTGAGAGGAGCACTTTAAACACAATATACAAGAGAAAAAAAGGAACAACCCATAATTACAACTTTGCTGCTGCAGCAGGTCAAAGAACACTTCATTTTACAAAGTTACACGCACAAGGTCATTTTTAATTTTTTTTTTTTACATAAAATAAAGAGTTACCGGTGGGCGTCCAAGAGCGGGCCTCTGAGCAGTATACGATGTGGAAGGACCCTGAGGGGTGGTAAAGAGCATCAACTCTGCCTCACTGAGACCAGGGTTTCCAGCAGCTTCAGCAGGGACATCAGGGGTGGATATAATAACAATCTGCTGTTCAGCCACCTGGAAGGTTCCAGCTTCCCAGAGAGCCCCCAAATCTCCTTCATTGCAACTGTAAGTCACCCCAAACTCCTGGGACATGGTCAGATGATGAAATGCATCTTAACATCAATAGTTCCCATAACAGAAGAATAACAGCTGATAACACTAGTGGGCCCTAAGCTTTAATTGAACAACCCCCCTTGGGTTGGATCACAGGGAAAATGAATGTGGGTACGCAGGTGAAGAAAGAGTTTGCAAAAAAACATCATGGAAGATCCAGATCCAGTCCCAAAATAAACGCAGTTTCCAAAAGTAGGAAAAAATGGTTTTCCAAACGGCTAAGATCTTTAAAACCAACTGACTTTGTGCTTGGTCATTCACAGAGAAGAGGCTGCACCTGTAAAGAAATGATCACAATGTTGGTGGCTTCTGATAAGCAAACTTAGTGGAGGAGGAGGAGGTTTGCAAAGTCTTGTCTTTTAGGATCTTCTTGTCGCAAAACGTTAAGCTCTTTGCATCCGCCGACAGCAATTCGAAGCCCAAAATTCAGCGTACAAAAGGGGCAGTGGAAAAACTTAAACAAAAATTCACTATTTTTGTCAGAACAAAAAAAAACACGCCATTAATTACAAGTGCACAGAACAAAACATGCTAGAATGCAAGTGAACTGAATTAAAGGGGCCACTGAAATTGCTCCTAAGAAAATGCACCACATTAAATAAAGCAGCGCAGAGCATTTAAAGGACCCCAAAAAAAAGACTTCCAAAAAATTAGAACAATCTGATCTAAGTACAGGAGACACACTGGAGTGAAAGCAGTGCAGGAAATATGAAATACTCATATAAATATGGGGCTGAAGTGATTGAACAAATCCAAAGCAAAGGCTTAAATAGAAAGAAGTAGAAAAAGCTAGTAAAGTCCATAAAGGTGCAGAAAGGCATGTACTGATAGGGGGGCTGCAGGAATAACTCAGTGTGATGTGGTTGCCTCCTATAAAAGGCTTATTGTTGAGTCAAGTCCTGAGGTACCACACAAACACACACACAAACACACACACACAAACACGCACACAAAAAAAGTCATTGATTCCGGTTGGCCAGGCGGCACGGGAGTCCTGGAAGTGCAAGCAGCAGCCACCCTCACCGGTGGTCGGTTCCTCCCTGCTGCACCCAGACTTGCTATTGTTTTCGCCTCCCAGCTGATCCCCCGGTCTCCCTCAGCTCGCTTATTTGCGCGCCAATTCCTTTTTTGCCGCGAAATCATCCACAACGTCAGCGGCGGCGCGCCATTGGCCACGGCGGAAACGCCGGGCGTGCCTTATTGGCTGGATGGTGTATGGAAGGCGCTGGCGGGAAAGAGTAGAAGTGACAGAGCGGTGGCACAACCAATCAGAATGGCTAAAAAAGGAAACAAGAGCTGTGATTGGTTAGAATACGTAAGGTATAGGCGGGGCTGACAGTGTAACAGGAAAAATATAATTTCACAGAGAGCTTTCAAAGACAAATAGAGATGGATGAATGGGAAGAGTTGTTTGTTAGTGAATGAGCTGGGGGGGGGGGGGGCAGCAAATCTAAATATCACATTCCTTCCTAAAATGCCTTGGCCTTATGCCTGGAAGAACAGGGAAACTCATATAAGTGATCGATTAGGGGCTCCATAAAACCTCTTTCATTCTTGATTCCCCGTTATAAACATCATTAAACAGGAATAAAGGTATCATTTGAATATGTCTCCCCTTTCATGTATATTTTAGTTTTTGTAGGCAAATGTGAACTAAGTGAAAAACGCGCCCTCAGACTTTTTGTAATGTGTCAAATATAACTCCGACCCCTGACACTAAATAAAGCTGCGTCCTTTCCACTGTGGGTCAGTGCTCTGCTTTAAAAACAAACAGGCTGGGTGCCTTACAGTACATCATTGTGCCACTAAGTGATGTTTCTGAGGCAAAATGTTGCCGCTCTGCAGTGTGTTTACTTATACCTCCCAAAATTTAAGACATAAAAAGAGGGACACAACCTTGATTCCATTCAGGAAGTGTAATCATTGCAGCAGGCTCTGGGCAGCTAAGTGTCAGATGAGATTTAATGTTGATAAATATAAGGTGATGCACCACTTATACCCTAAATGGAACTGTAGTGTACTACTAGCAGGGCCGGAACTAGGGGTAGGCAGAAGAGGCACGTGCCTAGGGCGCAACGAAGTGGAGGCACCAAGCAAGTACCTCTTCTTTATCCTACCCCTGGTCTGGACCCTTTCTCTCCCACCGGCACTCTCCAGTGCAGCTCTGTATGTGCTCTCCCCCCCTTCAAGAATTGCAAAATTGGGCGTGCATGCGCAGTACCGGACATGCTCACATGCGCACTCGAGAGCGTGCAGCCAATAGGGGCAAAGTGGCTGGCCGGGTTGCCTTGGGCGCCCGGCTGGCTTGGCCCAGCCTGACTACTAGGTATAGTATATCCAAAATGGAGAAGGACCTGGAGATAATAAACAAGGTTTTAAGCTGCATTAAATGGGGCAGAGATTTGAAGGAGTAGAGGGTATTTTTTCTACCTTAAAGGAGAACTAAACCCCCCTTAATGTTAAGTCCCCACTGGCCCCTCTCCGTGGGCCCCCCTCCCTGCATCCCCTCAGCACAGTCTTACCCTAGAATTCTGTCCCCTCTTGAAATAGTGACTGCACATGCAGAGTGAGCGCAGAGGAGCTCACGGGCGTATTCTTCTTCTCTTCAAAAATCTTTGTGTCTTCTTCCTCCCCTTCGGCAATTTCCGACTCTTTCAGCACATGCACAGTTGTCGCGAACTGGAAGATTGCTTCAACTGCGCATGCGCCATTATGCCGCTCACTTCACAAAGTTTACCGAAGAGAAGAATATGGCGCACGTGGGGTCCAGGGTAAGACTGTGAAGAGGGGAGGCAGGAAAGGGGGCCAACGGAGGGGGGCCAGTGGGGACTTAACAACGCAGGGGTTTAGTTCTCCTAAAGGTGGACAAATACCCTCTACTCCTTCAAATCTACCTATTTTTTGGTGTTACTGTTCCTTTAAAAAGCCCTGGTAAGGCTCCATCTAGAATATGCAGTGCATTTTTGGTCTCCAGCGCTCATACAGGATATCATTGAATTAGTGAGAGTTCATAGGCCAACTAAGTTGGTGAAGAGTATGGAAAGTCTTAGTTATGAAGAAAGACTGGCCAATTTGGGGTTGTTTACACTGGAGAAGAGGTGGTTCTTATATTAATCTCTCTAATGCTGTATTTTACCAGTAAATCCTTCCTGCAGACACAAGGACATCCAATCTAATTAGAAGAAAGGAGGTTCCATTTAAATATTTGGAAAGACCTGTGAAGTTGAGGAATTATTTCCCTGAAGTGGTTGTACTGGCAGATACATTAGACAGCTTCAAGAAGGGGGTTGGATGGCTTATTCGTAAGTGGGGAAATTCAAGGTGATTAAAAATAGTTCTTAGTACAAGCTGATCCAGGGATTGGTCCATTTGCCATCTTGGAGTCAGGAAGGGAATTTTGTCCACCTCTGAGGCAAATTAAAAGGCCTCACAAGGGTTTTTTTTGGCTTCCTTTGGATCAATCAGCAGTTGGGCAGATTTTATATAGACATAAAAAGTTAAACCTGATGGACCTGTGTCTTTTTTCAGCCTAACTTATTATGTTACTATGTAACTTATGCGATAGGCACGGCAGTGAAATTCTGACATCCGATTCAATATGTGCTTATTAAATTATTTGTATAGAAACAACAAGCTTAGACACAGCTATTTATTCCTTGCAAGTGAACATTTATTGTGCCGTCCCACACAATAGCTTTGTTTCAGGGCACAACCACCTTTATTGAGTGACACAGAGCCTCATTCTAAAGTGAACTTCGCCTTAAAGTAAGGCAAAGCAGCAGGCCCGGCCTTGCAACGGTTCGATTCTGACAAATGCCGGAGACGCTGCTGTAAAACCATAGACAGTCACTATTTATTGGGCCTGTGTGGGGCTGTTTGGGTCTTTGTGTACTTAAAATGCCAGGGCCTTTTATGAATTTCAGTCTAGACCTGCAATACATTATTTTCGTGGGATTCATATATGGAATTGTTGCCTTAGGCCCACCAGTCCTTCCTCTGTTTAACTTACCATATTTTGTATTAGATGAGGTATAGATATGGAGATATGGAGCTGGGCTGGCAATATCTTTATCCAGAGTATTTACTTGTTGGATGTCACCATTTATAGAAGTATGTGCGTGCAGCCTCCATAAATGTAACAATGATTTCACTTTCAGCCTGTGTTGTTAGAGAGACCTTTACTCCCATTTGTTAATATATAAGCAAACCTTGAGCTAGATATATGACTGGTCACAGGAGCGTAACTACAGAGGAAGAAGACCCTGTGGCTGCAGGGGGGGCCCAGGGGGTATAGGGAGCCCCATGAGGCCCTAATTATTAGTAAAACAAGACAACCTCTGGATAAGTTGGGGGCACTACAATTAATTTGCTGTGGGGCCCAGTAACTGTTACGCCACGGACTGGTCACTGGAAAATTATATACTGTAACCTTAGAAGTAACATATTCAGATATGGTCATAAATATAAGACAATCCACAATTTGTCTCTATTTTCTAATTATTTATTTTATTACTAATCTTTTCAGTCAGGCACACTCCTTTTCGCCTTCTTATCTTTCATTCAAACAAACTAGGAATGGTGGTTGCAAGGGTAAAATCAAAAGGCAGATATTATCTGTCCACATGATCTTGACTCATTTGGCAGTCCAATAACCTTCCTGTTCAATGTCTAATAGGGATGGAAACTTTTGGACTGGGGATTCATTCCTTTCTTCAGAGGTCTGCATGGTCCAAAGCCCAATCATGTTATTCAGTTGATGAAAAAAGGTCAGATCAGCCCAAATGGATAGACAAATCTAGCAAAGATCTACTTGCTTATTTGTCTTCCAGTGTATGATCATCATTAGTGGTATTGGCGGAACAAAAGACCATCTGCAAATAGATAAATATAAACAAGTGAGTGGGTTTTGTGGATCTAGTTTAAACAGTAGTCTAACTGCAATGTAGTGTAAATGAGTTGGACATCTAACTCCATATGGGCCAATATTGTCAGTAATAATCCATAATGTTTGTATTGACTCCATCCGAATCTAAATGCTCATTTGCATGTTCAAATTTGAGCAATTGTGAATTAACAAGTTAAAGAAGAAGGAAAGGTTAAAACTAAGTAAGTCTTATCAGAAAGGTCCACCTAAATATAACAGTAAACCCTCAAAGTAGTGCTGCTCTGAGTCCTCTGTCAAAAGAAACCACTGCATTTCTTTCCTTTAAGCAAGTGCTAAGCAAATATAATAAAGTAAAGTCTTAAGCTTTCAGGCATTTTGCAATATTATTATTATTATGCTTTATATACATAGCACACAGCGCTGGATTTCAATATGGGCACCCAGATGCTACCCCAGTCTCCCGCCCCTCCCCCCTATGTGCATTTTCCCCCTGTAACTTTTATTCTTGCCAAACAGCCAGGGGCGTTTTGCCTCAGGTGGCAGCTCCCCAGAAGGTACCAGGGGTGGCATAAAGCTGCTCCAGGTAACTTTAAGAGCCAAAATTCAGCTTTTCTATTGCAGAGAGTGCAATTTAGCTCTCTGCGTTAGTGATGCGCCCAACGTGGGGGGAAAACGTTGTTTGCAGGGCTGTTTCAGGCTGTTATGCCGAATGAGGCTGTGTCGGGGGGGACGGCATTTTGGATGCAGCCTCGGGTGGCATAACAGCCTTAAACGGCCCTGCAAACCACATGTTCCCCCCAACCA
Source organism: Xenopus petersii (assembly GCA_038501925.1). Lineage (NCBI taxonomy): Eukaryota > Metazoa > Chordata > Amphibia > Anura > Pipidae > Xenopus > Xenopus petersii. Next base: position 95,475,425 of record CM076688.1, on the reverse strand, counting down.
CTAATAATTGTAGAATACATTCCACCAGTCAGAATGGAGTTAGCTTTTTATTCTCTGCTGGGAAAATAGATTTATAAAATAGATTTATATGTTGAACATATATTTTAACGCCTTGATCGAAATTTCAAAGCCGTAGTTGAGCGTGTAATTCTGTCATCTTTATAAAAAAAATAAAAAAAGCCTTGTAGTGTTTGGTTTTTGTCAAGAGCTTTATTAACAGAACTGGGGGAAGTGTTGTTGCGGCTCACCTACTGAAATCAAATTCACCAATGATTGAACAATGCTGTGTGTCTCTAGATCTGAGAGACAGATAAACTACAGGTATGGGATCCATTATCCGGAAACCCGTTATTCAGAAAGCTCAGAATTAAGGAAAGGCCGTCTCGCATAGACTCCATTTTATTCAAATAATCCAATTTTTTTTAAATTATTTCCTTTTTCCTTTGTAATAATAAAACAGTAGCTTTTACTTGATCCCAACTAAGATATAATTAATCCTTATTGGAAGCAAAACCAGCCTATTGGGTTTATTTAATGTTTACATTATTTTCTAGTAGATTTTACGTATGAAGATCCAAATTACATAAAGATCTGTTATCCAGAAGACACCAGGTCCCGAGCATTCTGGATAATAGGTCCCATACCTGTATTAACCTGGGACAAAATACTTACTAACTTAACTAAGGGAACTTGCCTACAACTAAGGGAGGAACGCCACTGACGATTTTGGAGCGATCCAACGCGCTGCGCAAAAACGCATGCGTCAAATCTGATGCAACAGAAATAAGGTAAGTGAATGCATTGTCGATGGTGTTGCAGTGTTGATCCAACGTGACGCGACTTTTGGATGCAGTCGCTGCACGCTGCTCAAATGTTTGCTTTTATTATTCTACCTGCAGCTGGTTGAACTGGTTGGCTAGTGTTTCCCAGTGTTGATAGATAAGCCCAACAATGTGTTTCTAATTTGGGTTAACATTTTTTCCATAAGTGTTTAGTAACATATATTGTATACATTATTTGACACATGAAGGTGTGTTTTTTCTCCAAATGTATGTGTTTTTTAAGGGTCAGGGCACACAGGCAGATTCAGGGAGATCAGTCGCCCGTCGACAAATCTCCTCTTCTTCAGGGCGACTAATCTCCCCAAACTGCTTACCTTACCTTCCCGCCGGCAAAAATGCAAATAGCTAGCGGGATGGCACTTGGCGCGATTTGTTTTCTGAAGTCGCCCAAAGTTGCATCGAGGAAACTTTGGGCGATTTTGGAAAATTAAGCTCTCCAAGTGCGATAGCGCCGGTGATTTCAATTCTAGCCATCGGGAGGCAGTTCACGGCGATTAGTCATCCACAAGAAGAGCCAATTTATCGCCCATCGACTAAATCCCCCCGAATCTGAGCATGTGTCTCTGTCCTTAAGGAAAACGCCATCCTTTACTTAGAAAAAATGATTCTAAGCAACATTACAGGACACATTAATTTCACATTGTAAGTGTTTTTTACCATAAACAAGACATCATTTCTATATGTGATAATTTTTGTAATACTGAAGTTTTAAAAAAAGTAATCTGGACACTACCTGTTCTGGAAAGTTGCTTAAAAAAACAGTTTGTGGCTGAAAGTGCCTTTACTCATTAAGTTACACATCCCTCTTCACGAATAAATGCTATTAGAACTTTTCCAAAAAACTGCTCTACTTTACTGGCTGTGTTTATTGATGTGTCAGAGTGCTTAAATTAAATCTCATTCGCCTCTTGGTTTTTCTTATAATTTCTAATAAAGGCAATGTTCTCACCAGGGACCTCTCATTTGAAACTGCTTGATATTGCTTTTTTAAGATGCAAATTGCACCCTGGCTTCCTGTTTATTTAACATGTTTTGGTCTGGTTGTACTTTGAAGTTGTACTACTGGGATCCTGGGTGTGATGCTTCAGTGCACAACCGAAGGCTTTGCCATCTGTATCTGATGAAAAGTAGAATTTCACTGTTCTGTATTATGCAAATGTTTATGTATTTATTTATTTATTTGGTAAAAATGCTTACTTTTAACTTTCCTGCCCCATTTTCAAGCGTGACATAGCTTCACACAACTCCTGCCCTGGGTTAAGTCCTTCAATGGCAAAAGTAACTCACACTCAAGAGTGGTACATGCAACTACATGTTACAGTTAAAGTATAATGAGGGTGAAATGTCACTAGGACTAAAGTTTAAGGACTTTAGAGGTGGACCTGGGTTTTTCTGGATAACAGATCTTTCTGTAATTTGGATCTTCATACTATACGTCCACTAGAAAATCATTTAAACATTAAAAACACCCAATAGGCTGGTCTTGCTTCCAATAAGGATTATATAAAATTATATTTTCATTTGGATCAAGTACAAGGTACGGTTTTATTATTACAGAGAAAAAGAAAATAATTTTGAAAAACATGGATTATTTGGATAATGTCTATGGGAGACGGTCATTCAATAATCGGAGCTTTCTGGATAACGTATTCCATACCTGTAAAGTAAGAGGAGCTGAGCGAGGGGGATTGACAAAAGTGGCAATAAATTGATTTAAAAAGTGTGTAGGGAGATACATACATAGATCATTTGGTAAGAAAGCTTGGCAAAAGCTCACACCCATAGCCAGAAGCAGGACATTACACCCCTGCTCTGTGTTCTTTACTGCAAAGAATATATATATATATATATATATATATATATATATATATATATATATATATATATATATATATATATATATATATATATATATAATTTCACTTTGCTCTTATGTGGTTAACCTGCTCATTAAGCCCTGGAGCACCCGAGTCATATGGTTCTTTTTTCTTAGGGAACGTTGGGTTGGTATGCAGACCATGAGTTCCATGGAAATGCTGCAGGGTTGTATGAGTCCTGTAACTATGGAGACACTGTACTGATAGATAGGAATTTTAAAATCAAGGTCCAGTGGGGGACCTGATGAGAATGGCACTCAAGGCAAGCCAATTTTTTTACTAAGGGGAGACAGATGGGTATGTGCTTTTTATGCCTACCCCTAGTTCTGGTCCTGGTCCACCCTGTTTTTGCTGAAGCCACAGTTTGAGGGCTAGAAGTTCAGGTTTTTATAGCATGAAGTGACAAGAAATTGCTAAATCAGTATATAATTCTACTTGGAGCCAGGGGCATAATTATAGCAGTGACAAACCTTTGCGACTGCTAGAGGGCCAAGCAAGCAGTTTTAATATATTGACATTGTATTGTAATAAGTAATGTTTTACCTACACATTCCTTGTGCCATCAGTCCAATCAGTGACTCGATACAGAATGAACGTATTTAGAATCAAAGTGGGTGTGCCGCCAGATCAATCCCTTCCTTTAATAAGGGCTAACTGCACTTACATGTTACTGTCCCTTTAACAAACAGACATGTATTTTTCCATTGAGCGTTTGATTAGTTTCTTCAGTATAAATCTTTTCAAGGCTTATAGTGGAACAAAGCACAGTGTGGGAGTGGGTAGCGGCAGAGCAGTAATTTGCTTTTAGATTATTTTAGCTCTATTAATACTGCAGGTCCTTCTGCAATAACCAGGCAAACACCCATAGCTATGAGCTACACTGTTATTCCCTTGCTTATCTGTCACAATCGAGTGCGTCACACCTGCTGGGATTGATATTCCTGTGCTTGTCGCTTGTGTGCAGAAGGCATGATGGGAATGCTAATTGCGTCTTGCCTGGCTTTTTTCTAATATCACCGAAAAAGCTGGTTAAGACTGCACATTATTAAGAGAAATATCAGTAGAAAATCCTTTATAACTTTCTTTGGTTTGCTTAATTTCCACACTTTTATATTGCCTTAGAAGCAGCCTTAGCAATTCTTAGGGCTTCAGACCTGGGGGCAGATTTACTAACTGGCGAAAAGTCGCCATTAACTACCAACTACTAATGAGCAGTAGCGCCTGTCTCTTTCGCTAGCGAATTGGCAACTGCGCCCATTAGTAAAATGGCAATATACCTGCGGGTGGCAACACAATGGTTTTCCAAAAAAAGGAAATCCGAACAGGATTCTTCTTAGGGTGGCAACCCTAATCCGGACATACCCTTGGTGCCTGCTGCCATCTGGATTATACAGGGGGTGTAGTCAAGGGCCTCATGATGGAAAAATGCAATTCACAAAAGGGACAGGGCTTGCAAGACAGAGTTTGGGTTTGACTGGATCATGGGTGGTGTATTGGCATACTTGGGGTGTGGTTGTGGAGAATCAGGGTTGTGGCTGTATGGACAAGGGGCATTTTCCTTCGTTGAGGCCCCATTTTACTTGTTGGCAGAGACCACCACCCAGAGGTCCGAGGTAACCGGTAGGCTAATTATAACTAGGGGTAGGCAGAAGAGCCAAGTGCCTTAGGGCGCAAAGCTTGGGGCGCCAGGAACGTACCTCATAAGCAGCCTACCCCTAGTCCGCCACAGAAAAATGTTAAGCAGGTGACGCTCTGGTCAACATAGACCCCTCCGGACTCATTTGCACACGCGCGTCCTCGTTTGCGCACAGTTGTGCGCGGGGTTGGGACGCGAAGTGCCCGGCTGGCACTGCTCTGATATAACTGTTTCTTCATTACACAGGTAATGCCCTGTAGCAACAACTCCTAATAATGTTCTTCTGTGATTGCTGTCTTATTCCCTTGAATCCCTAATCATTGGCCTGTACCAACTAACTACTCCTAGTAATGCTCTCCTGTGACTGCTTCCTCTTTCCCTACTCACTGGCCTGTACCAGCTACTCCTAATATTGCTCTGCTGTGATTGCTTCCTCATTCTACTCCACTGTCCAATAGTAACTACTACTAGTAATGCTCTCCTGTGACTGCTTCCTCATTCTACCCCACTGCCCAATACAAACTACTCCTAATAATGCTCTCCTGTGACTGCTTCCTTATTCTATGCCACTGCCCTGTATTAACTATTCGAGGGGCTGTGCCCTGCAGAATGGGGCCCTTGCATTTTTGATTGATGGCTCTGAGTACAGTAGACAAAACTATCTGTGCTGGTAGTTAAGCCACTGGTCAGTGCATTTTTCAACAGACGAGTGCTGGGCTGGCGTCTGACGTTAGTTATTATAGTCACTTGTGAGGGGGGTGCCAAATCTCCACCCTCTCTGATTTGGATTTTACTTGTCCTTTACAGTGGACTTTACGTCAGCTTCTGTTTCCATCGATAGTGGATCTTAAATCACAAGCTATTTCTGAGGCGAAAGAGACTGGCCTTTAGGACCTGTGAAGAAGAATCAGCAGCTATTGACCATATATGCAACAAGACTACAGTTTCCATGGCAGCATAACACATGAGGGGTGAGTGTAAACTTCACTAAAAGTTGACTCCACAACAGTAAAATCCCCCTCTCTAAAGCTTGTGGGCAAAAGCTTGCATGCAACATACTGTGCCCCCCCCCCGCCAGACAATTTGGCTACCTGGCTAAAGATGCGCAAACTCCTACCTCTATGGGGCAGATGCCCTAAAGGGCGAAGTGACTAACGCTAGCGAAAATTCGCCAGAGTAGTGTCATTTCATAACTACGCAGATTCCCTAACGGGCAGCAGGATATAGACACTAGCGTTGCTTCGCAGTCTAACGCCAGGCGAATTTTCATTCTGGCGAATGGACGTAACTCCGCAAATTCAGTAAGATGTGGATTTTACTGAACGTTACCTCTTGCGCCACACTTGCCTTCGACACCTCAGACCGGGCGAAGTGCAATAAAGTGGACTTCAAAATTTAAAGTTGAAAATTTTTCTAAATCCGAAAAAAAACGCTGGTGTCTTTTCCTTTTTTCAGGGTAACCTACTTCCCCCCTACATTTCCTAACAAATGGCACATAAACTATACACTGGGCACATGTGTAGGGCAATATAACAATTTTATTTTATTTTATTAAGGTTCCCTGGGCTTGTGTAATGTAATGTATTTGCTAGGAATGCACCAAATCCAGGATTCGGCCTTTCACTAGGATTCGGCCGAATCCTTCTGCCCGGCCGAACTGAATCTGAATTCTAATTTGCATATGCAAATTAGGGTCGGGAAGGGAAATCTCGTGATTGTCACAACACAAGGTAGTAAAAAATGTTTTCCCCTTCCCACCCCTAATTTGCAGATGGATTTAGTTTGGTATTCGGCAGAATCTTTTGCGAAGGATTCGGGGGTTCGGCAGAATCCAAAATAGTGGATTCGGTGCATCCCTAGTATTTGCTGCAACAAATACGTCCATTCAACTTTAACTTCCTGCCGTATGCAAATTAGCCAGCGCTAGCGCAACTTTGCTCTGCTTGGCGAATTAATGATAGCGCAACTTTGCCAGTGTTAGGCGCCCTGGACGCAACTTCGTATTTTAGGGAATTAGTGTTGTCTGGCCCAAATTACGCATGGTGAAGTGTTGCGATGTGGGTGAAGTGGACACTAGCGAATTAGCGCCGCTTAGGGAATTTGCCCCTATGCGTCTAGAGGGAGTTGTACGTCAAGCAGATATGGAAAGAGTCGGGCTGAATCTTGGGTACAGAAGGCTGCTTACTATCATGGCTAAAGTGGAACAATTTACTTTAAAGTACCCTTTTATTACCCAACACAGATGTGTCTTCTCATCACAAAATAATGAACTTCCCTATTCTGGCTGCTGCACAGCGCAGTACATACAGAGACCAGTAGTGTTATTTATCCAAATGATTTATTCATATATATTTACAATCAGTACAGATTAGGGAACAAATTATAAATAAGGGTATACAAGGCATTTATGGACACACAGATACCTTCTAAACAGCATAGGAAAAAGCTGGCATCAGGGCTTGCATCAAGGTTGGTTCATACTTTCCACACATTGGTTTCATTTTTGATACAATGTATGTAAAATGATTTCTTTCATTATCACATTGTTCAAAGTAACATTTAACAACAAAAAGCTGCATTTGCCCAGTGTCACTAACATAGAAATGTCTTCCTGCTTTACTGCAGGTTGTAGTGGGAGTGATCATTTATACAGCAGATAGGTCTCACTCTACTTGCAACCCTGCAACCTTCCTGCTTCATGCCTTACATGATGCTAGTCGAATAGCCTGATGCTTAGTGATGCTGATTATAGACCAGGGTCTGCTTAGTAAACAGGAGCATACTGCATATATGGACATTGACTACAGGGTACAGTCCTGCACGGTTCTATTTTTTGAAACCTGTGCCCGGCCGACCCATACCCGCAATTTGACCCACATGTTCCCGCTACCCGACCGAAACCGTAATATGGCAACTAACCTTCAGAAATGGGGGACAGACGAAACTGGAAGCGACGTCACATTTGCCCGGAAGTGATGTCACTCCAGTGCCGCATCTTCCCAAAGATTTTTAAAAACTGGAAGAACCACATTGGTGGGTGGGAGGAAGGGATCAAGCCTGCACCTTTGTTGGGTACCCAGACTGGTTACCCACGGACTGCCTGCACGGCTAATGAATCGGGGACTTTTTGCCCAAAACCCAACCACTTATTCCGCAGTCACAGACCCCACTAAGGCGATCGTTTACATTTTTTTTTCCTAATCCACAATGCTGTGTTTTCTCCCATTATATAGTGTCAATGCAGTCGCCATGGGGAGTTGCATCTGATGTAATTCTTATTCCATTATGGCAACAATTAACACAGGCCGCTGTGGAAACCCTGAAGCTATCGCTTGGTTCAGAGGTGGAGGTAGCTTCAGGGTTTTCACAACGGCCTGGGTCAATAGCTGTGACTGCACTGCAATTTGGAGGAGGTAGACAGCAGTGCCAAATGTAAATATACTGAAGTGTAAGAGTATTTGTTAGTGTATGTTACCGCAAGTACAGGTATGGGACCTGTTATCAAGAATGCTCGAGACCTGGGGTTGTCTGGATAAGGGATCTTTCCATAAGTTGGATCTTCATACCTTAAGTCTACTAGAAACTCATGTAAACATTAAATAACCCCAATAGGCTGGTTTTGCTTCCAATAAGGATTAACTATATCTAAGATTGGGATCAAGTACAAAGGTACGGGTTTTATTATTACAGAGAAAAAAAGGAAATAACTGAAAATAACTGTGGTAAGTAAACAACCCCTATAGCAAAACTAACTGTTGAGTTTGGCTGCTTCTCGTGGCTTCTTCTAACTTTAATGGGAAACAAGTACAAGGAAAGAGCTATTATGGCCCAAAATTCCTCTGTTGAGCAGTTTCAGACTAAAAAATATTTACACATTCTGTGAGTTTCCGATTGAAATAAATGGATTCCCCACAGACAGTTGAAAAGGCCATATTAGCATAAAGGTGGCCATACACTATAAAATCCGCTTGTTTAGCAAGGATAGCCATTTAGGGTATCTTTCCTCTAAATGCTCACCAAGGCAGGGCTATATCGGGCTAATCCGATCGTTCGGCCCTAGGGCCAAAATGCAAATATCACAGAAGGAATATCTTATTTAACTGAATTCCGATTTAACGAACACAAATTGTTCTTACAGAGTGATCTTTCTTTTCTAACTAGCTGATTTAAACGTTTCATTAGATGTTGCGATTTAACACAGGGGAATGCCAGATGTGCTAGCGAGGCAAGATTCACACCCAGTTAAACTATGTGTCTCTGAAATATTGGGTAGTTTCCAAGCGTGTTCGTTAGAATGCACAATATCATGTAAATTTATTGACAAACATTTTTTTTTTGTAGTGATAATACAGCACGTTTTTAATGCCCAATTCACTTACATCTCTAAGGTTAGAGTATGCCCTTACAGTTGAAATATCTGCATTTGGGAGTCTACTTGTCCGATTCCTGGTTTCAAGCATGAAGGGTATAACAAGGGTCATTTACAAACATAAAATGTATGCAAATATTGTACATAGTGATGCTATTCAATAAACTTATTTGTGTGCAAAAATGCTCCTTGCACTTCCATATAGTGGCACTAAGGGGCAAATTCACTAAGATTCGTAGTTGCGCCAGGCGTAACTTCGCCGCACTTCGCCAGGCGTAGTTTCGCTAGCGCTCCGCAAATTCACTAAAATCCAAAATTGCGCTCAGGGGTAGCGTAAGGTTGCGCTATCGCTGATTCGCTAAGCAAAGCTACGCTAGCGATGGTTAATTTGCATACGGCGCCAAATTCAAATTTCAATGGAGGAATATGTATCAGCACTACAAATGCCTGGGAAACCTTCAAAACATCACATAAAATTTTTATTTTGCCCTACACATGTGCCCACTGTATAGTTAAGTTGCCATGAGTTAGGAAATGTAGGGGGGAAGGAGAGGAGCCCCCAAAAAAAATGTCGATCTTTTTCAGCCTATCACCCTTAATATAGAAAAAAGTTTTTTGGGACTTTGAAAAAATGTGAACTTTTTTTGAAGCAATCCCTATCTACTCTATTGCGCTTCGCCTGGTCTGAGGTGGCGAAGGAAGTCTAGCGTAAAAGGTAGCGTTCAGTACAATGCAAGGGTGTGAAGTAACACTAGCGAATGTACGCCAGCGTTAGCGAATTGACGCTAGCGTTAGGCGCTTAGTGAATTTGCCCCTAAGTGTCCAGCCTCCTATGCTGAATCATGTAGATGCTACTGCCACCCTGAATGTGGCCAAAATACTAGGGTTGCATCAATAGGCACAGTGGACTAGAGCAAAAAGAATCACAAGCAGCAACACAATCCCCACTCTGAAAATGTTTGCTGCAACTTGTACCCAATAGCTATAGCTTGGAGGGAGGGCCAATAGCAGCAACCAAACAAGTGAAATCTGAGTGGAAGGAGGATAAGATCCAGCTTCTTTGGACAAAACAATTGTACCTGAAGAGTACTCAGGATGGTCTGTCGAAACTAACCAGTCCTTGTTCTGAAGGGGCTATATATGACCAGACAGTCACACAGTATGGTTGAAATTGACTACACTATGTTATCAAATCTTGGCATGTAAGGCCTTCAAACTGCAAGTCAAACACTTGGGCAAACAAAGCAAATGGAAAATCATTTCACATTCAGTGCTTAGTACTGTATAGCAAGGGTCTCCACCCGTTTTTTTTTACCTGTAAGCAACATTCAGATGTAAACAAAGTTGAGGAGCAACACAGGTAAAATCTCAAGGCAATTGAAATGTTCCTGGGCAGTGCAAAATAAGTCCTGTGGCTATTTGGTAGCCCCTATGTGGACTGGCAGACTACAGGCAGTACATATGGTTTTTATGCAACCAAAACTTGTCTCTGAACCTGGAATTCAAAAAAAAAAAAAAAAAAAAGCACCTGCTTTGAGGCCACTTTGAGGAGCAACACCCAAGGAGTTGGGGAGCAACATGCTGCTCATAAGCCACTAGTTGGGGATCACTGGCGTATAGGGTGATTTACTACCTGCGGGCAGAGTGCACTCCACCTCACGTCTGCACAGGCAAATAAATGACCCCTTATTTCACTTCTGCAAATCATAGTGAAAATAAATACTCAAAGGAGAATAGCCCTTCAAATACTGTTTAAAACAGTTACAGGTTGCTAACCTTAACCTCTTTCATATCCAAATATAAATGGGGAGCAATGCAAGGTCTGTGCTATTATCGGATACTGACCAGTTCCATATGCTATACTAGCCTGCAGAAGATTCTGATATATGTGTTCATCCTGCTTTTGCCACCAACTATTAGGTCTTTAAAGACCAGCATCTTCTGTGGGGCTGCAGGAGTCATCATGTTAGGGCTGGACGGCAACATTTTCTTTGACAATCACTAGCCGGGAATGAATATGCTAGAGTAGCAGGGTTAGTTAGGTATCAGTAAGGGTGACCTCCACAGATCAGTTGTCAAAGAGCTTTGGGCTATAAGAATGTCTGTCTACAATGAAATCAGTTGAAGGGTTATTGTGCTTCCATGTAAGGCAATGACCAACCAGGTGATATTTAGCAATTTGCCTCATCCAATATGGAGGTTGATTTGCACCATTAATTCCTTTAGGATCTCGCGCCAGATCTCGGGAGATCCTAAATGTGCCGCTTGGAGATTACTTAGCTGGTTTGGGCTTGTTGTAGATTAGAAAATCGGAGATGTCATGCCAGATATTGCTGTCATCATATAGATATGTCATGGAGGACTGTAAAGATGGCTGGAGTGTGTGTCTTTGGTATTCAAAGAGCCAGAGAACAAAGCCCCAAACTAAGGCTGAGAATATGGGGAAAACATCATGTTTGGGTTCAGGGATATAACCCTTCTCTACTGCCAGACGTGACAAGCCAAACAGGACACGAGACAGGAGGTACATATTGATCTGCAGAAGATAAGGAGTTGGTCAGTTGAAGGTTCTTCAAGATAAACTGGGAATATGTTTTAGTTAGTTACTGTGTGGAGTGCAAAGAAGTGAAATGTTTTAAAGGAAAACTTGCTATAATATTAGTAGGCAAGTGTCTGTGAACCATGTGACTCAAATGGATACAAGCCATTAATAACAAAGCCATTACCTGGCTATTGATGTGATTGTTTTCTCCAAACACCAACCAGCCCCCCACGCAGGCAGCCAGGAAGGAGTGGAACTGCCATTTGCTGCCATGTAGTTTCTCCTGCGCAGCCATGAGGCTTTTATATGTGAAAACAAAGCATGCCAGATTTCGGGAATGGGTGTACGTTGCCTGCAGGATGGCTTTCAGCTTCTCTTTCAAACTGGAAAAGGCAGAAATTATTTGATTATTACAGTAGTGGCACTGATCAGTGTGTCACATGGCCCCTTCTTTGGTCTGCATCTATAGACCTACTGCCGTTCATAACCCCTAAACAGGGGCAGTTTTTAAAGGAAACCTAAAGTCACAGAGGAAGCCATGTTGTAGACAACCCCCAGTGATTATAGTTGCTCATCTCCAAGAGCCTACATGCTCCTTATTTTGTGCTTAGCCCCTAATTACATATGCACAAATAAGCTAAGTGCAAGATAAATAGTGCACAGATAAAAAGAATTAGTACTTGTCTTGAGAAGATGGTGTTTACAGGGTTCCCTTAGAGTGTTGCACCCCAAGTGAGTCACACAACGACATTATTGATGACATTAGCTAGAAGTGATGCCATTTGCATAAAATTCAGCAAGGAAACATATATATATCCCAGTAGTTAAAAGTACAGGTACAGGATCCAATATCCAGAAACCCATTATCTAGAAAGCTCTGAATTAAGGAAAGGCCGTCTCCCATAGGCTCCATTTTATCTAAATAATCCAAATTTCCTTTTTCTCTGTAATAATAAGACAGTACCATGTACTTGATCCAAACTAAGATATAATTAATCCTTATTGGGGCAAAACCAGCCTATTGGGTTTATTTAATGTTTACATGATTTTCTAGCCGACTTAAGGTATGAATATGTAAATTATGGAAAGATCCGTTATCCGGAAAACCCCAGCTCCCTAGCATTCTGGATAACAGGTCCCATACCTGTATATATAATCTACAGTTTGGCCATTTGCCTGTCACAAACTGTACATAATCCCCTTATAAAGAGCATTTTCTGATGTCAGAATGTGCCATTTATAATTTAAAGAAAAGTGGGTGTAAGATGTATCCCTCATCTTGCTGCAACCCACTACTATCTGTGGTTCCCCACTCACTCCATTGCCACCTCTGCCCCTCCTTCTTCCTTGATAGTGACAACAGCAATTCTAAAGGTATATAAAAGATAATGAAACCGATTAGAGAGCTAGTACACGGGCAGATTCAGTCGCCTGGCAACGAATTGCCTCTTCTGCTCGGGCGACAATCTCTCCGAACTGCCTTCCCCCTGCTATAATGTGAAAACACCAGCACCAATGCACTCGCGGCACTTCGATTTCCAAAGTAGCCAAAAGTTTTCTCATGAGGCAACTTCGGGCGACTTCGGAAATCGAAGCTTTTTCATTATAGCAGGCCGAAGGCAGTTCGGGGAGATTGTCGAACTGCAGAAGAGGCGATTAGTCAACTAAATCTCCCCGAATCTGCCAGTGTGCTAGTTCCCTAATAACTGTAACAGGCTGTTACACCTTAGTGTTCTGTGACCATTAAATAAGCACTTGAGTTTGGTCATGGAAGTCCTCTTTGTAGTAACCTTATAAATTACAGTAGGTGAATATTATCTCTATATATTGTATAGCACTGTAGAATATATTGGTGTTTTATACATATATGTTGATAATCATTTATACACACACAATACATTAAATTACTGTAAAAATATTTACCGATCACTTAACGATCAACAAATCATGCACAGTTATTTGTAAATAAATATTACCTTCCACTTTTAAACAGGAAAGTCATCACTAATGCATGTGGGGCCCGGATTTTTGCGCCATATCTTGAAAAGAAAATATGCATTATCATTATTGATACAACAATTAAAGGAAAAATAGAACTAAAATATATTTATTGATCTCTGCCAAAAAAAACACTTTTTTTGCATAATGAAAGAAAGTGTAAAAGTGACACGGGGTTGCTTTCAATTCATTTGAAACTCATTGTGGATTTCATTTGTACATTTTACATTAAGAATATAAAAACAGCAATTAACCCAAATGTTGCCCTAACCTTCATGCTTTGGTAATAGGTATTGCCTGCTTAATAAACCATTACAATCTGATTAGTGATGTATGGTCCAATACCCGTGAGTCAAAAAGGTTCGTAAATAGACAGGGATTGAGTTGGATATGGGTCTCTCTAACCTGCAACCCAATGTAATAGTGTTGTGCCAAACATGCCCCATATTTGACTTCATGGCTGATAGCATAGCGGGCATTGGTCCCTTTTCAAGAGTTAGGATGGCCATGATCAGGAATTTCTCAACTCCCATATCAATAAATCAGATTATTTTTGGCATTTCTCAGTGGAACCTGGACTCATTTACCCTTTCCATATTTCTTGGGTTCAAACCTGCAGTTGACATCACTGAGGAGAGGCCCTACCATGAACATCACCAACGTGGAGGCTCACAGGAAAAAGCAAAATCTCATGGAAGGCAGAGGTCAGGATCTAAATGTAGCAGGTCTAGCAAAACTAACACTGGATCTGCTACAAGTGAAGACCCAAAAGGTACTTGCACCCAATGCAAATACCTCTTGCGCCAGCTCCAGCCCGCCCACCTGTCTGTCATGGCAAGCCTTCTTCCCTACACACCCCCAAGGTCTACTCCCGCTTGGCCTTTCTAGGAGCTGTCTCTTCTGCCTACCCATAGTTCCAGTAGTGTCTGCCACAGACAAGCAGATTAGCGCTAAAATGTTTTTAAGATTGCCCAGAATGTACCATTTATTTAGACTTACCACTACCAGATATTATTGTTCCTGCCCCTACATATGGCAGTGGCTAAGCCTTGGTATTCACTGCCATGTTCTGGTCCAGGAAAAGAAAATCAAGGTAATTATGAAAGGATTTTCTGTTATAATGACCCAGATGAATGAAAGTCTCATGAGAGAAAGAGAGAGAGAGGAGAGAGAGAGAGAAAATAAAGTCAGAGGAAGCCCTTGACAATGCAGAAAGGCTGCAGAAATGCTGGGGTTTAAAGGAAGCCAAGCCTGTAAGCCTCCAGCCGCTAGTGGACTACAATTCCCAGCATTCCTTGCAAAAGCCAAAGAGGTTACAGTATGTTGTCATACCTGAAGCATCTACTGTTACACAATATAATGTGCACTTTGTACTCCTATCTACACCCTTCCCCGCCAGGTGGCACTCATGCTGAGGCCCAGGGAAATCAGTTTCTTTCTGCCCTTTGCCCTGGTAACATGTTGGGTATAACCACAGGATTGCTGTATTCTCAATACACATATTATACGTAGAGAGAACAGGCACCAAGACACAAGACCACTGATACATTTCTACTAGGGATGCACCGAATCCACTATTTTGGATTCGGCAGAACCTCTGAATCCTTCGCGAAAGATTCGGCCGAATACATAATTTGCATATGTAAAATAGGGGTGGGAAAGGGGAAACCATTTTTTATTTCCTTGTAACAAAAAGTCACACGATTTCCCTGCCTGCCCCTAATTTGCATAAGGATTCGGCGCAGCCAAATCCGAATCCTGCTAAAAAAAAAAAAAAAAAAGGCCAAATCCAGAACAGAATCCTGGATTCGGTGCATCCCTAATTCTCAGTTTTAAGAATCAGGGACCTCGTCCCAAGTTATTGCATATAAGGGACAACTTTCAAATTCTTACAACTCCCCATAACCTTCCTCCTTGGCTCACGGTAACCCTCCACCCTCATGAAGCTTCCCTGTCCTCACACTGCCCCGTTGCGGAGGCCCTTGATCACAGCCAGCACAGCCCGGTATCGTCTCTTCCTGAGCAGCTCATTCACGGTCTTCACCAGCGCACGCTGAGCCCCCGTCCCCGCCATTCTGCAGCTGTCAGAGAGAGAGAGAGAGAGAGAGAGCAAAGGCACTTCCGTGTTGCTGGGGGGGAAATGCGTTCCAAGGAACTCCGCGCAGCGTAAACGTTCCGACGTGAAACGGAGTACTGCAAGTTTAGTTCCGGCCATGAAAGGGAATGGCTTTCAAGCTTCATGTGAGGAAACTGGTGCTCATAGGCCAGCGTTAGACAGTTACTACAAATCCTTGCGCCAAAGTAGCTTCCTTTGTAGGAATACGTTTATAAAAACCTGATTAAACCACATAGGCGGCCTTCCTATTTCCAAATGAGATTCATGCATCTTTACGCCAGTCAGTCCTGCGCTTTTATTTACCAACATAAGTTTCTTATCAAGTTATACATAAAAAGCAGTAACTTTGCAGTGCGCCCCCTGCCGACCTGCCGGGGTACTACAGGCTCCTCATATTTCCCATCATGCTACTTTTAGGATCGCTGCAATTTGCAAGATGGCGCAAGCTATATTTGAAGCTTTTGAAGGTAAATAGAGACATAAGCCCCCTTGTTCGTTTATGGTACGCCAGTCTGCCGTCTGCCCCGCTGCTCATTCTCCAGTTGGCTGGGAGCAGCCGATGTGCAGCGGTAGAGGGGCGGAGGCAGATTGGCTGCTGAGTACAGAGGAGGGAGTGTGCTGGAAGAGCTCAGGCGGGGGGGAGAATGGCTTCTTGGCAAAGCTGCTTGCACTCGCACTCTCTGCTCAGTAACTAGGCAATGGCAAGTCATACAGGCAGCGGCCTACATTCTGTGTATTTTCACTATACTACAACACTCGGGCAGATTCGAATTTCGAAAAAATTGGTCGAGCTATTTTTTAAATTTTTTAGCATAGCCCAAATTCGATTTGATTTTGAAAATTTTTTTGATATATCATGTACTGTCTCTTTAAAAATTTGACTTTGACCATTCGCCATTTAACCTGACAAATTGTTTTTTTTAGCCTATGGGGGACCTCCTAGAACCCATCTGGAGTCAATTGGTGGACTGTGAAAAATCGAAGCTTTTTTTGGGGGGGGGACTCCAATTCACGCTCGATCGAATGCGCTGTTATTCGTACGATTTGAATTCGGCCAAATGCGGACCTATTTGATCCAAAACGGACTTATTCCGGTTGTTCCTTTTGAATTTGAATTTCGAAGTTTTTTGAATTCGAAATTCGACCCTTGATAAATATGCCCCTCGGTCATCATTCGGGGAAGAAATTTTAAAATACATCTTTTACAAAGAGGGAAGACTGATGAAATAATACAACGTGGTCTTTGACTCCAGTTTTACTCTACTAAGTTGTGCTTTGTGGATGTAATTGTGATATGTGTTTAGGTCTGTGTGTGTGTATCTCTCTCTCTCTCTCTCTCTCTCTCTCTCTCTCTCTCTCTCTCTCTCTCTCTCTCTCTCTCTCTATCTATATATATATATATATATATATATATATATATATATATATATATATATTAGTACTTGGGCTGATCAATCTACTAACTGGAAGGTGAGGTTAGAAACAAGCATAGAAAAATATCGGCAACAACTTACTGCTTTTAAAGGTGAAGGAAAGGTTAAAACTAAGTAAGCCTTATCAGAAAGGTCCACTTAAATATACCAGTAAACCCCCAAAGTATTGCTGCTCTGAGTCCTCTGTAAAAAGAAACACTGCATTTCTTTCCTTCTATTGTGTACTCATGGGCTTCTGTATCACACTTCCTGCCTTCAGCTTAAACCTCATTGCCCCGGGCGTGAGCATGCTCAGTTTGCTCCCCCCCCCTTCTCTGCTGTAATTTGAGCCCAGAACTATAAGTGAGTAGGGAAAGGTTCAGGCAGGAAGTGATGTCACATAAAGCTAATACTGCAGCTGCTATCCTAAACAAACAGAGAGCTTCTAGAGCTTTTTACTCAGGTATCTTAAAACATTCTACAGAATAAATATAGCATTCTAGCTTGCACTATTGCAGCTAATCTATTGGCAATAAAATGTCTCTGTAGCTTGCCTTCTCCTTTAAACAAACTAAAATTGTTAAGGTGGATCAAGATTACAGAGATCGCAGAGTGTATGGATGGCTTATTGGTAAAAATGATGTTGATAGATGTTCTAGACGCAGAATAATCAGGAGAAACTTATCAGCTATAGATAGTTCCGGAGACTCCCCGGCTTCAGATTTGGAAACACCAAAAGTTGGGTCAACATGTGTTTGCCAAGGGAATACTCCTTTAGGGAACACAAAAGAAAAAGGAAACACACCAGAAGGGGGGGCTATAAATCGCCATGGTCAACCAGCGAGGAAGCAGAACACGTGATTTTGAATCTGAGTAAAAAATAAAAAAGGACTCTCTATAGCATACTAATAGATAATTTAAAGGTGAACAAACCCTTTAAGGCTTCCTGCATTATCCACAGCTTTAGGCTTGATTATAATTGCAGTCATCAAAAATTATATACAAATACACAAAAAGTAAAATGTCTGCCAAACTAAACCTTACATACGTCCTTTCTATAGTGATGTCGAAGAAGGCAGGAAAAAAAATCCTTCCTTGCTCAAACATGATTCTCCTTACTTAATTTCTGCATTCATTCATGTAATCCTATACCTACCAAGAGCAATACACTCATCTTTGATTTGTAGGAGCTGCACTGCTGTGTTGGTTACCCTACAGCCTTAAGGTGCTGTTACATGCACAGAAATGGCTAACTCAACCAAGCGGTCTCTTGACCAAAAAGGCAGCCTATGGGCCCTACCATTTTCTACTCCTAAAAAAAATCCTGTCTGGGTTTGGTTAAAGGAAAACTATACCCCTAAAATGAATACTTAAGCAACAGATAGTTTATATCAAATTGAATGACATATTAAAGAATCTTACCAAACTGGAATATATATTTACATAAATATTGCCCTTTTACATCTCTTGCCTTGAGCCACCATTTCGTGACTATCTGTGCTGCCTCAGAGATCACCTGACCAGAAATACTACAACACTAACTGTAACAGGAAGAAGTGAGGAAGCAAAAGGCAGAACTCTGTCTGTTAATTGGCTCATGTGACCTTACATGTGGTTTGTATGTGTGCACAGTGAATCGTACGATCTCAGGGGGCGGCCCTTATTTTTTAAAATGGCAATTTTCTATTTATGATTACCCAATGGCACATACTACTAAAAAATTATATTATTATGATAATTGTTCATTTACATGAAGCAGGGTTTTACACATGAGCTGTTTTACTCAGTATCTTTTAATAGAGACCTACATTGTTTGGGGGGTATAGTTTTCCTTTAAATAGGATAAAATGTCAGATTTGATGCCAGAAGCCTCTCATATACATTATGGGTTAGGTTATATTTCTGCTGCTCAGAGTCTCTGAACATAAACCCTGCATGTATATATACAAAGTATATTGTCACTCTAAAGAATCCTGCATGTTTTTTCTCAGGGATGGACAACCAGACAGTGCTTGCTGTTCAGTCGCTGCTCGACGGACAGGGGGGCGTGTCAGACCATTCTGCTCAAACTGTCACTAACTCTGCTCCTATCCAATCAATGGGTGAGAAAAAGCTTTCAGTGTTTTCTTGGTTTCTTTTTAAATACAATGAACTAGTTAAAACTGTGTAAAGTCACAGAATCCCAGTCCAGTGCTGCCCATTTAAGCACTTTCTCTTGGTTCCGTTACTTATTCATGGGACAATAAGTTATCAGCTCGCCTCTAGAAACACACGAGAAAATCAACTACTCTAGTGGCCAAAATAAGCATTTAAAATGCAACTGCAGGGTTCACTTTGTGACCCTAGCTGAAGCTGGTTGCTCTGTTTGTTATTGCAGACTCACTCTATTTGCCCTTTCTCTTGTTTAGGAAACCTTTAGCTCTGTTTTCCTTACAAATTAGCTTTTTTGTTTCAGATGATGAAGACGTATTCCTTTGTGGTAAATGTAAGAAGCAGTTTAACTCCCTGCCAGCCTTCGTGATCCACAAACGAGAACAGTGCCATGGCAGTGCCCCCTCTCTATCATCGGTCACTATGGGAGTTCACAGTGCCTACACCCCATCGGTCAGCTCAGTTCAGCAGTCGCATGTGAACAACAGGCAGGTAGGTAACAATGAGGGATGGGTTCAGCCTGGGGGAGGTGGTCAGAGTAAAGCAATGATAGATGGGTGGTGGTGGAGGGGGGAAGGCCATTTGGTATTATAAAAATATCTCTGCATGAATGTCCACCTTTAGATAAAGCAAAGTGCCGTGGTTTTGCTCAAATAAAATTAATGTCACCTCTTTTCCCTCCCTAGATCTCCACGTACATTGCAGTTCCACCGTCTCCACTCATCCAGACCTTGGTACAAGGCAATGTGCTGGTGAATGACGAGGTCCTACTTTCTGCCATGTCTGCGTTCACCTCTCTAGACCAGTCCATGCCTCCAGTGCCAACACCAGTGCAAGTGAGAAGGGCAAGAAAATGGGGGGGGGGGGCTGTAGGAGCCAACAAGGAATATGGCTTATAGACAAATACAAGAGTCCTCTGCACTCAACCCATTATCAATATATTTAAGACAGAGACATTTTGTGCATACTGCTACTGAAAAATGCCTTACCTTTTAAACAACACAGGGATTGTTTGTCCATATATTGCAATATATTTAAGCTGGCCAACTACGTCAAAGTCATCCCATATCTGGCCAGTCCTACGCTCAATTTTCATCTGATTCATTAAGAATTCAATTGCTTAATTATACATTTTACAAAGGGACTAAGTTTTACCTGCAACTTACTTGCTGCTTTCAAAGTAAAACTCCCACTTGGTTGCCCTTTTATTAGACACCAGTGGGATCACCTGACTATAGTTGGGAAGGATGGGGGCTACAACATAGAGCTGGTCACTGCTCCTGTATAACTATAACAAACAAGGAAAAGTTGTGCTCACCACTAATTTTTAAAACCATTAGGGGGGTCGCAATGAGGCTGTGACCACAAAATACATATAGTCAAATACAAGAGTCCTCTGCACTCAACCCATTATCAATATATTTAAGACAGAGACATTT
This sequence comes from Xenopus petersii, assembly GCA_038501925.1. Taxonomy (NCBI): domain Eukaryota; kingdom Metazoa; phylum Chordata; class Amphibia; order Anura; family Pipidae; genus Xenopus; species Xenopus petersii. The sequence goes on along the minus strand of CM076688.1, from coordinate 95,455,043 downwards.
TGTGCATACTGCTACTGAAAAATGCCTTACCCTTTAAACAAAACAGGGATTGTGTGTCCATATATTGCAATATATTTAAGCTGGCCAACTACGTCAAAGTCATGCAGGTAAAACTTAGTCCCTTTGTAAAATGTATAATGAAGCAATAGAATTCTTAATGAATCAGATGATAATTGAGCGTAGGACTGGCCAGATATGGGATGACTTTGACGTAGTTGGCCAGCTTAAATATATTGCAATATATGGACAAACAATCCTTTTTTTGTTTAAAGGGTAAGGCATTTTTCACTAGCAGTATACACAAAATCTATGGAATGTTTTGAAGCAGGCAGCCATCAAATTTAACTGAACTGGAGAGATTTTGTATGGACGAATGGTCAAAAATACCACCATCCTGAATCCAGACACTCATCAAAGACTAAAGGAGGCGTCTAGAGGCTGTTACATTTGTAAAAGGAGGCTCAATTAAGTATTAATGTAATATCTCTGTTGGCGTGCCCAAATTAATGCATCAGTCTAATTTTGTTATGATACATATTGTCTGTTAATCCAATAAACTTTGTCACTGCTGAAATACCTCTGTTTCCATAAGGCATGGTATATATTAAAAGGAAGTTGCTACTTTAAAAGCTCAGCCAATGATAAATAAAACTCCAAAGAATTAAGAGGGGTTCCCAAACTTTTTCAAATGACTGTATATATTATGACAGCATCTCTATATAGACTATAAGTACGTTTGGCAGACGGTAATGCCTGTACAAAATGGCCTTGTATATAGATGCCATAAACTAGGGCAGCACCGGCACAATTCCGAAGGTACAATTGGCTTATAATGGCCCTTAATTCAGTTAGACTGTCTTTGCTGGTTTTTCAGTGAAGTCCCTACATGTTTATTAAGATTTAGCCACCTGCTACCTAAGGAGTAGTAGGAATTAGCCCTTCTTACCTAAGGTATTTTCTTTGCTTTATATTTATATAGCAAAATATAATCTTTAAATGCTGCCTCTCTCTTGCAGAGTAATCCCAGCATGCACTCCGCGGGAACATATATACATGCACCCTCCTTGCCACTACGACATCCACACCCTCCTCCTCTCACTCATGGACACAGCCAAATTGGGGCCCCTGTACAATCAAACAGCAGTAGCTGCAGCACAGTGGTACAGGTGTATAGCTCACCTATCAGCATGCCAGGAAACTCGGGTATGGAACTCCATGGGATGAACATGACTCCTTACACACAGATCGAGGTTGGTATATAATGAAAGTGCACAGTACCTTCCTTAATTACAGATGCAACCTGTGGGTGTTGTGATTGGCATGTGGCCTACTATTCATGATTCATCAGTCAGGAATATTAGGAAGTCACTGGGGCTCATTTATCAACATTGGACAAATTTGCCCATGGGCAGTTACCCATAGCAACCTATCAGCGATTAGCTTTTTAAAGCCAGCTGCAAGTAGAACAATGAATGCAACCATTTGATTGGTTGCCTTGGGTTACTGCTCACAGGCAAATTTGCCCAGTGTTGATAAATGAGCCCCACTATGCATATATTTTAACGACCAATCGATTGCTGCCCATAAATGTTATGGGGCTACAAATTCTCTTGTCCTCAGATATGTGAATTTTGTCCACGTGTTTTAGGGCAATGACACACTAGGATCTTTTTTTTTTTTTTTATTTCTCTTTATTTAAATGTTTTCACATGTATTTCACATAAAGAGACCTTGAACAGTGTTAACATATGACACTGATTTTTTTAAAAAGTAATTGTATGCATATTCTCAGGTATGTAACATGTATTTTAAGTGATTCATTTGAAAACTGAATCCTATAGAAATGCTTTAGAACTGTCGTTTACAATTAAATTACAAAAAAAATTAGGTTTTCTCAAACAAAATTACTACTTATTAACGCATCATTAAATTCTTTGTCCTTGCCCTTACAGATTGCAGGTTTAAAGGAGGCATATAGGATAAATTTAAAAAAAAACAAACAATTTTTGTAGACAATAAAGTATATTATATGGTGCTGGTTTTACTTTTGGCTGTAAATTAATATTGTCTTCAAAATTAGCCCCTATATTTGAGCTCCCCATAGATGTTCTCTGGTCCTTGTCCCTGTTTCAAATGAGGGGTTGGCGTGTCCTAACGGTCCCTGCCAGACGCACAGTAGGCGGGGGACAGCCAATCAAAGCCTTGCAGTCACACAAGCAAAGACTGGTTTCAGTTTCCTATCAGGTCAGCCTAGTTGGTGATTGGTTACTATCAGTGTAGTGTGCTGAGTGCCACCAGCCCCCCTGCATAGCAAGACATTTTCAATAAGAAACACAACTTTGTAAAACACATTCCTTCTATATCAAAAATAATTTACTGGTACTTGCTTGTTTATTACATAATATATCTCTTTTAATTTAGCCATTTTCTGTCCAGCAGGTTCAGAGCCAATGTGTGGAGAGCTCTGTATATAACACTCCATCTGTATACAGTCCTGGGAAGCAGGAACTTAAATTGAAAACTCCTAGCAGCTGTTCTCCTTGTGCCAATTTAGGTGAAGGCAGCATGGGAACTCTGGAACCAAGTTTGCCAAATAAGGCTCAGCGCTCCAAGACTGATTGTGGAATCCGCAATGGTGTGTACTAATGCTGGTGACGTGTTCAGTCCCTCCTAGGCCCAAAGTGTACCAATGGCATTGACATGTTTAATTTCACAAATAGCCTTTTTTTGTACAGCTGTTTATATATTTAGGGATTTATTTGTGAGCTCCTCATCTGAACACTGCTGTATCAGCTGCAAACAACACATCCATAGTGTGAGCTGCTGGCAAGCTGCCTGTTATTGTGTGTATGTGTCCATCTGGGTTTCACCCCATTCATTTTGCAGGGAAACTGAAGTCTCCTAAGCTGAAGTGCAGCTACTGTGACAAGGCATTTGGGAAAAACTTTGACCTCCAGCAGCACATTAGAAGGTGGGAGTTTCTTCTCTGTTATCAGACAACTCTATCCAACTCTACTCTGTCCACAGGGGAGAAATATTTCAGAGGTATAGGTGCCTTTTAAGTTTTGCATCCTTGCAAACCCAGTGTCTGGCAATTCAGAAACCAACATTAGCTTTTTGTACGATTTTCAGTGTGTGTATGGCAGGCAGCCCAAACTGATAATGCATATACTATGGATATTGGTCAGTTTTGGGATTGGGAATGTTGCACCATATCTGACAGTGTATAGTGTCGGCAGATGGAGTGGAGTGGCAGCTCCTCTTCACTTTCTCCTGTTCCGATAACTGTGCTGTATCTGCCTCTTTAGCCCATGGGCCAGTTGGCCTGATACCAGCGAGAATTGGCCTATGTGCAAGGGAATTTGACGAGGACCAAAATGAAGCACCAGTGCTTCCTATAGGTATTCCGGGGCCCTTTTTTTGATGCAGGGCCATCTCAATTTGTCTCAGGATACTGGTAAACTGGGTGAATATATGCTTGTTCGGTGCCCACACCAAACTGCAGCAAAACAATCTGATTTGACAGATTTTTTTTTATATTTTATATAATTTTTTTTATAAATGTCAGCTCAGAAATACGTCTTAAAATGTAGTCTCTGCCATTCTGGTAGCCACACAGGTGAAAAGCCCTTTCAGTGCATTGTTTGTGGACGGGCATTTGCACAGAAATCCAACGTCAAAAAGCACATGCAGACGCATAAGGTATGGCCTCGAGAAAAAAACACCACCAAGTCTCAGGGACCAGTATCCGTTCAAGTCGTCCCACTAAACCCCTTGCAGGCTCAGGAGAAAGTCGTTGACAATGGAGGTGACGTTTTCTTATTATATCAACCATTTCTTTGTCTTTCCTGAAACTGATGTTGAATAAGAGGCCAATCTGCCTTTGTTTACCTTGTAGTTAACAGTCAGCCTTCAACAGAGGAAGCCCCTGCCGAGGGCATGGAGGCAGCACAGGGCAGCATGGGGGAAGGGACAGATGGCAAGCATGTGGTACTTGTGGATAATTCATATCACTGCCAGTTCTGTGCAAGCACGTTTGACAACTATTTCCAGCTGAAGTCCCATATGACTCAACACAAGCAAGAGCAGGTGAGTGACAGACAGATATGACAGAAACTTGCCATAAATTATGAATCTAAAAATAGAAGACTATGCCACTTATAGAAGACTATAGGAATAACCATTTGTTTGCAGTTTCAGATTTTAGGGGCACAAGAACCTAATTTGTTTGATTAATAGTGTTATTTTTATTATTATATGTTTTTGCTTAATTTCAAAGTCCACAGTAAGAAAGAGAAGAGTACTTCTAAATACCAAACCTGCTGCACCATTTGCTTGTTGACTTTGTCTACTCTTCTCCAAACAGGTGTATAAGTGTGTGGTGAAGGGTTGTGCCCATACCTCTCAAAAGCTGGATCACTTCCTGGAGCATATCAAAACCCACCAGGAGGAGATGACTTACCAGTGCCATCTCTGTAACAAGGACTTTTCATCTCTCTATGAGATGGGTGTTCATCAGTACTCACACAGCATGCTACCACAGATCACACCAAAGAAAGACCAGGCTGTTTATAAGTACAGTTGTCCTTATGATTTTTTTTCTAAGGGGTGTAAATTCAAAAATATGATTTTGCAAATGAAAGAAACTGTATTTCTAAGTAACTTTCCCATATATATAACTTCTGGCAGTTGAGCCTAGGATGGTCCATGTGGCCCCCCTCAAGTAACTGATTGGTTACTGCCTGGTAATCTATAAGGAAACCAAGCGAACTGCAAAACAGGAAGTAGTGTTCTGGCTATTACTGTATATTACAAATCCGGTCACTCCAGCCTTCATAGATTACACTTTTGGCTAACCAACTATGTTAAAAACATTTATTATTTTGCAAAGCCTTTCTGTTTACCCAGTTTTTATTTTTACACTGAACAATTTCTTTAAGCACAACAAGAGGCACCCTGGTTGCCAGTGCCCCAACTTTATGGATCTTGACACTGATCTCTTCTCCTTGGCAGGTGTCTGAAGTGCATGAACAAATATTCTACTACTGAAGCCTTAGAGCAGCATCTGCAAACAGCCGCACACAGCTACCCCTGCCCACACTGCCAGAAAGTAAGTTCTCTGTTACTCCCCACTACCTTGTGGATTCATGTTACCTTCACATTATTTCTTCTTTTAGTCTCCAATGTACTTGTTTGCTTTCTCATTTGTATTTTAATTTGTCTCATCTCTTAATAAAAACATCACCATTAAAGCTAAAAGACTCACATTCTATTTCCTTTACCATACTAGGTGTTCCCCTGTGAGAGGTATCTCCGCAGGCATCTTCCCACCCACGGAGGAGGAGGTCACTACAAATGCCCCATTTGCAAGAAGCTCTTCCGACGAGAACATTACCTTAAACTGCACAGTCATATCCACTCAGGTACAACACTAAAGGATTGAACCAGAACCAGGGATATGTGGTCTTAATCTTTCCTGTGGATTTGGATGAAATGTAGAAAATGTTGGACAAAAAATCTCACCCTAACCAGCCCTCAAACTGGGACCCTTAGCTCACAAAATGGTTATTAATATATAGAAACATTTCTGCTATAGTGCCAGGGGTACACAGGGTACAAATAAGCACTCACCCAAATCTCCCCCTAACTGGCCTTCAGACTGGGCCCACTTGGCTCATAACAAGGTTACATATATATAGAAACATTGGGGTAACAGTCACCCTGTTATAGTTCCAGGGGTACCCAGGGTACAAATAATCACTCACCCCAAATCTCACCCTAACTGGCCTTCAGGCAGGGCCCCCTTAGCTCATAACAAGGTTATAGATATATAGAAACATTGGGGTAACAGCCAACCTGCTATAGTTCCTGGGTTACCCGAGGCAAATATAAGCATCGCCCCAAATCTCAAACTAACTGCCTTCAGACTGGGCCCCTTAGCTCATAACAAGGTTACCGATATATAGAAACATCGGGGTAACAGTCACCCTGCTATAGTTCTAGGGGTAGAAAATATCACATCTGCACTGCAATACTGTTTCCCTGCTCTCAGCACAGTTAGAGGGTTGAAAATATCTCTGCATTTTGGCTTTATCAGACATCATTCTCTGTTCTCTTTACAGGTGAGAAGCCATATAGGTGCACACTGTGTGACTCTGCATTTAACCGAAAGGACAAGCTGAAGAGGCACATGCTTATCCATGAGCCCTACAAAAAGTACAAGTGTCCATTCTCGTAGGTATCCGGCCCCTTTGCCTCCTGCATCTGTACCTATAAATATGTGCAGCTGTTTCACACTAACCTGTCCACTCTTTCGTGTCTGTGAACCCTAACAGGACTCATACAGGCTGTAATAAAGAGTTTAACCGCCCGGACAAACTAAAGGCTCATATGCTTTCCCACTCTGGTAAGCCAAGGCTACTGCTTGTGTATTTTGTTGAAGAAGCTGCTGTCTTCTCAACACAGTTTTTGTTTTGTGTTAGGAATAAAGACACACAAATGTCAGTTCTGCTCCAAGTCATTTAGCCGCCGAGCACACATGATAGAGCACCAGCGCAGTCATACTGGGAATTACCAATACTGTTGCCCAAACTGTGGCAAGGGATTCACTAGGCAGAAGTACATGAAGGAGCACAAGTGCCGGTTGCATTCAGACAGTGACAAAAATCAGGTGAGGAAGCTGCAAATCTGTAAATAGAGACATTCATCTGCACGTTATATTGTGTTCTTTTTGGTGGGGCTGCAGTATATGCTACCTGCTGATTGGTTGCTGTAAATTATTAGATCTGTAGCAAACTTTTATCATATAACCACCACTAGGTATGTTTTCTGTTAAAGGCCAAATTTTTACTCATCAATAGGTATTTCCATTGTTTCTTCATACTTTGTTCCACTGAACATGTTACAGGTCAGAAAAGTGCAGAGGAAGAGAGGCCAAGAGAAGGGTGGAGACGATTCCAGCACAGAGGAAGAAGGAACCTTCACAAATCGGAAGAACGTCACAGAACCAATAGCTACCTCTGAAGATCAGATCGAGGAGACTTTCCAGACAGCTGATGCCCAACTGTCTATAGTGGTGGGCAGACAAGACCGCTCAAGTGATGGCCTTGGGGTGCCTCCTGGAGTAGATACCATGACATCCACCACTGTGACCCTGGCTGAGCTGCAACGTGGAGCAGATTCTTCTTGTGCCATGCTGACTGTGCCTATATATATCCAGAATTCTGAGTGATAACATATTACCTATAAAATATGAAATCCTGACACAGTACATGCTCTCTCTGGCTGTTCAAATGAAAATACGCGACAGAGCAACACTGAAAATATCTGGACTTGGTGCAGCAGTTGGGGAGTTATTTTCATATTCTTCTTCTGTTACAGATATTCTCAGTTTCCCATTCATCCAACATATTTTATACAGATCTGATTTGCTTGTTTTGCCCCAATCATTTTCTGAATTGGTGTGTAGAAAGAGATGGAAAGGCTAATTACTTCTCCGTAGAGCAGAGGAACATCTCACGCAAATTCAAATTTACTTTAGCGACACAGTCATCACCATATCATTTTATTCATGCATGCCTGAGAACTTTCTGTAATACTGAATACTTTAGCAAGGCAGCTGCAGGAATGACAGCATGGGATCATTCTACATGTATGTAGCTTGGATTCCAACCAATAGTCCATTGTGCCAACCTTGATTTGGACATTATACACATGGGCACAGTGATCTGCAGGCCTGGGTTTGTGGGAAGATTTCAGGGGCGGCATGGTGCCTAGCCATTTTCTATTTTTTTTCAGAAGCACATGCAGCTCTTAAAATTTCCTGCGTCTTCAATCCCCAGTGCTCCAGTGTGAACCTGTGCATATGTGCATGCTCTGTGGGAGGGGGCAGTGCTGGGTGTGAAGATCCTCTGGCCTAGGGGAGGCCGAATTAGAAATCCTGGTGATCTGTTTCGCCAGTCCATTGGTTCAAGTGTTATTCAAAAATGATTTTACTATGACAGGCCTAGGGCTTTCACACACACACACTCAGCATGTTTATATTTAGAAATGGTTGCCCACTTTGGCCAGTGTGTGGCTAGGTCTAAAATAAGACACTGGCTACCCAAGACCTTCCTACCACATATTAAATTAATAGCCTGCACATGTGAAAAGAGAAAATAAACCTGTGGAATGTCAGGTCATTTAGGAAAGTTTAGCAGGAGAACCTTTTTAGAATCACAAGTACCAGATAATATACTCCCTTTGACTGCTGCTTTGTTTAATAGACCGTAGTCCCGCTGGCCCTCCTCCAACAGCCATTTTTTCTGACATTAGATTAATTTAAAAACTTTCCCCTGCATTCTTAGCAAGCCAAGCTCTGTCTGAGTTTACCAGGCTGTACTTTAGGATTCTGAGTGCTCATTTTGGACCAGCCTTAGTAACAGTTTAGTGTTCCCTAGGGCTACATGGGAACCTGCTTTTGCATTAGATGAAAAATCATAGTTTAACTATTCTGTAGGAATGATGAGCAGATGATGAGCCAAAGGTTTGGTTAGCATTCTGAAAAAGAGGCATGGACTTGTACCTTTGGATACTTTTTTTATGGATAACAAACATGACCATTTCCACTTGGGCTGTTTATGTAAATACTATATTTATTGTAGTTGCTCCTGCCTATAACATTGCATATGTGTACAGAGGAATGCATTTTTTTTTTTCAACTGTGCTTTCAGCTTCTCTTTCTGCCTGATATTTGGGTTTGGTTTATGTACAGACAAGCACTATTCTTCTATCTGGAAGAGAAATACATCATTAAATTATTGAGCATCTGGTTTGTGTCTCCTTCTTGTGTCCTTTTTTTAATTTAACATGTCATGTTTCTAAGGGGAGAATAATCCGCACAGGATCAAATCTGTGGCACCAAATATCCCTAACAGTTACAGGACTATTAAAGGAGCCTAAGTAGTGATATGAACCCTAAATATGCTTGTGTAATAATGCTATTATCAATTATTTTCAAAAAAATATATATATATATAGATATTTTTTTTTTTTACACAGTAAAAAAATAACGAATGTCATAGAACATAAGGTGGACGAAATTACCACAGTTCTTGATGCCCACGAGATGGATATCCAAGACCTCCAAGGTCAACTACAAGAAGTCTGGGACAAAATCCAAGACGCAGATAATAGGTCTAGGCGCAACAATCTCCGCATAAGAGGTATCCCAGAATCTGTAACGGACCTCTCGGCCGCCATGGACAATTTTTTAACTTCGCTGATTCCTAACCTGCCACAAGAGCGCTTGGAATGTGATCGAGTGCACCGAGCCCTGCTACCACTGCGGGAAGATGATCCACCAAGAGACATTATACTACGTCTCCACTACCACCAGACGCAAGCAGCGTTATTACAGGCTGCACAACAGAAAGACTGCTTGGAGTTCCAGGGCACTCAATTTCAAATATACTCTGACTTGGCTCCTCTAACGCTTCAAAAGCGTTGGCACCTATATTTAAGGTCTTACAGCAACAAAAGATCAGGTACTGTTGGCAGTTTCCTGTAAAGATTTCCTTCTCCTAATGGCCAAAATCATCAGACTGGCTCCTTGCAAACAGGAACAGAGCTCCTAATACAATTAGGCCTTCTCCCAAAGCACATCGAAAGCCCTACGAAATCTCCCCGACCTCTGTAATCCCAACCCCGACGGGTCAGCCCTATCTGGGCGAAAGTGACAGGATCACCGAGATGGAGAATATGAGCTTGGTTGCCTCCCCACGTTGGTTACCACTACAAATATGTGTATGCTGTTAACCCTTTTACTGAAAATCTTATCCCACAATGTCGAAGGCTTTAATTCCCCGGGAAAGAGAAGGAAAGCTTTTCACTGTTATAATTCCCCACATATAGACACAGGGCTGCTATTAGAAATCACGGGGCCCCCTACAACAAAATTTTTGGGGCCCCCTGCCCACCCAGGCCCCACCCCAGATCCCACTCCACACCACAGTTAAAAAACCACACAGGTTTTAATAAAACGCGCTAATAAAAGGTAACCCCCCACACACAAGTTATAAAAAGCTATTGATGGTCAGGGGCCCCTAATAAGTAAATAAAACTGTGGTGCCAGGGCCCGCCATAAAAGTTTTTTTTTAAAAACATTGGTGAGCAGGGCCCCCTATAAGTAAAAAAAAAAAACATTGCCGCCAGGTCCCCCCATAACATTTTTTTTGCAAAAACATTGGTGCCAGGGTCCCCTTACAAGTTAAAAAAATTGGGGCCCCTTAAAATATATTTAAACAATTGGCGGCAGGGGCCTTTAGCGTATTAGAATAAAACATTGGTGGCCAGGGGATTAAAAAAAAAAACCCACATTGGTTTCAGTAGAATTGAACTCATGGCTTTTCAGTTCTTCAATTATAGCTGTTTTTGTGACTTTGGGGTCTTTTCGCCGCTTCAGGATTTCAATTTTGGCTCCTTTCGTGACATCTGGTCTTTTCGCCGCTTCAGGACTTCAGTGTCGGCTCCTTTTGTGACTTCGGGTCTTTCCACCGCTTCAGGACTTCGTATTTTCGGCACTTCCGCATTTGGCTGTTCGGGACTTTGATCGGGCGGCGCGGCTTTGGAGCTGTCAAGGGGGGGCCCGGCTCTTCAAAAAGTGCAGCACTGCCGGGCCCCCCTTCAAGCCCGGGACACTTGTCCCCCCCTGTCCCTCCCTGATGGCAGCCCTGTATAGTCATAGTACTCCTCCAAGAAACCCATTTCTCAGCAACCTCTTACCCAAAATATCTACATAAAAATTACCCGATGATGTACATGGCTAATAGCACAACGAAAACCAAAGGGGTTGCAATTTATATGAGGAAGGGATTACAAGCACAGGTACTAGAGTATGTAGAAGACCCGGAGGGTAGATTCATAGCACTCGAAATACTACTGGCTGAGATGAAGATAACACTGGTTTCTTATTATGCCTTGAACTCTGGTCAGCTACAATTCTTTGATTCTTTGGTGGGCTTTCTTTCACATTGGGGGGAGGGTCATCTCATTATTGGTGGAGACACCAATATTGTCCTAGATAATACTGGGATAGACAAACTATCTTTCCATCTTCGGCTGCTCATCTCCCTCATATCTCAGCGGAGGGTATGAAAATATATCAACTATGCAGCCGGGAAGGATGGGTAGATATTTGGAGGGAACACCTCCCAGGAACAAGGCAATTTACTAATTTCTCTCCTCCACATAAAGTGTATACCAGGATTGATCATATATGGGTTTTTGCAAGGCCTGATGACAATGCCCCAGTCATCCAGAATTTTAAACATATCTTGGTCAGATCACTCCCCCATACTATATAAACTGACATCTCCCCAAGAGTTCAGCGAGATGGCGAATGAATGAATCCCTTCTAAAAGTCCCTGACATCCATAAACAGAAACTGCCCTTAAAACATATTTTCAGGAGAATAGCCCCTCAGTTTCCTCCTCTGCTATAGTTTGGGAAGCCCACAAAGCGGTAATTCGGGGTCTATTAACCCAATGGGGTTCACAACGGAAAAAGGCTCAAAACACGGAAATTTGACCACATAATTAAATAACTTATTGTTACAACAAGGAGAAAACCCTAAAGTTGACCTGAAAACTCAGATCAACCAAACCCGTACAAAGTTAGATCTGGCCCTTACCTATAAAACAGAAAAAGCATGGAAAATGGACCCAGCAGAGATTGTACTATCATACAAATAAACAGAGTTGCCTCTTCGCTAGGAACTCCGGAACCGCTTAGACTTCGCTCCAATCACTAAAATTAAAAACTCCAGTGGATTTACCACTAGTGCTTTACAGGTGATCCTGCGGGAATTCCACTCCTTTTATAAACACCTCTATAAAGCTACACCACCACCGCCTTCCCACAAATTGGACACATTTTTCCAAGATATCGTTTTACAACCCTTGACTCCCTCCCAACATCTATCTTTAAATGCGAAAATTACAGAAGAGGAAGTCAATGATGATATTAAACTTTTGAAACTTCCTAAAACACCAGGGCCAGCCGGATTTCCAGCCTTATATTATAAGAAATTCTCACGTATCCTTTCCCCCAATTAACCACAATGTTTATCCAACTATTAAGGAAGATAAATTCCCAGCCCAAACTTTAATGGCCACAATCATCCCTATCCCCAAACCAGACACAGACTCGTCAGAGTGTAAAAATTATCACCCAATCTCTATCTTGAATTTGGATATTAAAAGTATGGCTAAAATTCTTGCTTCCCGCCTTAGTATAATTTTACCACACTTGATACATAAGGATCAAGTGGGGTTTGTCAGAGGTAGGCAGTCTAAAGATGCAATAAGGAAACTAATCTTATTTATAGAAGGAGCTCAAAAAACATCTACCCCCTCCATGCTTCTCAAGCTCGATATCAAAAAGGCTGTTGACTCCCTGGCTTGGCCCTATCTTTATTACACCTTACAGAAATGGGGGATTGGCAAGAACTTTTTAAAATGGGTCCAAGCACTCTATGATGCCCCGACAAGGTACAAATTGGGCCATATGTTTCTTCCCCATTTCAGATTAGAGAGGGACATTATGGGCTTTAAGGACAACACTCATCACCACAAACTTAGTATGTTTGCAGATGATGTGACATTATTTATATCCTGCCCACTCTTGTCACTTCCCAATGTATATAACTTCCTATATATAACTTTAGTGATATCTCAGGTCTTACAATTAATCATGCAAAAACAGAGGCATTGAATATAAACATGCCAAAGGATCTGACCAAGCTATTAACCCTCAACTTTGAGTTTCAGTGGAACACTTAATACATAACTGTGTTGGGGATCAAATTAAAGGGGACCCGTCACCCAAAGAAATTATTCAAAATCCTATTTTATCACATTAGTCAAGCAAAATGAAATTTAATTACACTATATAAATTTTTTTTTTCCTTCAGTCTGGGATTTCAAAATTATAGCAAGCAGGCAGCAGCCATTTTGTGGACACTGTTATTAAGGAAAGCCTTGTGTCATCTCAGAATCTTGTTTGTGCTCCAGAATGGGGGACCCAATGTCCATTCCCATGCCCTGGCTACACAATTAAATGGTTAAGAGAACGGGGTAATGTGGGGAGAGCAGTGACATCTAGTAAGTGCTGAATGGAAAGTGAAAGTAATTGTCTGCCCCGCCTCTATGCCATTGGCATAGAGGAGGGGCAGACAATATTTGATTGACAGCGGAGATTTTTAAATGAGCTTACAGCAGCTATGAATGCTTTAATAAAAAATAGAAATTGGATTTCATGTTTAATTTGAAAAGGACTTTTATTATGCAGATTTTTGTGTCTGGGTGACAGGTCCACTTTAACCAAATCATTCGACCAGCTATATACAGTCAATTACCCCAATGTATATCGAACATTGAGTATACTTCTGGAGGACTGGGGAAAATACCACATTTCATGGTTGGGAAGAGTGTCAGCAGTGAAAATGGTTTTACTGCTTAAAATCCTATACCTGTTTATGGTACTGCCTATCCCTATTATTAAAAAAGACCTACAGAAACTAGAATCCAATACATCCAAGTTTATCTGGAATAATAAAGTTTCTCAAGTTCGTCTCCAGGTACTGTAACCATCCATATCAGAAGGAGGTTTAGGGCTCCCGAATCTCTGGAAATATTATATAGCAGCACAGTTGACCCACTTACCTGCCATGCATGCGCACATAAATCCTCCTTTATGGCTGTCTCTTGAGGACTGGTTCAAGACCCCTTATGCAGCAGATTCTTTACTTTGGTCACAACCAAAGGATAGGCCAATGATAATTAGCCTCACTTTGCGACACACCATTAAAATCTGGGACAATAATGCATACCTCTACTCACTATATACTGGCCATCCCCCGGCACAGCCACTTTTCAATAACCCTCAATTTAATCCTGGGCTTCAAAGCTGCGCTTTTCACTGGTGGAGTGACTATAACTTCTTTAGGATGAAAGATTTGCTTACAGTCAGAGGCCCAGCCACAATAGATTATTTGAGAGAAACCTATGACCTCCAGAGTATTTTCAAACAAACCAACTATTACATTTTGTTACGGAATGTTGGAGACAACGGGCCTTAGATACCAAAGAACGCACCTTTTTTGAGAAATGGTGTATAGATGGGATAATCCCCCTGAAAGCGATCACCTTTATATATACAGACATATTAACTCCCCAGCCTCATTAGTAGGCGTGCGCTATTTCCAGTCATGGGAAAAGGAGCTGGCGAAGTCCCTGACAGAGAAGGAGTGGAGTAAGCTCTGGGATAACTTAAGGAGAGGCTCCAACAACACAATATTACTTGAATCTGGCTACAAGGTTCTCTTTCGTTGGTATCTCACTCCCAATAGGTTAGCACTTATGTACCCCAACCACGAAAATATCTCTTTTAGAGGTTGTAACACTCCAGGAGACATGGCGCACATATGGTGGCTCTGTCCACGTGCATCAAGATACTGGATCAGGGTGTATAATTTGATTTTTGGAGTCTTGAATGTCAATTTACAGAAAGGCCCCTATGAAGCATTAATGGGAGTTCCTCCACAAAATGTTACAAGGGCACATGGGCGTCCGCAGAAAATTTTCCAGGGCGGGGGCAAGGAAGAAAACATATAACACAAATTACTTGTATTTATAGAAAATAGCTTTTCTATAAATACATAGAGTAGTAACTGTTGCACATGTATAGTGTTGCCAATCTATTAGTGACACAAACTCCTTGTTTGCCAGGACAGCATTTGGTATTTTCCACTTTCTTAACAAAATTACTAGCCAGAGGTTTATAGAATATTATTCCCTCTAGAGTTCTAGTTACAACTAGATACATACAGTGAAGTCTCCATTTTACATACCCTCATTTTAAGTATTTCCATATGTTATACAACTTTTTGTGGTCTCACCAATATTAAATGCATAATACATTTTACTGACACCATTTTTCTGGTCCATTTTTTTACATATGGCAAAAGAATATTCTCTATTATGATGTGCGTGTGTGTGAGAGCGAGAGAGAGAGAGTGTGTGTGTGTGTAAGAGAGTGTGTGTGTGAGAGGGAGTGTGTGAGTGTGTAAGAGAGTGTGTGTGTGAGAGATGGAGTGTGTGAGTGTGTATGTGTGAGAGTGTGCGTGTGTGAGAGTGTGTGTGTGTGTGTGTGTGTGAGAGAGTGTGAGAGAGAGTGTGTGTGTGAGAGAGGGAGTGTGTGTGTATGGAAAAATGTGTTTTTCTCTCAGTCCTCATTAAAGGAAGCACTGCATGTAAACACTGTCCTTGTCAGATTTAATTAGAAGGTGGGTGCCTGTCTCAGCACCTGCTACAGAGCCATGTTATCTCTTGGAGAGGACAGGGGTGTATTTATATTATTAAGGCACCCGAGGGCCTGTGCCTAAGGCGGCAGGTTTTGGGGGGCGGCCCTCGGTGCCTATAAATGTATTTTTTTTAAATAAAAAAAAAAGATTCCCTAGCCTTTGCCAAGCATATTTGTTGGGTGCAGCTCTAGTCTCAGTCTCTATAGACAAGTGGCAATAGGCTGCAAATTTCAAGGGATACTTTGTCTTTCTGTGTCTATTGAAGCCTCTGCCTGGTTGCTAGGGAGGTAGAACATTTGAAACAAGAAAACTATTCCAATTCAAACATAAAGAGCTGCAAAAGAGTAAAGTGAAAAAACATATTCTCAACAGAATACTACTGCCTGCCTCAGTGATCCCATAACGGTATCTCTCTAGACACTGCTAAACTACAATTCCCAGCATTCAAAGCCAGAACCAGTAGCAGAGTTGTAGCTGATGGGCTAAGAGAGGAGATCTCAGCAGGACCTTCATTCATTGGGCATGGGAGAGTCCAGTCAGGGACCAGTGAGTTCTGATGGTGGCCCTGGTTCTATGACTGCTTATGTTTGATGTCTATTTGTTGTATTTTCCTAAATGCACATGTGTGTGACTGATGTGATTGGCTGCCAATTACTGGTATATCATGCCTTACTTGAGGATGACATCACTCCCAGCTCAGCACTGATTGGCTGAAATCTGCCAGGAAAGGTGACTTAACGGCTCAGGCACAAGTGACCAGTATTTCATTTCTGGATTCAGAGGTAAGTGGAGCAGACTTTATGGGGGGGCATAAAGTCAATGATACAAAGGGATAGTGTGTGTCTTAAATGCCAGGGCCGTTTTTAAATCCCATTCATGACTTTAGTCTAGAGCCAAAGCTCCCAAAATTGCCCCACCATTGCCTGCTATTGTAATTGCCTGGGAAGGTGCTTGTCATGAAATTATCCATTGGAGATGTCAGTTTGTCTTTCCAGTTCCATCTTTTCCAATTTCATTGGAAAAGGGGGGGGGTAATTTTTAAGCCATCAGGGGGTACAAAGGGGTACAACTACAAGGGAGGGGACAATCAATGATGGTGCCTTGAAATGGTTTCTGGTCGCAGCCCTGCCCCTTCCCAAACTACTAAAACTTGTGGATGCCAAAGTACCCAAAATCTGCCTGTGTGCCATTGCTAAGGGCAGTGAGACAACATGAGAACTTGCTGTCCCACTGACTCTAAACCTGTGCTTATCTAGCTGTGCCTTAACTACAATTCCCAGCACCTCCTGTGGCTGACTTGTAGTTATAGAATATAGTGTGTTTGGTATTTCTTGTTTACTTGTTATAGCTTTTGAAGTGTTAGACCATTTACTCTGCTGCTCTTTAGCTGTAAATGTCAACTGCCATTGGCCAACTGTCCCACTCATCACTCATCCTAGTGGCCACTCATCAGGCATCCTAGTGTGCTTATCTAGCTGCGCCTTAACTACAATTCCCAGCGCCTCCTGTGGCTGACTTGTAGTTATAGAATATAGTGTGTTTGGTATTTCTTGTTTACTTGTTACAGCTTTTGAAGTGTTAGACCATTTTCTCCTGTTGCTCTTTAGCTGTAACGGTCAACTGCCATTTTTCCAACTGATATTGACCAACTGTCCCACTCATCACTCATCCTAGTGGCCTTTCTTCTGACCTGAGAAGAAAGACAAGTAGCACAAACCAGAACAATAGTTACATGCCTAGAATTAGGGTGCCTTGTGTTATGGGTGCAGGGGCACTGATCAGAGCTTGACTGGTTATGAAAAGCCCCAGAAGGCCCATTACTCACCTGGGCCTCTAATGGGAACCAGTGTCTTCTGTCCCTATAACACCCTGCCAGTAACATACAGCTTTACAGTAATGGCACAGAGGGGGATTTGGGATGTTTTGTCCCCATGTGATTTCCAGTTCAGTGTATGGCCAACCAAATGCTCACTCCCAAATGATCACTCCCGTTCATTTCTAAATTCAATTTAATTCAGCCCTGGTGAAAGCAATTGCCATAGAAATAAATGAGGGTGATTCCAAGTGTTCATTTAACTATTAGTTTGTGCATTGTGTCACCAGGACCCAACCTTGGTTAGCAGGGGTGTCTAGGGCCCTTGATTGCACCAATCAATTCTGTCTCTCCCAATCAGCTCCTTCATTCTATTAAAGTTGCTGCTGATTCACAATCTCTTCTCTCTCCTTCTCTCCCCATAAAGAGAAATACGAGCGATTCCCAGTGATTATCATCGATTCCTAGTGATTCTCAGCGATTCCCAGGAGCAGAAGGAGATAAAGAAGAAAAACAAAAGTCTTTTTAAAGACTATCAACTTTCATCAGGAGCAGAAGAACAACTTGCCTAACCCATTGTGGGTTATTTGGAGGAAGGTAAGGGTCCTGCATTTTCCCATCCAGGGCCACCATCAGGTGGGGACAGGGGGGACAAGTGTCCCAGGCCCAGGCATGAAGGGGCAGTGCTGCACTTTTGAAAGAGCCGGGCCCCCCTTGAGTTCGCCCGAGCTGTGCGGCCATTTTTCAAGTCCCAAACAGCCAAAATGCGGAAGTGCCGAAAAGCTGAACAGCCAAAGGACCTGAAGTCAAGAAAGTCCTGAAGCGGCGAAAAGACCCGAAGTCACGAAAGGAGGCGAAGTTAAAGTCCTGAAGCCATGAGTTAAATTCTACTGAACACCAATTTGTGCTTTTTTTTTTTTTAATCCCCTGGCCACCAATGTATTATTTTAATATTCTATAGGCCCCTGCCACCAATGGGTTTTTTTAAATAAAATTTTTGGGGCCCCAATTTTTTTTAACTTGTAAGGGGGCCCTGGAGCCAATGTTTTTTTTAAAAAAATGCTTTTTAAAAAAAACTTTTATGGGGGGCCTTGTGCCAATGTTTTTTTTTAACTTATAAGGTCAATAGCTTTTTATAACTTGTGCGTTGGGGGGGGTTACTTTTTTAGCGCTGATGTCTGTGTGGTCTTTTAACTGTGATGTGGAGTGGGCGGGATCTGGGGTGGCTCGGGCACCAGTGTGGGCAGGGCCCAGGGGGCCCCCGAAAATGTTGTTTTATAAGGCCCCGTGATTTCTAATGGCGGTCCTATTCCCATCTGTTATATGTATTACATAGTAGATAAGGCTGAAAAAAACACACGTCCATCACGTACCTTTTTGTGTAACTGCTGATCCAGAGGAAAGTAGGGCCCTGACAGAAATAATGGGCTGATTTGTGGACCAAATAAAATGGGATGGTATTGTCTTAAAATGGGGACATGGGGAGCTGGTGGGGCATTCAATATACATAAGTAAGCATTTGTTTCTAATTGGAACCATATTAAAACCATAGTTTCTGAATGAAAAGGGTAAATCTTATTAAATAAGGTGTAAATATACTGCTATTACTTCTGCTCTTTATTGTGTTTATTTGGGGGTCTTACATCTTTACGTTACGTGAACATCTTACATCTTTACGTTAACTCTAACCTTCCCAAATCTCTATTTTATATTACAGGAACATCAAAGATGGGCATGAGTGCAAGTAGCAGGCTTTACTACCAGTGGCGCTATGAAAAGGTAAATTTTATTTTCTGACTGCTGAGAAAGTTATCCAAGGGGTTAAAGGAGGGGTTAACCCAATGCTAAACATGGCATATCTTCTGTGTAAATACAATGAAACAGAAATTTGACAGGGTTTAGCATAGTGTGTGCCCTGACCTCAATGTTTTCTTGCTTCTTACATTTTTCTAGCACTCACGGTGGATCTCGTCTGATCTGGACATCTTTGAGATCAGGGATTTTGAGGATCCACTGGCAGGCCCTTATCTCGAGTGCATCAGGGACAAGATCACCTATGACATCAGGACTGCACTCTATGATCTGTGGATGGCCAAGGACTGTGTGAAGATTACGAAATGGTGGAAATTAAACCTTAAGAAAGAGTTCTGGCAGGACTACAGATACATCAAGGCCCACCTGAAATACCTCTACAAAGAACTAGAGAAGATCAACAAGGCCATACTGATTAAGAACAATGAGAGATATTCAGGTGCAGTATATAATCCATAATTTTCTTTCCCACACTTGGTCAATCATTTAATTTTGCTTAATCACCTGATTTGTGCTTAATGTGCTCCTAAATATTACAGGTGTGGCATCCGTTATCCAGAAACCCATTATCCAAGAAGCTCTGAATTACTGAAAGTCCGTCTCCCATAGACTTCGTTTTATTCAAATAATCCAATTTTTTAAAAATGATTTCCTTTTTCTCTGTAATAATGAAACAGTTTCATGTACTTGATTCAAACTAAGATATAGCTAGATATAGCTAAAACCACCCAATTGGGTTTATTTAATGTTTACATGATTTTCTAGTAGACGAGGTATGAAGATCCAAATTACAGAAAGATCCATTATCCAGAAAACCCCAGGTCCCAAGCATTCTGGATAACAAGTCCCATACCCGTATAAGGATTTTACAGGGATATCACTTGCTAAGGTAAAAAAATATGTAGTCTGAGTTATTTTGTTTGGTTTTAAAGATGGACCTCGGAACAACTCACAAACAGCACATGATACCAGCACCACCAGCAGTTTCCTCGGTACCAAATACCGATGTACCTCAGTCTAGGCACCACAACCTCAGGAAACAGCAGTAAGTATGGGACATCTCAATTTCACCAGAGATGCCCCCTTTCATCCACTGCAATTTCACCAGCGGTGCTTTCAGCCACCATAGTTCCACCAGTGGTTCCTCCCCTTTATCCAAAATATGGTGTTATACACAGAAACGCCTTTAAGCCACTTGTTAGACCCTGCATTCCTTTTTATTCCATCCCTCAGACTCCAAATGCCTGGGTCTGCAGGCTGCCCGTGGTCCAATGGAATGGAAAGGAATGCAGCATTCATTGTGTGGCTTAAATGTGCCATGTTTATGCTGCCATATTCCCTTTCCCTCTCTTTCTCATCCTTTCACCACAGTCCCTTACCTTACCATATTCCCCATATTCAATGTGGCGCATTGATCGTGGGAACAAATCCGATCGCCTTTAAGGGGTCAGGAAGGAATTTTTCCCTCTAGTAAAGGAAATCTGCCTTTTCAGAGGTTTTTTGCCTTCCTTGCGATCAAAAAGCGCAGTTTATCTATTATTAATAAAGCTGTGGATTACACAGATTAACCACAAAGTCATTGTGTGTATCTTTATTGTGGGTATTGGCCTAGGGATTTGGCAGGGATAACATATAGCGAGGGAGGGAGAGAAGTTAGAATAAGGCTCTTATAGAGCAGGAAATGGTCGCATTGGTTATGTTTCTCTTTGGGTCCTAACAATGAAACTGTAACAACATATAACTGCTATGTCAGTCCTACTATCCTCCATAGGACTTATAGGAACCTATGTAATACTGAGAGCCAATAACATCCTTCCCAAATCTCACCCTAACTGCCCTTCGGATAACTCCTCTCTTTGGGCCTTTGGAAAAGGGCTGGTCTCACAGTATAGAAGGGCCCTGATGGTCTGTGTTGGTTTAAGGAAGCCATGGAAATTGAATATTTAGAGAGAAAACCAGTTACATGCAGATCTGCAACCAAATTCTGTTTTAGAATCATCTCATGCTCTTTTACCTTAATTGTCTAAAATTCCCTGGAATTAGGGAGGAATCTACTAATTTAGCCTCTTCAGTAGATGATAACAAAGGCACGTTATACTGGGTTGCAGCTGGATTAGGTGGGATATGTATATAGACTTGACACTGCCCAGCCTTTATCACACCCATTTATTAGTTTAAGAAGGTATAATCTATAGAGGTTTTATGAAACAGATGTTGAGAATCAGACTCCTGGAATGAACACAGGGTTAAACATAGCGAGCTGTACTGTATGGAGGAAGGTTATACAAGCTAAAAGTGCATTACACAATTCCCTCTGTAAAAAGCTGATAAAGCAACAGGGTAATACTGAAACTGTGGATGGTTAAATGACAGCAAGACCAGCGGTTTAGACATACAGTATGAATGAGGGTATTATAGATAGGGGGCGTGTTTAGGTCAGGTGCGTGTAGGGGCGTGTTTAGGTCGGACTTAAATACAGCCCTAGAAGAGAAACAAATTATCTGAAATTAAATGTTAGTACCTTAAAATATTCAATATCATGAATAACGAGTAGTAAAGGGAACCAACAGCACTGCTTGTTGTATTTATTTCAGAACATGGAATAGTACATTAGCTCTTATCTCTGTTTGCAAGTGATATCTATTGTTAATGCGGCTACACTTTCGAACAAGTTAAGCCTATTGTGTGTATGTCAAAGCACTGGAATGAGCTACCTGTACTTGGATTATTTCTGGCACATCTAGATAAGTACACCAAAAGGGATTCTATACACTTACATATTACAGCAGAGTTCTGGTAAGCCCAGAGGAATGCCCAAGATGACTGTTTTATGGTATTTCTCTTCACCAAAAAATTTCAGGGGCCCCTAACTACTCAAAAGTGCTGCACATTATACTTCATGTTTGTAACTCAACACAATACCTTTAAAAAAAAAAAAAACAAATATACTAATTTTCGAGATACTATCTAGGCGGTTTTTATTGCGCAGCATAGTGGGATGTCTAAGCAGTTACTGAATGAAGCAACATTGCAGTGAGTTAGGACAAAGTGTATAATTTACATTATATAAATACTTGAAGTCATATGGTGTCTGAGCAGCACATAACATTTTCACAGGCAACACAAAGACAAAGAAGGTGTGATAATAAAAATGTTTTTACCAGGTGTAATTACCTAGAGTCAGTGTCGACTGGCCCACCAGGATACCAGGAGAACTCCCGATAGACCCAGGTGTCAGTGGGCCCTCATGCTGCTAAACATTTGGCCTATTTCATGGTCATTCTTTATTTCTATGAGAACAAAAAGACTAAGGGGCAAATTCACTAAGATTCGTAGTTGCGCCAGGCATAACTTCGCCGCACTTCGCCGGGCGTAGTTTCGCCAGCGCTTCGCAAAATTCACTAAAATCCGAAGTTGCACTCAGGGGTAGCGTAAGGTTGCAAAGTTGCGCTAGCGTTGATTCGCTAAGCAAAGCTAAGTTACGCTAGCGATGGTTAATTTGCATACGGCGCCAAATTCACATTTCAATGGAGGAATAAGTAGCAGCACTACAAATGCCTGGGAAACCTTCAAAACATCAAATAAAATTTTTATTTTGCCCTACACATGTGCCACTGTATAGTTAAGTTGCCATGAGTTAGGAAATGTAGGGGGGAAGGAGGGGAATTTTTTCGATCTTTTTCAGCCTATCACCCATAATATAGAAATAATCACCCATAATATAGAAAAAACACCAGCGTTTTTTGGGACTTAGAAAAAATTTTAACTTTTTTTGAAGAAATCCCTATCTACTCTATTGCTCTTCGTCTGGTCTGAGGTGGCGAAGGAAGTCTAGCGTAAAAGGTAGCGTTCAGAACAATGCGCGCGTTAGTGAATTTGCGTAGTTACCTCCGTTGCACAAATTCGCCAGGCGTAAGGGTGTGAAGTTACACTAGCGAAGTTACGCCAGCGTCGTTAGTGAATTGGCGAAGTAACGAAAATGGCCAACGCTAGCGAATTGACGCTAGCGTTAGGCGCTTCGGCGCATAGTGAATTTGCCCCTAAATAGCTGAAAAAGGAGTTGAATTGGCTGAACAGTGAACACATCAATGAGTGCTGTCACGACATACCACCGGTAATTGCGCACGACGTGAGACATGGTAGAGTAAATGATGGACCAGGGTTGGAAGCAACAGACTGTTCTCATCCCTCCCCGATCTCCCTTAGTGGATGAGCCTGGAATGCTCCCCACCCCCGTCTCAACATCAGTTGGACATACCAATGTCATCTTTTTGGTTAAACATGTGATATCAATACTGTCTTTTATTTGAAAAAGAAATAAAAAATTAAAAAAAGAAATTGCCTAATCTTGGAACAAAAACATCAGAGCATTTAGTTATCCAGAGTAAGTCACATGAATTTAGGCATTCAGCCAAACCCAGTCCAAACCCCATGGATCTATCCAGTTCTGAATTTTGTGAAAAGGTGCTTGGATCTGCCTGGATTCTGAGCTGAATACTGGATTCCTTGCCACCATAGTTATGGATCTTGAGATTTATAATCTGAAACCCACTGATTACTATTAAATAGGAAGTGGTGGTTTGGTGAATCAGAAATGACATCATCAGAAGTGGCGGAGACAGATTTTTTTTTTTTTAAAGGATCCTTATATCGATAATATAAGTTAAGGAATATACATGAACTGAAAATTTTTAGTCATACTACAGCACTCATGTCCTCCTGCTTTGCTTGTTAAGACACAGTTTACCTGTCCATGAGTGTTAGCCCTATTTCAAAAACAATAAGAACCTATGAGCCTATGAATAAGTGCCCCAACAGGCACAAAATGCATTAGGCCGTTGTCCACTATGTCCTAATAAATATTTTTGCATGTTTGACCATTTTTTTGGAGGACTCACAACTATTGCTGTTAAGTCCCTATTTCACCTGTCAGCGGTTTTAAAAATAGCCTTTTTTGAATAGTGCACCGACTTGTTCCAAGTGACCTTTCTTCAGCTGAT
The DNA here is from genome assembly GCA_038501925.1 of Xenopus petersii. Taxonomy (NCBI): domain Eukaryota; kingdom Metazoa; phylum Chordata; class Amphibia; order Anura; family Pipidae; genus Xenopus; species Xenopus petersii. The sequence goes on along the minus strand of CM076688.1, from coordinate 95,431,075 downwards.
TCACCCCTGTGCATGTCTTCCCATGTCATGTGAGTGTGACTAAATATTCTGACAGACTGGAAAGTTCTTTCCACTGAAACAATGACACTTACTAGCTGCTCGCTTCCTCATATGAGTAATACACACTCCTCCCTCACAGCATTGCCTTAGTATTCATCAACAAAGGAGGCACGCCAGTGATCTCCTTGCTTTATTATATAGGTTATCAGGTTACACGCTCTTTCCTTAGTCATAGCCACTGTTGCTACCAGTTTGTGCATTTGATATCTGGGGGATAGTTCAAATTTTAAAGTTTTTAGGTGAGTTTGCTCTTCAAAATCACCACAACTTTGCTCATTTATACAGCAGGCAGGGGCGCTCCGCCAATGAGGCAAGTTAAGGCACTCGCCTCAGGTGGCAGTGCCCCCCTGGTTGCCAGGGGCGGCAAAAATGCCGCTCCTGGTAACTAAGAGACGAATTTCCGGTTTTAAACCCAGAAATTTGGCTCTTCTAGTGCAGAAAGCGCAATTGCGTTCTCTGCACTAGCGATGTGGACCCCCCACTGATCCCCGTCTGGTGCTGAAAGTGAGTGCCTTGGGTAGGCGGGGGCTGCAAAAACGGGGGCTGCAAAAACGAAGGCCGCCTCGGGCTGCAAATTGGGTAGGATCGCCTCTGACAGCAGATGAGGCTAAAAAAAAGGCACACTCATCAAGTTCAGCATGTAACTGATCCAGCTTCCCTCAGAGAAGGGTCAACATATATTTCACAACAACAAAATTCATATAATACAAAAAAAGGTTTTATTTACATTATGTTTAAAATGAAACAGCCTTACGCATTTTGTGTCACCCAAGGACACTTAATCATCAGGCTAACTTTCTTTAGACAGATACATGATATGTATGCCTACTTACTATTGAATCCCTGTCAGTTTATTCAAGACTTCAAAAAGAGATTCATTTGTACACTTTTTTTAATTAAAAAATATATTTTATTATATATGTATATAAATATATAGTATAGATAAAAAAACAAAGTATACAGAAGATCATTGTCATTTATACAAATGTACAACTGACTCTAGGGTGTGGGAATTAATATCTTTCAGCAGCTCCGTCCTAAAAACTCACAGCCCCACCCAGTGCACCCTGCGCATGCGCTGTATACTCTCCTTCCCGCTACGTTGGAAACTTTCGATAGAAGTCACTAACTAGGCGTGTAAGCGTGTGTGTGAGACATAATTGCGCCGCCTCAGCTGTGGCAGCCATTTTTGTTATTGGCGAGTCCTCACTAGATTCACACCCCCCCCACACATGTTTATAAAGAAGTAAAAACGATATTGAGGAAACCATTCTCAGTAATGAAAGCTGCATGTTATCATATAGCCTTAAGCGCGGAAGGAAAAGTGGAACAATAGTTAACGAGCCCATTATCACAATGGCCGACGCTGAAGTCACAACAGAGCGCCGCGCCCAAGATGTTTCCTAACGCGTGATTCGCTGACGTCAGCGCGCAGGGGTTGGTGGGACGTATTCTTGGTTGTTGTCGTCGGGTGTTGGGAGCCGGGCAGGGTAGTGCGAGTTGTAGAAGCGCGTGGCGGCCCTCAGGCACATACAGCAATACTTTAGCCACTTTCCTTGTACCGGCGGCTCCGGGAGGGGAAATGTCTTTGATCGGGAAGTTGTTCGGTACCGGGGGCAAAGGAGCCAAAGGCCCAAGCCCCCAGGAAGCCATTCAGAAACTACGGGACACAGAAGAGATGCTGGCCAAGAAACAGGAGTTCCTGGAGAAGAAGATCGAACAGGAGCTTGTGACGGCAAAGAAGCACGGCACCAAGAACAAGAGGGGTGAGGAGGGGGCGGCTTGTGTCAGAAGGGAACGTGGTGGAGGGGGGGGGGGTAGTTGTAGTGAAGGGCAGCGGTGCTGGTGGGGAGAGTTTGTGCAACAAGTCTGGGATCAGTCAAGGTGGATGTATTATGGCAGCTGAGGTGGGAGGGGTCTAGTAGGAACCACAGGGGGCTTAGGGCAATTGGAGTGAATGTTTGGATCCAGGGAAAATAGATCCTATTAAGTCTGTGACAAAAGTCTTCTTCCTATTCACGTGTTACTTCTAGAGCAGGGCTTGCCATACGACTCAGGGGCAGGGCTTGCCATACGACTCAGGGGCAGGGCTTGCCATACTACTCAGGGGCAGGGCTTGCCATACGACTCAGGGGCAGGGCTTGCCATACGACTCAGGGGCAGGGCTTGCCATACGACTCAGGGGCAGGGCTTGCCATACGACTCAGGGGCAGGGCTTGCCATACGACTCAGGGGCAGGGCTTGCCATACGACTCCGAAACAGCGCTGGTGGGCTGACGGCAAGTTAGGTTGAGAATTGGGGAGAATGGGCACTTGCCCTACTAGATACCCCTGAAAGCCCAACTTAATGGTCAGTTTCAGTAGATTCTAAGATGACTGTATTTACTGCCCTACATAGTCTCTGAGCTATGAATGACAAATGAAAGCTAATCATCCTTTGACCTTTTTAATAATGCAGACCCCTTGCCAGTGGCGTAACTAGTTGTTACTGGGCCCCATAGCAAATTCAATTTAGGGCCCCAAAATATTTATAAGTTGGCCTATTTTACCAAGATATATTAAAATTGCTAATTACTTAGGGTCTCACTGGGCCCCCTACACTCCTGGGCCCCCCTGCAACTGCAGGGTCTGCTTCCTCTATAGTTACGCCCCTGCCCCTTGCCTCTCTGACAGAACCTGTTTTACCTCCCATGGATCTGCATCAGTCAGAGGCTTTAAATGTAGCTTTATAACAACATTAAAGATATATATATATATATATATATATATATATATATAGAAGTAGTGAAGATCGCACTCACAGGTCTAAGACCTGTGAGTGCGATCTTCACTACTTCTACATCTGATGATTTCTATCTAGGACTGCACCCAGGCACCTTTGACCGCTATTTTGTGAGTGCCGGTTTCCTGCCCTATATATATATATATATATATATATATATATATATATATATATATATATATATATATATATATACATACACTGAGTGCTGCCCATGTTGAACACACTATAACCTATATCAGGGGTGCCCAAGAGGTCGTCGGGATCTACCAGTAGACCTTTAACTGGTGATCAGTAGATCTCAAGACACTGTGAACAAACAATTTGTCTAAATCACCCTCCTGTTTCATGCTTTTCATTCAGATCTTTATTATGTTATAGTTACTTAAAAAAATAGTTTGTTAAATATAACAATATGTATTTTCACTGACCCCCAGGCCCCGGTGAAAAAAGATTGCTCTGTGAGGCTACAATTTAGTGGTTATTGTTACTTTTTATCACTTTTCTTCCCATTCAATCCTCTCCTCTTCATCCAGTCTCACACATATCACTGCTTGGTTGCTAGGGTGAACTGGACCCTAGCAACTATAAAGCAGCTGAAAATCAGTATTGGAGAACTGTTGAACAAAAGCTAAATAACTGAAACACCAATTTCAAATAGTCTTATAATAAGAATGTCTACATCATACTCAAAGTTAAATGGGGTTGTTCACCTTTGAGTTAACATTTAGTATGATGTAGAGAGTGATATTCTGAATTTGCAATTGCTTTTTATTTTTTATTATTTGTGGTTTTTGAGTTATATAGTTTTTTATTCAGCAGCTCTCCAGTTTGCAGTTTCAATATCTGGTTAATAAATTCTAAATTACGCCCTGGCCCTTGTGGTCCCTGCTGGCTCAGATCCGCACCCTGCATGTCTTTTCTCTTCCGGCAAAAACACCAGGCCGACCCTGTGAATAAGAGACTGGAATGTGAATAGGAGAGAGACTGAATAGAAAGATGAGTAATAAAAAGTACCAATAACAATGTATAGTCTTACAGAGCATTTGTTTTTTAGATGGGGTCAGTGACCCCAGTTTGAAAACTGGAAAGAGTCAGAAGAAGAAGGCAAATAATGAAAGATCTATAATAAAATAATGACCGATTGAAAAGTTGCTTAGAATTAACCTTTCTATAACTTACTGAAAGTTAACTGAAAGGTGAACCACCCCTTTAATCTAAAGGTGAACCACCCCTTTAATCTAAAGGTGAACCATCCCTTTAATCTAAAAATAAACCACCCCTTTAATCTAAAAATAAACCACCCCTTTAATCTAAAGATAAACCACCCCTTTAATCTAAAGATAAACCACCCCTTTAAAGGACCATTAACCTCAATTTTTTTTTATTAAAAAATTTGTTTTTGTAGAATGAAAAAAAAAAAACTACAAAGACATATTAAACGTTTAACTTACCGAAACTCCGCTTGCGATCCATCTTTAGAAAAGGCGATCCATAGTGCGGCGCTCGATTTCTCCTCCTTGCCTTCTTTATAGGAGATAGCCAGGGAGGAGAAATCAAGCGCCGAATGATGGATTGTCGCCGTTTCTGAAGAGGAGTGCAAGCAGATTTTCGTTAAGTTATTTCTTTATAAAGACTTAGCTATTTAAAAGTTTAATATGTCTTTGTATTTTTTTTTTTTCCTTTTACAAAAAAAATTTGATGTCACTGATCCTTTAAAACAGTTACATGTTTTCTTGTAGCTGAGGGTACAAATGCTAGAATGGTCAAATCCTCCTGCAACAATGCTATGCTTTACCCAATCCTACTGGGATTTTAGAAGAACAGCATGAATCTCCTTGTGCTTATTCTACACACGGCATGTTCATTCATATTTAGTGACTGCAGCTTGTGTGTATGACTGTATCTTGGTTATGTGCTATGCCAAGTTGTGCACAACAAACATTTCTGGTCATATGTTACTTTAGCAATTGCTTACAGTAAAGCATTACTTTTTGTATCCTGTCACCGGCACTTCTACGCTGTAGTACAGTCCATAATAAGTCCTTAAAGGAATTGTTCAGTGTAAAAATAAAAACTGGGTAAATAGATAGGCTGTGAAAAATAAAAAATGTTTCTAATATAGTTAGTTAGCCAAAAATGTAATGTATAAAGGCTGGAGTGACTGGATGTATAACAGGTCAGTCACAACTCTACTTCCTGCTTTTCAGCTCTCTTGGTTTACACTGACTGGTTGCCCTGGCTACCAGGCAGTAACCAATCAGAGACTTGAAGGGGGGCCACATGGGTCATATCTGTTGCTTTTGAATCTGAGCTGAATGCTGAGGATCAATTACAAACTCACTGAACAGAAATGTACCATGTGGCCCCCCCTTCCAAGTCGCTGACTAACTCAGAGTTATAGAGCTGAAAAGCAGGAAGTTGGATTCTGTCTGTTTTATTAAACATCTGTTCACTCCAGCCTTTATATATTACATTTTTGCCTAACTAACTATATTAGAAACATTTTTTATTTTGCACAGCCTATCTATTTACACAGTTTTTATTTTCACACTGAACTGTTCCTATAATAAGCAGACTGGAGCAGTGTTGGCTTTCCAAGTACAGAAGCCTGGGAACCGTGTTTGCTACAGGAAATCCACGTTTGTTGAAAAAGAACTTCTACAGACAGACTGGTCATGAATTAAGGGTGTATAGCATGGGTGCAGGGGTGCTCCGCCAATGAGGCAAGTTGAGGCTGTCGCCTCAGGCAGCAGCGCCCCACTAGGTACCAGGGGCAGCAAAAATGCTGCTCCTGGTACTTTTAGAGCGAATTTCTGGGGTGGGGGGGGCAGCAGCAACTGCTGCTGCCTCAGGCGGCGGAGGGGCCAGGATCGCCCCTGCATGGATGTGCCTAAATGGTGCTGCAGGAAGAAACTAGGAGACGTAGACCTGTTAGGGTCAGTAATCCCTTGCGCATATTATTGAGGGTAAGGGCACACCTGGAGATTCGGGGAGATTTAGTCGCCTGGCAACTAATCGCCTCTTCATTGGAGCGACTAATCTCCCTGAACTGCTTCCCCGTGTCTTCCGTCTGCTTCAATGAAAAAACGCCTGCGCCAATGCACTTGCGGCGCTTCAATTTCCAAAGTCATCCGAAGTTTCCAATGCACTTGCGGTGCTTCAATTTCTGAAACTTCGGAAATTGAAGCGCAGCGAGTGCTTTGGCGCAGGCGTTTTTTCATTGAAGCAGACGGAAGACACGGGGAAGCAGTTTGGGGAGATTTGTTGCCCCAAAAAAAGATTAAATCTCCCCGAATCTCCGGGTGTGCCCTTACTCTAAAACAGAATACCTGTTACTCATTCACTTGAACCAGTAAACAAAAGACTTTTCATTTCAGCATGAACTGCATGGCGCTCCCACATTGGTGTGGATAAGCCTTCAGGTCACTCCCCACCAGATAATGACTACTTTCTTGTCTTTCTGTTCAGTAAAGAGCTACACTCGAATAACCTGGTTTACTGGGTAGGCTTTACTTTCCCTTCAAAGGAACACTTATACACTTAAAGTTCGTCTCTCTGGTGTTTCCATCTGGCATCTCAGGTGCATATTCTAAACGGTTACAATTTGCTACATTTAGTTGATACATTTCTCAGTAGCATCTCTGGAGTATCTGCAACTATTATATCAATTCTAACAGCTGCCTTTGATAAAACGGATTCTGCTCAGCAGGGACTAAGAAACGTATCAACTAAATGTATCAATTTAGAACCATTTCAAAGTGCATGACCCAGAGTCAGCTCAGTAATTCAGGTGCAAATTCGGAATGGTTACAATTTGCTACATTTAGTTGATACATTTCTCAGCAGCGTCTCTGGATTATCGGCAACTATTGTATCAATTCCAACAGCTGCATTTGATAAAACAGGGATTCTGCTCAGCAGGGATAAAGAAATGTATCAACTAAATATATCAATTTAGAACCATTTCAAAGTCAATGACCAGAGGATTGAAAAGCTTTACTTTTTAACGGAATTGTTCACCTTGAAACACTTTTTTTTAATTCAGTTGTTTTTTTTTGATTGTTCCCCAGAAATAGAATTACTTTCCATTATTTATTTTTTTTTAGCTGTTTTCCAAAATCGAAGTTTAAAGTTGAATGTCTCTGGTGTTTGCACCTGAATTACTGAGCTGCCAGACTCAAACACCAGACATTAAACTCAAACACCAGACATTAAACTTTAAACTTTGATTTTGGAAAACCGGTAAAAAATAAATAATGGAAAGTAATTTCCAGCAGAGATTCTGCTGAGAAATGAATAAACGAAATGTAGCAAAATTGTAACTGTTTGGAATCTGCACCTGGATAACTGAGCTGACAGTCTCAGATTCTGAACTGTTACAATTTTGCTACATTAGTTGATTCATTTCTCAGCAGCATCTCTGGACTATTAGCAACTATTGTATCAATTCTAACAACTGCCTGTAATGAAACCCAGTTATTACTGCCTGTAACGAAACCCAGGGATTCTGCTCAGCAGGGACAAAGATAAGAAATGTATCAACTAAATGTATCAATTTAGAACCATTTCGGAGTCCGTGACCCAGTCAGCTCAGTAATTCAGGTGCAGAGTCTGAACTGTTTCAACTTTGTTACGTTTAGTAGATTCATTTCTCAGCAGCATCTCTGCTGGAAATTACTTTCCATTATTTATTTTTTACAGGTTTTCCCAAAATCAAAGTTTAAAGTTGTATCAACTAAATGAACGACTGCAATTCCCAGAATTCTCTGTGTTATAGGTGGCATCTTACTGCATACGCAGCACGGATCATATAAATATATATATATATATATATATATATATATATATATATATATATATATATATATATATATATATAAATATATAATGTATTCAGCAGCTGCCGTACATGTGAAGAATACTACAGTCAACCCTGCTAAAGCTACGTCACATCAGGAGATCTAGCTATTCATCTATCCAAATATATAAGGCTTTGTTATTGAGCACAAAATGCAAAGTGTAAATATGGAAAAATTCTAATGTTTATTGTGCTTGCGTGAGGGAGTGTATCATGTGCTTCTCATGTGACCGTATTCTTCCTTTCTGGTCTTGCTTTGTGGCAAACCTGCTACCCAAAAAGAAAGCAACTGTTTCGACAAAAAACACTGCTGAGGGTTTTCAAACTCTAATCCCGTGACTGTGAAAGTAGAATGTTTCCGAATGATCAGTCAAAGGGGAAGTAAAGTCTAAAATAGAATAAGGCTAGAAATGCTGTATTTTGTATACTAAACTAAAGGTGGCCATACACGGATAGATCCGCTCGTTTGGCGATGTCGCCAAACGAGCGGATCTCCCTCCGATATGTCCACCTTGAGGTGGGCAATATCGGGCAGATCCGATCGTGGGCCCTAGGGCCCAACGATCGGATCCTAGCATTCACAAACGGGCGGTCGGATCGCGGGACCGCATCAACGAACAGATGCGGCCACGATCCGACGAGGGTTTTAAACCCATCCGATCGAGATCTGGCCGACTTTTGGCCAGATCTCGATCGGGGAAGCCCGTCGGGGGCCCCCATACACGGGCCAATAAGCTGCCGTCTGTCGGCAGCTTTTATCGGCCCCTGTATGGCCACCTTTACGCCACCACAAGCCTAATCAAACTAGGGATGCACCGAATCCAGGCTTCGGCCTGTTTCAGCAGGATTCGGATTTAGCCAAATCCTTCTGCCTGGCCGAAATGAATCCTAATCTGCATATGCAAATTAGGGGCGGGGAGGGAAATTGCGTGACTTTTTATCACAAAACAAGTAAATAAAAAAAATCTTTCCCCTTCCCACCCTTAATTTGCATATGCAAATTAGTGTTAGGTACGGTATTCGACCGAATCTCTCACAAAGGATTCGGGAGTTCGGCTGAATCCAAAATAGTGGATTACGTGCATCCCTAAATCAAACAAATGATTTATGCTTTCAAAGTTGGCCACAGGGGGTCACCACCTTGTAACTTTGTAAGACCAAGACTGTGCACATGCTCAGTGTGGTCTGGGCTGCTTAGGGATCGTCATAAATTCTCAAAACAGCTCAAGTCAAATAATATCTGCCAGCAGCCGATACAGTAGAATAGGTAAACTGCACTGGGTCCTGTGTTGTCATGTAATCTAATGTGGATTTTATAGTTCATGAATTGTTTAATACAAACTTTCTCCAGCTCTGCAGAACCAGTGGCTGCAGCAAAATAATCCTCCAAATAGAATCCCAGTTTCTGTTTAAATCTGGCTTCATTATCTTTGGCCCTGCAGCTGTAGTTGGAAACGGTAAAGGCAAAAATAAAATCCAATACAAATCTCTGCACAGTCGCTGACTGCTCTAGTGGAAAACAAACAAAGCTTCTTCAGTTCTGCATGGCTGGGAAGTAAGGTGGGGGCTCCCCCTGCTGTTCATAAGTATGATTGTTTCCCTGCAGAACATTTAGGGACTGTCTGACAATTCCTATCCACAGCAGTAAATGAAGGGAGAATTTCACTGCATACAGTCAGGTTTCTTATAAAAACGGTACACATTTTTTAATTAAAGTATATTGGAGACAGGTTTCTTTTTCATTGTCCTTAGAGAACAAATAGGTAACGTTTGACCTATTCCTTCCAGATATACATGTAAGACCGACTCATATGTAAAACACTTTTGGGATCCACACAAATAACAAAGCATTCCTTTGGGGTGCAAAATAGTTTTCGTTTTTTATTATTTGCTTTTTTAAAAATGATTTAGGTTTTTGTTCTGCAGCTCTCTACTTTGTAATTTTGGCAGCTGTCTGGTTGCTAAGGTCCAATTTAAAGGGATCCTGTCATCGGAAAACATGTTTTTTTCAAAAAGCATCAGTTAATAGTGCTGCTCCAGCAGAATTCTGCACTGGAATCCATTTCTCAAAAGAGCAAACAGGTTTTTTTATATTCAATTTTGAAATCTGACATGGATAGACATTTTGTCAATTTCCCAACTGCCCCTGGTCATGATGTGACTTGTGCCTGCACTTTAGGAGAGAAATGCTTTCTGGCAGGCTGCTGTTTTTCCTTCTCAATGTAACTGAATGTGTCTCAGTGGGACATGGGTTTTTACTATTGAGTGCTGTTCTTAGATCTACCAGGCAGCTGTTATCTTGTGTTAGGGAGCTGCTATCTGGTTACCTTCAGAGCACAAGTCACATGACAAGGCAGCTGGGAAATTGACAATATGTCTAGCCCCATGTCAGATTTCAAACTTTAATATAAAAAAATCTGTTTGCTTTTTTTGAGAAATGGATTTCAGTGCAGAATTCTGCTGGAGCAGCACTATTAACTGATTCATTTTGAATTTTTTTTTTCTCCATGACAGTATCCCTTTAACCTTGCAACCAGTTTGTTTATTGATGCAAGTGAATGATTAACAAGACAGGTATGCTTTTTTTCCCTGAATAATAAGAGAGTGGGATTACCCATCGGCTAACAACTTCCCCTAACAGCTCTACTTCTCCTAGTTCCTTCTTGCAGCACCGTTTATGATTTTTAAGCTGGAAGGAAGCAGAAGGGAAATGCAAATCATTACAAAACTATAAAAAGTAAAAAAAAAAAAAAAAAATGAAACATGAATGAACATTTTCTAAGAATAGGCCATACTTAAACTTAACCTGAAGGTGATCCACCCCTTTAAAGCATGTCAAAATATGTGTTTCTTTGGGCGGGGAATTAGCGAATATATTTGCAATAAGAATTGTGACACTTCCTGCAACAGAGAGTAAACCATGTGTAAATCTTTACTTTGATTAGTTGTATTTAAAGTAATTTAGAGACATTAATGTTCCAGTGTTAATCCTCATTTGCCTCTAATAATCCGTTGTGGTGTAATTTCCCTTCGTTGTAGAGTAAGTATATGGATTAATGTGTATGGGAATTGTGCAATTGTGATCATCACTATGCACTTTATTATGTGTTTCCAGATATCCTGGTGTTTCAAACCTACTTGTTATTTTACTACTTGGTATGAAAACAATCATTTCATTTTACAGAGGCTTCTTTATAATAATGAATTTAGTCCAGAAGTCCTACCCATTAAGCTCACACTGCACTACAGCACTTTTTATGATCCAAGTGTAATTCCTCAGCTGAAGATGGGACTTTTTTGTTTGTCTTATTTCCCAGCTTGCCATTATTGACCAGTCTTGTATTTTTCTCACAGCCGCCTTGCAAGCTCTGAAACGTAAGAAGCGATATGAGAAGCAGCTGGCCCAGATTGATGGCACGCTATCAACCATCGAATTCCAGAGGGAAGCCCTTGAAAATGCCAACACAAATACTGAAGTTCTCAAGAACATGGGCTTTGCAGCTAAGGCAATGAAAGCTGCTCATGATAACATGTAAGTAATGGGCCAACAACAATGGTTGTTTTGTTGAGTCTTCACATATTCGTGTAAAACCTGTAGGTTTTTTTGTAGGATGTTGCTGGCCATGTGGCATATCCCTGAGCTGTGCCAGATAGCCGGGTGGGCACATGTAGCCCTCTACTCTTATCAGACTGGAAATGTTCTTTATTGTCTGGTTAAAGTCCATACTGTATATCTATTTATTTAGATTGGCTCTCTGAATTTTTTTGCCCAGGTTTCTCTGCGACAAAAAAATGTCCATAGACTCCATTATATTATGCCCTAAATAAGTTGCCCCCCGAAAAAACTCGCACATTTTCACTGTTTTGCAAATTTTCCACCGAAACGGGACATTTGCCCATCACTAGCTGTTACTAGTTCTAAGCCATAGACACAACCATTGAAAAAGAAACTTGTTTTATAAATCTTTAGGGATGCACCAAACCCTCTATTTTTTGGATGTGGCTGAAGCCCCAGTCCTTGAGGAAAGATTCATCCGAATGCTGAACCAAATCTGAACCCTAATTTACGTATGCAATTCAGGGTAAGGGTTTGTTTTGGCCAGGCGAGTGGATTCACCCCAATGCAAATCCTTTTGAAAGGGCCAGATACTGAATGGAATCCTGGATTCGATTACATCTTTAAAATGTAAATATTTCCTCCTAGCAGTATGTGTGTCCCTTCATAGAACTAATGTGGCCCTCGGTGAGAATTTACCAGTTGTAGGAGTAATTGAGTTTGATATGTCTGATCTAGACACATGGAAAGATGTACCACGGTTCAGTGAGCTGGCCATACATGTAGCAATCCACTCGTTTGAGGACCTCAGCAAACAAGCGGATATCTTTACAATATGCCTCCTTAAGTTGGGCAATATCTGCCTGATCTGATCATGGGCCCATTGATCGAATGAGATCATCGAGCATACGGGCGGTCATATCGAGGACCTGATGCGGTCCTCGTTCCTATGGGATTTTAACCCTGCCCAATCAACATCTGCCCGACTTTTGGGCAGATATCAATCGAGGAAGCCTGTCAGAGGGCCCCATACACTGCCCAATAAGCTGCAAACATAATCTTTTATCTGCTTGTGTATGGGGACCTTTAGACCAAGCAATTTTCTGGCCGAAATCCACAGTTTGAATGCATTTATATCACTGTATAGATACATGAGACAGCTTGCGTGTTTTCTCTGCAGCAGACAAAATGCATCGAGGCATACCAATCATATCTTCGCTTTTGTTTTCTAACTTGTATATGGCTATTCAAATGTAATTGCTGATTGGTTGCTATGTTTGCCTCCAACGTTAATAAATACGTCCCTCATGTCTGCTGATGCCTTGCTTCAGTGGAAATTAACGGGGGGCAATGCTTCCTTCCTGGTTCCCTTGAATTGGCCCAAACAAGTGATCAGTGAAGTTCATCATTTTGACAGTCCTGGCCAATCTTGGACAACTTTCCAACCATTATTTAAAGGAGACATTTTGTATAAAAAATAAGAATGTACCAGTGCATTATACTCCTTTAGATATAGAAGAATTGTAAAATGTATTGTTTCAGGCTGATTTATTGAATATTTTTGCAAAATCCCTAATAATCCCTCCCTTTTCTTCCACTTCCTGTTCCCTGAATTCCCATGTTGTGCAGGGGAGCCGGTGGCTCTCAGCCCACTGCACTGTAGGACAGGGACCAATCAGCAGCTAGCAGGACCTGATAGGGAACTGAAGCATGTCTGTGCTTGTGTGACTGCAGAGCTGTGATTGGCTGTCCCCCTCCTACTGTGCTTCTGGCACGGACCATTAGGACACGCCCACCCCTCATTTTAAACACAGACAGGGACCAGGGAACATCTATAGGGAGCTCCAATAAAGGGGATATTTTTAAAGATAATATACATTTTTTTTAGCAATAAAAACAGTTGAAAAGCAGAAAGCTGTCCTTTGATAAATATTACTTATAAGCTTTTCAGGCCAAACATCTGCATCTTTTCCTTTTCACCTCAAGGTGCAGGTCTTTTCTCCCAAGTGTAATGGTTTTTTTTTTTTTTTGTTGTTGTTTGTTTGTTTCTATGGCAGGGATATTGAAAAGGTGGATGAACTCATGCAAGATATTGCCGATCAACAGGAACTTGCTCAGGAAATCTCAGATGCCATTTCCAAGCCAGTTGGATTTGGAGAGGACTTTGATGAAGTAAGTGTTGACCCCTCACTCCCATGCAGTGGTTGCCCCCAAGCAGAGATATCTCCTGCTGATAATAAACACATTATGGATGTTTTAATTGCTCCTGTTTTTCTCGTCTTGTTTTTCCCTTGTTTCTTTAGCACTTAGCAGGATGTAATACAACAGAATATCTTATTGTAAAAAAAAAAAAAAAAAAAAAAAGATTATTATTATATGTGCTTGGTTCTGCTGTTTGAATAGGCACTCACACTAAATCTGTACGTTTATTTGCAGGCACCACAACTAGGGGAACACATTACATTAGGGCTGGTTAAGGCTTAGTAATGTTGCCGCTCATTTAGAGAGCAGCCTATTGTCACTTTCAATTGGCACCGGCAGAAGACCTGGGATAAACCTGCTCTTTTAACTGTTAATCTGCTGTTTCAAATGCTCAACAACACTAGGATTAAAATGCGCGTTCTCTCAACCTGGCTATAGTTAGTCTCCAGACTGAGATTTGCTGATAGGCATAGTGTACTCATCAGATAGAACTCTAAGGGCCTTATTTATCGAAAGCCGCACATTTCTGATCATTTTCAGTAAAAAAAGTCAAAACAAATCTGCACTGATTTGTTCCCCTCATTTATCAATACATTTTCCTGAAAATTTCCTGTTCAGGGAAAAACTCAAAATCTTGAAAAAAATTCAAATAGTGCAAATTTTTTGGGTTTTACTCCCGACAACCACAAAATCTTCGGATTATTGCACGGAACTCAGTGCAGATCAGGATATCTGTGGGACTTCTCCCATTGACGTCTACTCAGAGTTCTTTTTTTATTCAGACTTTTTATACCCTCGGGGTTTAATAAATTCCGAAAAATTCAAGTTTTTTTTCCCCCCAATAAAATTTTTCGAGTTTTTGTCGATTTGATAAATATCTTCCTTGGAGTAGATATATGCTATCGTAGGAGATCCTTAAAGGGATACTGTCATGGGGAAAAAAAAAATTCAAAGTGAATCAGTTAATAGTGCTGCTCCAGCAGAATTCTGCACTGAAATCCATTTCTCAATAGAGCAAACAGATTTTTTTATATTCAATTTTGAAATCTGACATGAGGCTAGACATATTGTCAATTTCCCAGCTGCCCCTGGTCATGTGACTTGTGCCTGCACTTTAGGAGAGAAATGCTTTCTGGCAGGCTGCTCTTTTTCCTTCTCAATGTAACTGAATGTGTCTCAGTGGGACATGGGTTTTTACTATTGAGTGCTGTTCTTAGATCTACCAGGCAGCTGTTATCTTGTGTTAGGGAGCTGTTATCTGGTTACCTTCCCATTGTTCTTTTGTTTGGCTGCTGGGGGGAAAAAGGGAGAGGGTGATATCACTCCAACTTGCAGTACAGCAGTAAAGAGTGATTGAAGTTTATCAGAGCACATGACTTGGGGCAGCTGGGAAATTGACAATATGTCTAGCCCCATGTCAGATTTTCAATATATCTTTTGAAAAATGGATTTCAGTGCAGAATTCTGCTGGGGCAGCACTATTAACTGATTCATTTTGAAAAAAAAATTTTTTCTCATGACAGTATCCCTTTAAGATGATTGTATATAGATTTGATAAAGTCATTTACTGAGTTAATGTTCTGATTATTGGTGCATGTGTTTTTGCCCCTACTGATTTGGTTTGGTCAGTAATTACACCACAGATTCCGAGAAAACATGGAAATTAGCCCTGCTGATTATCCAGTCCAGCACTTACGTGGGTTCATTGGTTAACTCAAACTTGCATGGGTCTGCACTATTGAATTGACTTATATAATTACTTCCTGAATGGAATGGATAGTGACTACTAGCAATGAGCAGGCCATCATTACCCAACATTAGGATGTTGTTTAGAAGAAGTGGAGTTTATGTAATATTCAATACAGTGGAGACGCATATAACTATACTAGACTTTAGGGACAGAAGTCTTCTTGGCTCTACTAGTTCATATATTGTTTGCTGCTGTCATGTAATTTACTTTGTCAAACACCAATGTTCTATCCTTAGGATGAACTAATGGCGGAGCTGGAAGAACTAGAACAGGAAGAATTAGACAAAAATCTACTAGAAGTCCAAGGTCCGGAGACTGTGCCTCTCCCCAATGTGCCTGCAGCCTCATTGCCAGCAAAACCAGGTGAGTGTCCAGTGCAGTCTGGGAAGTATAAAACATATTTCGGATTTATCCACAAACTGACACTCTTTTTTTTTCCCTCCCATAGTCAAGAAAAAGCAAGAGGAGGATGACGACGACATGAGAGAATTAGAAAATTGGGCCACTGCATAGATTCCCAACTGCTGCATGAAGTTGCACAGACAAAGAGACTATGTACCTTGTGGGAGTAGACTTGCACACAATGTGTAGGGGAATGATGGGGATACAGGAACTGAACTTGAAATCTCTCTCTCTTTATTTGCCCATGTTTTTCCTTTCTTTGCCCAATTCCTAGCACGGACTTTCTGATATGCAAACCTTAACTGTGGGAGGGATAGCAGAGTTTGACCAGAGATTTCAAAGCTTTGACAAGACGTGGAACACAAAGTGTTGAGAACAGCTCTCTGGCTGCTGTAAGCAATGATCCAGCCTCCCAGCTCAGAAAACCCTTCCTGTAGCTGCTCGGCCATGCACAATGGCGTTTTCAATCCATCTTCTCATCACTTCCCATGCCGCTGCTTTGGTTTGTTCTCTTGTTTCTCAGGAGAAGGCTTTGTATCTTTGGGAGTATGACATCAGGAAATATTACTGTGAAGACACCTCCGTTACACCATAACTGTGCCAGTTTCCTCACAATTTCAGGATCTGCAAAGGATTGAATAAAAGCATCCATAGTAATTGCACCAATATTTAATGCTGTTGTGCAGGACTACACCTGTGCTGCAAATGAAGGCCTCTGCTACACGGGGTGTTTTGTCTGCCGCTGCATGAGTGCAATAGCAACATACCCCATGTACCAAGCGCCTTAGACTCTTCAGCTTTAACTAAACGACTTGTAGCTTTAGCTGAGGAGTCATATGTTGTATCTTCTCCTCTGTTCATGCATTGTTTCATCTGTACTATGTATATATACATAAATAAACTACATTCATTCTTTAGAGGTATAACAACCAGCCCCCATTCTGGTCTGCCCATAGCCCTAATGCCACAAGAGCTTACAATTAAATAACACCACCAAATGGTAAATTCACAAAAGCGTCAAAATTGTTCATTTTAGTAAAAATACAAAAAAAAAAAAGCTGTAGATATTTATAACACATTAGAGCCGTGCCATGCATACCACCAATGTTTATTGCGGTGTGCATAATATGCATATTGCGATACTTTTTTAAACTACAGCTCCTGTATGCACACCTTTTTGTTTTCTTAGTGTTTTTCTTTTTATAGACATAGGCTAGCTAGATTTCAGGTGCATATGTTTACAAAGGACATAGTCTCGAGCACATCTTAATCAGCTAGTCTGGATTCATAAAAAGCCCCTAGGACATTGCATATTGTGTGCTTAGCCTAGAGCCCCTGCAGACATTGCTGGGTTGCTGAGATCTGCTGTAACAGGAGTTCTTTAGATGCACTCCGAGAATTCAAGTCTGATGCCTTCCTTTGAGGTGATGGATCTTCCAGTAGTCGGTGGTCTGTTTGGGGTTTTTTAAGAGTTGTAGTTAAACATCAACTGGGAGCGCACAGTTTGGACACGACTGAATTGAAGTGTTCTAGTTTACAAGGTTCTTATAGTCTTGCTACAGTCCTATTCTAGCAGGAACGTGCTGTTAGGCCTTTTTGTGGAGCGTGGAGGAGAAGTATGGCTGCAGAACAGTTCTTTTTGTTTTACCATGTTTCATTGTCAACGTGTTGCTTTCAATAATAGTCCAAAATAGCACTTTTTTTCCCCTCAATAGTCCTGTTTTTGGTTTATTTTTTACCATGCTACTTCTCCTGCCTCTCCGCTGCTTTTTTGAAAAGGACAACATAAACTTGTGCTGAGAACAGGCCCTGTAATCAGAACTTCTGAAAATGTATATAATCACAAATGATCTATATATGTGTGTTTTTAGCATTGCAAGGGATTTCATTGCTATGGTGGTCTTTTTGCAAATAAGCACGTTTTCTCCCTTTGCACTGGGAGGGAAAGTGAGACTTAATTCTCTCTCTACAGTTACTGCCGTAGCCAGAACATATTTTTACAGGAAGCCCTGTTGAACACATATATATTGCACCTTTGAAGAAACCCTGTTCTGTTTCTTAAGCATAAGCTCTTGGAACACAAACATAATCAATTCAATAACCTATAATATATATATGTAGATATACATTGAGAGCCTGCAAAAAAAAAAATAATATTAATCAAGCTTTGTACATGGGGTGAATGTATTTTGCATATGGTATGTCCTTGTTTATAACATTTTTGGTTCGTAAAAATTTGCGATCACTCTTAGTCTTTCAAGAATAAATATATTTCAAATCCTTAGTATTTGGTGTTTGTTTTATTAAAAGCTCAGTGGCTGGATTTTGTGATCTACTTTATCCTCCGGCTACAGACTCTTCTGGCTTCCTATGAAATGACGCAGTAGGCGGAGCTATAGGAGATATCGATGTTGTGGTTGGCCGGCCAGCCTAAGAAAACATGCAAGACTGAAGCTGCAAGCCTAGCAAGAAACCTCTGGGGCGAATTTATACATTTATTCTCCATAAAGGCAACTGGAAAAATGTAGGTACATGTATGGGATCCATTATCTGGAAACCCATTATCCAGATAGCTCCAAATTATGGGACTTAATTATTAACAAATAATTCACATTTAAAAAAAAAATAAAATCCCTGTAATAATATATCAATACCTTGTACTTGATCCCATCTAAGAATAATTCATCCTTATTGCAGGCAAAACAGTCCTAAGGGGTTTGTTTAATATTTAAATGATTTTTTTAATAGACTTAAGGAATGGATCCAAATTGTGGAAAGATCACTTATCTGGAAAACCCCAGGTCCCGAGAGTTCTGAATAACCGGTCCCACACATAATGCTCATAATAGGGGCAGCATGAAAATCTAACTATGAATATTATTGTACAATTTAATACCTGTATCTACTACAAAACGATGAGTAGTGAGTTACTTAGTAAGTGCAACTGTCTCTGGCCACTAGATGGCGACCCTGACCCATAAAAAGCTTTCCCTGTGAATACTGTTCCTTGTGATATCTCATGGTTTCATATCCTTAGGTTTCAAATGTTAAAAGGGTTGTCCACCTTTTAGTATGATGTATGGATTTTGTTATGTTTTTTTATACTTTGTTCAGCAGCTCTCCAGTTTGGAATTTCCGCATCTATCTTGTTACTAGGGTCTAGTTTACTCTAGCAACCGGGCCGTGGTTAGAATGAGAGAATGGAAGATGAAAAGGAGAGGCCTGAATAGGCAGATAAGTAAATCAATGGTAGCCTTGCAATTTAATATGTTTGTATTACATTGTGGGTCATTGCATTCTCATTTGCAAGCTGGAAATGGGAACATGACATTGTATACCATACTAAGACTTAAAGTGTTGGGTAAAAGTAAGGGTTACAGTCCTATCCATTCAAGTGACCGCATTCCAGGTAACATTAATTTGTTGTGCTATAACAGCAATAACACCCCCCAACCCAATCCCCACAGTGCTCATTTATACGTTGTCGATTTGAGGTAGAATAAATGTCTGATACCTAGAAATACAGTTTTTAGCTATGCAAACGGGGTACTGTGTGAGCCAAATTGAGCCCATCTTTAAGGGAAATTCCCCATGGAGAATTTTGCTATGTTTTCCTAAAATATATTTATTTACATATAACAATTGTAAAGCCTCTTCTTCGGTGGGGGCCGATTCCCTGTCAGGGGGGCAACGGGACCTCCATGATGGAGGGGGGAATGAATACTTTTTGGTCTGAAAACAAAGCCTCTTTTTTGGGCAACCAATTCACTGTCGGGGGCATCAGGTTCTCCACGATGGAAGGGGAGAAGGATCACTTTCCAGTCTGAGGGCAAGGCTTTTTCTTAGATGGGGGCTGCTTCCCTGTCAGGGGGCAACAGGGCCTCCATGATGGAGGGGGAAAAGATCAATTTTTTGATCCAAAAATTAAATCACTTCCCTGTTGGGGGCAGCAGGGCCCCACGATGGAGGGGGAAAGAATAACTTCATGATCCAAGGGCAAGGCCTCTTCTTGCATGGGGGACAGGGAGTGGGGCCTAAACGATGGGGTGCGGTTGGATCGATTTTTAGTCCCAAAATTAAACTTCTTTTTTGGGGGTGCCACTTCCCTTTCAGGGGACAATGGGGCCTCCATGAGAGAAGTGGGGGGGAGGATAACTTTATGGTCTGAGAGCGAGGCCTCTTCTTGGGTGGGGGCTACTTCCCTGTCGGGGGGCAACTAGGTTTTCATGATGGAAGGGGGGGGATCACTTTTTGGTCTGACAATAGAACCTCGATTTGGAGTGGAAAACCACTTTTCTGTGACGTGTCAATGCAATGGAGGTGTGGCTGCTTCTAGTTGGTGATGGGTCCTCGTCATCTTGAATGGCCATAGTTTTAGTTTGGTTCTCTGCATACTGGAAGCAGGTGCTTTAACCACTGCTCCGTCTGCCGGCTCAGAATCTATTTCTCTGTTTCTAGTGCAAGGGTCAAAGGGTGCAGTGGTTAGGTGTGCTTACAGGTGTCTTCTTTATAAAGGAGATCCTGACACCAAATATTCCCAAATTAGAGCAAGCTCCACTGGAGTCCCAGGGGGTCTATTTATGCAGTCTGTTCTGATTGCAAAGTAATGTAGCTTCTGTCAAACACAACAGCACATCAAACGTTGCTATTTAGCCCCTAACACAGAAGAAGCAACCACAGCAGTTAAATATACAAGACTTTCTTTAAGAGAACAGTTAATAAAATATACTTATCCTTTTGTGTTAATGCGTTTGCTTCAGTTGCTTTCACCAGCCTGTTAGTAAGTGATAATATCAGTTGCACTGGTCATGTTAAGCCACTGGCAAGGATATGAGGTAGGCCCTGGCTAAAACAGAGAAGTGAGGAAAAAGGTGGTGGGCATGTGTGTGTTGGGTGAAGACAAGATAGATGGTTGGAAGAGGCCAATGGTGAGTGGAATAAAATAAATAGTAAGAGAAGCCAGGGCTAGTAAAGGAAACCAATGGTGGCGTGGCTGAGAGAGTCTATCTGGAGTTGGCAGCCTTGAGGGAGCACTGGGCTAGCATTGCTTTATATGATGGTATTGGTTGCAGTTCCACCCAAAACAGAACCTTACATAGTTACATAGTTAAATTGGGTTGAAAAAATTTTAAATTCGCTAGGGAAGTGGACCTACTCTAGCGCTACTTTGCATCCTTACACCAGGCGAAGTTGCGCTTTGGCGAAGGGTCAATGTAACTACACTAATTCACTAACTTGCGCATTTTACTGAACGTTACCTCTTGCGCCAGACTTGCCTTCGCCAACTCAGACCAGGTGAAGTGCAATAGATATGAGTAGATATGGCTTGCTTCAAAAACGCTGGCGTTTTTTCCTTTTTTTAGGGTGATAGGCTGAAAAAGATCGTAAATTTTGGGGATACCCTCCTTCCCCCCTACATTTCCTAACATATGGCACCTAAACTATACAGTGGGCACATGTATAGGGCAAAATAACAACTCTATTTTATTTTATAAAGCTTTCCCAGGCTTGTGTAGTGTAATGTATTTGCTGCTACATATACGTCCATTGTACTTTAACTTGGCGCCGTATGCAAATTAGGCATCGCTAGTGTAACTTCGCTTTGCTTTATGAAATTAATGCTAGCGCAAATTCGCTACCATTCGCCTCCCTCAGCGCAACTTCGGATTTTAGTGAATTCGTGGCGCCCAGGCGAAACTTCGCCTGGCAAAGTGCCGTGAAGGCGTCGCTAGCGCATTTTCGCTGCTTAGTGATTTTGCCCCCTTGTCTGCTTTATTCTGGGCCTTCCCGTTGGTGTTCTCAGCAGCCACTTACTCAAATCTGCTTGTATTCTCCTGCTTTCCACAGGTTACACTTGGCTGTTAGGAAGTGGCGGAGGTGGCAATTAAACTCAGGACCCAGGACTACCATAACCATAACTCCATCTGCAGGCAAGGAACCTTTTGCTCTGTTTTAGCACAAGGATCAAAGAGTGCAGTGGTTAGGTGTGCTTATAGATGTCTTGATTCTTCATAAAGGAGCACCTGACCCCAAATATTCCCAAATTAGACAGGTATGTGTGTGCATGTGCCATTTACCGGAGCATGGAGCTCATCATGCACTTGTAATTGGATGAAGACATGTCACAAACATTGTAATTTCTACCATGGTTGAGGCGTCTCGCACCTAACTCAATAAGACAATCCAATTATACCTTAACAACTAAGAGCTCTGTGAAATCCATAAGCCTAATTTCTGTTTGAACAGAATTCATTTTGTTAAAATCCATAGAATAGTGAAAAGTGATGCCCTTATTAGTAGGTTATTACCCAGAAGTCCTGGCCGGAAGCCCAGAAATCCTTATGATTTTTGGAAAGCTCTCAGACTGCGTGCCAGGCTAGGATGATTTAAAGTGGAGCATAATTTAGACTTTATTGAGTAGGTGGGTGTGCCTTGTTGATCTCATGCTTAACTACGCCAGTTATGAAACTGTAATTTGAAACTATAGGGCTGCCTGTTTAACTTAGTATTGCCAAACAGAGCCAGTTTGATATTTTGGGGACATGGTTTTAGAGTGGAGCCCTTATTGATCTATCTAGAGTGTCTATTTATACAAGTAGTGTGGGGCACAGGAGTAGTGGGCAGACCCGGATTTGTGGAAAGGCCACCTAGGCCCGGGCCTAGGGCGGCATGATTTTAGGGGGCGGCATGCTGCCCAACCACACCCACATTGGTTCAAAAACACTGGGGATGCAATAATTTTTTAAATTTCCCGTGCGCCAATCCCAATTGCTCCTGTCCCCCTGGAGAGAACAGGGGCAACGAATGGCAGTGGGCCTAGGGGCGCCCACTATGTAAATCCGGCTTTGGTAGTGGGGTGGAATGGTGGTGTGATCATGATGGTGGTGATTTAGGGGCATAGCCAAAAATCTTCCTCCCCAAAAAGGGAGTAAAAAGGTTATTGTCTTTGATATGGGTTTAATACTTATTTGCTATTGCTTATGCTCCACATACCACCTAAATCTTGGTGACTGTTACAACAATGATCTTGTATATTTGTAAGCTAAAGGGAGTCTGACAAATGCTGGGTCACAAAACACCCCTATACTACACCCCTGAACATTGCAGATCTTTATAAATACAAATCACATTTTATACCAACACAGACTATTCATGAAATAATATATAATTATATTATATTATAATTATATTATATGTTCTAATTATATGTGACATTGATATTTCCATATTACATACAATGCCATTTCCCCTGGCTCCTATAAGGCTCTGTGCTCACACTCAAACCAAGTGCATATATATACATGCTAGGTTACATTGGCCAATGAATGGACAGAGGTGTGACTTACTTCCATGTCAGGTGATGAGTGATCAAGCAGAACATTGCAAAAATGGTGGCTCCGTGTAAAGACATTAAAGGGCTATTTATAAAAGGAATATTTACTTGTATGTGTAATGTACCAAGAAACATTTTTATGATCAGTCACTGGTTAGGATATAAATTATCAGTTGGTTTGTATGGTTTCATTCAGAATGTATAGTTCTCCTTTAAGGCAATAAAAGTGGGTAATAAAGATAAAAATAAAGGTAATCTACCTCTAGTCCCCCCCTCTCCTTAATATCTGGGAAGCTGCTACTTGAGCATTCTGTCTGGGAGATACAGCTCAGCAACAACATCTAATTAAATTAGAGCAATTCCTTTTGCAAATGCACTTTTATACAGCATTTGTCATGAAGGACATTTCATTTCTGCTGTAAAAATAAATTGCATATCAGTAAACAGCAGCATTTTCCAAATTCCGTAATGCAGGAAGCCTCCTCCTTTCCTTTGCTAAAAGCCAGAGCATCGGGGAGGATTATGCCTGTAGAAAAATACTCGGTTTCCTGCAAGATAGATTATACGCAAGGCAGTCACACCATGGTGAGATAATTAAATGTGTCACAGTCGTGGCTGCTTGAGATTAGCCGGGGACAGAGAAAATAAAAGATGGCACATACTTGAAGGGGAATTCACAGTGTTGCTCAAAAAGGGGTTTTATTTCTGTTTTACTATATCAATGAGCAAGCCTGAACATTTATCCATGATCCAAGGGCTCACTGTATTTAAGGCTTTATGTTTTAGAGCCTTTTCCTCTTATACCTGGTGTGAGATGGTTCAGCTGTTCTATCTTGTGTTTGAGTTAAAGGTATACTGAACCGTTATGGTGCAGCCCTTTGGTGCTTCCTAAAACTGCTGCTTCAGGGGACATGAACAGTTCCTCACACCTGTTCTGTGCCCTCAATAGCAGCTTTGTTGAAAATGCAACTCTGATTGAATCCCTTTCTAAGCTTCATAAATATAGTCCAGATCCAACATCACCAGCCTGTTAGTAAGCAATAACATCAGTCATGCACTGGTCATTTTAAGCCACTTCCCTGAGTGGCAAGGATATGAGGTAAGCCCTGGCTAAAGTACAGAAGTGAAGAGAAAGATGGTGGGCATGTGGGTGGTAGGTGAAGACAAGATAGATGGTTGGAAGTGGCCAATGCTGGGTGGAATAAAACAGTAAGATAAGCCAGGGCTAGTAAAGAAACCTATGGTGGTGTGGCTCAGAAAGCACACCTGGGGTTTGCAGCCTTGAAGGAGCACTGGTGTACAGGGCTAGCATTGCTTGACATGATGGTATTTATTGCACGTTCCACACAAAAGAGAACCTTCTCTGCTTTATTCTGGGTCTACTGATGCTGCTCTTAGCAGCCACTAACTCAAATCTGCATGTATTCCACAGGTCACACTGCTTTCCACAGGTCGCACTTGGCAGTTAGGATGTGGTGGAGGTGGTAATTAAACTCAGGACACAGTGCACCACAGGCAGCTGCTTTAACCACAACTCCATCTGCTGGCAAGGAACCTATTGCTCTGTTTCAGCACAAGGGTCAAAGGGTGCAGTGATTAGGTGTGCCTAAAGGTAGGGGGGGGTGTTGTAATTGGATGAAGACATGTCATATACATGGTTGAGTTGTCTCAATAACTCTAAGCCAATCATGATGAAGTCCATATCCATTTTCCCCAGAGGATGAAGTGCTTCTCCCACTCTAAGCTGCTATCACAATCAGACACTGCTTGAATTGCATTCACCCATTCAACTGCCAAGGGTGTTTTAGTCAGATATATTGCTTAAACATCGTACTAGTCCTGTCTGCTACATGTTTCCAAAAGAGTGTTCTATTCCAGCCCAATGCCTGAGTTAAAGGGGTTGTAAACTCAAAAACAAAAATTTGGCTGATGGAAGAAAATATAATTATAAGTCATTTTCTTAAGTACATTACACATTGGTTTTAAAGCTATTTACATTGTATTTTGCTATTGAAAGGCCATTTTTTTCTCTGCACTGCTGGTTTTAACTAGAAACAATGCAATCTTATTGGCTGGAGGAAAGCTTCTACATCACTTGCAACAGTCAGAATCAGCAGTGAATCCAGACACCAGCGGCTAAACATATAGATATTAATTTCAGCAACATTACAGCCAATGAAAAATGTTAATCAACTTTAAAAAGTTGCTTTATTATATTTTCTATTTTTAGGTATCTTCGTTTAAGCAGTGGAATACAACACTGTAGTGGAAACATATGGGGGGCAGGGCAAAGATTACCCATCCAATGAGTGGAACAGAACACTTAGATGAGTTTTTGGGGGAAAGTGAATATATAATCCAAGCAGAGTGCTGATTGTATAGTGGGATAGGCACTGTCGCCCTTTGGTTGGAAAGTGTTGTACAACTTTGGTTTTTCATTAGGCAAAAGTAATTTTTTGGGTTTACAACCAATTAAAATGTGTCTGGAACCATCATAAACTGCCATAGAAAATCTTCTAATCATTGAGTTAAAGCACTATACAGTATACTTCCCAATATAAGCTTCCATTATGGTGTTTTAGTCCAGCCTACTCCTACAGATAATCTCTGACCTAACGTTCCTCTGTAAAATACCATTAGAATGGTCTTGTCTGACCTGCAGTCTGAATTAAAAAGGAAGGAGAAAATGTCTAGAGTAACCTTTAAGTAGGCTTTTTCTAGCAGTACTTAGGAATCACCAGGGATAGGCCTAAGAAAGGCAATTTCCCTGCTATGGACAATTAAAAGGACTTGTAATTGGATGGATCACATGGACACATTAATAATGGACTTGATTTAAATAAAGTACAGTTGTGTTTGTCACTTTAAGAGTTGAACTGGGGGAGGTTCCTGGCTAATTGGGGAGGGTATTTATTCCCTTTTAACACCCTGCACCCTATACACTTGAAAAAGGGCTCTACCCGAAACATGTAGTGTTTTACACTGCTGAAATAAATGGAAACACTATTGGAGTGTTTTAGTCTAGCCCACTGGTTAAGTACAATATTATATGTCCCTTTACCCAATTCAATAACTGGGGGGCTGATGGCTGAACCTACTCTGTTGTATGAGAAAGAAGAAGGAGAGGGTAGGAGAAGAGAAAGAGGGAATGGAAAAGCAAGATAAGAATACAGAAAAGGGGGGGTAGAAGAGGAGAAATATTTTGGAGCGTGGCTCTCATGAAACAGTATTAAGGTGGATCCCTGCAGGCATCATACAGGGAATGCTTTGGTTAAACTTTAATTTTTTGTATTCCAAGCCTCGGGGGCATTATTGAGGGATCCGTATTTGTGTCAGAGGATTATGGACTATCATTTCCCATTATTGCTGAGAATAAGTAGCAGCTGTCAGGCTTTAGAGGGCAATGCAACACATTCACATATGGGAACAAGATCTGGGAGTTGCCATGCAGAGGAATACTTTCCTAGCCCAGTATATTACTAATTAGATATCTGATGCTGCCAAAAGCATTGTTTTCAAAATCCAGTGAGATCAGATGTCCGAGATCAACAGTTCACATATCTAATGATTGGGGTGCATGGGAAGGTTCACATACCTGCTACTGGTTAGGTCAATGTATCTAGCAAGTAGAAAGTGGATGTAAAATACACAGCACAGATTAGTTAAAATAAAAGCTTTATCTGTCACACATAAGGGGTCATTAGTGAAAGCTCATGACGGAAAAATCATATTGATGCAATTTGTGCAAGGGACTTGGGGGCAGATTCACTAACCGGTGAAAAGTCGCCAGCAACTGCTTCGCACCCATCGCTACACTTTGCCAGGCAAAAATTCGCTCAGAGTGGAACATTCACTAAGATTCGTAGTTGCGCCAGGCGTAACTTCGCCAGGCGTAGTTTCGCCAGCGCTTTGCAAATTCAAAATCCGAAGTTGCGCTCAGGGGTAGCGTAAGTTTGTGAAGTTGCGCTAGCGTTGATTCGCTAAGCGAAGCTACGCTAGCGATGGTTAATTTGCATACAGCACCAAATTCAAATTTCAATGGAGGAATATGTAGCAGCACTACAAATGCCTGGGAAACCTTCAAAACATCAAAAAAAAAAATTTATTTTGCCCTACACATGTGCCCACTGTATAGTTAAGTTGCCATGAGTTAGGAAATGTAGGGGGGAAGGAGGGGAGCCCCAAAAATGTTTTCGATCTTTCAGTCTATCACCCATAATATAGAAAAAATTTTAACTTTTTTTGAAGAAATCCCTATTTACTCTATTGCGCTTCTCCTGGTCTGAGGTGGCGAAGGAAGTCTAGCGTAAAAGGTAGCGTTCAGAACAATGCGCACGTTAGTGAATTTGCGTAGTTATGTCCGTTGCGCAAATTCGCCAGGCGTAAGGGTGCGAAGTTACACTAGCGAAGTTATGCCAGTGTCCGTTAGTGAATTTGTTAAGTAGTGAAAATGGGCAACACTAGCGAATTGACGCTAGCGTTAGGTGCTTCGGCACATAGTGAATTTGTCCCAGAGAATGCTGATTCAAAAAATGCAGAGTTTAGTCGTAGTCGCCAAACACTGGCGACTTTTCAAAGTGAAGATGCGCTAGCGTTCATTTCTGCCTAGCACAAATTTGCTAGAGGTCTTGCGCTTAGGTTAATTTGCATACGGTGGGAAATGTAACGTTGAATGGACATCTTCCACTGATAATTAGACATGTTTAGGGAACCTTAATAAAGACATTAGAGTTGTTATAATGCCCTACACATGAGGCCACTGTATAATCCATGTTCCATATGGTAGAAAATGCATGGGGGAAACTGGTTACCCCAAAAAAAATTCTCAAGGACTTTTGCAGGCTCTGAAAAAAAGGTAAAGATGTCAGCGTTTTTTGAACTTTGATGCTTTTTCCGCTAAAGAATATGATGTAAGTAACAGAAGATTGAGGAAGAATGGTCTGAGCTGGCGAAGGCAAGTCTGGCGAATTGTCACCTGTCGATAGAGTGCAAATGAGTGCTAGCGTCTATCCCTGTCGCTAGCGAATTGGCGCCAGCGGCAGTTAGTAAATTGCCAGCGTTTGCCACTTCGTCCTTTAGTAAATCTGCCCCTTGACTCCAAACACACTTCTGCCCTTGTTATTGAATCCATAATGCCTCGTGTGATGAATGATGTTCAGATCCACCTATTGATGCTGGGGAAACTTGTAGCCTCCATCACTCTGGACCTGAAGGCAGCTCTGGGTTCACTACAGCGGGTTGCCTTAAAGGGGATGGTCACCTTTGAGTTACCTTTCAGTATGATGTAGGGAGTGATATTCTGTGGCAATTTGCAATTGGTTTTCTTTTTTTATTATTTGTGGTTTTTGAGTTATTTTTTATTCAGCAGCTCTCCAGTTTGCAGTTTCAACAGACTGGTTGCTAGGGTCCAATTTACCCTAGCAACCATGCATTGATTTGAATAAGAGACTGGAATATAAATAGGAGAGGCCTGAATAGAAAGATGAGTAATAAAAAGTAGCGATAACAATACATTTGTAGCCTTACTGAGCATTTTTTTTAGATAAGGTCAGTGACCCCCATATGAAAAATGGAAAGAAGAACAAGGCAAATAATGCAAAAATGTAAGAAATTAAATAACAAAGACCAATTGAAAAGTTGCTTAGAATTGGCCATTCTATAACATGCTAAAAGTTAACTTTACGGTGAACCATCGCTTTAATAGGTGTACCAGACTTGGTCAATGAAACTTGTGCCTAAATCATGATAAAAGTCAAGTGCAACTGAGCCTTATTGGATACACCGGCAGGGTAGTAAATGGACCCTATACAGGGGCGCTCCGCCAATGAGGCGAGCTGAGCCACTCGCCTCAGGCGGCAGCGCCAGACAGGATTCCAGGGGCGGCAAAAAAACGGAAATTCAGCTGCGCTATTGCGAGAGTGCGCAATTGCGATCTCCGCAATCATGTTCCTGCCTCCCCTCGCCGACAGGTAAGTCGGTGCGGGGGGCGGCATTGCAGGCGGCTCCTACCCCAGAAACGGCGCTGACCCTATAATAATAATATTGGGCTTGTTGAGGTATAAAATATCTAAATATACTTTATAGTCCGCTCATTTGCATCCAGACTGACAACAATGTCTTTTTTTCACAGTTATAGCACCACATAAACTTATTGAGCTGGGATTGGTAGGAAATGATCGTGTTGGCTGTGACTAGAGAAAGAATGAACATTCTGAGCTCCTATTGGAGGAAGACTGAGCATTCTGAGCTCCTATTGGAGGAAGACTGAGCATTCTGAGCTCCTATTGGAGGAAGACTGAGCATTCTGAGCTGTACCTGGCAAAGAAATTAAACCTTTAGAGAAAAAGTAAACATTCTGAGCTGTTTTTGGTGAATAAATACAAACCCCTTAGCTGCCATTGGTGAATACATAAAATACATAAATTGGGGTTGTTCACCTTCAAACACTTTTTTTCAGTTCAGACAGTTTCACTTTCTTATGTCTTTCTCAAGCAGCTCTGGGAGTAGGGGGTCGCCGACTCTGTAAACTGTTCTAAATAATAAATAAGAACATCAAACATTAATTTTGGAATAATAGTAAAGAATAAAAAAATGTATGAACATACAAATTAACTGGAAAAAAAAAGTGTTTGGAGGGTGAACGTTCCCTTTGAAAACTTTGTGACAGGGTGAAGACAACATACTGAGCTGTGATGGTTTTAAATTCCCACAAAAAGAAAATTTTTTCGTTTTTTTTCCCCCTAAATTCCATTTGAAATTTGCATTTCCACCCGTCTTCACTGTGGAGGTTTAATGAGAAAATATGTTTAGATTTTTGGCACCACGGCTAACGGTCAGCGGTTGTTATAACAGAGGCTTCACAGCCCAAACCCGTGACTAGCAAAGCAAGGGGACTATGAATAGAAGCTCAGGGTTACCAAGGATACACTATAAAGCATCATTTATTCAATTCTCTGCTGCTCTGGCTCTTGTAAAAGAATGTTTTTACATACAGATGGGAAGCAGGGAGCCAAATACTGACATGGAATTTCTCACAAACTCTGGGACATCATTCAGTATAGGGAATACTGTGCCAATATCATAAAATATAAACAAATGCCGGTACCACATTAAAACCTCCCCCCATAAACCGCTATAACAGTGTCTGGGGAGATTTATACATTTTAGTATAGTTTTATAGTATCTTACCGTACAGGCTATGAGCAAACATAGGAGCGGTTCCTGCAGAATTGTGACTAATACAGAGGAATAAATACAGTACAGTGGTATCATTTTAATTTAGCTTTTTGTACAGGGTCATAGCAAATTAAAGGGGTTGTTCACCTTTAAATTAACTTTTAGTATGGTGTAGCCTCAGAGTGATATTTTAAGAAAATGTGCAGTTGGTTTTCATGTTTTATTATTTGTGGTTTTTGAGTTATTTAGCTTTTAATTGAGCAGCTTTTATTTCAGCAGTCTGATTCAGCATCGGACACCGTCCTCCAGGCCCCCCAGCCGCAAAGTCAATCTTCCGGCAAACCACCTCCCCTCCCTCCTCCCACGCGCATGCACGCACATACCTTTTGCTCCTTGCCCTCTTCCACATACTTTGGTCCAGGAGGTAAGGAGGAAGGGCAGGGAACAGGTCTGACCCAACGTTCCCCCCCCTCCCATGCACGTGTTGCGAGCATACCATTTGCTGCCAAAGGGTCCTGGAGGAAGGGCAGGGAGCGCGTCTGACTCTGGGTCAGCCAGGCCCCGCATGCGCATGCATATCTTTTACTGGTCCGGGAGATAAGGAGGAAGTTCAGGGAGCGGATCTGGCCTGGCGGGGCCCACAAAAGCTGGGGGCCTACCGGGTTTTTTCCCGGTGTCCCGTCGACCCAATCCGACCCTGGTCTAATTGCCAGGGTACAAATTACCCAGGCAACCATGCACTGATTTTAATAAGACACTGGAATATGAACAGGAGAGGCCTGAGTAGAAAGATGAGTAATAAAAAGTAGTATTAATACATTTGTAGCCTTACAGAGAATTTGTTTTTTCAGACAGGGTCAGTGACCCCCATTTGATGTATAACGGAGTCAGACGGAAAAGGCAAATAATTCAAAAATGATGAAAAAATAAATTATGAAGAGCAATTGAAAAGCTGCTTAGAATTGGCCATTCTATAACATACAAAAAGTTAACAAAGCTGTTCTATATACAGGCAAATACCTTTGCTGGCACAGTTTTATGGAATCTCTGACTATAGGCTTTGAGCAAACACAGTGACAGGACCAACAGCATGGCTGAGAATTCTGGATGATTTTGGTCTTACAACATTACAATCTTTCCCTATAGGAGGTGACAATTCTCACAGGCTTTCATGCAACCCCATTGGATCACAGTCTGTCTGGACTGGCCTGAATGAGAATATCACTCACTGACTATTCAAATTACTTCACTGGTCTGACAACTAAGACATACCTCCAAACATTTTGGAAACAGAAAGAGGGACAAAAAGATTGGTCATGCGGAGCATGGCAAAATTGTTTTGACCACACCCAATATGTGGCCACACCCCCTAATTACCATGTTCATTTTACAAAATTTGGCAGGTTATTAAAGTTTGAACACATTTCCATGGTTCGTATGTGTTATTACACTAATGAAGGTGAATTGCCCTTTAAGCTGCAAGTCAAGTTTCCAAGATAAGCACTTAAATTGCTACAAAAGTAACAATTTGCACCTAGCACATATTCTGCCAAAAGCCAATTAAGTTAGAAACTTTGTATCTTTTTATGGCTGTTCAGTGCAGGAAATCAAAGATAAAGGACAAATCCAGGACTGCAGGTTGAGCTGTCAAAAAATAGAATAGTTGATTTACAGGTATTTAAAAAAATAAATTAGAAAGTCTATGGATCAGACAGCCTAAAAAACAAAAGCGGATTGCACTGTGGTGCTCTAAAAAATTTGAGATTTATGAAGTGTAAAAACCACAATAAAGATTTGCCAGGTAACAGCTGTCGAGGTCCTGTAGAAGTCAATGGGAGCTGCGCTGATCTTATTGGACCATTTTTAATCAATTCGGAGGTTTCTGAATTCGTTTTTTGCTAGTAATTGTCCCAAAGAGGTTTTCATATTATTTTAGCACATCATCCAGCATTTCTTTCCTTCATGTTTCTTATATTCGGATTTTTTTAATAACTTTCATGATTTTAGAGAAAGTGAGCTTAATCTTGTTTCAAAAACCTCGAAAACCATTAAATCCAACCTTTGATAAATGGGCCTTGGGGTGTTTTAAATAAAAATGTTATGATATGCCCATGAATATCCAGAGAAGACAATAGGGCTCGTGTATGTCCACTAGTGCAGTTGTAGTCCCCGCGGTCAGTAGCGCATAACACCACTTTCATTAAAGGTACTTGTGTCAAGCTTTACTCCTTGCATTTTTGTATAGTTGCCCTTGGCGCTACTTAGTCCTCCTACCTTCTTCTCTGAAACAAGCGCTGCTGCACCTAATGACGCAAAGGAACCCTGGAGCTACTGCCACCTCCAGACCAGGTGTTCCCTTAGCACCCTGCAGCAATTGGAGCAGTTCAATTTGTGTCAAAATAATAGGGACACATCTCACACTAAATATAACAGCAGCGATGACCCAAAATTGTGCCTCACAAACTTAGAAAATAGTTGGTGCAGCTGCGCTCAAGAGTCAAAGTGGAAGTACAGTTGCATACATTTTGGCAAATCGGACGCAATTGTGGGAGGAGGCCACTGAGGTCCTTTACAGTGATCCAGTCTATACATCAATTATATATCAGTAATCCAGAGCCGAGTACCCGAGATGCCAAGAGCTTGAGGTATCCTTTCTGCACCTGGCGTGGCAATGCCTTCGGATCTAAAGCTTTCGGGGGGAGGTAATGCGATATCTAGCAAGTAGGGATGGATTTTTTTCGTTTGTTTTTGACGCCCACAGACTTTAATGGGCATCTGTGACATTTCGCTGGTGGCAAATTTTTGGCAAAACGAAACGGGTCAAATTCGCCCATCCCTACTAGCAAGCAACTTGGCATTTCCACAGGTATGCTCCCCTGAAATCTGTTTACTTGGGTTAGTGGAAGATCTCCTATCCTCTAAACCAGATCACTTATGAGACTAGCCTTATATTGTGCCAAGAAAGTGGTAGTCATGAACTGGCTGGGCAATGGTGCCCCAACAGTCGCTCAATGGGTCAATGTAATCAAATATCTCCCTTCCATCAAGCTAACCTATTTGGCCAGAGGATGACCCGTGGGGGGGTTGAAAAGATATGGGACCCATGGCTGTATATTATTTTGATAAAGCTCCCTGAGGGTTAAACGATACGATAACCTGTATGTAGTTGTATGTATGTAAGGCAGGGGTGCCCAAAAGGTAGCTTGGGACCTTGAGTTGGTGATCAGTAGATCTCAAGACACTTGTCAACAAATAGCTTGTCTAAATCATCCTCCTATGTCATGTTTTTCATTCAGATATTTAATATGTTATGGTTACATAAGAAACAGAGGTTTGTTAAATATTCATTTTCTCATAAATCATTTATATCAAAGATATAGATCAATATTTAAGTAATATTTTCCATGGAACAGAATGCTAACAATGCTTTTATGGACGTCGATCATAACGGGACAACATCACTAAAAGTAGACCCCGCATTAGTATGAGCTCGTCTGATGTAGAATTTATTTTAGTGTAATTCGATTAGGGAATAGTGCAAATTCGACTCGAATTTAACAAAAAATTGAAATTCGAATTTTTAAATGTAAAACTATCCTTTTAAGAATTCAAATTCGACTATTCGCCATCTAAAACCTAAAATTGGTGTTTTAGGCTATGGGGGACCTCCTACAATCAATGTGGAGTCGTTCGGTGGACTTTTGAAAAAAAAAAAAAAAAAACTTTTTTAAAAAAAAATATTTAAAAAAAAACTTTTTGGTAAAAAAAACCCCTCAAATTGAATTCGATCAAGCTCAATCCTATTCACCCATTTTTTTTTTCTTTCGAATTTCGAGTTTTTGGGAATTGAGAGCTTTTAGAAACTCCCATAAACTCGAAATTCAACCCTTGATAAATCTGCCCTGAAGTGTATTATATTATACAGTGCCAACAGCTATTACTTTATGAACAAAGTATGTTTCCCCTTCCTTGAAAATTTAAATAAAAACAAGAGGCATGAGAACTTTTCTTCAACAGTTTAATTTAAGGAAAATGAGCGCAAAGTGACATAGCGACAGTTATACAGGGACACAAACATAATGAAAGAGAGAGTGAAAGACTGAAATTCAGAAGCATTTTTGCTAAAAATGATAAAAATGCATAAATAGCAAATACCTTCCATCCCCCGTTTGCCAAAAACTTTTTCAAGCTCATGCAAAGGGGCAACCGTAAAACCCTCAATGTACTGTAAATGTAAATTCTTGCATCACTAAAGAAAATGTATTATACATTCTATATATTAACTTTTTCAAACACAAGCAAAAGGATTTCAGTAAATTGACTACATCATCTGAAAGGTTCCCCTTGCTTGTCCTGCAGTTAAAACCAATTACGTCCCCGCTTTAGAAATACACTTTAGTTATTTACAAATGCTCGTTGAGAATTCACTCTTACAAATCGTTACAAATCATTGGTATAAAGGGTCGGGATTCTAAAAAGTGGACAGTTTTAAAAAAAACATTGAACATTAATGAAAGTTATTTCATGTTTTTCCTTTAAAGGGACACGAATAAGGTAAAAATCAAAGTAACTATAAAAAAACAAAAAACAAGTATTTACATCAGAAATATTCAATTCACAAGCCTATTGAAAGGTGAAGTAACTCATGCAAAAGTTCTACTAATAGTAAAAATAAATTAAAAAAAAAACATCTAAAACGTTTTATTCTCTTTAAAAATTGCACTTTTCAGTTTTGTTTTTTTTTTGTTAAACAAAGCTGCCAAATAAGAGGCGGGTTTAAATGGTCAGTAAAAGGAAAAAATTGAAAAAAAAAAAGGAGGATATTTTTATAAATTCAAACCAGATATAGCACGGTTGATATTGGGGAAAAACATTTATAGTTACTGTTTTCAGATCAAAGTAATCTGATATAAATGATAGTTGTGCATAATTAGAAAGACCCATTTTCTAGTAATAATGACAAGGTTTGCAATTAATTGCTGTCAAAAAGTAACATGTCCTCTCTTGCTTTATGGCGAGGATTCAAGATATAAATTTGGAATGATCAGTAACCGTTTAGCTATAAGGCTCATTAATATTAAAGGAGTGACATCATCCAAAAATGTTCCTAAAACATGGAGCATATTTGGTCCGTAAAAGATGTAATTTTCATTAAATAAATGTAACTTTTTCGACTTACATATATTACTAAATGATTGGAATTTGGTTGGGCCTCACTGTATGAAATATCCCATCAGCAGTCCATAGAACTATGTAACGGAGTTACCATATACTACATCAAATGTTTCATAGAATGATTCCTAGATGCCATGTTCTCTGGCGGGTCCTAGAAGGCTCAGTCAGACTCTGTATTGGCCACTTTGACAATAAGCGAGTTATTTATTAAGGATTCAGTTGTGTTTTCCATAAAAAGTTTTGGTGAAAATTCACATTTTCGGGTAAAAAAAAAAAAACTAGAATTTTTCAATTAATTAAAAAAAACAACTAATTTTTCGAGATGTATTATTCCCTGACCCTGGAAATAGCTCAAATCTGAAAATACACCATCTAAAACTTGTCTAGGTCATGTAAGAGTCAATGGCAGACGTCCCTTGAACCATTTTATGATGTTAAAGGAAAACTATACCCCCCAAACAATGTAGGTCTCTATAAAAAGATATTGCCTAAAACAGCTCATATGTAAAATCCTGCTTCATGTAAATGAACCATTATCATAATAATATACTTTTCTAGTAGTATGTGCCATTGGGTAATCATAAATAGAAAATTGCCATTTTAAAAAATAAGGGCCGCCCCCTGAGATCGTAGGATTCACTGTACTCACAAACATACCAACAAACCATACATGTAAGGTCACATGAGCCAATTAACAGACAGTTGTGTCTTTTGCTTCCACACTTCTTCCTGTTACAGTTAGAGTTGTAGTATTTCTGGTCAGGTGATCTCTGAGGCAGCACACAGACCATCACAAAATGGTGGCAAGGCAAGAGATGTAAAAGGGCAATATTTACTTAAATATATATTCCAGTTTGGTAAGATTCTTTAATATGCCACTTAATATGATATGAACTGTTGCTTAAGTGTTCATTTTGGGGTATAGCCTGATCGAGTTTTTTTCAGAAGGTTTTGCCCGAAAACTCAATCAATTCAAGTTTTCGGGTTGTTAACCCTGAACTCACTGATTCGAGTTTTTTCGTTTCAAGAGACTCGCATTGTGAGTTCATTCAAGGTATAAAAAGAACTCTGAAAATTCGACCTTTGATAAATAACCCCCTTAATATATCCTTAAGGGTCTGGCCACACGGGCAGATTCGGGGAGATTAGTCGCCAATCGACAAATCTCCTCTTCTTCGCGGCGACTAATCTCCTCAATCTGTCTTCTGACGGCTAAAATGTAAATCACCTGGGGGCAGGCACACGGAGAGCTTCTTTTTCTGAAGTCGCCCGAAATTTCCTCGTGAGGCAATTACGGCGACTTCTGAAAATGAAGCACTCTTTGTGCCTGCCCCCAGGCGATTTACATTTTAGCCGATGGAAGAATGGGGAAGGCAGACCGGGGAGATAAGTCGCAGCGAAGAAGAGGAGATTTGTTGCCTGGCGACTAATCTCCCCGAATCTGCCCATGAGGCCAGACCCTAAGGCTACTGGCACACAGTCTGTTTTGAATTTTAAAAACTTGGTTTGAGTTTTTTCTCCGAAAAAAACTTGAATGTCAGGAAGGCTGCAAACACCCAAGTGATCCCTGGACTAGTGATGTGCGGCCCGGCCGATACCAGCGGGTCAGGTGGACTCAGGCTGACCTTGCGCGCTTTTTTATGGGTGACGGGTGCGGGTTGAGCCCCTCCCTGCCGGCTTCTGGGGTTGTCTTTTATAGACGATACGCCTGCTCGCCCCCTTTTGTGTCATTGGTGGGGTGGGGCGGGTCCATAAAACAACCCGGAAGCGCGGGATAAGGGATGGCAGGTTAGGGTCAGGTGCGGGTAAATCCCAATGCGCAGATCACTACCCTGGACCTCTCCCATTGACAAATAGCAATTTGGCAGGTTTTAGGTGGCGAATAGTCTAATTTGAGTTCTTAAAGGGCCAGATAAATCTCGAAAATCAAATTAGAATGTTTTAAAGAACTTGAATCGTATTTTAATAACTCCCTAGTCGAATGTGACAGTTTTGACCAAAATTGTAATTTTCAATTCGACCCATGATAAATCTGCCCCTTCATGTTTGAGACAATCTCTCAGCCCTAAATCAGCTTTATTTGGAAAAAACGAAGAACCAACTGAGAAGATTTGAATCCGTTCCCTATAAGCACAAAACAAACTAACCTTTTATATCTAAATAGATACGTTTATTTCCTCAAAATCATTACTTGGCTGGATTTATAACATTTTAGGCACAAAAGCAAACTATATTTTAACTGTGTCCTGAGACTATGGAAGAGATGAAAAAGCTCATTGGCGGCAGAGTAAACAAAACCTCCTGAACAATTAAAACATTAAAGTATATAAAAATCTGAGCCTCAAATGGGACAGAACATATCACAGCGCTATTAAAGCTTGTGTAATAATAAAAGGAGAGTATATCATGGCAGTTTCTGCTTATATATGAAATGTAAAGGATAATGGGAAAACATTTCGGACCCATTATTATATTTAAAACAGAAGGAATATAGGGCAGTGGTATTATAAGCAGTTTCAGCTGCTATTTTTAAGAATTTTTTTTTTAATCAGGCGTTTAATGGTAACTGGCCTAGGAAATAAGCGGTGGATAGGATTTGAGTGACTGGGATATTTTTCCACGGCTGCATTAAGTTACACTATGGAAAGATGGACATGTGGAGCTTTCACGCCTGAGACCTGAGGCACCATTAGGTTTTAATAACTGGTCTGCAGAAGCAAAAGCTGTTAAATGGCGAATATAGTTTTATTCTGGTAACATTTGGCCTAGTATTTGAAATCTTTGGTATAAATGCTCCTGGGTTAATATAGTAAAGGAAGTAAAGTGGGGTGTACTTCACTAAATCATATGGGTCTGATGCTCTATAAACCCAATGCAGCACGTCCAACATTGGCCAGATTATCGTGGAAATTTGAATGGTTTTAAAGAACCAATGGTATAATATACAGGTACGGGACCTGTTATCCAGAATGCTCGGAACCAGGGGTGTTTCTATCATTTGGATCTCCATACCTTAAGTCTACTAAAAAAAAACCCAGTAAAATATGAATCCAACCCAATAGGATTGTTTTGCATTCAGTAAAGGTTTAATAATATATTAGTTCAAGCTACTGTTTTATTAATACATAGAAAAAAAGAATCATTTTTAAATAGTTGCATTATTTGATTAAAATGGAGTCTATGGGACACAGCCCATAATTTGGAGCTTTCTGGATAGGATAACCGATCCTATACCTGTAATGTGGATGAATGTGGATTGCCCAGGTCTGGTAATCCAAGGCGACCAATCTTTTCCTTTCAAACAACTGACCAATAAATACTGTGGGTTGCCAGAACCGTAGCAAATTTGTACCATTTACTTCATCACTACAAAAAGGCTTTTAACTGGGAGCATCCGTGCTTTGCATTGTGAGATATGCAAAACAAATCTATTTCATAGTTTTCAAAACAAATGATCATAAGACCTGTTGTTGCGGAAAGAGGTTACATTCCTGCCAGACCTACGTCCTTCAGGATTGCCTAGTTCAATATATGATAAATCAGCCCCTAAATGTCTATTACTGTAACCAGTCATTTCACAGATCGTAAAATGTACATTTTTCTTAATTATTGTGGTCTGTAGATCCCATAGTTGTTGTAGATCAAGATTAGCAAGACACTTTCCTATATGAAGCCCAATAAGCGCAGGTTCCCTCATTGGTAAAGCAATCCTTAGATAGGGAATTAAAGGGATACTGTCATGGGAAAACGTGTTTTTTTCCAAATGAACCAGTTAATAGTGCTGATCCAACAGAATTCTGCACTGAAATCCATTTTCTCAAAAGAGCAAACAGATTTTTTTATATTCAATTTTGAAATCTGACATGGGGCTAGACATATTGTCAATTTCCCAGCTGCCCCTGGTCATGTGACTTGTGCCTGCACTTTAGGAGAGAATTGCTTTCTGGCAGGCTGCTGTTTTTCCATCTCAATGTAACTGAATGTGTCTCAGTGGGACATGGGTTTTTACTATTGAGTGCTGTTCTTAAGATCTACCAGGCAGCTGTTATCTTGTGTTAGGGAGCGGTTATCTGGTTACCTTCCCATTGTTCTTTTGTTTGGCTGCTGGGGGAAAAAAGGGAGGGGGTGATATCACTCCAACTTGCAGTACAGCAGTAAAGAGTGATTGAAGTTTATCAGAGCACAAGTCACATGACTTGGGGCAGCTGGGAAATTGACAATATGTCTAGCCCCATGTCAGATTTCCAAATTGAATATAAAAAAATCTGTTTGCTCTTTTGAGAAATGGATTTCAGTGCAGAATTCTGCTGGAGCAGCACTATTAACTGATTCATTTTATTAAAAAAATTTTCCTATGACAGTATCCCTTTAATGAAAGGATAGTCATACTGCATTTCTTGGTCAATCAGGCCCCTCAATAGTAAGTTACTAGTAATCCTATCCTTGGCTATCATTGATGAGAATTAATGCAAGCATAGTCATACTGTATCTTTCTGTTAATCATTGAATTATTACATAGGAACATAGTAAGTTAGGTTCAAAAAAGACACACATCCATCAAGTTCAACCTTTTAACTCTATTTTAACCTGCCGAATTGCTAGTTTATCCCAGAGTTCTCATGAGAGGAACAGGTGAAGATCAATTTTAGGGGCACATTTACTATTGTTCGAAGTAAAATCCTTCGACTTCGAATATCGAAGTCGAAGGATTTACCGAATTTCCTTAGATCGACCGATGAAAGGAAAAATCGTATGATCGAACGATTAAATCCTTCGAATCGAACGATATTCCTTCGATCAAAACATTTGAAAGCCTATGGTGAACATTGATGCTCGGTAGGTTTTAGGTGGCAAAGTAGGGGGTCGAAGTTTTTTTTAAAGAGACAGTACTTCGACTATCGAATGGTCGAACGATTTTTAGTTCGAACCATTCGATTCGAAGTCAAAGTCGTAGTCGAAGGTCGAAGCAGCCAAAAAAACACTTAGAAATTTGAAGTTTTTTTCATTCTATTCCTTCACTCGAGTAAATGTGCCCCTTAATGTTAAAAAAGAAGATTTAAAGTCAGAAACACTGGCTCATTTAATATTGGCTGCCGCTCTGCTCAGTAGACAGAAATGCCTGGAGCACGTGGATCAATCTTGTTTTAACCCAGGGGCAGAGAACCAGCTGCTGTTTTAAAACCTCTACATAAAATAATGAAATTGTAATTTAGAAAGTAGCAGAAAAAAATGCAGTTTTTTTTTTTACTTTGGAACCCCATTGCAGTGGAGAACTAGTATGAAAGGTAAAAATGGCATCCATTTGAATCGGCATCTGGCCAATAAAAGTTGGGGAGGTCTGTTAAAATTAAATTTAGCATAGTGCTTAGTGCACTGCTGTTCAACTTGTTTTGTAGAGTGGCAGGTTATTCACTAAACTACATGTTAAGGGTCAGATCAAAATAAAATGTTTCTCATCCAAAAAAAGTCAAGAGTTCTTGAGTAGTTTGTGGGATATAAAAATCTAAGGGAAGGTCATCTCTGGAACTATAGTGTATGAAGAGACTAAAGAATGCATACTATAGTTTAGTAAGAGGAGAAAGCGCATAAAATACTTTGGAGGTACAGAGAATGCAGAAATCAGAAAATCTGAATGTGGTATATAGTGTGCAGTTTTTAGGTGTGCTGGAGTGTAGAAGAATGGGTTTGGAAAGCAATGGTCCAGAGTACTTTCTTCTCAAGGTTGCCATGTTTGATGAGTTAATGGCACAGGGGATACTTGGGAAGTTTTAGATCACGATGCAGTGTTCTTGAAGAAAGTATCCCGGGCCAGTGCAGTTTATATGAAAAATTAAATCCAGCCTGAACCACAAGGTTGGGAATTTGCCTCGCTGAGGGGTGTACAACATATTAGCACTGCCCAGTGTTTTAATCTTTAGTTCTCCAGGGTTCAAATACCTAATTATTATCCAACAGCATCTATTCCCTATATATATATGCTTGCACAGGGAGTGATTTCACAGGAAAAAATGATTTATTACATTTGGAATAAATTCTGACTAAATGGGAAAAAAATGCGAATTGGGTTTATTTAATACACAAAGGAGGAAACAGTGCATTTCAGATTTGGAAAAAAACAGTATTCTTGGAAAGAATATTATATATGTATAATTACAATTTATAAACACAGATATCTCTACATAACTGAACACTCCTATGTACAAATTATTTTCAATAGCCAGGGCTGGCTCAAGGCTTTTGGGGTGTTTGAGGCACAATCTCTTTATGACCTCACCCCCACACTCCGATACTATGACATCACCCACAAGTGAGCCAATGACAGCACAGAATCCTTTTCTGACATTCTCATGCCTCCTTGGAACCAGCCCTGTAAAACAGCTTAATCATTAGATTGCTTTAAAGACTTGCCGAAAGCTAACCTTTACTGACTTGCTTGATATTTCATTTTCTGGAATTGATGTATCCTGGTTCTTCTTAAATTACAATTCATGGAACCCTTTAGAGTTTACGATTGCATTGGGTAGATATCAAAAAAAAATATATAATGATAATCATATACAGCCAGAGAGAGATTCAATGTTTCAGGAGAAAACACCCTGTATGATATGCCTGAGGGAGGGACGGAGAAAGTGTCCAAAAGTGAATAAGCCCCATTAAGAGTTTGGTTTGGTAGGGGACACAAGCAGTTGTCCGCTTTAGGCCAAACAATACAACCCTAGTATCCTGTAAGTTAATAATTCTCCTCCCCCTTCTCCATCCGGGAGGAAAGATGGTACATACACACCGGTTTTCTCTGCTGTTAAAAGGTTCAAACTGGATTTGAAACGCTAATCTGGAGTTATAATCAATTAAAAGGGATTGTTCCTGGGGAAAGACATCTATTACCCAAAATAGAGGTGGGAACCCCAGAGCAGAAGTCAGCGGAACTGTTTTACGATTTGCTCTCAATGATTTTTAAAAAATATATTTATCATTATTATTAATTTTTAACGCTGCTTGTAAACTAGTGCAGTGAGTAGGATTACATGGCCACTTCATTCAAGTATAGTACAGTTGCCTGATTTCCTAATGGAATGTACTTTCTGTGGATGGATGTACAGTAGCGATGTAACAATAGAGAACAGCAACTACTTGTTACATCACTACTAAGCATGTCATTAGGCAGCTTTTGGGGGTCAAAAAAGTACAGTTTGTCAGGGATATATTCCCTATCAAAACATTCCTCCCCCTTATTAAAACCATTTCAAGTCTTTAGCACTGGTTTTGCAAAAAAAAAAAAAAAAGATACATCAATAAATAATTCATGGCGTGTACTCTACTAAAGGACCCATATAAAGGTACACATAAAAAAACACACACACAGGTAAACAGTTAAGTGCTAATAAGAGGAATGCAAGTCCGAATTAATGCAGACACTCAAGTGTCTTTTGCGGAACTTGTGAGTGGGACATTAAGCACTCATTACTGACCGTAGTCCATTCTAGTGAACACAGGAGCAAAATGGCTTCTGGGAGGTAAACGGGAACACGGGGTAGTGGGACAGACTTATTTCTCTTCAATTACAGGCAGGGCCCGCTTTGTCTTCTGGGACGGTTGGGTCTGGGTGGAGCTGGCACTTGTAGTGAGGTTGGCGTGAGTGAGGCCTGGATGGCCTGGAGAAGCAGGACGTGAGAGGCTGTGAGCTGCAATTA
Source organism: Xenopus petersii (assembly GCA_038501925.1). Taxonomy (NCBI): domain Eukaryota; kingdom Metazoa; phylum Chordata; class Amphibia; order Anura; family Pipidae; genus Xenopus; species Xenopus petersii. The sequence goes on along the minus strand of CM076688.1, from coordinate 95,388,087 downwards.
CAGTCATAATCCTGCAAATATAAAGTAAAGATCAATAGGAGGACCAAAACAGATATAGAACAGAGGTCTCTGGCAGAAGGTCTTCAACGGAAGCTAATAAGTAGGTTATATGATGTATGCCTTGCATTTAGGTGTGTTTTGCCTTCACTGATTTGGTAACCCCATACGACACATTCAAAGAGAATGATGGCCAATAAATTGCGGCTGAAATAGGCAGGAAGTATTGCTATGACAGTTCCATCCATGTCTGGTAACCATAACCACCAATGAAATACATAGTGAGTGTCTGCATTTTAAAGAAAATGTGGACAGATGTTTGCTTTGTGCCCAGTGATTAACAGCCCATAGAAAGACCACCAAGATGCTACAGTTCATACATCATGGATGGAATTTCTCTTTTCTTGCAACAGTTGAAACAAGTTTATAAGAACCGTCATCACAACTGAACTAAGGAAAGCTAGAAATGGCACTTACTTCATTAGCAGATGTAGAAATAATGTCAGAGTCCTTAGGACTTCCCTCTTTGCACCCCTGAGTTATGATCGAAGGCTTCTGTTCATCACTGGTGTTCTGCCTTGGTACCTTCTTGCTCAGTAGTTTAGACACATTATAGGAGGAGTGACAAACAGAAGAACAGTGGTCATGGTTGTCGGGTCGTTTGTTGCAGTCTTCAGTGTCTTTCTTCTCAGACACTGCGCTGGAGCTTTGAGATGTTCGGCCACACACATTCCTTAAGAACTCCTGCACAATACCGTACTTTGGAGGATCAGACTTGCTCCTGCTTTCCCCAAGGCCCAATCTGTAGATGGATTCAGAACTTCCGGCATGATCAACCACGTTGAACAAACTAGATGACCCATCATTGATGTTATTGAGGACAGGACTGTCCCGAGTTGTTGTTGACCTCGCCCAAGCTGAACCATTTTGTTTATTTTGTTGAAGATTCCACAAGCTCCGATCCTTGGAACAATCTAGTTTGGAAGATGACCTTCTCTGAAGCTTAGGGGAACCATACTTGGGAGAACAGCAAGGCCGGTCTATCCTTGAGTGAACTTTGTCCAATGATGTTGAAATGTGTTTGGTTCTAGTAGAGAGCAGAGAAGAACCCCTTGGTGACCAGCTCTTTGAAGTTAGGCTTGATCTAATGGGATCAGTTTGAAGACTAACGCTAACCATCTGAACAGTCTGAACACCAACACTGGACAGCCCAACAGTCTGGCTTGCTGTACTCTTTGGTTTCCTTTCTAGGGAGCTTGAGCGAATGGCCTGTCGAACACAATTTGTGATTTCTTTCATGTCATCACTCATGTTACCAGAAATCTCAAAATCCCCCAGGGAAGATGGAAACCCTGGGACAGGAGAAGAGTCCTTTACCGAATCACTATCCAACAAATCCCGCTGCTTTTTGGAGAAATTACAAAGCCAGTGGCTATACGAATTCCCAGGTAACTGGTCTGATTTTTCTGGTTCTTTTGGTTTGGCCATGGTAAACAGAAACCCAGTTTCTACCATGAGTTTTTCTTCTTTATGTTGGACCAAAGGCACATCAAGCCTCCGAACCACTGGTGGGCTATAATAAATCCGAATGCCCGTCTTGTCTGGTGCTGTATAGCTCCTCTGTATGTGCTTCTGCCCATCCACACGATTATCAGCTTTGGCCATAGTATAATCCCAGGATGAAATCACCAGGTTACCCTTGGAAAGATGTCCAGCCAAGGACTTGTCATTACTCTCATAGGAACAATGGTTTTCAGGATTTTTAGAACCATTGGCCAAAAGTGAAGAAGCTGGTAGACCTCTCCTCCCTTTGGCATTTTCGCCATCAACCGAGGATGTGTTGTCGTGCAGAAAGGGGGAACAATCGAGTAAACTTTCAAACTCTGACATGGAAGATACAGATTTGGTCCTAAAAGTAAAATACTATCATTTATATTCAGACTGCTACTAGGACTCAAGGCTAATAAAAATACAAATGACTGCATATGGAGCAAATGGAGGATACTATAAAGTGAACAGCTAAACAGGAGTAAAACATGCGTTACCTTTTTAAGCTGGTCACACTGGCATCGGTGTCACAGTCAATGTCTTTATCCTGAAGATTATTACTGACAGCCTAGGATAAAACAAGCACAGGGGTTATCAGGGAAGGCCTGTGTGTGGGCATCATGATCTTTACATTGAGAACAAGTCACCAGACATTACATAAACCCCCTTATGGAATCAAATGATATAAAATAAAAAAAATATATAATTTCCTATGGTGTCAGAGTAGTAATGTCCCCAGCAGGAATTAAAGAGTTAAGAGGCGTGTCTGTGAGAGCAGCTGTGGAACTATAGAGTTACCATGGTCTTTCTTTGTAGATGGCAGCTGTCTGGGGTCAGGCCACACACTCCCCTGACAATTATCTAGGGCTACCCAAAAGCAAAGTTGCTGTATTTTTCCTTCCCACAAGCCATCTGGAACAGGCAGCAGCCAAACTAGAGGATGGGGGAAATGCACTTAAAAGGGATATTAAAACTTATCTAAACAGAACAAGTGTGCCCAATGATTCAAAAAGTAGCCGCTTGATAAGCGAGAGGATGTTCTGCGGGGGAAGGATCTATTTTTTGCAGTTGCTACTTCCTACCAGAGATGCACAAGCTTTTTTATAGCTGAAGAGAAAGTGAAGAATGGCAGGGAAACAAGCAGATGCAATAATATTTGTGCACTTTAATGAAGAACTGCAAACAGGCTTCTAAATGGCAACTTGCATTTGCAGTAGTTTAAACTACAACTCCCAGGATCCAATGGCAGATTCAGGTTGAATCCAAGTTAAAAAAAAAGCATTAGAGAATGGAGGATTGTTTTCAGTCAGACTGGTCTCAAAAAGTAAACCAACTATTCCTATGGGTGTTTTATTTGCCCTTTAAAATATAAACAATGAATGCCACGACATCAGCATAGAACTTATTGTAGGATGGACTGGCATATGACATGGTAAACTGGAGCCCATGTTGGATGTACCTGCCCTAGAGGATATAGCAGGAGAATCCCAACTGGCTTACCTCCTTCCAGCAGCTGCTCTTCCTCTCCGGCTCTTTTATCACCCAGGAATCTGCTTCCTTCTGTCAATATAAGACAGGTACTGTTATACAACATGGCAAAGAAACAACAACAGTCCAAATATGGAGGGAGGGAAGGAACTGCCTGTGCTGAACGTATTTCCCCTGTCAATCACACCTAATAATAAGCAGTTACATAGGCATAGGTAGTTATAATAATAACCATAACATTATTATAGAATAATAAAAGCAGTCTTCTTATTGGTTGCTGTGGGGTAACGGATACTAGCAATTTTCCACTTGTAATCTACAAACCCCATGAGTTGGATCAGGGTATGTTGGGTCTGGAGAGGATTTTATTATAGGATTCTATATTTGTTATCAAACCTATGTGGAAATCAAGGGGCAAATTCACTAAGCGCCGAAGCGCCTAACGCTAGCGTCAATTCGCTAGCGTTGGTCATTTTCGTTACTTCGCAAATTCACTAACGAACGCTGGCGTAAATTCGCTAGTGTTGCTTCGCACCCTTACACCTGGTGAATTTTCACAACGGACGTAACTACGCAAATTCACTAACGCGCGCATTGTACTGAACGCTACCTTTTACGCTAGACTTCCTTCGCCACCTCAGACCAGGCGAAGCGCAATAGAGTAGATAGGGATTGCTTCAAAAAAAGTTCACATTTTTTCTAAGTCCCAAAAAACTCTGGCGTTTTTTCTATATTATGGGTGATAGGCTGAAAAAGGTCGAAAAAATTTTTGGGACTCCCCTCCTTCCCCCCTACATTTCCTAACTCATGGCAACTATACAGTGGGCACATGTGTAGGGCAAAATAAAAATTTTTATTTGATGTTTTGAAGGTTTCCCAGGCATTTGTAGTGATTGTACGTATTCCTCCATTGAAATTTGAATTTGGCGCCGTATGCAAATTAACCATCGCTAGCGTAACTTCGCTTCGCGAATCAACGCTAGCGCAACTTCGCAACCTTACGCTACTCCTGTGCGCAACTTCGGATTTTAGTGAATTTGCGGAGCGCTGGCGAAACTACGCCTGGCGAAGTTAAGCCTGGCGCAACAACGAATCTTAGTGAATTTGCCCCTAAATGTGATACCTAGGCCAATAGAGGCCATTGTTTCATAAGAGTCTGACTTTTAAATTGCTGCCTGGTTGCTACAATAATAAAGCAATTAGAGAGAAGTTAAAATTCTATAATTCAGTAACAGAACAAAAATATAAACATTCAAAACCCACAAAAAAAATGTTTTTTGTCTTAACAAAAACGTCTCTCTACCCTACCCCTTGGAGGGGTGTATGTATGGATGCTGGGTTTTCATTTGGAGGGGTTGAACTTGATGGACTTTGTCTTTTTTCAACCTGATTTAACTATGTTACTATGTACCCCTTAACATGGAAAATATTTTGGATAGAAAACTACATTATATGCCCAAGCTGTTACTCACTCCAGACCCACATTTCTATTTATATACGACCAAGATAATTTGGCCGTTGCTACAAGAGATAACGACACCACTCAGCGCTGCTACCCAACAAACTATTTATACTTTGTTTTGGAGTCAGAATTTTCCTTGCAGCAAGTGCTGGATACACAATCATTTCAGCTGCTGATGGATGAAGGATTTGCATAATTTGGATCCATCCTATACAAATTCAGTTCAAGCAAAATGAGGTTACAAATAGGTATGGGGGGGTGGGTAGCAAGTGGCATTAAGCAGGGATTAGCCTGCATTTGAACAGGACTGCCTTTTTGGGGAAATAAAACTATGTTATTTCAGCTGAATAAAGTGTTGGTAAAACAAACTCCACCAAAGACAGATCAGTTGGAAAAGCTATAAACACTTAACCTTGATTTCTAAGAACTGGAACGGTGAGACTAACTTTTAGAAAACCAAGTGATTTTTGGAACGCAATTAAGGTACAGAACTCCCTACTGCAAATGCAACTCTCAGACAGGCACAGCCACCTACTACAACATGACAGTCGGTAGAACATGTGCAAACTCAAGTTTGAATTTACCCCTAGAAGTTAAATCTGTTATTAGTCAAAAATGTTCAAATCAGATTTGGGGGATCTGACCGCCATCACTGCAGTCAATGAATTTCCATTCCCAGGATCCTTCAGCACAGGCCACAGATGCTGATTAGATGCCAGCTCAGTCCTCACCTGTTTAAGTTTGTTCTGCAGCTCCCGCATCTGCTGGTCGGCAAGTTTGCGTTCATCTTGGAATCTGTTTAGGAGCTCTTCTTTTTCTTGGGTCCAGTTTTTCTCGTTGACTTGCAGCTGCTTGGTAAGGTCCATGACTGCACTGTAGGACTCAGTAAGGAGGTGTTGGTGCTCCTCTCTTTCTCGTTTCAGGGCGGCTTTGAGATCTGAAGTTGAGCGTTCAACACCATGCTTTCCGGAATCCAGCTAAAAAGACAGCATGGCTCCTCTGGTTACCAATGTGAGCACAAATAAAATCTGCAGGACTAAAATATTCCTAAAGCCACTCTGGGAAAATTAATTATCTTTGATAGCAAAGTGCAATATTCTACCATTTTCAATATTTCTTTATTGCAAATATTCAACATTTACATCTCAGTGCATTGATTTTGTTTATACATTTAAACAGCCATTGAATATGTTTGATTGCAATCAAACATAATATATATGATTCAATCATCGGACTCATTGTTTGGTTCTATTTGCTTCCGAGGATGTATGTTCTACCATTTTAACAATGTGAAATGGGAACCTGGCTTGGGAAAAAAAAAAAACTTGTCTCAAGCTATCCATAGACAGACCAATATAACTTGCCCCACAGGTCTGCTTAAGGCCACATTATATTGCAATGACTGATCTTAAGCTGGCCATAGACACATTCCCCATCTCCCGACCCTCCACTAACCATTCAGATCAAAGTCTTACCATTCAGATCAAATAAAGTACAAAAGAACAGATCAGCCGATCTTCTGCCCCTGACAGCAATCGTACGAACGTTATGTCCAACCAAAGCTAGTGACAGTCTCCCACTGAAAATCGTCCGATCCCCAATACATGCAGAGATATTATCGGCAGTCGACAGAAATCTTTTAACCTGTCTGATCGACCAAACGACAGATCTCCTCCGGACGAAAAATGTCGGGACTCTCCACACACGGTCCGAAAATCGTACGAATCGAGGATTAGTACAATCGCATCTTTGCATCTATAGCCAGCCTTAAGGCGGCCAAACACATACAGATTTTCATCAGTCAGCGGTTTATCTGCATGTGTATGGGGCACTACAGTGTCTAGGCACTTTAAGGAAGCTAATCATAATCAGTCACAATTAAGATGGGCTATTTTAGAGGTGATCAACTCCCCACAGCGAGGGGGGAACCCCAAAAAGAGAATATTACAGAGGGAAGCATATTGGATCAAGAAGTTAGATACAATGTACCCTAAAGGCATGAATGACAGCTGGAGTGTGAAATGCTTCCTTTGACACTGTTACAATGTTGCGCTTACTTGTACAGTTAAACATGGTTTTCGTTACTTTTCCTTGTTACTGATGCTTTATTTGCTTCTTTTTCAGATAACGGATTTCTGAGCCCTTGATATTTACATTATATGTACGGCTAGTGGTAAGAGTTATGGGCATATCTTTTTCCTTCCATAATAATTGAGTAACTTATCAAGACATGTTTGTGGTAGGCCCAGAAATGGGCAGTTCCTTGAGTATTTTTCCTTTTTTCAATTTTTCCTATTATTTAACATTTATTTGAAGAGACTTTTTTGAGTTGTTTCCAGAAAATGTTTACACGGTGGACTGAATAAATTAAGGACATTTTGCATACAAGGACTCTCTAATTACCCCTAATGCTTATCTTGTCACGTGACCTCACTTCCTGTTTCACTCTTTAAATGTTTGTTAACACTTACCATTGGTACACTTGATAAAGGGCACCCGCCCGAAACATGTTGTGTCCAATAAAAGGAATTTAGCAGCAAGCTCTGCTCTGTTTGCTTTCTCTCAGTACTTCGACATATTGGATATAAGTTTAGCACCTGGAGCGGGGGTGTTCAACTGAGATTGAGAGCAGTAAACCACCATACCCCAGTCGCATATTCTCTTTTCTGGATGTGTATGGGGCACTCTGATGGGACTACCCAGTGGAGTAATGATGGCATACCAGACCCCCTGCCAAAAAAGAACTTTAGAGGGACCCAGCATGAATAACTGCCACCATAACTGCTCCTGCCACATGCTCATGCAAAAATTTAAAGAAGAAGTATGGCGGGGGGGTGCTGGGAGCAGTGCTTCATCTATAGTTACACCACTAACAATACTTGATTGATATCTGGTTGAAAATCAGTTGGACCAATTTAAAAATCTCATTGGCTTGTTGATGTGGTCCTTGCCTCAATGCCCTATATCCCCATCATTGTGATCACATCGTTTTGGTCCTAATCAGCCCAATATCGCCCTACCCAAGGGGAGCACATCGGGGAAGGATCCGATCGTTTGGCAAACTTTAGGCAAAGCTAAAATAAGCAGAATTATTAGCACCTTCATAGATGCTTAGGAAGCAGAACTAATTGGAAATAACTATACACGCACCTTTTCATAGTATCAAATGAAAAGTTTAATCTCACATTCTTTATCATCTAAGCAAGAACTCAAGACCGGTGGCATCCCACTAACACAGATATATATATATATATATATATATATATATATATATATATATATATATATATATATATATATATATATATATATATATATATATATATATATATATATATATATATATATATATATATATATATATATATATATATATATATGTACTAGAATCAGGGAAAAGCTTTATTCCAGGCAAGTCACAGTTGGACCGGCAAACCCGTCAAAACCCTCCATTATTCATGTGCTCATCTTTGCTGCTGCTCACAGCCTGTTTCACTAATAAAATATTCAGGGGGTCTGACATCTGTTGCAGCTAGCCAGCCATGCGTACATGGCAACCAACACACCAAGAACTCAGCTGGGGCAGAGGAAAGAGTAGCAGATATATAATGATACACAAATATACGGATTGAAGCGCAGGGGAAAAAAAAGTAGTGTTGATCAGGGAAACTCCACCCAAAAAAAAACAAAACAAAACAAAAATAAAAAAAAAACACCCATAACAGACATATATACCAAAATAAAAAAAAATATGTTCTAAATCAGCTACATACATTGGCATATTGGTAGCTGAAAAATCGAAATGCCTGGATTGAACTCTCTATTAGTCAACCAAGATAGCATTTCTTTCTACTAGGGATGCACCGAATCCAGGATAAAGCTTTTTACAGCAGGATTCGGCTGAATCCTTGTGTGTGGCCGAATCGAATCAGAGTCCTAATTAGGAATGGGGAGGGAAATCACATGACATGACACATGAAAGTAAAAAAAAAAATGTCCCCTTCCGGACCCTAATTTGCATACACAAATTAGGATTTGGGTTTGGTTTCAGCCGAATCTTTCACAAAGGGTTCGGCCGAATCCCATGGATTCGGTGCATCCCTACTTTCTACATCTGAGGCTGCTGCCTAAGAGACAATGAAGCAATATCCTACAGGCCTTGCTCACATGGTTACAAACACAGGGCCTCTTCTCTTTCCATAACACTTCATTAAAATGTGCTAATTAAATATAACGATTTATGCACCAGAGAACTGCACTCATTCCCACATCCGAGAACAGGGAATTGTGTACAAGGAGAAGGAACTGTTAATGATTTGCTTCACATCAGCCATGTTGGCGAGATACACCATTTCGGCTTTAACCCCCCCCCCAAAGCGGTTTCATTAAAAGGAATAGGATTCTAAAATAGATATTTAACAAAACTTCCAAGGTTGATGGAGGGGTCTGTGATTTCTGAAAGACACTCCATTTAAAGGATGAAGCAGCTGAAAGAAGGGATCGACAGATCTACTAGGACGCATGAGCACTAAGGAGCAGATCAAAGAATTTAGAACTCACCACAAAAAAAACACACTCACTTTCTATTCATTCCTACGGAATTTTTAAAACAATATTTATCAAATGGTGAACTCGATTGATAAATAGGATTCTAAAAATCCCATAGGAATGCATAGAAAGTGAATACATTTTACTGTGGTGAGTTCTAATCTCACATTTTGATAAATCTGCCCCTAAAGCTGGCCATAGACGCAAAGATCTGACCGTACGAATCATCGCACAACATCTCCCCACCTGCCACTAAACATTTCGATCATATAAAGTACAAAAGAACAGTTCAGCCAATGTTCTGCCCCTGACAGCGATCATACGAAAGTTATGTCCGACCAAAGCTAGTGACAGTCTCCCACTGAAAATCGTACGAACAGCACACGGTCCGAAAATCGTTAGAATCCTCGATTCGTACGATCAGATCTTTGCGTCTATTGCCAACTTAAGTGTCACAATAACTGCCCATGCATGGAGTACACATACATACACACACAATGAGCTCTATGCTAATGGACAAATGGCCAGTGGGAGTGCTGATCTATAGCAGCCATCACTGGGATGTACACAGAGAGACTAGTAGCTGCTACTTAAAACTGGTTACAAATAAGTTTGGTCCTCATAGGAAACAACAAAAGGACAGTGACATCCAAGTGATCAAAATACCCCCCCCCCGCGCCATTTCTCTGCCTCCACTTATATACTGACCTTTAATTCCATCTTCTCCATTTCCCACGCAGCCTTTGCTTTGGCAAACTGTTGCTGAAGCTCGTTCATCCCTCTCCTCTCTTCTTGCAACTCGTTGCAAAGGTCCTTCAGGGTCCCCTTAATGTCAGATAAGGTCTTAATGGATTCTCTGGCCTGTCGAAAACACTTATAAAATCCATAAAACTAAGAAAGCAAGGGTTGTTTCACACAACAAACCACAGAAGAAAGTGTAAAATACCACTTTACATCTACTCAAACGATTCTGATTCATAAAGGGGATTCATAAAGGGGAATACCTTGCTGATATAGACCTATGGCATACAGTATATCTGTACAAGCTATAATAATCTTAGGCAGGGTCAGACTGGGCCATTGGGGGCCCACCGGGTTCTAAATTTCCAGGGCCCCACAAAAGCTGGCATGCATGCAGGGCCTCATTCCGTTTTTTTTTTGGGGGGGGGGGCAGACGATCAGGGAGTGGGTCTGGGCCGGCGGGGTCCACCAGGTTCCAGTCCAACCCTGATCTTAAGGCAGGGGACTCTTACTATTGAATTGTGCTTAGTACAGGGAATTGGCAGGTTGGCAATATTCCCTACTAGGTTAGATTTAGCTTAGCTGTACTGATTACAGTGTAATACCTAGGCTGGTATAGTTTTAGAAGTCACACTGTACATTTGTTTTAAAAAAGTTGTCCCTATATAAAGTTCCATTTAATGACCCTGATTGGATAGCCCACGCCGACGGTCACACAGCCCTATGGATACTAGCCTTTGTCCTTGTTTAAAGGAACAGTAACAGCAAAAAATTAAAATGTTTTAAAGTAATAAAAAATATACTGCACTGTTTTTCTGCACTGGTACAACTGGTGTTTCAGAAACTCTGTTATAGGTTGTTTACATAAAAAGACTGCTGTGCAGCCATGGGAGCAGCCATTCAAAGCTGAGAAAAGGCACATGATACACAGCAGATAACAGATAAGCTCTGTAGTATACAATGGGACTCTTCAGAACTTATCTGTTATCTATTGAGTATCCTGTGCTTGAGTGGCTGCCCCCTTGGCTACACAGCAGCTTGTTTATATAAACTATAGCAGTGTTTCTGAAGTAAACACACCAGTTTTACCAGTGCAGAGCAACACTACATTTTCAGTGTTTTAAAACACTATTTTTTTTGGTGTTACTGTTACTTTAAAGAGTTACAAACAATTTATAAGGTATGTTGCGGTCAGCCAGTCTGCCCGGACAGGCTAAAGCTGTTTTATAACTTCACAGAATCAAGGGAGCAGGGAATCATAGTAACCTCAGTAATCAGGTATCAGCAGAACAAAAAAAAAAAAAAAAAAACAACCCGCTGTTTCTATACTAACCACATTCTGAGGCCAGCTTTCACCATCAGACACCTTATAATCGGAGATCGGGGGATTTAATTCTTCTTCTTCAATCAGCATATATAGCTCTTTGACACTGTTTACCTGGAGGAACAAAAAAACAGAAATTCAGAAGTACTGCAATGTACCGATTTATATAGAGCCACCAAAGTAACAGCAGTTCAATAGATACAATTTAATCAAATGAAATAAAGTAAAGTACTTTATAAATAAAATAAAGTACTTTATAAATAAAATAAAGTACTGAGAATTCCATAACGTAGTTGAATGATATTGCAGTTCCCATTGACAAGTATAAATGCAAATATACAGTATATATTCTTAGCACATACAGTAATAAGCTATATCCTCATATTATGCTGCCTAAAGTATGCAATTGGACAGCTCTGAACAAACTGCATAAATACTACAGACAATGGTGTTCTTGGCACAAAAGGGAACCAATATGACAGCTCCATTCATATAAACACAAATACACTGGGAAGGGATGTTCTCTCCTCACCATAAGTGATATTGTCATTTGTACTTTCATTTGAGTTAAAGACATACTTCCAACATGTTTACTTAATATCATATATATATAGCAATAGGGATATGGGACTGTGACTGTGGGATAGCATGTATAGTAGGGAGAGATGGTGCCTATAGTAACAGTGGGATAATAGTCTCTGGGAAGGGACTGTGACTGTGGGATAGCAGGTATAGTAGGGAGAGATGGTGCCTATAGTAACAGTGGGATAATAGTCTCTGGGAAGGGACTGTGACTGTGGGATAGCAGTTATAGTAGGGGGAGATGGTGCCTATAGTAACAGTGGGATAATAGTTTCTGGGAAGGGAGTGTGACTGTGGGATAGCAGGTATAGTAGGGAGAGATGGTGTCTATAGTAACAGTGGGATAATAGTCTCTGCGAAGGGAGTGTGACTGTGGGATAGCATGTATAGTAGGGAGAGATGGTGCCTATAGTAACAGTGGGATAATAGTCTCTGGGAAGGGACTGTGACTGTGGGATAGCAGGTATAGTAGGGGGAGATGGTGCCTATAGTAACAGTGGGATAATTGTCTCTGGGAAAGTTAGGGTCAGAATTGGAGAGCATAAACGCTCCATTACGAACTACAATCCCACTGATGCCAAAACTCACACCCCAGTGGGTAAACACTTCTATGATTATAGGCATAACAGCGCCAGTTTAAGGTGGCAGGTATTGGAGGAGGTGAAAATACCGATAAGGGGTGGTGATAGAAAAACACTACTCTTACAAACTGAAGCTAAGTGGATAGATACACTTAATGCAATGGAACCATGGGGATTGAATGATGCCTTCAGTATAAAATGTTTTCTGTAATGTGTTTATGTGACTGATGTAAACTTGTTTCTTTCTTGTAGAGCTGAACTGCAACATTGTACTAACGTCAGTTAAAGATATTCTATATCTACAAAGGGTAGGAAACCACTACTCCTTCTGAAACAATGTATACATTGTATTGTGATTATTATGTAACTATTTTGTATACTGTTACACCAATATGTTAAAAAGGTGTGCTATTGGAGTAGGCCACAAGATGGCAGTACTCTTTAGGATGTATTTGATATTATTATGGTCTGGCCGGTGGGTGGAGCTGACACCACTTGATGGGGTTTGAGGATGTATTTATTCTTTTGGTTTTCTGCACTGTGTAATAAGCACCTGATGAAGAGTCCTTGGACTCGAAACATGTTGTGTGAATTGAAATAAAAACAAGACAATGGTTTTAAGGTTCTCCAGGGTAAGCTTTATTTATTGTCTCTGGGAAGGGACTGTGACTATGGGATAGCAGGTATAGTAGGGAGAGATGGTGCCTATAGTAACAGTGGGATAGCAGGTATAGTAGGGGGAGATGGTGCCTATAGTAACAGTGGGATAATAGTCTCTGGGAAGGGAGTGTGACTGTGGGATAGCAGGTATAGTAGGGAGAGATGGTGTCTATAGTAACAGTGATGTAATAGTCTTTGGGAAGGGACTGTGGGATAGCAGGTATAGTAGGGAGAGATGGTGCCTATAGTAACAGTGGTGATAATAGTCTCTGGGAAGGGACTGTGGGATAGCAGGTATAGTAGGGAGAGATGGTGTCTATAGTAACAGTGGATAATAGTCTCTGGGAAGGGACTGTGACTGTGGGATAGCAGGTATAGTAGGGAGAGATGGTGCCTATAGTAGCAGTGGGATAATAGTTTCTGGGAAGGGAGTGTGACTGTGGGATAGCAGGTATAGTAGGGAGAGATGGTGCCTATAGTAACAGTGGGATAACAGTCTCTGGGAAGGGACTGTGGCTGTGGGATAGCAGGTATAGTAGAGAGAGATGGTGCCTATAGTAACAGTGGGATAATAGTCTCTGGGAAGGGACTGTGACTGTGGGATAGCAGGTATAGTAGGGAGAGATGGTGCCTATACTAACAGTGGGATAATAGTCTCTGGGAAAGGAGTGTGGTATAGCAGGTACAATAGGGAGAGATGGTGCCAATAGTAACAGTGGGATAATAGTCTCTGGGAAAGGACTGTGGGATAGCAGGTATAGTAGAGTAAAATGTAGCCTGTAATTCACCATGCCATCAAAGACAGCCGAGTCAGTATAACAATGCGTATGAAAATTCCCTGTCACTCCCTATGTTATTTATAGGACAGACTGTTAAATCCAATACCCAAGTACTATTATTAAGACATAATAAGACTGCCGTTTAAATGAGGCAATGCAAACCCCAGCTAATTCACAGAGAACTGTATAATGAGCCCATCCCTGCGCTCAATCTTACAATGTCCCTCTAATCCACAGGAGCCTAATAAATTCCTGGCAGCACTGGGTAGGGATGCTGGGCTAGGAGAGGTAGTTGCTCACATGCTGAGCCCAAACAGCTGCTGTCACAACAAGAAACACAAGGCCTCGGGCAGGCTTATTACCCACACTCCCCTGCTCCCCACAGAGGGCTAAAAAACATTACTGCTGATACAAGTCGGCTTACATTAGGATCACAGTCACGGTACTGAAGATTGGTGGATTGAGTGATTAGGCATGAGATGGACAAAGACCTGCTCTGGCCTGTATATTATATATATTTATATATTGTATATAGGCCTAACTAGCAATAAGCATGCAGCAAGATTAAGAGAGAGACCTGGCACTTAGAGGGTTAAATATTAGAAACTGATAGCGTTGCCCTCATCATTTAAGGGAACAGCACTGTTTCAGATGTCATTAGATTGCTTCAGGCTCTCAATATTCCACTGCAATTTCCATGATAATATTGGTGTGCTGCAAAACCCCTAAAAATACCCACAAGAGAAAATGACCCAGTTAAAATCAATTAGAAATGCATTTCATTATAGTGGACACTGCTGCTAAACGTAGCCTCTGGGGCACAGATTCCAGTACATTTCTAGTCAAAAGGACAATTTACCCATGCAGTGTGCTTGAAATCATTGCATGTTCTTTGTTTCTCTGAACTAGTTTTATCAAGTTTATGTTTAGTATACAAAATACAGCATTTTAAGCCTTATTCTATTTTAGACTTTACTTCCCCTTTAAGGGTTCAGTCCCTCTTAGGGCCAAAGTGTACTAATGGCAGCAGCATGTACATGGATTCTGTCCCTTCTAGACTCAACGCGTATGAATGACAATCTCCCTTTCTACATATCTGAATTAAGTTTGGTTCCTAATAACACAATCTCTTTGCAGAGTTCTTCTGACTTTGGACTTACCTCTAAGAAGTCCTCATCTCTCGGCAGGGCTTTTCCTTGCCGCCAGCGCTGTAGGTACCACTTCAACTTCATGAAGAGTAGCAGGAAGTTCTGCTTAAACTGGTGGGTCTCCTGCAACAGCACATTCTTCTCTTGACTCCAGAACTTCTGCTCCAGCCTCCTCTGAAGGCCGTGGCTCTGGAGCTCAAACTCACGTCTTAAGAGAAGCTTCTCCTGATCTTCCTTCCGCTGCAATAAGCAAAAACAGCAGGTCCACTGCTTAAACTAAGGTTCAAGTTTTGGGGATTTAGAACATATTACTTTTTATTGCGAAAAAAAGAACAAAACCCAAGACCTTTGTTAAACAAATCTATGCTTTATCTATACTGGACCATTCTTACATGTGGTTGAACTGCTACTGACTAAAATAACTCTTCATATACAGAATGGAAGCACAGCTGCCCTGGGTCATAGGTTAAGTTCCATTCAGTGCACCATCTACAAGCAGAGTTTATGTTCTCCTTCATGTCTGTGTGGGTTCCTTATGGTTAATCCAATTTCCTCCCACACTCAAAATTAAACCATACAGGCAGGTTGATGATAAAATGTACCTTAGTGTGTATGTATTTGATAGGGGCAGGGCTGATCCTGTGCCCTTGACCACCATGAGGTGGCCTCTGAGACCCCCTGTTATCCAGAAAACACAGGACCTGGGGTTTTCTAGATAAGGGATCTTTCTGCAATTTGGATCTCCATACCTTAAATCTGCTAAAAAATTATTTCAACGTGAATTAAATAGGATTGTTTTGCCTCCAATGAGGATTAATGATATCTTAGTTTGGATCATGTACAATGTACTGTTTTATTATTACAGAGAAAAAGGGAATCCATTTAAAAAATTTTAAGTATTTGATCAAAATGGAGTCTACGAGAGATGGCCCTCTCGTAATTTGGAGCTTTCCGGATAACGGATTCTATACCTGTACTTGGTTTATTCAATTTTATTTAAATTATTTTTTTTTAGTAGACAAGGTATTTTAATACAGGGAGATCCCTTATCTGGAAAACCTGAGGTTCCGGGCAATCTGGACGACAGGTCCCATATACCTGTAATATTTATGAAGCCTTTCAGCAATGTAATAATAATAATGCGATTTTTCCCTGAATAAAAGCATCTTTTTCTAATAATTAGGATACTATCATCTCCAGTGACTTTCCACACATACAAAAACAAAGACCCCCTAACCTGGGCAATCTTCTGGTTGTATGTCATTTCATCCTCCTTACGAAGCTCTCGCTCCTGTGAAAGCTGCTCCTGAAGTCCTTGGATGGTCTCATTGGCTTCAGAAAGTACCAACTGCAAGTCCTTAATCTAAAGGAAGGGGGAAACTCTAGTTTTATAAAAACGGTCTATATATCATACAAGTTATACAGAAAAAAACTACCATTTATAAGCAAAGGAATACTGCGTCCACCTCCTACAAAATTCCTATTGCAGGTTATAATTGAAATAGACTTGAGACAATCACAAGGGAGTTTTTCCACTCCTCTGCCCTATATGTGTTCTAATTATTGTATGCTCAAGTTGAACATTTTGATTTTATTTTGTTTACACCAAAAACACCCACAGCAGCTGAAAGTGCAGAGAATTTAAACAGACAGCAAATTAGTTTTTGGATGGAGGACCCCTCTAAAGCTTTCCTTTAGACATTTGTCATCCTATATTTTCTTTCTGTGCTCAGTTTCAAATACTTCCAGCAGCTGGAGAGTTAAATAGCTGCTGTGATAACTGCTTTTCAGATTGGTCCGTACTGTTACTTGGAGATATGGATGGAGACATGGCTGCTAGGCAACAGAAATAGGCGTTGCTAGGCAGCCCAGCATCACTGCTCAGGATAGGCAATAGCATTCATACAGTCTGAGTAGGGAAGAGCTTACGCAGCAATGCATTGACCTCTCAAAGGCAAAATGATTGATTTTCCACCAAATCCTACAGTTATTTTCATAAAGAAACCTTTTAGTTCCGCTGCATGAATCAAAGGAACACACACACCATTTATCCCACATTCCAGCATACCCAAATCGCTTTTAAACCAGCATTAGCCACTCAAAAATGATATTGTCTATATTATAATAGGGGTTAACATATAAAATTAAAGAGAAGGGAAACTCACCACTGAAGACGTGGGGTAAGGGACATTATCATTACAAGAGTTAATTATAGCAACGGATCTGATTACAGCAACTACTTCATATCCAGACATTTGCCAATAGCACAGGATTATACAATAACATGAATAAAGGCAAAATGTACCCCCTTTTTGATGTGAGCAGTTGGGCTTACCGTATATACTCGAGTATAAGCCGCCCCGAGTATAAGCCGAGGTACCTAATTTTACCTCCAAAAACTGGGAAAGCTTATTGACTCGAGTATAAGCCGAGGGTGAGAAATGCAGCAGCTTCTGGTAAGTTTCAATCTCGTTTTTGGATGACTATTCTTAGGCGCCGGCGAATATTCTTAGGCACCGGCTACTATTCTAAGGTGCTGGCGAATATTCTTAGGCGCCGGCGACCGTTTTTGCGCTTGACCCGAGTATAAGCCGAGGTAGAGTTTTTCAGCATATTTTGGGGGCTGAAAAACTCGGCTTATACTCGAGTATATACGGTATGTAGAAACGGTGCAAAAACACTGAACCTCCAGAGATAAATATAATTACACAGATTGAAAAAACCATGATAGTTTATGTGTGACTCATAGTAACTATTTTGCAACCTCCCCTTAGGCTCACAGTGTAATACAACATCTTTCTCGCCATATTCCATTATGAAATGATGAATTCTGGGATTTGAAGTCCCTCTTCTTTACATTGTGGGGGGTGCACAGATTCTTTGGAAAGCAGATGGATATCATGTCACAGAATCCATCACTTCACAATGGAACAAGGTGAGGGAGGGGTTGGATCACTTTGGTTCTACAGGGTGTGGACTGGAAAAGGTCCCAGGGACCACAGACAAACTATCAAGGTTGTTTTTTTGTTTTTTTTTAATCAGCTGTGTCTGTGAAAAACACATTTTATGTTTTGAAGTACAGACAAGTGTTTTTGCCATTTTTTTTTTTAGATTGGCCATTTGAAGGAGCTCAATAGTAAAGTCGACTTTTCCGAGTGCCAAAATTCACACATCCCCCTTTTCGTTTATCACATCTTGACTGTGGAAACAGTCCTAATTCAAATATTCGTGTTCATTTACAAGTCAATATGCAGAGGACCGTTTAGCCATTTGGAGATGTTTTTTTTCAGAGAAAATACTCGATTCTGAACCATTCAATTGAATATTAGACATCCTTATTTTTTCTTAAATAACCTCCCAGTCGAATTGTGAATATATTTGAATTAAAAAAATTCACATGAATTCGAAATTCGACTTTTGTTAAATCAGCCTCCCCGTAGCAAAGAAGGAGAAGGGTGCCAGTGATTTGGACAACTGATGAGTCAGAATGATCACATTCAGAATCAAAGAGGGATTGGGTCAAATTCCTTGGTACTTGTGGACAACTGAGAAGATCAAATGAAAAGCCATTTTCCCAAATGTGGGAATTTGTAATGCAGTAGGTAAAGAGCCCATAAACAAGATCCCTCTACCAGGAGAAGGAACCCTTCTTACTAGAAGGGCTTCTTAGCTCTTTACTGATGTTGTATTGGGTGTCCAATTCTCAGGGCACTCCAGCTACTTTCAGTACTGGATGCCCTGACCTACTGCATAAGCAGGACGTAGTCATAAATACAACTCTACCACTGGCCCAGAATTTATTTTCTATGGACTTATCTGGAATTTAAAATACTAACCGGTTGCTAACTTTAGCCATTTTGGTACCAAAGAGTAAACAGATCACAAGGCTAAATTCAGAAAAGATTATTAAAAAAATGAATACCAAAAAGATGTTGATCACAAACTCAGGACTTACCTCTGCTGCATAGGACTCGTTATCGTCTGGCTGGTAGGTCTTATAGCTTCTGGTCTGGTCACAATTGTGGTCACCATCTTGTTTCTCTGTACGAGACTCCTCCTTCTGGCGCAAGTTCCTACACTCAGGCTGCTGCATGCAGGGGGAAGTTAATGAAGAACAGAACGAGAAAGGCAGGGGAAAGGGAGGTATAAAAGGGGTGGAATAAATAAAAAAAATGAATAAAATAAATGGGTCTCCAAAACAGTAACAAAAAAAAAAAATACGACAAAAAAAAAATAAAAAAAAAAAAAATCACAAAATGAAAAAGAGGAGGAAAAGGAAGAAGAGTTTTGTGACAGTGGAGAAGGACAAAGTGGAGAGGAGAAGGAAACACACAATGAGCAGACAAGTGGGCTGGGGGGTTATTATGAGGAAAAACAAGGGGAAGAGAAAGAGAAGGGAAGAAGATGTGCAAACACCGGTTATGGTGCCCATGCAGTGACTAAGGGAGCGAGGGGAGATTAGCGCTACATTCTAGCATCATGCGGGGTAAAATAGAACTCTGGGTAACAAGAGCGTGCTGTTTATCAACCATTATCCCTACTTAATATTTATGTTCATTCAATTCCAAACATCATGATCTCTTAGACATAAAGCAGATACATATTTTGTTTCCTGCTTTTCAGATGACATAGGGGAAAATGTTTTACTCAAAACTTCTACTCAACACTACAAGAGGCCGTCATCTGCTAAACATTGTAAGCAGCAGTTCTGCCCTGCTTTATGACTGAGATTCTAGCTATCTTTATAACAGAGCATTCTGTCACAGTGACACAGATCCTATCTGATACCCATTGTAAGCAGCAGACCTGTGATGCTTTATAGCCGATATTCTAGTTATCTTTATAACAGAGCATTCTGTCACAGTGATACAGATCCTATCTGATACCCATTGTAAGCAGCAGTCCTGTCCTACTTTATGGCTGATATTCTAGTTATCTTTATAACAGAGCATTCTGTCACAGTGACACAGATCTGTTCTGATACCCATTGTAAGCAGTCCTGTCCTGCTTTTAGGGATGTACAGAATCCAGGATTCGGTTCTGGATTCGGCCAGGATTCTGCCTTTTTCAGCAGGATTCGGTAGAATCCTTGTGCCTGCCCGAACCAAATCCTAATTTGCATATGTAAATTAGGGGCGGGTAGGGAAATCACATGACTGTCTCAAAACAAGATTTTTTCCTCTTTTTGCTTTCCTGCCCTTACGCAAACGCAAATTAGGATTCAGATTTGGTGCGGTTTTCGGCCGAATCTTTCACTAAGGATTCAGGGATTCGTCCGAATCCCAAATAGTGGATTCTGTGCATCCCTACTTGCTTTATAGACGAGATCTTTATAACAGAGCATTCTGTCACAGTGGCACAAATCCTATTCGAAACCAAGTGCAACCAGCAATCCTGCCCTTTATTTTGGATATTATAGTTCTTTAAGATCCTAGAAGTTGATGGACCAAACAGAAGACACAAGCCTTACAGACCTTTTTTGACAGTGACAAGCTGGATGTTTACAAAGCAGCCATCTGTTAATGTGGCAGTACAGGAGGATTATGCGGTTTGTTGCTTCCAAACAGCTCATTATGGGAAGGGAAGGATACAATATGCCTTGCGGGGTAACAACAACCAAACAGACGTGGACACAGACAGAAGATACCACAGTCTGTAAAGCACTGGCCAACAATTCAAGGGCTTGAGTTTTCAAAGTACAGCTGGTAAGTTCAAATGGAAAATCGATTCTATTTATAATTAAGACTTTGTGACTTCTTTTTACCCAGTAAATATTTGGGTACAGGTTATTCTACACAGGGATCCTTGTATACTTCCTTCATTAATATAAGCATGTGCTTACTGCTTATGTTTTATTCGTTTTCATTTTGTAATTTTTTTTTTTACAAAAAGTAATAAAAAGTAGCACTAATAATAATAAAACTTTAGACTCACAGAGAAATAGTTTTTTTCAAAGAGCCAGAAAGAGGCCATAAGGACAAAGGCTAATAATTCAGAAACTATAAAGTATAAAAAATGAAGATTGACCTAAATTTGCCTATTCTTGGCAAATTTTTAAACAAAAAAAGTTAACCCCTTCAGCCCCACTGAAACAATGGTATCAAGCCATAATTGACAAATAAGATTTGGTAAATTATGAGATTTGGTAAATTACAAAAGCATATTTTGTACAAAGCCTAAGTAACCTTATATGTTACACCTATGTAAAGGAAATAACTTGACAATTACCCTTTGCACATATACATTTAACCCGTCGCAGATTGAATCGTTCTACGGCTCTTTCGGGCATGTCCCAGACTACCAAGTGTCACAGATTCTACTTTTCCACGTTTTTTTTTCATTGTGATTTAAATAGAGGCTGCTGCAGCTAGAGGCCAAGTGGTTAAATAAGACTCCCAATAAGAAACCGGATATTCCGATAAACTAAAAAATAAGGGGGGAAAAAACCCACCAAATCTATTATATAACTAATCTAGGTCTATGAACTGATCTATCGATAATGAATCTGTGTTTCCATCTAAATGTGATTACCCAGAATCCCTCTCCACAATAAGCGTGACTGTGAGCGGCTGGTAGATGGATTTCATAACCATCTCTGGTTCAGTGATGTCACTGCTGGGAACTGCACTTAAATAAAGATAATAAAAGACATAAGGTGCTGGAAGTGAGAACCCTAACAGAAACCAAAATTTTACAAGTGTTTTATTTTTAATGGCCGATCTTTCAAGTTCCAAAGAACAAAGAGCTGCAGTGTCGGTATGTAATGAGCACACATGATTAGTAATAGCTACAGAAAGTAGCCCGGGGGCAGAGGCAGGATGGGGAAATGGGCAGACACGCTATTATTGAAGAACAAGGATTTTATGGCTATAAACCAATTATCCACCTATCTGCTCGGCAGTAAAATGCAGGTCACTGATTCCAATGGCACTGTCCCGGAGGGGGAGCTGTCATATCGCTTGGTTAAAAGAGAAACTGACTTTAAAATTTGGCTCCAAGAAGCTCTTTTCAGATAATAAAAGGAACATATAAAAAAAAATGCCAATTGAGGCTCCCATACACGAGCAGATACAGTATAAGCTGCCGACAGATTAAGTTGGCAGTTTACTGGGCGCCCTAAAACAGGCTTTCCCGATCGATATCTGGCCGAAAATCGTCCAGATGTTGTTCGGGCAGGTTTAAGGGCTGGGACACACTGGGCGATTTGGGGAGATTTAGTCGACTGTTGACTAATCCCCGCGACTTTCCACGACCAATCTTCCCCGAATCACACGCGGCGATTCGTTTTCCGAAGTCGCCCAAAGTTTCCTCGTGAGGCAACCTCGGGCAACTTCGGAAAACAAATCGCCGCGTGTGATTAGTGCAGGCGATTTTTCATTTTAGCCAGGCGCAGAGCGAGGGGAGGCATTCGGGGAGAAAAGTCGCTGCGATTAGTCGCCAGGCAACTAAATCTCCCCAAATCGCCCAGTGTGTCCCAGCCCTAAAAATCCTGTCTTATCAAGGACTGAATCGGTTTGTTGATGTGGCCTGCAATCTGGCTGCCCGTACTTTCCTCATTGTGATCCGATTGTTGGGCCCTAGGGCGACCTCACCAAACAAGCGGATCCCTGTAGGTATGGGCCAGCTTTACAATCAATTTACTTTACAGTATTTTATCTAACAAGGCTTTTTTATACTGCCTTCTTATGGAATAGACCAAAGAGACAAGGCTCACCTATGTGCAATAAGCTGCTTTTCAATGGTCTGTAGTGGAAAAAAAAACAGAGAATGTCTACTATACCAATCACAAAGCATTTAGCTGTGATAGCATTCCCTTGCAGTACTTTCACTAACAAGATAGCTTGTCTGGAACGTACCAAAAATTCCAAAAGTGCACTGGAGTGCTGGTAACACCAGGTTATATTATTTTAGACTTGGGCTTTTCCAAAACGGTTTAACGGCTAAGGGGCTAATTCACTAAGATTCATAGTTGCGCCAGGCGTAACTTCGCCGCACTTCGCCAGGCGTAGTTTCACCAGCGCTTCGCAAATTTACTAAAATCCAAAGTTGCGCTCAGGGGTAGCGTAAGGTTGCGAAGTTACGCTAGCGTTGATTCGCTAAGCGAAGTTACGCTAGCGATGGTTAATTTGCATATGGCGCCAAATTAAATTTTCAATGGAGGAATACGTAGAATCACTACAAATGCCTGGGAAACCTTCAAAACATCGAATAAAAATTTTATTTTGCCCTACACATGTGCCCACTGTATAGGTAAGTTGCCATGAGTCAGGAAATGTAGGGGGAAGGAGGGGAGCCCCAAAAAATGTTTCGATCTTTTTCAGCCTATAACCCATAATGTAGAAAACACGCCAGCGTGACTTTTTTTGAAGCAATCTTCAATTGCTCTATTGCGCTTCGCCTGGTCTGAGGTGGCGGGGGAAATCTAGCGTAAAAGGTAGCGTTCAGTACACTGCGCGCTTAAGTGAATTTGCGTAGTTACGTCTGTACCGAAACTTCGCCAGGCGTAAGGGTGCGAAGAAACACTAGCAAAATCTACGCCAGCGTTCATTAGTGAATTTGCGCAGTAACGAAAATGCCAAACGCTAGCGAAGTAACGCTAGCGTTCGGCGCTTAGTGAATTTGCCCCTAAAAGTCTAAAAACAACATGAGGAATGTCACCTGTATTTATATTAGGCAATATGGGTGCTGGTCCCACCATCTTGATCTTTTAGTCGTAATGCTATCTACTCAATTCATTTAGAAAGTTCTAAAAAAAAACAAGTGAAAATGGTGCAGTGTCGAAAGGATATAGCTGTTCTCCTCACCACCCAAATTAAAGGTGATGAACAGTCATTGACAACATTTCAAAATGATTTAAAATTAGCAGGATTTGGGGGTTCTGTTAAACCCCAAAGTCTTCCCTGGGCTAGAGCTACTTAGCAACCAATTGCCCATTAGTTGTATTGGTCTCCTGCAATTATTATAATGAATAGAAACTGTGACTGCTGTGGCATACTGGACATTGTCAAAGTAACACTATAAGGCTCTTATTCCTAACAGAAAATGAAACTATTTGGGCACACTACAATAATGTAAATGTTCTTTTCTAAAGGTATCTTGCACACTCTGAGCACAGAGTCCTATCTTGGCTGTGATTACCAAGCAGGCTGAAGGTTGTTAGTCAGTTATTACATGTAGCTTTAGAAAGAAGTATATATGTACATAAAGATTGGGGTTCTCAGTTAAAGCGGGCACAACATGGCAAGTTAATAAAAAAAAAAAAAGTAGGTATCAGTATGGGGGTGCAGGAATGGTCTTATCATGGAAATGCATGTAGCACTCACCTGCGCATTGCAACAGTGTTCTTTCTTTGAAGAATCTTTTGAGGTATCAGTAGATGCTGCATCTGAACCAATTTCCTCTTTGCAACAGACCCCTAGTGAATCCACCTTTTTTGTAAAGCAATTCAACTCCTGCTGCAACACGGCAAGTCTTGAAAAAATGGCACTGATCAGCTTAGCGTCACTAGTCACCTCGCTGTTATCAATAGCCTCTGTCAATAGAAGGTCCCCACAATCATTATCCGTACACAGTTTCAAGCCCGATGGGAATCCATTGTAATCAGATTTCAAGACCTCAATGGCTTTGCTTATTAAACCAGCCTGCGTTGTGATACCAAGAAGGGTTTCTTTCATCTTTAATAACTTGGATGGGGACGAGTGATTAACATTTGGAGATCTAGTGCTGCCTTTGCCTGCCTGTTCCCTAGAGTCTGCAGCATCTGTTTCTCCTCCAATAGGTCCCTCTCGCCAAAGAGGTGATGGGACACATTGGGCAGAGTCTCCTGCCTCTGCGTCAGTCTCCATTAAAGGCCTTGTGGTCTGGCAGGATGCCAAGTCATAACGTTGGAGGTTTGAAAGGAGCACTCGGTTCTCATACTGGAGTTTCTTGACCTTGCCACTAAGTTCACTGATCTGCATCTTAGCAGTAGTAAGTTCCTCTTGAGAAGGTTCACTAATGACAGAGCAGCTGTCCTCTGACAAAGTGATGTCTAGGTCATGATCAGATTTATATTTATTCAGTTCATTCATTAGTAGCTTATTTTGGTCCTCTAACTCCATCATTGATCTCCTGAGGAGCTCAGCCTCTTCCTCTACAAACTGCAAATGCCTCCTAAGCTCCACAAAATTATCTCCAGATTCTCCAGAGGTAAAAGGGAATCTGCTGGCATCTTGGCTAAGTAGTTCACGGTCGTGGTGTATTTTCATTTCATCCATCTCTGCTCTCAGACCCCTGTTTTCAACCTCTAGCTCTACGATTCTTCGGCTTAAAAGGTTGGCTTCTTCTTCCACCAGCTTGAGGTGGACCTTAACCTCTGCCTCTCTGGAATGTGGTGAATTGGCAAACTCCTCTACAGACAATGAACTGTCCATGTCACCATACATTGACCTGTACTTCATCAGCTCTTCTTTCATATGGTCATTATCTTTTGCTAATTTTGTGAGCTTCTTACACATTAAAGCAGACTCTTCTTTAGCAAAGTGTAGCTGGCATTTTAGATCGGAGCTGTCCTCCTGCAATAACAAAAGAATATCATTATTATTATTAACCCAGCGACATTGATTTAGATACCTCACAAATGCTAGTTGGAGACTGTCTAGATGGACCCTCTAATGAGTTTGAGGGCAACCCTGCATGACTCTGAGGGCACCCCTGTCCTCAAGTTCATGCCTGGTATAAACTTGAGGACATCCCTGTAGTGAATTCAAGGTAAACCCTAATGTTCATTTAAGGTAAACTTTATATTTTTTAAGTTAACCCTATGTTGAATTGTAGGTTAAAATTAAAAAACAATCTTGAATTCAAAGTTAATAATATTTCTGTTTTGTTTGGCATTAACTCTGCACATTTGCTCCTTCTTGAAGAAGACAATATTTTACTTCCTGAAGATAAGTGAATATATTTACAGAGACATTCACTTTAGAGATGAACAAAGCCCAGCACATTAAAGCTTTGAATAACCAACTTGTTAAACAGGGGATTAATGAAAGACTCAAAGAGACAGAAGCAGTTTCTAGAGGAAGGAAAAGCTATTTTTACTTCTATACTCAAATATCACTAGACTGTAAAATGCTTAAGGAAGGAGATTGCGTTAAAACACAACACCGAACATGAAAGGTTCAATGGAACATGAAAGGTCTCGCATCATAAAGGTGGGCATAAAAGGGCCGATACAAGCTGCAGACAGACCAAGTTGGCAGCTTAATGGCCCGTGTATGAGGCCCTCCAACTGGCTTCCCTGATGGATATCTGGCTGAAGATTGGGCAGATGTCGATCAGGCAGGGCTAAAAAAGCCAGTGGGATAGTGGGCCTCATCTGTTCGTTGATGCGGCCACAATCTGACGACCCGTACTGCTGCATTATGATCCGATCATTGGGCACTAGGGCCCAGGATCGGATTAGTCTGATATCTCCCACCTCAAGGTGAGATATCGGGGCGAGATCCGCTCGTTTGGCGATGTTGTATTGCCACCTTTAGACTATAAATTACAGTTAGGCAACATGACTACAAACAGCTTGAAAGTGTCTTCTAGAATATACCTAGACTATAAACAAGCCAAGCCACTTAAAATTTCAACTCCACTCATTTAAGCAACTATACCCCTAGAATGAATACTTCCTTGCTGGCAAAATAAGCTGCACTGTCTTGCTATGGAAAAGGAAAATTATACCTCAATCTGAATACTTAACCAGCGGATATCATATTAAGGAATCTTACCAAACTGGAATATAAATATCAGTGAATATTGCCCTTTTACCTTTACATTGAGCCACCATTTTATGATATTCTCTGTGCTCCCTCAGATCACCTGACCAGAAATAATGGAACTCTAACAAACAGGAAGAAGTGTGGGAGTAAAAGACAAAGCTTTGTCTATTAATTGGCTCATGTGACTTAACATGTAAGTGCGCCCTTGGTTTGTTTATGTGCACTGTGAATTGTACGGTCCTATACAATGTTAATCTGCTTTTCCATGCTTTAATGTGCACTGACAAGCACAGCATTGGCCTGTCAGTGTACATACAGGGTGGATTTTGGAGCAAATTTGTGCATTTTTGTGGCAAAATCTGCCCCGTATGCACCAACTTGCTGCCTTTTGCCACTCACAGGGCAAAGGTAGCAGACTGGCAAAGAAAACGCCTCATGTGGCATAGTCCTAAAGGCTAATTTACAATTAATACACAATTTGAATGAAACCGCACTTACTTTTCGGTTCAATTCTCAGACCGGGTACACGTCATGAAGCCTGCTCACAAGGGCTTCTCTCCAACAAGTGTAAATCTTCCAATAGACAGCACTCCGTTGTTCCATAAAAATGCCTTTATTTTATCTTATCTCCTGGCAGCAAAAAAGGATTGCAACGTTTAGAGTGGCACCCCCAATGCTAGACAAAGGGTGGGGTGCCACTCAAAACGTTGCAATCCTTTTGTTGCCAGGAGATAAGATAAAATAAAGGCATTTTTATGGAACAACAGAGTGCTGTTTATTGGAATATTCAACTTACAATTAATGCCTAGAGAGGTCTGTTTCTGATTTAGGTATAAGAGTGGAATAAGAAAGTTTTGATGAGTTATAGTAAACTGAAACGTAACCCATTCACAGGGGGACCAAAAATATCCTCTTAAGACGACAGCTAAGGAACTATATTACAAGAGCAATCCACTTTCCTAATATAAGACATTTTAAGAAAATAACATTGCGTAAAACAGTCCCACATCCCTGCCCAATCACCGACTAACCTTTTCATGCTTCAGTGGTGCTCTATAGTGCCTGCTTTTAACTTTGTACGAAGCTAAAACATGTTCCACCTTAGCTATTGTGTGGCTCATTGTAATGCATCTAGTACATCAGATTCTCAGGTGTCTAAGGCAAGACAACACACAGGTACAAAGACATGTGAAAACAAAGCATGCTCAGTATAGCCACTCAGCACACAAAACTCCCACTCATTTTGTGACTGGGGTTTTCCTAAATTTATTGTTCTGCTGTCTGTGTTGTACACTAGGCAAAAATGGCCATAAGTGTGTACTTAACCGTGCTCTTATACTGTCACAGGATATCAGAGCCCTGGCTTTGTCAGTGTCCTCATATCACAGCTCTATCATTCTCATCAGTGGTGCAACTACTTTACAGCAGGCGTAGTGGGACTGGTGCCTGGGCAACAGGGGGACACATATTGTAGGATCTGCTGTATCATAGCCCCCCTCCCCAACCTCTCTTATACCTTTAAAATAGTGGTGTGGCACAGGCACTTGAGCCCCCTCAGTAGATATTTTGAAAGAAGGGCCTGACACTCCCAAGTTACATCACTGCTCTCTTTTTCCAACTGGCCATATATCAGACCTCTCTCACTTTCTTAACAGCCAGACATCAGACTTTTCTCACTTTGTTAACAGCCAGACATCAGAACTCTCTCACTTTCTTAACAGCAGCCAGACATCAGACCTCTCTCATCAGCCAGATAACAGTGCTCTCTCACAGGCCAGATGTGAGACCACTCTCTCTTTTTTTAACAGATTAATATCAGAGCTCTCTCTTTCACACCAGGTGGATATGAAACCCCCTCTCTCACTTTTATGCAGGCTCTCTTTCTTATTGGCCAGATATCAGAGCTCTCCCAATTTTTCAACAGTGGGATACCAGAGCTCTCTTACTTTCCCACTGGCTGGAACCAGAGGTCTCTCTCTCTCACTGGCTGGAACCAGAGGTCTCTCTTTCTCACTGGCTGGAACCAGAGGTCTCTCTTTCTCACTGGCTGGAACCAGAGGTCTCTCTTTCTCACTGGCTGGAACCAGAGGTCTCTCTTTCTCACTGGCTGGAACCAGAGGTCTCTCTTTCTCACTGGCTGGCAGGGCAGCCATTGGGGGGGGACAGGGGGGAGAGTTGTAGGGGCCCCCGAGGGAAAGGGGGGCCACGCCACACTTACTTGATTAGCCGGGCCCCCCCATCTTCTGAGAGCTGCTGACTTCGGGAAGGCATGGATGTTTAAAGGGCCCTGGCCACCAATTTTCTTATAATGTGGGGGGAGGGGCCCGGCCACCAATTTTTTTTCTCATGTGGGGTCCTAGCCACCAATATTTTTTAATGGGGGGCCTGGCCATAAATGTTTTTTTATGGGGGGCCCTGGCCACCAATATTTTTTTGTTTTTTTTACTGTGTGGTGGGGAGGGCGGACCTGTAGGTGGGGCTTGCGGTGGGCGTAGCCCAAGGGGCCCAGGAAATGTTGTCGTATGGGGCCCTGCGATTTCTGATGGCAGTCCTGCTTGCTGGAACCAGAGGTCTCTCTTTCTCATTGGCTGGAACCAGAGGTCTCTCTTTCTCAATGGCTGGAAACAGAGGTCTCTCTTTCTCACTGGCTGGAACCAGAGGTCTCTCCCATTGGCTGGAACCAGAGGTATCTCTTTCTCAATGGCTGGAAACAGAGGTCTCTCTTTCTCACTGGCTGGGCATCAGAACTCTCTCCCTGACACCGACTATATAGCTGCACACTCTCATCTACTGACAGGAAAAGAGAGCCCTTTTTTATTTGGGCTGCTCAATGCCATTGCACAAAGTGAAAAGCCTTTGTCTTTATTCTCCTCCAGTCTCCTCCACAGATGCCTCTACACTGTAATCAAGCAAACACTTTGAAACCCCTTTTTCTTTTTTCTTAATGAAGGCAGAAGCTTTAATCAAGACCCTATTGAGATGCAGATTTTGTACAGCAGGAGAAGAATGCTAATGATTCTGAATAATCCACACGTCAGGCTTGTTTTTTCCACAATCACTCAAAATTTACATTTGATTTAGGAAAATAAAGTGATCAGAACCTCTCACATTATATTTTATATATACATATATAAATACATAAACCACTACTTGTATTTCTCTTCCAGCTCCAATATCCCTAATTATAGGACAGGTCTTTTGCCCACACCCATGATCTTTCAAAACCACAGACTCAACCCACCCTAAACCACACATTTTGGTATATCACTCCACTTTCAACATTTCTTTTTTTTTTATATAGCACAAGCAAGTCAACGCATCGGTTTACAAGAATTTAGAACAGGGGTTTTACAATCATTTAACAAGGTTTACAGAATAACATCAGGTTCACAAGTTCTGAATAAACAAAATCATGGGATATATGCTGAAATAAAGGATATAGCTGGAGATAGGAGATCTCAAAACTTATTGCCACTGAGTGTACAAGAATATGCCGCTTACAGCAGAGATTAACTGCTCAAAAAATGTTTAACGGCCACACGGCTATTAAACGCTTTTTGAGTAAGTGCCTTATTCTTGTCCACTCACTTTTTTATAGGAGATACGCCATTGGAAACGGTCAGCCTCAACACCTACCTAGAGGCACTTTGGCACTCTAAGGGTAGAACTCCACGGGCGATTTAAGTGCGAAACTGTGCATTCACGGAGATGAATTGCAGGCATCACGTCGGATGCGCTGAATCTAAGGTAAGCAATAGGAATGTAGGACGTTGTCGCTCCGTGATGAAGGCGCAACATGCAGCGTTCATATCAGACAGTGACAAAGCGATACATCGACAACGTCCGACATTCCTATAACTTACCTTAGATTTGGCGCATCCGACGTGACTCCTATGATTCATCTCAGCGTGTTGGAACAGATAGTATCGCACTTAAAATCGCCAGTGGAGTTCTAGCCGAAGTTGTGCTACAATCCCAAGAATCTCTTCAAAAGGCAAAGGCTGCCAGGGGTCGTCCATATTTGCTGCATACAATAGTAAGTAGCACATACAGAAATAAAAGTACTTTGCAAGTCCAGTAACGCATACCTGCAGCGATGGCTTCTTGTCAATCCTCCCAGACGTCCGCCTCTTTTTCAGTGAGTTCTGCAGTTAAAAAAAACAAATAACCAATGTCATTTTACTGAGCATTTTATCCCACTCAACCATGTATTATCAGTGTAAACTTGAGAAACGAAGGTAAAACACACCTACATGTGAGGAACAATTCAAAACAGGTACCTGTTCCATGCCCCGCCCACTTACCCATGATTTTAAAAATTATGGCATGTGGTATAATTTAATCAGAGAAAGTAATTGGGCCTTTGGAGGAGGAAGAGTAGCAAGACTTGCTGGCTTCCCCACTATCGGTTTCTATTAATTATAGGGAGAGAATGATACAACTTTACCTTGTGCATAGAGCATATTATTACCCTGCCAAATTGCATCGTATTTTTCCAGCATCCTCTTCGGAATGCCCTAGGTGCCATGTTCAAAATGCCTCTATCAGTCATATGGTATGGGATTGCACAGCGTTAACCCTTTACTGGGCTGAAGTTCTTTACACACTAGACACTATCATGGAAGCACAACTGCAAAGAACAGTGAGTGCATGTCTCTTCGGTGTTGGTATTAATGACACATTCACCTTTTTACAGGGTACCTTTATTAAGGAGTGCTTGTTTTTGGCTAAAATCACAAGGAAATGGAAGGATCCCTTACCTCCCACATCAGCTCAGTGAATTCTGGAGGTTAAAATGTGTGTACTCTTGAACGTATAGTGTATCAAAATAGAGGTAGTATTTTTTGATTACTGCTGTTACTGCTGTATTGTATTTGGTAACTATATGATAACATGCACAATCAATGTGTGATATGCTGAATTACATTTGTACTGATTATTTTACGGTGAATTCAATAAAACACACCTGAATTAAAAAAATAAATAAAACATAGTTTAGATCAACAGAGAGAAAAGATACAGGCACCAGACACTTACATAACATTCTGTTTGAACATGTGAAGTGGTGTTAAGGGGTTGTTCACCTTTGAGTTAACTTTTAATATGATTTAGAGAAATTTGCAATTGGTTTTCATTTTGTATTATTTGTTGGATTTGAGTTATTTTGCTTTTTATTCGTCAGCTCTCCCAGTTTCATCTATCTAGTTATTAGGGTCCAAATGCATTGATTTAAATAAGAGACTGGAAGATGAATAGGAGAGGGTCTAAATAGAAAGAGGAGTAATAAAAAGTAGCAATAACAATACATGTGTAGCCTTACAGAGCATTTATTTATTATTTAAATGGGGTCAGTGTCCACATTTGAAAGCTGAAAAGAGTCAGAAGAAGGCAATTAGTTTAAAAGCTATTAAAAAAGAGAAAATGAAGACCAATTGAAAAGTTGTTTAGAATCTGCCATTCTATAACCCCCTCTGGATTCACACTCCAGATGCACACACGCACAAGGACTTCCCTGCCGTCTTATAAGCCTCGATAAATGGGCCCAAAGAGGGTGTGATCATACCCACTGCACTCCTGGTAGTTACAACCCCTTGGATGTTGCTCCCAGTGGCCTCAAAGCAGGTGCTTATTTTTGAATTCCAGGCTTGGAGGCAAGTTTTGGTTGCATAAAAACCAGGTGCACTGCCAAACAAGAGTCTCAATGTAGGTTGACAATCCACATAGGGGCTACCAAATGGCCAATCACAGCCCTAATTTGGCAGCCCAAGAACATTTTTCATGCTAGTGTTGCTCCCTTACTCCTTCTGAATGTTGCTTCAAAAGGTTGGGGATCCCTGGTCTATAGCACAATATCAGTTAACTTGAAGGTGAACTGCCCCTTTTAAATGAAGAATAGGAGAAACCTCAAATATAACTACATAAAAAGACACTTGATGTCTGGCTGCAATAGCTGGTCCTGGCATTTAACTGGAAAGGCCTCTGGTTTTAGTAGCACAAACTGCTGACCTTGCCTCCTACACATCAGTTATGTAGAAAATATGCAGAAAAAAGAAGAGAAAGGGAGTTTCACATAAAAAAAGCAATACTCTCATACTGTACTGTCTAAGGGGAGCAATAAGGCAGCTCCTACATACATGTATAAATACAAATATAATGAATGTCCTGTCCACACTCTAATGTTTTATTTCTATTAATAAATTATAAGCTACACTTGAAACTTCTATCCAGCCACATATATGCTTAACTGTATGTTTGGCAGTTTAGAAACTGCAGGGACTTTTTTGTAGGACCATCTGCGGATATAAAAATAATCCCAATCTGCCAGATCAGAGTGCAGGTCACACACAATTTTGTGGTCTATAATATGTCAAGAATAGAGCGGACAGGGGAATTGATGCTTTATTTTTATGCAATGAAGCTAGGAACAATCTGAATGACACATGGACTGTGTTTGCAATAGCTGTGATCCAACACCAGAGAAGCTGCTGCTATTACAAGCACAGGGGTTAGGATCCCTGGAATGTACAATAGATGCTGCCAGCGATCTTACTGCTTTGCATTAAATCCCCACAATGCCACCATCTGCTCTCCACAACTCCACTTGCACCAAGACCCCTGATCTGCCTGCTGGCTCACCTATTACTGCTCCAATACACGTCAAATCGGCCTACTGAAATAGAGTGATGTGGCTAGACTAGGAGTGCAGCCTTGACTAAATGAGAAAGCAGTATTTATTGTTCCATTAAGCATGCTTTTAGGTTATTGTTTCACATCATGAGAAAACAAACTACGTTCTTGTCTGGGGGAACTGGAACAGACCATACAGTATATTCTTGATCATGCAACAATAAATATAAGTGACCTTGGCTTAAAGGAAAACTAAAGCTTAAGTAAAAAAGTAGGCTATAAAAGTTGTACATTATGTTTTGGGCTTATGTACCAGCCCAAGACAACCACAGGCATTTAACAGGGAAGATCTGTGTCTCCAAAGATACCCCAGTAGCTCCCCATCTTTTCTGCTGATTCATTGCACATGCTCTGTGCTGCTGTCACTTACTGAGCTTAGGGACCCACTCACAATATCCAGTACATATAGAATGGAAATGTCACAATATAAGGCTGATTAGTAATTAATACAGATTATTGGTAAATAGCAGCACAGGAACCAGTGCAACTAGAATCAGAATTTAATAATCAGCCCTGCCATCAGCTTAGATTACAGACCAACTTCATTTTCTGCTTAATAATTTGTGACTGCCCCTCAACTTAGCTTCTCAACAGCTGCTCAGAGCTCACTGAGCATGTGAGTGTCACAGACACTTTCCAAGATGGTGACCCCCTGTGACAAGTTTGAAGTCCTGGATCATTTCTGCTTTTGAGAAACTGAAACTTTAGGCTGGTGCAATAAGTTCAATATATAAAATATGTTAATGTGTATATTTATTTTTAGGGTTTATTTCTCCTTAATAGGGATTCAGCTTTATAGTATAAGATAATTCCTTCGGTCCCTCCTAGGCCCAAATGGCAGTAACATGTTTAAGGCTCAGTCCCTTTTAGATCCAAATATACTCATAGCAGTGCCATATTTAAAGGCACAGCACCTCCGAGAAGAAAAGTGTATGAATAGCTAGTTTCCTTAAAGGGAAAATACATACCAATTTAGAAATCTACCATATATTTTCATTAGAGAGTATGAATTCACAGTTTAAAGTCTGTGAAGGCAATCTACACTAACAAATCCATGTACTCTGTTAACCAATAACCAAAATATCATACAGTTGTTTTTTAAGCCTACAGAGAATGTCTCAAGTGAGGCTATAGTATAGACGTGGCAGCTCCCACTCATCTATTTACATGTATATATGCAGAGAAGGAACTTTCTGTGCAAGCAATATTAAATCCCCTTAAACTCTATCTATGATAAATACTAGTAAAAGAAGGTTAAATGCCAAGGCATTCTGGGATTTCCTGTGGTGTTTTGTTAACATCAAATCGATTTGTTTCTGGTCAGAATAAAAACGACCCCACATTGCCACAGAAATGCACGCTCTCCCTCCCAATGCGAGGCCTGAAAATGGCAAAACTAGCAATGGGTCTTTTAGAAACACAGCAAACCACAACCAAGAATTCTGGCTTTCAGCCACATTACAAATTAGAGGCATTTTTTGAATGTGCTCTTTGTTTTATATTTGAACTATGAACATTCGCTTTTTTTTTTTTTACATAAACGACTGGAGACTCCTTCCAGCTGGTTATGATCTAATGTTTCTGCTTTTTTTTCCCATGGCCCTATTTTATTCTACTTACTGAGCCAAATGAATCAGCCCTTTGTAAACTGCTAACGAACATATTTTGCTTCCTATAACTAAGCTAAATAAACTGTTAATGGCTTGGCTTTTCTATTAAAATGAAAATGTTTAAGGGCAGAAAAGTCAGTATAGAACAAAAATTCAGGTAATGAAAACCAGTTAATCAAAAAGAGGCTAGTTCAAATAGCATTCTACAAAAAACAACATTTTTCATTGATTTGCTTTTTCTCTGTAAAAAAAAAAAAGAAAATACCTTATATTTGATGTTAAGTAAGCTAGAAAAAGTGTTAAAAATGTTAATAAATGTTACTGGGATATCTAAAGGTCTACAAAGCCTTAATGCAGGGTGCTTCACACTACAGAAATCCAGGTTCATTCCATTCCAGATAATATATTCCATGATTTAACTGAATTTCAATTGTAGTTGGTGCTCTGCAAAAGGTCAATTGCGGTACAACATTTGCTATAATTCCAAGGGTACAAATAAACGCTTACCCCAAATCTCACCTTAACTGGCCTGTAGGCTGCCTCCCTTAGCTCATAACAAGGTTACAGATATATATATATATAGAAACATTGGGGTAACAGTCACCCTGTTTTAGTTCCAGGGCACAAATAAGCACTCACCCCAAATCTCACCCTAGTTGACCTTCAGACTGGGCCCCCTTGGCTCATAAGGTTACAGATACTGTATATAGAAACATTGGGGAAACAGTCACCCTGCTATAGTTCCAGGGGTACCCAGAGCACAAATAAGCACTCACCCCAAATCTCACCCTAACTGACCTTCAGGCTGGGTCCCCTTAGCTCATAACAAGGTTACAGATATATAAAAACATTGGGGTAAGTCACCCTGCTATAGTTCCAGGGATACCCAGGGTATAAGCATGCACCCCAAATCTCACCCTATGTGACTGGCCCCCTTGGCTCATAACAGGGTTACAGAGACAGATATATATATATAT
Source organism: Xenopus petersii (assembly GCA_038501925.1). NCBI lineage: Eukaryota > Metazoa > Chordata > Amphibia > Anura > Pipidae > Xenopus > Xenopus petersii. Next base: position 95,352,205 of record CM076688.1, on the reverse strand, counting down.
ATATATAAATAGAAAAATTTAGTTATTTGAGGGTCATCAAAACGCAATCAAAATATTTCATGGATCTCTATAAAATAAATAATTTACAAACAACATTCATCGAGGCGAGATGTAATTATTCACAACATTTTAACAACAAAAAGCCTACCCTGATCCCAGAGACATCACAATAGATCTACTGTCAACAAAACGGACACCTCCATAAATTTCATTTCTGTCCCTTTGCAAAGGCGCTGTCAGAATACCAAGAAGAAAACCAATGAGCTTATCTGTGACTGAACACTGAAAATGTATTATTTCAGTCTTTGTAATTCCTTTAAAAAGAAATTTGCTTTCAGTAAAATTTTATCTCACATATTAAATTTTTAGGCTAATGCCCAAACTCTCCTCTCTCCCACACCGGCCAACCTTACTTAACCTTACAGAAAGGGTATGGCACAAATAAAACATCTGTCTTTTGATGATACTGTTGCACAGGCCTATAAATATCGAGTCTTTGTTCAGGAGGTCAATAAAGATTGATTTGGATTAGGCCTCACCTCAAACCGCTACTATTTGCACAGGATTTACATTGGAATTCAATGCCAAGCATAGATTGTAGCCTACAATGCTCAGGACAATAACACAGCTGCACAGAAACTATTTCTGTTCTCTAAATACATCACAACATGGAATTATATTGTATAACTATGATCTTATGTTTATTTGTTCAACTATTTTGTGACATTCATATCTGTCTACACTTCTTTATGCATTTCTCTCTATTTCCTCATCCTTATTGAGACCAGCTTTGTACATTTCCCACACTGCCCTATATAAAGCTCATAGTACATTACCTCCCCTAACAGCTTTCACTAAATGGACTATGGGGCATTCGATCACAACCAGAGGGATAACATAAAAGAAACCGCACACCCAGTAGCTATATGGGCTTCAAGGATAGAGAGTGCAGGTCCTGATTGATAGACATTATTAAATATATGAATGCAAAGCAGATTGCCTTCCCCCTTAATAATAGCAGGTGCTTAATAAAAATTTTGCTGTGGGGCCCAGTTGCCATAGCATAAGCAGTACAGGACACTTTGCAGAAGAAGGGTCTATAGTATTATCGGTACAGGACAAGGACAGTGAAAAATCACTGGGGGTGAAAGTAGGCCATACTTTGGACCCCTTACGGGCACTCCTCTTAATGGAAAATGCACCAACCAATTGGTATTCCACAGTGAACTTTGCACTGCCATCTTCAGCTCCCAGGCATCTCTTCTGTCTCATCAGACCATTCACATGTATAGTAATGCTGGTATCATGATCAAGCACAGTACAGTCAGATATAACTTTTTACTATACTACATACACAGACCAATAAGGCATCCCTGGGAGCTAAAGGAGGATGGTCAGTCAGTTGTCCATAGGTTAATGTTTCTATTCACTGGAGTTGCCAGTTTCCTTGTCCTTTAAGATCATGGTGCAGATGTTAAAGGAGAAGGAAAGTATTCTTTCATTCGGGGGTGCCAAATGTTAGGCACCCCCAAGTGATTGTATTTACTTACCTTAAACCCCGGGCCAGTGCTCCTATCAGCAGAAAACTGCACCGGCCCAGGGTTCTTCCAGCTGAGCACCACGGAGCGATCCTCTTCCAGCTTCTTCTTTCTTCAAATTTCCTTCTGCTTTAAAAAAGGTCTAAGCCCTGAGCAATAACTGGGTCCCCCTCCAGAGCACTCCCAGGCTCCCGAACAGCACGACTGGGACCCCACTAGAAGTGGTTGTCTGCATTACATTGTTCTGAAAACCAGAGTATCCCAGAGGGCTTCAAGGGAGCCATCTTGTGCTGCTTCAGGTCCTCTTATCTGTGACTATAAACACTGAGTACAGTATGTGTAGATGAAGCCACGTCCAATTTGTTGTCACTTGTGCATACTCCTGTCAGAAGATTGTAGAGAAGAGGACCTGAAGCAGCAGCAGATGGTGATCAAGAACCCTACTGTGCTACTCTTTTTTTTTGCTAGTAGAATAGACTAAATGAAAAGTCACAAGATACAAATAATAAATGGAGATTGTCCCAATATTGTATTAAACACAGTTCTCCTATCTCCATGATTACATTATACTTGCCATAGAAGGAGCTTGTTGTATGAAACCAAAGTCAATGAGCCCATCACCATCAAACTCATTTAACTGTTAACCCCCATGAATATTATACGTTAACCAATAATCTTACCTCCTTCATCTTCTCCATCTCGTTCTGCAGAACTTGTTTGGCCAAGTCTGTCTCTATGAGACGTTGGCGCAGATCCTCGTTCTCTTCCTCCAGCTTTGTTCTCTTCTTCTCTATTGCTTCCAGCTCACTGTGGAGCCGCACAGAGACGTCTTTAGCCACCTAACAATGGACAATAAAAGAAATGCAATAAGCTCATTTCTCTTCCTCAAACGCTTCTAGCTTTAACGATTTTACATCAATGATAAAGAAAACCTTCTATTGGCTAAAACATCAAAACTTTTTTTTTTTTTAATGCCGGCTACATGTAAGAATACATTTCTTTAAGACAAGGTTCCCTGGCTGGAGTAAGTATATCTGGGAATTGATATACATTTTCCTCCAAAAGGGAAGTGCACCCTTGTCAATAAAGGATGATGCATGGCAAGAAAAGAAGGAAGCAAATTGGGCACGCGTGGGCAGGTTAAGGTAAAGGAAAAATAAAGCTCATAAAATAATAGAAATGCTGCACCTTATTTCCAAACTGTTTTTCAGCTGAAGGCCACCACCACCACATTTTTACCAGTGAAGATCTATCATAGAATAAGTCCCCAGCAGCTCCCCATCTATTCTTTAATAAAGGTATACAGTCATGGGAAAGAACGTTTTTTCAAAACGCATCAGTTAGTGCTGCTCCAGCAGACTTCTGAACTGAAATCCATTTCTCAAAAGAGCAAACAGATTTTATATTTAATTTTATGGGGCTAGACATATTGCCAGTTTCCCAGCTACCCCAAGTCATGTGACTTGTACTATGATAAACTTCAGTAGGAGAAACAACAGCCTGCCAGAAAGCAGTTCCATCTTAAAGTGCTGGCTCTTTCTGAAAGCACAAGACCAGGCAAAACGACTTCAGATTGCTGCCTACTAATAATATTTTTTATTAATAATAATAATAATAATAATAATAAAAATAAAAAAACACTTGCTGGTTCAGGAATGGAATTTTCTTTTTGTAGAGTTAATTATTTGCAGCGTAAACTGTAATTTAGAAATAAAAACGATAATCATAAAAATCATGACAGAATCCTTTTAAGTTTATACACAACATATAACTTGGCAAGATTGCAAAGCAACACACAGAAACAGGCCTATACATGATCTAGGCTAATGCTTATTTTATATCTCAATCCAAGCTCAATATCTGTGTCAGCACTTCACAAAAAGGGAACTTTATCCCCCCGTGCCTCTGAACCTACAAATACATCGTTGGTCTCATGGGCAGGTACATAGCGTGCCTGAAAAACATTGCATCAGCAATTTCTAAAACCGGTATCACAGTGGGAAACATATCTTATATATGAAATCCTGATAAATACCTATATATAATTTTCTTTAAACCACTAAACTAGCAGTGCAGGACTTAAATAGCAGGGTATGATGGGTACGTCCCTTCAGGCCCCTTTACAATTAAGTAGTTGCCACTAAGTAATAGACCAAGATTAAGTAGGCACTTCAGCTATTAAAAGGATTATCTTTAATCCCACTAAGAGTCCCTCTGCTACCAATAAGGGAGATAATGCACCAGGCCCCAAGTATAACAGAAACCTTTCCACATTTCCATGCCAAATATCTGAAGTCACCCTCACTACACCTACAGTGCCGACACAAACATTAAGGACTGTTAAAACCAAGAAAGATCAAAGAAAAGAAAACATGGAATCGGTGGAACATGAAGCCCCCACTGAATCTATCAGAACTCTTTTGTTTCCTCCCTCAAATTTGCCAGAACATACAGAGGGTCAACAGTTTTCTATTTTTAGCAAAGATCAAATCAAACCCCAACTCATTATTACTTTAAATTATCAGTCTGTCTTCACAAATCAAAGTGGTCCTCTCTCAACAGAGTAGTGATGTGTGGGCCGGCCTGATACCCACGGGGCCGGGCATGTTCGGGCCAACCTCACTGCACCATTGTGACTTTAGACTGCCGGCTTCCAGTTTTATAGGTGCGTGACAGCCCCACCCCTATTTGTAACGGTGGGGAGGTACAGGTCTATAAATGGAGGGGGGGAAAGCCAAGTGTGGGCAGGTGCAGGTTTGGTTTGGGTGTGCGTCCAGCTTTTCTCGACCCACACATCATTAATCCAGAGATATAAATAAAGCAACCACCTCTCTACTAATTTCAGCCTGTCTCACTATTTAAAGGTCACCCATACAGTTATAATTATTCTTTATATGGCACCGTCATGTCACACAGTCATGTACAGGGATGTCAATACTGGTAACTATAAATATTAGAAGGACAGATGCATCCCCTGCTGCAAAAAAACCTAAGAATAAGTCAATGCAAAGCTCCCTGACCTGTGAAGCTCAGCCTGCAGCCTTGTGCCTTTATATGGTCACAGAACCCCTTAGTGACTTCTAATATCCTTATAATTTACAGTAGGGGGTACATTATCCATTATAATTCATGAGTGATACAGTTCCCTGTAGAGTTCCGCCTGCAGTCTTGTTCCTTTATATGGTCACAGAACCCCTCAGTGACTTCTAATATCCTTATAGTTTACAGTAGGGGTTCCACTATTTCAAATAACCTCGGGCTACAAACGGTGTGGCTGCACATATTTTAACAAAGCATTGGGATTATTATTATTTTACTATTTATTATTTATATAATGGCAACATATACCACAATGCTTACAGAGATTATACATCATTCACACTAAGGACCCTATCACATTTTGACACACTAAGACCAATTTTTTTTTATTTTTTAATTTTTTAAATCAGTAGTCAATTAACCTGTATATTTTTGACATGTGGGAGGAAGCTGTGTATCCAAAGGAAAGCCATGAGTACACAGGTAGAATATACAAACTCCTTGCAACAACCAATCAGCAGTTCGCTTTTACAGGTTTACTGCAGAGAAAAAAAAGTGCAAATGCTACTGGTTGAATTAAGACTGGTTACAAATTCACTCCTAAGAACAGGGTAAAAATCATACAGGTTCCCCAAGATGGCTAAAACCACATTTACCAAATTAAGGAAAGCAGTGTTTCTATACATTCTATCTTTCTGTCTCACTTCCTGTGTGGCTATGGCAACAGTCCAGAGGAAGTAAGGAGAGCAAAGCTAACTCCTTGCCCCAGTATCCCAAAATAAATATATGAACAGCACGTGCTGAGTGTCAGAAGTGTCTGAAATTGATATTTCTCAGACCAGGAGGAGAGAGACAGATGTATTTAAACACTGGCGTACGTGTATGTTATTATTCTTGAAAACACTACAGTTATTTTTACATATAAGGAGTGAAAGAGCCTGGCAGGGAAATAACACTCATTAGAAAACATTAGGGAGGCAGCCAGCAGCCCACTCCGCAGGAATGTCAGCCCACAGCTCCAACATGGCACAAAGGCTGTAGTGTGTGAAAGTCTGGTTTGTGTTAGAAATGTGTTTGTGCTGCTGTACAAGTCCCTGGCTTTCCTTCTGGCTGGCAAGGCAGAGAATGATGAAATACACTGCAATCCCATGGATCCAGCTGCTGGAATAATCGGCGTAAACCGTTCCCAGCACACACAGCTGGGCCACAAAGGAGAGAACACATCTGCAATACCAGCTTTGGAAAAAGAACTCTGCATCATTTACCTTTCTGTAAATAAAGCCTAAAATATGACTTGGGTTCTTTTTTTACAGCTATGGGACATAAGATGATTTGGGGTTTTCCCAAGGTTCAGGTTGGGTATAAATAGCAGGCTTTTTTTTTTTTGCTGCATTTAAAGAGATACTTGTACTTAAATTATGCATAAAGTTATGTATTTATTATTTGTAGAGGGATACCCATTGTAAGCAGCAGCCCTGTCCTGCTTTTTGGCCGAGATTCTAGCCATCTTTATAACACAGCATTCTGTCACAGCGACACAGATCCTATCTGATCCCCATTGTAAGCAGCAGTCCTTCCCTGCTTTATGGCTGAGATTCTAGCTATCGTTATAACAGAGCATTCTGTCACAGTGACACAGATCCTATCTGATACCCATTGTAAGCAGCAGTCACTGCCACATGAGAACCTTGCCTCAGGGGGCAGTGAGCGGTCAGTTACAAGGGGCGGCAAAAAGCCGCCTCCTGTAACTTTAAGAGCCAAATTTCCTGTTGTCGAATATAAAGTGAAAACTCAAAAACCACAAATAATAAAAAATGAAAACCAATTGCAAATTGTCTCGCAATATCACTCTCTACATCATACTAAAAGTTTATTTAAAGGTGAGAATTATAGATGGCTATAAGCACTTTGCACTGGCCACAAACAGTTCTGCAGCTAAATTACTGACCAATCTGACATTTTTTAAACAGGCAAGTTACAGCTCATATAATCTTAACATTGTTGGGGGTTTTGGTTTAATGTGGAAATCCTATGGGAAGCACTTTGATCAAATTTAATCAGACGCGGTGTCATAATTAGCTTTTCCCCTTAACCTCTTTGAATAATGATGGCTGTATAATTTGCTTAGATACATCAAATGAAAGAAGCCTTTGTCAGAGCAGTTTCTACTTGAGGATCAGTTCCTTTTTTCAGTTGTGTTAATAAACCCCGACAATAAAAACTGAAACATCCACCGAAATTAAATAAATTATTATGTACTGTATAGTTACATAGTATCACAAGAGGAATAGCCTTGCAGGCCTGATACATGGACAAAAGGATTCCTCTTTAAAGTGCTAGTGCTGACACAGCAACTCTATAATAAATGGTAATAATTATAGAAAAAGGAGCAAATACGGTGGCACATTCACCCTTGAACATCATTTAAAGTGATACTGACATTCTTATATCAATTAGAGAAATTGTAGTACAAGACAGTGCTTTTTGTTTTACATTAAAAAAAAAAAAAAAAAAATGAATAATGCCCAGTTTTCTGTTTGCTCTGTTGCCCGAGTCAGTTAATTCTTCAGCCAAACTTAGGGGCAGTAAAAATGTAAACTAAGCACTGGTCCCAGTCCCCAGCTCTCACCAAAAAAGTGTGCCACGTAGATGAGAGGACACACAAGTTAGCACTTGATTCAGGGGAAGAACAAAAAAAAAAAAAAAAAGTCTCTATTCTTCCATAAAAAGGGCAACTATAACTAACCAGTAACTTCTTAAAATCACTGATTACTCTAAGCAGGTTCCTGAAATTGGTCCTGCCATCCTAAGGCAGAGCTGTACAGTGGGGTTGGCAGCAGTGGTGTAACTACCTATACAGCAGACCCCGTGGGTCCCCAACTGGTCTTGTACATTTAAATAACAACATGGTCTGGGCCAGGGAGGTGTGGTATGAGAGGTTCGGGAGTGGGACCCAAGGCAACGACATCCAAAGGCACACAGGTCTACAGGAAATCTTCCACAAATTCTTTATTTACGGATTGCAAATGCAACGTTTCGGGGAACAAAAATCCCCTTTGTCAAGCATTGACAAGGTTCGGGAGTGGGGCCAGGAGAGGAGGGAATGTTCTCGCCAGGCCCCCTCAGCAGATTTTTTTCCAGGGAAGCCCGATGCTCCCAAGTAACACCACTGATTGACAGTTGTTATATTTGACTGATTCTGCTCTGTTGCTGATCGCAGAACAGAAGCATGCACACTAGAATGCAATATTGTCTGGGCTTCCAGTGTTCATACCCCTGTTGACCATTTAGTGTTCTAGAACCAGGCATCATTGGTGGGGAGACAGTAAAAGTACATGGAACTGGATCTAGTTCCCCATGCCTCATAATTGTTCTTTTTTTCTAGAATCAAAATGTCACTTTTTAAAAAAGAATAATAAATCATAATTCTAATAGCAGCTTATATTGCTTCATTCTGTGACTAAAAGTTCATTTAGAGGCAGACTTCATTTAGAGACAGACTTTAAATTCTGTTTTTATAAAGTAAAGAAAAAACAAAACGTTGATAGGTATGCAGCAGTGAAATGGGTTATTCCCCTCCTCTCTGAAATGAAAATACAACAGTATTTTCCATCTCGAAGCCCCCTCCTTTCTAGGATTCTCACAACCAAAATATTAGCTGCCATTGGCTTTCAAGCACTGAGCGTCTTTGTTTGAAAGAGGAAGGGAGCAGTATAGCAGAGGCAGTGCCCTAGTGGAAAATTAAGGCGTGCAGAATAGGAAGGCTGGAGTCAGGAATATAAACACAGGCCGGAGCCTGTTCTGGCGTTGCCAGGCAACAAGGGTAGAGCCCTAGCTTCCTGCAATACACTGGAGACTGCTGTTCTATAGCACTTTTAGAAGCACCTTTAGTAGGCAGGGGACTATATATAAATATAAATACATGTTATTAATAATAAAACCCCTTAAAGGAGTCTTTATTTATATGCTGTTAAAGGAGAAGTAATGCCTAACTAAAGAAGTAGGTAGAAATGTTGTGCATGATGTTTTGTGCTTCTGTACCAGCCCAAGGCAACCCGAGCCCTTTAGCAGTAAAGATCTGTGTCTGCAAAGATGCCACAGTAGCTCCCCATCTTCTTTTCTGCTGATTCACTGCACATGCTCTGTGCTGCTGTCACTTACTGAGCTTAGGGACACACTCACAATATGCAGTACACATAGAATATAAGGCTGATTAGTAATTAATACAGATAATTGCTACATGACAGCACAGAAACCAGTGCAATTAGCATCATCGTTTAATAATCAGCCCTGTAGTATCATCTTATATTACAGACAAACCTCATTTTCTGCTGGATAATTTGTGACAACCCCTAAGCTTAGCTTCTCAACAGCTGTTCAGAGCCCACTGAGCATGCGAGTGTCACAGACACTTTCCAAGATGGTGCCCCCTGTGACAAGTTTGAAGTCCTGGATCATTGCTGCTATTGAGAAGCTGAAACTTTAGGCTGGTGCAATAAGTTCAGTATATAAAATATGACATTTTTAGCCACATTAATTTTTAGTGGTTAGTTCTCCTTTAAGTAGTGTGTTGTCATGCAAACCAGAACACAAAAAATCCACATCCTGCATGCACAATGAGCAGTTAATTGAAGTGCATGGATGGCTAACTACCCTGATTTCTGCGCAATTGTGCAGGTCTTATGTAAACCAGGGTTTCCCCAAATTTCTTCTCTTCACCAATTCTTCACATATTTCTCACAGTCAGTATCCATCTGTAAACATTGCTGTTAGGTTTCTATATTCTCACAGTCAGATCAGCCAATATTGGCTCTTCTTGATGCTCTTTACCTTTAGGGTAAGTGCACACGCTAAGATTTGGGGAAATTAAGTCGCCCGGCGACTAATTGCCTCTTCTTCGGGCGACCAATTTCCCTAGGGCCACTTTGGAAGACGAAGTGCTCCGAGTGTCATCCCGCCGGCGATTTAGATTCTAGCCGGTGAGGAGGCTGTTCCGGGAGGAGATTAGTCGCCCGAAGAAGAAGCAACTAATCTCCCCCAGTAGCTTTGTTTGCCCCTGCCCTAGTCATGTTTTTAATCTAACTAAAGAACTGTTATGGGGTAAAGGTAAAGATAATGACAAGGGATGACCATGATAATAGGGCAATGTCACCCATAGAAGAGGAAATTTGCAGCAGGCGACTAATCTCCTCATGTGTCATTGCCCTAAATTATTATTATTTATATAGTATAAACAATGCAAGGAGAATATGTGTACAATATTATATTAAAAATTCTAAATATTTAGCCCGGAGGGAAAGATAAGGAGTCATGGAATGGAATTTGCTTTGCCCTCTCTTTAACTAATAGGTTTTCTAAAGTATTCACCCATCCTCAATGTAAACACAGCTGTATAAAGAAAAAAGGACCATTACTTTTAACTGCAAGAAAAATAGCTCACTGTGTATGTTGCTGTGAGTAATGCTAAATAACTCACATTATCTACCCAAGCTTCCAAGTCTTACCTTCACATCTTGTTCTAAAGTGGAGATGAGCTCACTGTCCACGTGTCCTGTCTGTGCCACCCTCAGCCCTCTACGCTCAGCTTTCTTCAGCCGGTACTGGAAGATGCGGCAAGTCTTGTGGACCTGCTCTAACTGCTGTCGGAGCTCCTGTAGTTGGTAAACATCTTCCTCCATGTAGACATCCCTCATCTCAAGCATTTCTGACCTCAGTTCCTCGATTTCATCCTATAGGGAAACATGAGAAATACAGTGAAAATGTAGAAAACAACCACACACTAGTAAAGGACACAAGCAAATTTTTTCAAACAAGCCGCCCTATATCTGTGCTTCCCAACCAGTGGGCCTGGCTTTCCTGGAGAGGCTGTTAGGGCCAAACCTGAAGGCTAGTAAGGGTGAAATTTAGGGAGAAAGGATATTAAGCCCAGTCTAAAGGACACTTAGGTGAACAGTTTAGGTAAAAGCTTAATTCTGTCAGTTCATTCACTTTCAGACTGTATTGTTTTAGAACTGCATCCCTCTGAACACCCATTAAATGTTGTCTGCCATCTTATGTTAACATCACAAATGTAACGAGAGACATAAATTCAACAACCAAAAAAGGAGAGAGGACGGCACTCCGGATAGAAAGGCAAATTTATTGCAAGCTCCTGCGGACCGCAGTCACTTTATGCGTTTCGGGAATAAATCCCTTTTCATAGTCATAGACATAAAATGATCAAATTTGCAGGTAACAGGAACCCCTGACAAAGAAAAAAAATTAAGATTTTTAAACAAACAGCACCCCTGAACAGGGCCACCTCTCCATCCATACAGTGCGGGGATGTTGGGTGGGGCTGGAGCCAACCATCTTTAGCCAAATGTCATGCCCAGTGTCTGTCTCTCTGGCAGTGATCAGTGGAGTTAGATAGCCAATACAGGCAAGTAATTGCAGACTGATTTGGCAGCTTACTGTGCCATGTATAAGGCCTTTCTGACAGCCTGTCCAACAAACATACATCAGAGACTTCAATTGGGCAGGGTAGAAAATTCAGCCAAACAAGGACTGCAGTGGCCAGTCAATGCAGTCTTCTCCTGACAGGATGTACAGACCCACATTTTAAACATGGATTAGCCCAAGTGTGATAGCCAGTGGGGCAAAAACCATTATGTGTAGGAGTGTAGGACTGTGTTTTGCTATACTACCCAGGGTAGGAGAAAACTTAAAGGAATTATTCAGTGTAAAAATAAAAACTGGGTAAATAAATAGGCTGTGCAAAATAAAAAATGTTTCTAATATAGTTAGCCAAAAATGTAATGTATAAAGGCTGAGTGATTTGATGTATAACAAACATGTCAGTCAGAGCACTACTTCCTGCTTTTCAGCTCTCTTGGTTTACACGGACTGGTTAACCTGGCTACCAGACAGTAACCAATCAGAGACTTGAGGGGGGGCCACATGGGTCATTTCTGTTGCTTTTGAATCTGAGCTGAATGCTGAGGGTCAATTACAAACTCACTGAACAGAAATGTACCATGTGGCCCTCCTTCAAGTCGCTGACTAACTCAGAGTTATAGAGCTGAAAAGCAGGAAGTTGGATTCTGGCTGTTTTATTAGACACCTGTTCACTCCAGCCTTTATATATTACATTTTTGGCTAACTAACTATATTAGAAACATTTTTTATTTTGCACAGCCTATCCATTTACCCAGTTTTTATTTTCACACTGAACTATTCCTTTAAGAGGCTGTTCCTGCCAAATTGTTCTTCGTGTACGCCAACAAACTATTTTGCCATAGTTTTTCCCTAAGCAAACTTGTGGATAATTACAGATAACATACATGACATTTAGCACAGATATTTAGGATTCTTTTTCTTATCTTTTTTATTTTTAAAGAATAGCAGTTTACAGTATCATGTGATATACACATGATTCTTCAAGGAATCCTAAGTGTTACAAGCAGTGAATCTCTATGGCCTTTTTTGTTGGCTGATAAAACACACACTTATAAACATGAAAGCTGGTGGTGGAGGGGTTCTTTATGCCTGACATAGCAAGAATGACAAAAAAAAAAAGGGGGGGGGGGAGACAGCTTGTATAGGAGGCCAGACAGCTGTAAAAGCAATTCGACCAGTTTTCCTTAATTCTGACACCATAACGGCATCAATCGATCAATTATACCATAAATACTATTGCAAACAAGGAGAATTTGGCTTCAGGTTCCATGTGTGATCATAATGTTTTATAATACATACCCAACAGCTTCTAAAAAATAAAAATAACCTCACTTCACATTAGCAACTTAAGGCAGCATTATATGCACCCTGGAGACAACGTGGCAAAGAAAACATGCAAGGGCAGCTTATAAACAGTCTTGATCGCATGTGACTTTTTTCTTCAAGTCCTCCAAATGAGTGCCTACAAAGACATAGGACTAGGGCTCTGTGCCGTGCAAAATATGAAAGGGTTACTCCTTCCGTAATCTGCTAAAAAAGCAAACTCAGCAAAGCTGGGAAGGAGATGTTTCACGCAGAGAGACAGTCTGTGCATGCTTTGGCATGAAAACAGAATCTAGCTGCCTTGTATTTGGTACAATGATCATCTTATAAACAGCTACTGGTATACTAGGAATAATATAAACTCCACCAGCGAACCCAGCACTCTGCATCATTGAGTGTAGGGAATTTATAAAGGCTGAAGTGTGAACTATTTCATTACTGGATATCTAGGACCATAGTCGCAGCCTATATAAGATCTGGGGTAACATTTGCAGATAATGCCTATTTTTTCTCAAAGGCAGCCCTGAAAGCTGGTCATTTAAATATGGTGTGAAAATCAATTTTCTGCCCTTGATAATCTGGGAGCTATGGACGAATGACCAATATTTTTCTACATCTGTAACCTTGTTATGCCCCAAGGAGGGTCCAGAACAAAGGCTCGACTAGACTGTACCACTATACAGGGTAAAACATGCACGGACTCTTGCATTCTCACAAAAACATTCAGAGAATAAACACTGTTTAAAAGCATTGTTCACAACATTTTTACAGCGATTCATTTTGAAAGGACAATAACCTCCAATAATTTGGGGTCACATTCTAGTCATAGAAAAAGATTCTGTAGACCAAAAAATAAACTTGTCCATGGGTGGAACAAGTAACCGACCAAATGTGCGTGTGTACCATGATTAGATTGTTACACAATAATACTCCCAATCAGACAGTGTTTATATTCATTTTAAATTACAGCATCATTTTAATTTTACTTTCACACTGTAAACACTGCTTCCTATTGTGTCTTTGTTATTCCTGGAGCAGGAAATCCTCCCGAAATCACTACAGGCAGTAATGGTCATGCATTTCCATATCTACTCATTTATTATATTTTAGCTATGATAGCCTGGATTAGTGTGTATCTGGGAAGTGGATACTGCATTTTATATTTTTTTTTATTATATCAGGAAAAAATCTGCCGGAGAAAGATTTGGATGGATTTGGAGACAATGGGTTCCACAAGAAAGCTCAAGGTCAATCAGCAACTAAGAGAGGTCACCAAGATATTATCACACATACTTGCTGGATATTGGTAAAGTGCCAACAGGAAGAACAGTATTTCGTATACATTCCTAAAGTTGCATTGTGGGAGCTTTCTACTGGTCACCCTGGTATTAATTGGGCACAGTATGCTGGGTACACAGGGATTCTGATCCGATTCCAAGGTTTGGATATTAGCACATAATTTAAAAATCTCAGAATAAATTACACCTGAAAGATGTATCTTGATCCTTTAATAAAAGTATATTTTTTTCCTAAATAAAACTCATTCCTGCTCAGCTAAGATACAGATCCAATATAATAGGTATGGACAGTTTCAGTACGAATGCAGTAGTTAACTGGGTTGTTCACCTTTGAGTTAACTTTTATTATAGTAGAGATTGATATTCTGAGACAATTTGCAATTGGTTTTTATTTTTTGTGTGTGGTTTTGGAGTTATTTCATTTTCAAATTATTTAGATTTTTATTCAGTTTGCAATTTTAAAAACTTAGTTGCTATGATCCAAATTACCCTAGCAACCTTGCACTGATTTGAATAAAAGACTGGAATATGAATAGGAGGGGACCTGAATAGAAAGAGGAGTAAACAGAAGTAGCACTTACAATAAATGTGTAGCTTTAGGCTAAGGTCACACTGGGCGTTACGTCGCCCGCGATTTTTAAAAGCGAGTCCTGGCGACAAGTCATTCGTTTTGTCGACACATCAAGATTCATGCAGATCGCGAGCCAATATGTACACAACACGATTTGAGATCGCCTGTAGCTTTAAAACGCGCAGCTTTAGGCTAAGGTCACACTGGGCATTAAGTCACCCGCGATTTTTAAAAGCGAGTCCTGGCGACAACTCATTTGTTTTGTCGACACATCAAGATTCATGCAGATCGCGAGCCAATATGTACACAACACGATTTGAGATCGACTGTAGCTTTAAAACGCGCAGAGACCCTTTTTGGAGCGATAGCTGAGAAATAGCATGTACACAGATAAGCACAGAAATCTCCCACAAACAAACACACAAAGAATAGTAGCCGCAATAATATGGAAAATTGCGCGCTGACGTCAAGACGCTACGTAACAACGCTACGAGAGGCCGCACCAGTACAGACAAACAGCGTATGAACATAGCGCACAGCACTATGGGATGATAATCGCTTTCTGGTAAAAGTAGCTCTTTCCTTCTGCACAAAGGCGATCGCCGCGACTTTCTTTTAAAAATCGCAGGCGACTTATCGCCCAGTGTGACCTTAGCCTTACAGAGCATTTGTATTTTAGATGGGGTCAGTGACCCCCATATGAAAGCTGGAAAAAGTCAGAAGACTGAAAATAATGAAAAAACAATAGAAAATAAATAATGAAAGCCAGTTGAAACGTTGCTTAGAACTGTCCATTCTATAACCTACTAATAGTTAAAAAGTGAACCACCCCTTTAAGAACAACAGAAACGGTTTATATGACAGATTGTTAGGATACAAAGCAGTGGTGCAACCATAAGAGGCGCAGACTAAGGGACAATGCCAAATTAAAACAGCAGAGGGGTTGGGTGTGCTTTGCTATGAGATAAGAAGACTTCTTAGGCCAATGGAGGACAGTGTTTTAAAACAACAGAAAACATCCCTTTTGAAAGCTTCAATTCTATTTAGTGGGATTCATTTGTGAAAGTTCCAGCACTGGTGGTCAACACATGCAAGAAGTATCCAATGTGCCATATGCCTTAAGAATTTCTGATCTAACTTTGGTATGGGGGGGTCCAAGCAGGGGAGCATAGATCAGCAGCTGTAGGTAGAATAATTATGCTGTATTTCCCATATCTTTTGACTCTCCAAACAGCATGACAGTGGCTTTACTATATTGCAGGTAACACTCCCATTGAGTTCTGAAAATTCTACAGGTATGGGACCTGTAATCCAGAATGCTCGGGACGTGGGGGTTTCTGGATAAGGGACCTTTCCGTAATTTGGATCTTTATACCTTAAGTCTACTATAAAATAATGTAAAAATTAAATAACCCAAAAGGCTGGTTTTGCTTCTAATAAGGATTAATTATATCTTAGTTTGGATCAAGTACAAGCTACTGTTTTATTATTACAGAGAAAAAGGAAATCATTTTAAAAAAAATTGGATTATTTGGATACAATGGAGTCTATGGAAGACAGCCTTTCCTTAACTTGGTGCTTTCCGGATAACTGGTTTCCAGCTGTACAGTAGGTTACAGGTTGGTGCAACCCTAGAAGTCAGATTTGCACTGAGCCCCAATTCCACCACAACAAATTATACTGAATATTATATATAACATAATAGCAAATCTCAAGGAGACTGCCCCTTTAAACCAAACATGTCGTCATACTAGTCCCCAATGATATGAATGAATAAATAAAAAGCGTCCAGATTGGTGTGGGATGATCACAATGAATGGACAGTCAGTCATATTCCCAGCAAGAAGAAGTTCAACAAGTGAGTCATGGATGCAAATATCTACATGTCTACAAAGAAACACTCAGATCTCGGCTGAATTTACCTTACTACATAGCTACTAGCAACGGGTACAAATTATGTATTGAGCTCCGGCGATCTAACCACCCACGATCGGATTAGCCCGATATCTCCCACCTCAATGTGGGCATATAAGGCAGAGATTTTGCCAAACAAGCAGATCTCTTCCTGTATAGCCACCTTAACATATGCCACTACAATATAAAAACCTGTGTGACCCTCAAATGGAATTACTATACATACACAGCACTAGGGTGACTGCAGTACCAAATTTGCCATAGATGCTGCCACAAGAAGTGCCATATTGAGCCACAATGGCTAAGGGCTCTCACAGACGAGCGTTTGAAGCTGCGCTCCCCTGCGTTCCGTTTTTATGCGTTCAGCCGCAGGGGAGCGCAGGAGTAGATGCATTCAGTTTTTTTCAATGGGGCTGTACTCACACAGGCACATGTAGGCACCGAACGCAGGTTGAGACGCAACATGCTGCATTTTTCCTGCTCCCCTGCAGCTGAACCCAAAAAAACAGAACACAGGGGAGCGCAGCTTCAAACGCTCGTCGGTAAGAGCCCTTAAAGATGGAGTGAGATTAGAAAGGGATAGATCATAGCACTCAGCTGAGGCTTATACCTCTAATTTTCGCTAGAAAAACAAGGGAGTCCACCCAGCAACAGCGGGTAAAAATAAAGCCAAATAAGTTACCACATTGAAATAATCAGCAACGTAGCACTGAGTGAGCATGCACCATCCCAGTGTGAATTTAAAGTGAAAGAAGATTTAACCCATTGACTCTCTCACTACTGATTGAGTAGAAGGGCTGCAAGGTTTGTTTTCATTTGGACAGTATATTGCTAGTACTATGTACATAATGATAATATTATAAACACAAGGAATTTTCCCCTGAAATCGACAAGCAGTATGGCAGTCCCTTATAGCAACAAATATGCAGATTAATCAGTTGTGTTTTTGCATGGTTTATACTCTACAGAGCAACAGATCCTTCGGTAGGTTTATATTAAAGGGGAAACATACCCTACCCTTTTACTTTTTTAATGTGTGTTTGGTAAAATGCTGTGTAAATACTATTGGGACTACTGGGGGCTACTGACCCCCCCCCAAATGATAATGAAAGGTGAAAAAAACTGCTAGCTTGGATTTACAGAGCAATGGCTGAATGGGCCATTCTTACTACAAGCATGGCATGCCACTAGTCTTTTATGTACAGAATTGGGTGTGCACACACAGAATTGGGAATCACATGCCATACTGTGCTAGTCATGGATTATATAGTGAATAAAGTACCCCCTATTGTAAAATATAAGGATATTATAAATTACAGAGCAGTTCCATGACCATAGAAAAGCATGATACTTTTTTATATATTTATATCTGGTAGAAAGCTCCTTCATTTTGGCTGTACATGCTTACAGGTCGTACTCACAGGTCTTGGGTAAATCAGGGCAGAATTTATTCTTAGAGGCTAGATTCTCACCTTAATTCACCCAAGACCTTTGAGGGCAACCTACCTTTTGTTTCCGGTCACTTCAATGCATCTTGATACTCTGCTCCAGCAGCATATAAGGAACTGGTGCCACTATTAATTGAATAAGGACTAAAGTAACCCAGCCCATTAATGCCTGTAACAGCTGGAGACCCAGGGGGTAAACATCACTGAGTTAAGAAACATTCGCTCTTTATTTGGATAGATCTCACTGCTAAATGAGATTGACCTTAGGTAACCATACTGTACTGTCAGGCAGCTCGAGGTGTCATGGGGAATGTCAAGGAGATGTGAGCATTACAAAGGCTCGTTGCTCTGCTTTGCCAAAGCATTTCATCACACGGAGGATGATTCTGCTCTGTATCACATCCACACCCTATGAAACACGGACACTTTGTGCATAACGCACGAGATAAGAATGTGTAAAACCAATAACATGAGATAATTCTGGACACAAGCTCCTAATGAGGAGAAGAACAGTACTGTAAGTACTATACATGAAGCCCTATAGTCTTCTGTACTGGCAGATGCAATAGACAGTTTTAAAAAAGGGCTGGACGCCTCTCTCTTTTCTAGACCTGTGGACCACGTAGTTCAGAACGTGCCCTTGTTACAACAGTGTTGCCAGCTCATCTCTTTGATACCAAGCACATATGTAATAAGTATACTGCTTAATTAATGCTACAAATGCATCTTGCAGACTGCACAGTTTCCAAACAGCCATGCAAAATGCAACGAATACGAATATCATAAAGCATAAGCATTTTATTTATATAGCCAGTAAGGGGTTAATTGGTAACCCTATGCACCACAATCTGTCTATGTTCGAACAGATGACAATTTTGCATAGACACTGCCTGTTATGAGACTCAGGCTAAAGGTGGCCACACACAAAAAGATTTAAGCTGACGTTTCGGGTCCTTTATACTGATTCTGCAGCTTATCCACCCATGAACGGGGCCTTCTGAGAGGACCTCATCGGCTAGTTGATGCAGTTCTTGTCCCATCGGCGCCTATTCCCATCATTGTTAAGCAATTGTTTGGCCCTAGAGCCAAACGATCGTATTAGCCCAACATCGATCCTGCCTTTGGTGGGCATATCGGGGGAAGGTCAAGTCGTTTGGCAACCTCGTCAAACGAGCAGATCTCATAGTGTATGGCCACCTTTAGGAGGAAGGAACGTAAATAAGCACACAGGTGTGTATACATAGAGACAATATAACAGCACTGCTATCTGCCAGAGGGGAAACAACCAGCTTTTGGAGATCAAGGAATTCTCACTGAATAGATATGAATTTGTTTAGTCAATATTGACAACTGCTTGTCCCACCGAGGCAGCCATAAATAAAAGCAAAGGATATTAGTGAAGAGACGGGTTAACTAAGTCCAGCGAGTCTGAAAACAGCTGCATACAATCGGAGTTGAGTGTCAGTATTTACAGTGCCCTTTGTGTGTTTGAATAGGGGAGTGAATTTCCTGTAACTCGTGCCTGTATCTACATTTCTTTCTCTGAAAAAGCAGTTCTTCCCTGCTTTTTGGCTGAAATTCTAGCTATCTTTATAACAGAGCATTCTGTCACAGTGACACATATCCTATCTAATACCCATTGTAAGCAGCAGTCCTGTCCTGCTTTATGGCTGAGATTCTAGCTATCTTTATAACAGAGCATTCTATCACAGTGTCACAGATCCTAACTGATCCCTATTGTAAGCAACAGTCCTGTCCTGCTTTATGGCTGAGATTCTAGCTATCTTTATAACAGAGCATTCTGTCACAGTGACACAGATCCTATATGATCCCCATTGTAAGCAACAGTCCTGTCCTGCTTTATGAATGAGATTCTAGCTATCTTTATAACAGAGCATTCTGTCACAGATCCTATCTGATCTCCATTGTAAGCTACAGTCCTGTCCTGCTTTATGGCTGAAATTCTAGCTATCTTTATAACAGCATTCTGTCACAATGACACAGATCCTATCTAATACCCATTGTAAAGGTGACCATTCAGAGAGATCCGTAGGAATGTTGCCAAACAAGCGGATCTATCCCCGATATGCCCAACATGCAGGAGTACAGGTGGTCAGATCACGGGACCACATCAACGAACAGTTGTGGTCTGCAATCCGACGGGATTTTTAGCCCTGTCCGATCAACATCTGATAGACTTTGGCCAGATATCGATCAGGGGAAGCCCGTCAGAGGGCCCCCATACACAGGCCAATAAGCTGCTGACTCGGTCTGTCTGCAGCTTTTTATCTGCCGTGTATGGTCACCTTAAGCAGCAGTCCTGCCCTGCTTTATGGCTGAGATTCTAGCAATCTTTATAACAGAGCATTCAGTGGGCACAAATGGATTAAGATGACTCGGTGACACCAAATGATTTAGATGGCCCACATGGTTTAAAACAGTTCTTGTGCTTATCTGTCTGTTTACAGGATTAGAAATTGATACAAGGAGCAGCACGGGCTTAGCTAGGGAAAATAATATTGTTACATTATATACCCCTGCATCCTATACCTATAACTTTGTATTGGTTTTGTATGAAGGGGAACAACAGAAGCCCATGGCTCTTGTAATACGCTATGGGGAAAGTACCAGCAAGTGGAACACAGATAAAATTATACATAAGCACAGATAATGTTTCAGGTACAGTCTGTGTAAAATGGGCTGTGATTGGACAGTTTAATCCTCCAATCATGGCAGAGTTTCTAGGACTCAAAATCTGTGTGTGTTTTGAAAAGGGCTCCAAAACATCCTGAGCCCATGAAAAAATACAGACCTAAGAGCCACTGAAGTTCTTACAAGAGATGCTTCCTCCTCAGAATGGGTTGGTCATTAAAGGACAAGTCATATCAAAACTAAACACTAAAAATGTCCTAGGTGCTTTATCTGTATTACCTTGATCTGTACTATTTTGCCTTGTCTCCAGAATTATATAATATTAATAAATACATTTTTGTTTTCTCTTTTTAGGGTCTTTTGGCACTAGTCAAGAAAATGCATAATAATGGTCAATTAAAATAACACTTGAATGAGAAGTGCATGTTTATGGGAGAGACAACAGAGCTTACAGGAAACACTCTGCAATAAAACACAGGACTTCTGCTTCACAGACGACATGATTACATGCACCAGTAAGAAATAACTAATGTGCCAATTCAGATGATTAAAAGACCAGTAACATAAAAAAATGTAAAAAAAATTATTTTCAATATAACGAAAAAAAAACACCAAGACACATGTAATTTTAAATTAGCAAAGTCTATATTAAGAAATAACTTACCGATTCTCCACTTGCGCTCCTCTTCAGAATCGGCGATAGGGGGACGATCCATTGTGCGGCGCTCGATTTCTCCTCCCTGCCTTCTATAGGAGATAGCCAGGGAGGCCAAATCGAGCGCCGCATGATGGATCGTCGCCCTGTCACTGTTTCTGAAGAAGAGCGGAGTAAGTTATTTCCTAATAAAGCTGTGCGGGCCAGTTAAAACCTGCAGCTTTAGGGTCAGGGCACACAGGCAGATTAGTCACCCAGTGACAAATCTCTTTTTCAGGGCAACTAATCTCCCCAAACTGCCTCCCTCGTGAGGCAACATCGGAAAAAGAATCTCGCCAAGTGCCATCCCGCCGGCGATCTACATTTTAGCCTACGAGAAGCAGTTTGCGGAGATTAGTCGCCCCAAAGGAGAGGAGATCTGTCGCTGGGCGACTAATCTCTCTGAATCTGCCAGTGTGCCCTGATCCTTAGTGATGTCATTGTGCAGGCCTTTCTCTCTGATGACATAATTACACTGTCCCGCCCCTCTGGTGATGTCATTGGGTCATGCCCATGCTATAAAACTGGATAATGGTTGGAGGTCCATCAGGGGTAGGTTGGGAGGAGGTCTGGCTATTTCCAACCAGCATGTTGTTATGGGACAAGTATTGAGGGCCTTTGTTGCTCCAGATTATAAAAAGGTTGCCTCCATGAATAACATGTGCATATGAATGTATTGCTAGCTTTATATGTAAACCAGTAACATCAAACACACTCCCCTGCGCACACTAGGTGCTCTTGCATAAACAAGATTTCCATAGTAGCAGCAAATGGGAATGGAAAGGATTTTTCACCCTCCTGCACTGCAGTGCTCACAATAATACATTAGTGTGTTATTATCTGCCAGCTTATTCGTAGCAGGCCAATTGGGAGGCTTCAGAGGCACCCCCAATGGGATTCTTCATACAGCTTCTCGCTCATTCTGATACACTGAAGATTAGTTTTACACATGAGCAGGCACCCACTGCAGTCAGTTTTAAAATGACTTTAGGATACTGCCACGCAGGCTGAGAATCAGCCCTTACGCAGGCACAGAAAGTGGATTTTGGTGCCAAAATGCATATTTACATGTTTCAGCACCAAAATCTGGTTCTGTTTGCCTGTCTGGGTGAAGGCACATCAGACACTTGACAGGGGCTTAAACTCTCTTATCCACAGGCCTAGAATCTGCCTGGTGTGGCAGTAGCCTTAAGCTGCCCATAGACGCAAAGATACCATAGTACAAAGCGAAGATTTACTATTTTCGTACTATGGCGATCAGTCGATCAGACAGATTAAAAGATTTATATAGTATATACTGATAAGATCTCTGCATGTAGTGCCTATCTGATGATATCAATTGGAGATTGTCATTACTATTTATCTGACATAACTTTCGTATGAATTTAGTCGGTCAACTAATGGCCCGAGCATCGGGTGATTTGTTCTCTTTACTACTTTATCTTAATCTGAATGGTAAATTGCAGGTCGGAAGACTGGCATGGACGATCGTTCATCTGACATAGGCTATAATCTACATGTCTATGGCCAGCTTTAGGATTAAAAAATTATGTTTGTATTTGTGCCAGGAAAACACTGATGCTTTATGGTTGAGATTCTAGCTATATTTATAACAGAGCATTCTGTGACAGTGACACGGATCTTATCAGATACCCTTTGTAAGCATCAGTCCTGTCCTGCTTTATGGCTGATATTCTAGCTATCTTTATAACAGAACATTCTGTCTCATTGGCACAGATCCTATCTGATCCCCATTGTAAGCAGCAGCCCTGTCCTGCTTTATGGCTGAGATTCTAGCTATCTTTATAACAGAACATTCTGTCACAGTGACACAGATCCTATTGGATACCCATTGTAAGAAACAGTCATATCCTGCTTTATGGCTGAGATTCTAGCTATATTTATAACAGAGCATTCTATCACAGTAACACAGATCGTATCTGATACCCATTGTAAGCAGCAGTCCTGTCCTGCTTTATGGCTGAGATTCTAGCTAGCTTTATAACAGAGTATTCTGTCACAGTGACACAGATCTAACACCCATTGTTTACGTCACTGCAGGATTTAAACTTTAGTGGATTAATTAGAAGTAAACAACTTCCTGTAAATGTTTTCAAAGCTACAAATATTTCCAAAAATACCTCCTTAAATACTCATTTAAAGCTCTGTTAAAAACAAGGAACATCAGAATAAATGGACAAAATAAATGTAATTTACTTTTAGATATAACAGAGTAAAGAAAAATTGAGGCCAAGCTGTGACAAACTGCATTCCTCAGGACATACCACCAGGCTCGGACTGGCAATCTGTGGGTTCTGGCAAATGCCAGGGGTCATAGAAAGTCACTATTTATTAGGCTGGTGGGGCTGTTTGGGCCTCTGTGTACTTGGAATGCCAGGGCCTATTTTGAATCCCAGTCCAAATCTGCATACCACCACCCACGGTATCTTCAGCTTTCATTGGGATTCTGGGAGTTGTAACTTAACATCTAAAAGACCTGGTTGTGGTTTCTCAAATGTAGCAGGTGTTCTTGTAGCCCCATAACTTCTATGTGCAATCCAGTGACCAGAGAAGGAATTTCCTGGGACAGTGTCTTCTGATCCCCTGACACTGTCTGACTCCCCTGCTCATCTCTGAACCTGATGGCCCCTGTGTAACACAAGCACTGCACAGCCAAAGGGGCCACATTCCAAATAAACATTTTCTTTTCAATCCATGGCCCTGAATGAGGTCTCTGGTTTCACAGAGGGAGCAAAACTGGCACGACAGCCGTAATGAGCATGTGGTGCCTTGTTGTGATCCGAAGCTGCACTGCAACAACGAGCCACAAGAAACACAAACATGAACACACACACAGACAGCTATAGTGTTACACACATCTTCTGTTTAATGGGAGGCATCCTATACTGTTATAGCTATATGGTATCTCTCTGTACAGGCTATGAGCAAACTTAAGGTGGCCATACACGGAGAGATCCGCTCGTTTTGTCGATGTCGCCAAACGAGCGGATCTCTCTCCGATATGCCCACCAATATCGGGCTGATCCGATCGTGGGCCCTAGGGCCCAACGATGGGATCCTAACGCATGGGAAACAGGGGTCGGATCGCGAGACCGCATCAACGAACAGATGCAGCCGCGATCCGACGGGATTTTTTTGTCCCATCCGATCGATATCTGGCCAGCTTTCGGCCAGATCTCGATCAGGGAAGCCCGTCGGGGGGCCCCATACACGGGCCAATAAGCTGCCGACTTGGTCTTTCGGCAGCTTTTATCGGCCCTTGTATGGCCACCTTTAGACGGCTGTTCCTGCTGAATTTTACTTAGTACAAACGAATACTGATGCTGCCATATTTTTATAGTACCTATCTATACAGACTATGAGCAAACTTAGGGGACTACTTTTTTAATACAAAAGAGGTATTTTCTTGTTAGGAAACCACTTGTTTATTTTAGCGGCAGATGAGAAACGTCAGGCACCGCTGAATTACCAAATGAAATATATATGATGTTAAATGAAAGATCTATTATTTATAGCAACCAGTGCAAAGATGCATTTGATATCTGGTGACTAATCCAGCAAGTAGCAAGGCCAAGAGTGACTGTATGGGAATTCTGAGCCAGTCACTGTCCCAACATCAGGGATCATCTGGAAGTCATTACTCTTTAGTACCGAGAGGAGGGGGTGCAACATCCGGTGTGCCATGTATATATATGTGTGTGAGTGTCTATAAATATAACCCTCCACATGCAGCCAATAGGAGCAGCCAGAGAAACCAATCCTTTCTATTTGAAAATAAGCAGCTGTAATTATAAAGAACACAGGTTGCGGAGCTCTGCGGCTGATTGGTCAGCAGATGTTACCATCTCCCCTTACAGCCAATGAAAATACTGAATGTCTTCTGTTTTTCTTACAAAGATGTTCCAATTATTACCCTGCAGGCAATTAGCAGTAGGTGTTCCTTCCCCCTTATAAAGGCTATCGAGACGGGTTCTAAAACTCAGCTACATTGATACAACGCAGCTTGCAAAATTCCACAGATTTAGGAGTCTAAAAGCGGAGATAAAATTACATTTTTATGCGGGAAGTAAAAACTTCAGTAACCCCCCACCTAAAAGCTGCAGGATTTCAGAAAGGGAAGCCTGTGAGGATGCTGGGAATTGTAGTTTACTAAAGACTTCCACTGAAATCCCTCTAGGGAACCACAGGCTGTTAATCCCTTTAGGGATGCTGGGAAATGTAGTGTCAAAGGCCAATGTTTCAGGATATGGAGAGACATTGTAAGGATCCGCCGTCCCCTGTACACAAAGCTGACATCACAGAGAAGACAAAAACAGGGGTTTATCTACTAAGCAGGGATACAAAGCGGCGAGCCATGAAGTCACCACATCCTGTGTAACCTGTAGGAGCTGCATGGGGAGACATCCTCCCAATCTCGTAGCCGCTTCCAGATCCTGCAATTTAATAACATTTAAGAGGCTGTAGGATTCTGGGGTTAATGACATCAAATGAGACAGCTGGTACCCCAATGTTTACATTCTTCTACAGGGTTAATTAAACACTTCAAAGCCTCATTAACCCTCCCTCGTCCTCCACTCTGCCCAATCAAGAGTCAATCAGCTTGTTGTGCAGAGTAAAAAGATGGATTGTTAACTCTGGATTCCAAAGAGCCATTTATTGGCCTCCGTGAATCATTGCGATTGTGCCACTGAGCCAGGGTTAAGGTAAAATTATGCACATAATCAACCACCACTGACTGCGACGCCAACTCATCCCTTTCAAAATGATGGCTGACTCGCTATAAGGACTGTTAGGATTCTATACAACACTTCACTGTATTTTCCCAAGTGCCTGTAACCGAGATGAGGAGTTGGCTGGTAACTCCCTGCAGCGCTGACAGGATCCCCTGCACTAGAATTACCAACAGTTTCCAATAACAAAATTCCTAACATGTGTATGGAAACGTCTATGCCCTACACCAAAATGACAATCTGGGGCCTTTCCTTAGGCCTTATTTGTACTGGGAGCTATAATTCTGCAGCCCTTAAATCAGGCCAGGACTGGCAATCTGTGGTTTCTCTGGCAAATGCCAGAGGGGCTGCCATAAGATACCATAGAAAGTCACTATTTAGTGGGATCTGATTGGGCCTCTCTCTACATGGGCTGCCAGGGCCTATTTTGACTCCCAGACCTGCCCTAAATCCAGGTGACACTGCACAGTACCAGTATTAGACTAGAGGTATATATGCCAATATAGTGTGATTTAGTAAGATTCCAGATTGATAGGGCCCATTATTGAATCATTGACTCTATATCATGGGGAGCTACACAAGAAGATTATATATATTTATATCTCTAACATATCGATCGCCCAGCGCCCTACAGTAATCCCGCCCATGCGGCTCTCGCTCCGCCTCCGCGTTCTCACCTTTAGATAATCATTTTCCGAGCGCAGTTCCTCCATCTCCCGGAGGAGCCCCTCAGTGCCCCCATCTATCAAGTCCTCGGTGAGGTCGGAGAAGGCCATAGAGGTGCTGCATTGCAACCGGCTGGAGGTCCCCGACCCCGCGCCTCCTTCCTCGCTACTGGCTCCCCGGCTGGTACCGCTGCTTTCTTCAGACGCACATGAGCCCTCCGAGCTGCTGTCAGTCCGGCGCCCCGGAGCCCCTTGAGACTTCGATTTGCCCCCAGGTCGTGGCCCCGGTTGTTTCTTGGTTCCCGGTGAGGGGAGCGGGCGGCGGGGCCCCGGAGGGAGCACAGACAAGGAGGCTGGGGAGCTTCTGCGGGTTTTAGATAGAGACCATCCGCTCAGCTCCTTGGGTCGGGCTGGAGAAGGCGCCCGGTTCATTTTCTTCTTCTTCTCCGGAGCCGGGGGAGGGGTGGTGGCCCCTGCGGGCCCTCCCGGCTCCATTGCAGCAGTAGAGAATGTAGGGTGCCGCTCCCGAGCTACAGGCTTCGTGCAAGTGGAGCAGCCGCTGCCTGACTTGGTATAACGGACAGGGATGTGTCCACTCTCTGCATCAGCTTCATCTGCCTCTGGGTGGGAGGAGCTAGAGGGCGGGGCAGGGGAGACTCCGGGAGTGGGAGGGGGAAGCCGGGATGAAGTGTTTGTCTGTGCCCATCATTCCTTCCATTGGCTGCACAGCAAACTACAACTCCCAAAACCAGCTAAAGTCAGCTACAAAAATAGCTCAAAACTAGCCAAGAGAGTGTGTGTGTGTGTGTGCATGTATGTGTGTGTATATGTTTGTGCATGTATGTGTGCATGTATGTGTGTGTGTGTGTGTGCATGTGTGTGTGTGTGCATGTATGTGTGTGTGTGCATGCATGTGTGTGCGCATGTATGTATGTGTGTGTGTGTGTGTGCGCATGTATGTGTGTGTGCATATATGTGTGTGTGCATATATGTGTGTGTGTGTATGTATGTGTGTGCATGTATGTATGTGTGTGTGTGTGCATGTATGTATGTGTGTGCATGTATGTGTGTGTGTGCATGTATGTATGTGTGTGCATGTATGTGTGTGTGCACGTGTGTGTGTGTGTGTGCATGTATGTGTGTGTGTGTGCATGTATGTGTGTGCATGTATGTGTGTGCATGTGTGTGTATGTATGTGTGTGCATGTATATTGTGTGTGTGTACATGTATGTGTGTGCATGTATGTGTGTGTGTGTGCTTATATGTGTGTGCATGTATGTGTGTGCATGTATGTTGTGTGTGTGTGTACATGTATGTGTGTGTGCATGTGTGTGTGTGCATGTATGTGTGTGTGTGCATGTATGTGTATGTGTGCATGTATGTGTGTGTGTGCATGCATTTGTGTGTGTGTGCATGTATGTCTGTGTGTGTGTGCATGTATGTGTGTGTGTGTGCATGTATGTGTGCATGCATGTGTGCATGTAGGTGTGTGCATATATGTGTGTGTATGTATATGTGTGCATGTATGTGTGTGTGTGCATGTATGTGTGTGTGTGCATGTATGTGTGTGTGTGCATGTATGTATGTGTGTGCATGTATTTGTGTGTGTGTGCATGTATGTCTGTGTGTGTGTGTGTGTGCATGTATGTGTGTGTGTGTGCATGCATGTGTGCATGTAGGTGTGTGCATATATGTGTGTGTATGTATATGTGTGCGTGTATGTGTGGGCGTGTATGTATGTGTGTGCATGTATGTGTGTGTGTGCGCATGTATGTATGTGTGTGTGTGCATATATGTGTGTGTGCATATATGTGTGTGTGTGTATGTATGTGTGTGCATGTATGTATGTGTGTGTGTGTGCATGTATGTATGTGTGTGCATGTATGTGTGTGTGTGCATGTATGTATGTGTGTGCATGTATGTGTGTGTGCACGTGTGTGTGTGTGTGCATGTATGTGTGTGTGTGTGCATGTATGTGTGTGCATGTATGTGTGTGCATGTGTGTGTATGTATGTGTGTGCATGTATATTGTGTGTGTGTGTACATGTATGTGTGTGCATGTATGTGTGTGTGTGCTTATATGTGTGTGCATGTATGTGTGTGCATGTATGTTGTGTGTGTGTACATGTATGTGTGTGTGCATGTATGTGTGTGTGTGCATGTATGTGTGTGTGTGCATGTATGTGTGTGTGTGCATGTATGTATGTGTGTGCATGTATTTGTGTGTGTGTGCATGTATGTCTGTGTGTGTGTGTGCATGTATGTGTGTGTGTGTGTGTGCATGCATGTGTGCATGTAGGTGTGTGCATATATGTGTGTGTATGTATATGTGTGCATGTATGTGTGTGTGTGCATGTATGTGTGTGTGTGCATGTATGTGTGTGTGTGCATGTATGTATGTGTGTGCATGTATTTGTGTGTGTGTGCATGTATGTCTGTGTGTGTGTGTGCATGTATGTGTGTGTGTGTGCATGTATGTGTGCATGCATGTGTGCATGTAGGTGTGTGCATATATGTGTGTGTATGTATATGTGTGCGTGTATGTGTGGGCGTGTATGTATGTGTGTGCATGTATGTGTGTGTGTGTGCATGTATGTATGTGTGTGCATGTATGTGTGTGTGTGTGTATGCATGTGTGTGTTCATGTATGTGTGTGTATGTGCATGCAGTGCAGAACAAAGAGGCTAACTTGATGGAATAAAGTATGTAACGAATAGAGACTAGGAGAATAGAGGTTGAGTGAGGAGAATAATAATAATAGTACTGAGAGTGGACACCTGGTCTATGGTTCCTTGGTGGGCCCCTGGTCTAAGGTTTTTGGGTGGAGCCCTGGTGTCCCAGTCCAACACTTTGTGCATGTATGTGTGTACATGTATGTGTGTGTGCAAGGTGTGACAGAGGAGTCCCTGCACAAGTGATCTCCATGGTTGGGATCCAGGTTAGAGTCCTGCGCAGGTCCATTTTTTGGGACCCGTACCTAACCCGTACGTGCAACCTGCAATCCGCAACCTCGACCCGCAACACGCTTGGAACCGCTACCCGACCCTACCCGCAAGTACCTTATCTGCAACCCGGACCCGTGACCCGCTGATCATCAAGAATCGGGAAGTGCCGTCATTGTAAACCGGAAGCGTCATCATCGGAAGCAGACGTGATCAGAAAAAGAGGAGTAAAACAGGACGTGCCGTCATTGTAAACCGGAAGTGACATCATCGGAAGTTGCCGTGACCAGAAAAAAGGAGTAAATATCGCTATTGAGAAGACCCGCAGCCCGACCCGCAAACCTGCAGAACAGCCGACCCGTGGGTACCCGACCCGCTGCAGGACTCTAATCCAGGTGACCATTATTATTTTATGAGAAGTCTTTACAAAACATGTTTGCGCCAGGAATACACTTGGTTACATTCAGTGGCAATCCTGGACCCTGTGCTGCCCTGAAGTGGATTGCTGCCACCGCCCCCCATTCCATAGAGCTCACCTTTTTGATGCTGGAGGTCCGGGCATCCTGATGTTAGCATAGAAAAGCACAATTGCACTCTCTGCTCTAGAAGAGCCAAACTGGCTCTTAAATCTTTTAGCGAATTTCTCAACTCACCTCATTGGCACAACCTGTGGTTACATCTAGAATTGAAGGCAAACTATACTAAAATGAACAGTAACACAAAAAAAATGGTAAAACTGGTGTGACGTGCTTCAGAAACACAACTATAGTTTATATAAACAAGCTGCTGTGTAGCCATGGGGGCAGCCATTCAAGCACAGGATACACAGTAGATATACAACATATATATATATATATATATATATATATATATATATATATATATATATATATATATATATATATATATATATATATATATATATATAACATACATTCTGAAGAATCCCATTGAATACTACGGAGTTTATCTATTATCTGGTGTGTATCCTGTGCTTGAATGGCTGTCCCAATGGCTACACAGCAGCTTATTTATATAAACTATAGTAGTGTTTCTGAAGCACGTCACACCAGTTTTACCAGTGCAGCACAACAGTACATTATATTTTCATTACTTTACTTTACTGTTCCTTTCAGTATGTAGGTTTTAGCTCCCATCTATTTTATCCGATTAACATATGAGGGTATAGTTTATTGTGTGCTCAGAGCATTCCTTCTCTATATATTAGTGTATCTGCATAGGATGGGAGCTGCCATAACATTTCCCCAAGACACTACAGATTATAGGTTTTTTATGTTAGTGTTTCTTGCTGTGTAAGGGTAAAATATATGGGAAAGTGCAGTTTCATATGATGCAATTGCAAAAGATGCAATCAAGTTTTTGCTCTAAATGAATCTCTGCCAATGATTAGAGGGCATTTTTGTGAAACTTTTCTCAGCGAGACTGAAGACTTCCCTTTTGTGCTGTGTTGCTGTGTGAACAGAGAGCAGAAATCCCTTGAGACCATGTAGCTTTGCTGTTTAACCTCTGGAGCAGCTACCGAGAATGGAATATATATATATATATATATATATATATATAGCAGCTGGCTTGTGTGTGTCATACATAGCAGTATGTTTCTGCTGACACATGGTCTGGCACACTAACTGATGCACTGCTCTCACTCATAAAGGAAATGTGGGTCCAATGGTTCCCTCTAGCTTCCATTCAGGTGTATGACAGCTCAATCTGCTGCAGCTTCTGTTTGTCCAGATGTATTGTCTAACATCTAGAATATATATATATATATATATATATATATATATATATATATATATATATATATACAGGGCCACCATCAGGGGGGGACAGGGGGGACAAGCGTACCGGGCCCGGGCATGAAGGGGGGCCCGGCAGCGCTGCATTTTTTGAAGATCCGGGCCCCCCTTACGAGCGCCCGAGCCGTACGTCTTGCCGAATGCGGAAGTGCCGAAAAGCCGAAGCCGATGCACCGAAAAGACCCGAAGTCACGAAAAAAGCTGAAGTCCCGAAGCGGCGCAAAGACACAAAGTCACAAAAACAGCCGAAATTGAAGCCCTGAAGCGGTGAAAAGACCCGAAGTCACTAAAGGAGGCAAAGTTGAAGTACTGAAGCCATGATTTCAATTCTACTGAACACCAGTTTGTGTGTTTTTTTTTTTTTAATCCCCTGGCCACCAATGTATTATTTTAATATTATATAGGCCCCTGCCAACAATTTTTTTTTAAATCTTTTTTTTGGGGGCCCCAATTTTTTGTTTTCATTTGTGAGGGGCCCCTTGCCACCAATGTGTTTTTTTTTTTAAAAAAAAATTTGGGGGCCCCAATTTTTTTTAACTTGTAAGGGGGCCCCTGCCACCATTGTTTTTTTTTTTAATTAAATACTTAAATTAAAAAATGTGTACTGTTTTTATAAGAAACCTGACTGTATGCAGTGAAATTCTCCCTTCATTTACTGCTGTGGATAGGAATTGTCAGACGGTCTCTAACTGCTGGGCAGGGAAACAATCATACTTATGAACAGCAGGGGGACCCCCCGCCTTACCTCCCAGCCATGCAAAACTCTAGCAGCTTTGTTTATGACAATCCCTAAGCAGCCCAGACCACACTGAGCATGTGCACAGTCTTAGTCTTGCAAAGATGTTTAACAAAGTTACAAGATAGTGACCCCCTGTAGCCAAATTTAAAAGCATAAATCATTTGTTTGATTAGGCGTGTGGTGCAGTAAGTTCATGTTTATATTTAGTATACAAAATATAGCATTTCTAGCATTATGCTATTTTAGACTTTACATGCCCTTTAAGATAGATGGGGTGATTTAAGGTTAATTAATATGCATGTGCCCCAAACAGTGGCAAGTAGGAAAGAACTCCTAAGGGAAATAAGGCATTATTTGCATACTTCAATGCCAGTCATCCTAGCCGGGGACTTTAACTAGGGGATAGGTCCGGAATGTTTAATAAATATGAGTATTTCACTTTCTGAGAAAAGTGGTCCAGGCAGCAGGGTTGGTGGATGTGGCTACTGAAGGGGGCAGGAAGGGCAAGCACACCTATTTCTGTGGCTCTCGCGGTAGCAGAATTGACCAGATTTATGTTAAGGCTGGTACTCCTTTTTCAGAGGTTAAAGAGATTAAAGTTGGTTTTTCTGACTGGTTCTTTTCTTTGAAATGGGGTATCAGAATGTCAGGGGGTTGGTAATGATCAGGGGCGGAACTACCGGGGGAGCAGGGGGTGCGAGTGGGCCAGGGCCCGCACCCCCTCAGGGCCCCCCGGCAGTCCGCCCGCCGCATGTTCGGCGGCCACTTCCGGGTTTACGGAGGGGGGCGGGGGCCCGGCTGCGCGTCCTGCGCCAGGGCCCGCCCCCCTCTAGTTCCGTTTTTGGTAATGATCTGTGGAGGTTGGGGTCAGAAATATATAGGGATGAAGAACCTGATACCCATTGTAAGCAGCAGTCCTGTCCTGCTTTATGGCTGAGATTCTAGCTATCTTTATAACTAGGGATGTAGCGAACGTCGGAAAAAAAGTTCGCGAACATATTCGCGAACTTGCGCAAAAATGCGAGCAGTTCGCGAACGGTTCGCGAACCCCATAGACTTCAATGGGAAGGCGAACTTTAACATCTAAAAAAGACATTTCTGGCCAGAAAAATGATTTTAAAGTTGTTTAAAGGGTGCAACGACCTGGACAGTGGCATGCCAGAGGGGGATCAAGGGCAAAAATGTATCTGAAAAATCTGCCTGTGTGTGCTTGGAAGAGATAGTGTAGGGGGAGAGCTGTTAGTGATTTCAGGGACAGATGATAGTAAGTTTGCTGGCTAGTAATCTGCTTGATACTGCTCTGTATTGGAACAAAAAAATAAATAAAAGCAGTCCTTACAAGGACTACTGTTATTGCAGCAGTCAGCAGATGAGATCAGAAGCAGGACAGCTGCCCACTGCAGCTACATACAGAGCACTGCAGTAGAAGGTAGATTACTAGCCAGCAAAGCTACCTAAGCTTAAATGTCCCTCAAACCCCTGCAGACTTCTGTCCCTCCAATAACAGAGCAATATCAACACGATTACTAGCCAGCAAACTTTCAACTGTCCCTGAAATCACTAACAGGCAGCAGCTCTCTCCCTACACTATCTCTTCAGCACACACAGGCAGAGTGAAAAAAAGCTGCAGGGCTTCGGTTTTTATAGGGAAGGGGAGTGGTCCAGGGGAGAGCTTCCTGATTGGCTGCCATGTACCTGCTGGTCTGGGGTGAGAGGGCAAAAAAAAGCGCCAACAATGGCGAACCCAAAATGGCGAACGTCGCGCGACGTTCGCGAACTTCCGGCGAGCGCGAACACCCGATGTTCGCGCGAACAAGTTCGCCGGCGAACAGTTCGCGCCATCCCTATTTATAACAGTACATTCTGTTACAGTGGCACATATCCAATCCAACTTTGATCCCTTAGGAAGAGGCGCTTTGTCTTATTTGGGAAATTGTCCTGCCTGTGGGTGACAAAACTGCCAAAAATTAAATGAGAGAATTAAAACCCAAAGTCACCTTCTCCAAACCACGTGAATGGAGTCTTTGTGTATAAACGTAGAAGAGAATATTTTCACACAGTTATGTAAGTATGTAAATGGTTCAGACAAGGAAACACTAAACAAGTGTCAGCCATAGGCACAGGCACCAACTTCTATTAAATACCTTAATTCATGAAAACTGGGTATGCACTATTTATAAATCTAATACCGCCATGCACTAATTGGAAGAGAAAATGATAAAATTGAAATGTGTTTTTAAAACACAACAGCCATAACTGAATGATGGGTAATCTAATCATTATAAAGCAAAGTAATATGAATGGGATTTTGCAAATTGGATTTACTTAGTCACATTAGCAGCACTCTATTGAAATATATATATCTATATACTGAAATAAGAAGCTTCTTCCAAATATATGATGATGCAGGAATATTGGGATGAAACAAACTAATCTTGTTATTAAAGTGGATTGTTATAATCTATGCTTTATTCAACCCCTCCTTCTTATTATTTTTGCAAGATTGCAACATAAATAATCTGCCTCATATCCATGAACCGTGAACCCCCAATCTATTCTTCAGCCTTATGGCAGTGTCTAAACTGTCACTTGTACACTGCCAAATCCCTCTGCTGTTCCCTGTAGCACAGAAAGGGCTGGGACTGTCATTGTCATTGTTCCACATTGTTCTCACTTGGGGCTGCTCCTTTCATTAACCTCTATCAAGTGGTAAGAAAGACAGTCTGCTTAATCTAATGTTGAGTTTGGTTACCATCAATCTAACATGTGGCTCCTTGCCAGGACTGTCTTATTCAGAGCTGCTTGCTGGGACCCAGGGGAAAACAGACCCTATTATTTTCATAGAATAGGACTGACCAGCCTTCAGCTGTCCTTGAACTACTCCAATGAGTGTAGGATTATAGGCTGGGCAACGTCAATAAAGAATTTCCATAGCATTCCTTATTAAATCAGCTATCCCACAGCCCTTCCCAGAGACTATTATGCCCATAGCTACTATAGGCACCATCACTCCCTACTGTACCTGCTATCCCACAGTCCCTTCCCAGAGACTATTATCCCACTGTTACTATAGGCACCATCTCTCCCTACTATACCTGCTATCCCACAGTCACAGTCCCTTCCCAGAGACTATTATCCACTGTTACTATAGGCACCATCTCTCCCTACTATACCTGCTATCCCACAGTCACAGTCCCTTCCCAGAGACTATTATCCCACTGTTACTATAGGCACCATCTCTCCCTACTATACCTGCTATCCCACAGTCACAGTCCCTTCCCAGAGACTATTATCCCACTGTTACTATAGGCAACATCTCTTCCTACTATACCTGCTATCCCACAGCCACAGTCCCTTCCCAGAGACTAATATCCCACTGTTACTATAGGCACCATCTCTTCCTACTATACCTGCTATCCCACAGTCACAGTCCCTTCCCAGAGACTATTATCCCACTGTTACTATAGGCAACATCTCTTCCTACTATACCTGCTATCCCACAGCCACAGTCCCTTCCCAGAGACTATTATCCCACTGTTACTACAGGCAACATCTCTTCCTACTATACCTGCTATCCCACAGTCCCTTCCCAGAGACTATTATCCCACTGTTACAATAGACAGCATCTCTCCCTACTATACCTGCTATCCCACAGTCACACTCCCTTCCCAGAGACTATTATCCCACTGTTACTATAGGCACCATCTCTCCCTACTATACCTGCTATCCCACAGTCACAGTCCCTTCCCAGAGACTATTATCCCACTGTTACTATAGGCACCCTCTCTTCCTACTATACCTACTATCCCACAGTCCCTTCCCAGAGACTATTATCCCACTGTTACTATAGGCACCATCTCTCCCTACTATACCTGCTATCCCACAGTCACAGTCCCTTCCCAGAGACTATTATCCCCACTGTTACTATAGACACCATCTTTCCCCTCTATACCTACTATCCCACAGTCACAGTCCCTTCCCAGAGACTATTATCCCACTACTACTATAGGCACCATCTCTCCCTACTATACCTGCTATCCTACAGCCACAGTTACCTTCCATAGTCAATTATGCAGCTGCAATAAGGCCCATATACAAACAACATGTTGTGTTCCTTTAAGAAGATAAAAGTATATGTGTGCTAAGGCTGCCAGTTCAACACTAGCATTCCTTAGAAAAGCCAGGATCTGCCCCCATGTGTAGACGCATATATAGTCTTTATCTCAACCTTGCTGTGACAACCATTTTTTTTATCCAGTTAATGCACTTGGAAATAACTGTAACTGTATCATAACTGCACATAACATGGCACGTCAACATTTATTTGCTCTGTGTGACCTTTGCTTATATTATGCAACCTTTGCATGTTTATCAGTAGTAATATATACACTGTTTCCAGTAAAATATATCACCATTGGTTATTTATGAGCTGCAAATCTGTCTTAATCTATACAAGCATGGGCTGCCTTGATAGACTGAACACTGGAACATAACACATGTATAAGCTTAATGAAATAGTAAACCTAGTGGCCATCCGTATTACCACTATCCTAGGCTTTGAGATCCCACTTGACCCCAAGTGGTATATCTTAGGTATGGACCCCCCTAACCAGCTGACTCGCCCTGCAAAAAATATACTACATAAAATTCTATTTCAAGCACGTAGACTCATAGCACAAGTTTGGAAATCTCAGCTCCCCCCTCTATATGAGGACTGGGAAAAGTCAGTTCAAAACATGTGTAATGTAGAACAACTCCTTGCTAGGCGTAACAATACTTCTGACAAATGTATGGAAATATGGCAGCTGTGGATCCTGGAGAATGTATAAATTCTTATGCTTATTGTATGGTCTGTGACAGGGAGAACTTGTTTTTTCTGTATTGATGTGTCACTACTGCTCTTTATGACTTGACAACATTGTATGATTCTGTACGGTTTAACATACCTATGTGTGTAATTTCTTTTGATTGTACCAAATAAAATTCTCATCTGAGTTAAAAAAAAAAACCTAGTGGCCATATATTTAAGAACAATTATAGAAGGCTTCTTTCTATGTCTCCATCACCAGAGCACTGTTACCAGGGAATAAATATGCTCTCTTTTTAATTTTTTGGGGTTTCCTGCCAACACTTCAGGCCAAACAAAAATTGTCATCATGTGCCATGTTAAAGGGGTTGCTTGACTTTAAATTCATTTAGTATGATCAGACATTGATATGCTGAGACAATTTGCAATCTGCCTTTGTTTCTTTGTGGTTTTTCAGTTATAAACTTCAATCACTCTTTACTGCTGTACTGCAAGTTGGAGTGATATCACCCCCTCCCTTTTTCCCCCCAGCAGCCAAACAAAAGAACAATGGGAAGGTAACCAGATAGCAGCTCCCTAACACAAGATAACAGCTGCCTGGTAGATCTAAGAACAGCACTCAATAGTAAAAACTCATGTCCCACTGAGACACATTCAGTTACATTGAGAAGGAAAAACAGCAGCCTGCCAGAAATCATTTCTCTCCTAAAGTGCAGGCACAAGTCACATGACCAGGGGCAGCTGGGAAATTGACAATATGTCTAGCCCCATGTCAGATTTCAAAATTGAATATAAAAACATCTGTTTGCTCTTTTGAGAAATGGATTGCAGTGCAGATTTCTGTGGAGCAGCACTATTAACTGATTCATTTTGAAAAAAATGTTTTTTCCCATGACAGTATCCCTTTAAGTTAACCTTTAGTATGTTATAGAATGGCTAATTCTAAGCAACTTTTCAATGGGTCTTCATTGTTTATTTTTACAATTTTTGAATTATTTGTCTTCTTCTTCTGACTCTTTCCAGCTTTCAAATAAAAACAAAAAACAAATGCTCTGTTAGGCTACAAATGTATTGTTATTGCTACTTTTTATTTCTATTCAGACCCTCCCCTTATTATATTATAGTCTCTTATTCAAATCAATGTATGGTTGCTAGGGTAATTCTGAACCTAGCAACCAGAGTGCTGAAATTGCAAACTGAAGTGCTGCTGAATAAAAAGCTAAATAACCACAAATACTAAAAGATGAAAAGCAATTGCAAATTGTCTCAGAATATCACTCTCAACATCATACTAAAGTTAATTCAAAGGAGAACAACCCTTTAATAATGTTCAGTGTCGGACTGGGACACCAGGGGCCCACCAAAAACCCTTAGATCAGGGGCCCACCCAAAAACCTTTAGACCAGGGGCCCACTCTAAATATTATTTTCTTTCTCTCCTCACTCAACCTCTATTCTCCTAGTCTCTTTTCTTTACACACTATAACCTATTATTCCATATATTTAGCCTCTTTATTATCATAGAAATAGGCAATAACCATGAAATAGGCCAAATGTTTAGAAGCAGGAGGGCCCACTGACACCTGGGCCCACCGGGAGTTTTCCTGGTATCCCGGTGGTCCAGTCCGACACTGATAATGTTTACAGGCTCGGATTTCTGTTAAGGCCACAATTAAGGCCTGGAGCAGCATAAATCAAAGGGCAACATGCTGCATAACTAGGGTTGCCATCTGTCTGGTTTTTACCCCAACAGCCCAGTTTTGCAAGGGCTGTCTGAGTCAAAGCTGACTGGCCGGTTTTCAGAATTAGGAAAACCAGGCAGGATTCCCTAAAATTTACGCCACGATCAGCATATTGCCACGGCAGAACTCTGACATCACTGCCCTACCCCCGATACGTCATCACTACGCCCTCCCCATGGCAAAAGATGGCAACCCTATGCCTAGAAATTTGCTTGATTCCGGAGCGCTAGGGACTTGTGCTTTGGTAAGAACAAAGGATCCTGTAGGAGGGAGGGGGCGACGGCAGATGCTGGCCTCTGGACGCCTGCAGGGGAAATCCGGTCTTGTATGTTAAGGCCTGAACTTTGGCAAAGCTGCCATAAACTTGCATTATAATGGACTTGTCTAGGACATTTTGTAGCTTTGTGCAAGGGCCTATCTGTAATATTGGTCCAGACATAACTTTATGATAAATAGGTCAAACTGATATATCATAAAGTCATGTCTGGCAGAATAGGCAGGCAGTTTTGACCTAGTTAGGTCAAATAGTGCCTTGGAACCTTTAACTGGGACATCACATTATGACCACAGCCCCTCCTTTGCTAGACTTATGTTTTTGTGATGCCATACTTTCCTTATAAGCTCGTAAGTATAAATCTGCCA
Source organism: Xenopus petersii (assembly GCA_038501925.1). NCBI lineage: Eukaryota > Metazoa > Chordata > Amphibia > Anura > Pipidae > Xenopus > Xenopus petersii. The sequence continues at coordinate 95,313,186 of CM076688.1, read as the reverse complement.
TTTTGTGTGGCACATGTGTAAATAAAGCTTTATTTTGCATGAATAAATTCTTCTTCCCAGTAGAGGAAAATGTAATTCCTGAACCATCAAGTTTATTTTGTTTTAGTTGTATTATTGGTGTGTAGGCAGCCATCTCAAGTCATTTTGCCTGGTCATGTGCTTCAGAAAGAGCCAGCACTTTAGTATGGAATTGTTTTCTGGCAGGCTGTTGTTTCTCTTACTCAATGTAACTGAATGTGTCTCAGTGGGACCTGGATTTTACTATTGAGTGCTGTTCTTAGATCTACCAGCCAGCTGTTATCTTGTGTTAGGGACCTGCTATCTGGTTACCTTCCCATTGTTCTGTTGTTAGGCTGCTAGGGGAGGAGGGGGTGATACCACTCCAACTTGCAGTACAGCAGTAAAGAGTGACTGAAGTTTATCAGAGTACAAGTCACATGACTGGGGCAGCTGGGAAACTGGCAATATGTCTAGCCCCATGTCAGATTTCAAAATTAAATATAAAAAAATCTGTTTGCTCTTTTGAGAAACAGGGTTCGGTGCAGAATTCTTCTGAAGCAGCACTATTAACTGATGAGTTTTTGAAAAAATAAAAAATTCCCATGACAGTATCCCTTTAAGAACTAGCAGCCTGCAGAGAAGTACAATGCATCTATATTTAGCATACCTCCCAACATTTGGAAAACAAATAGAGGGACAAAAAAGAGGCAATTTGGCCACACCTATTTTATGGCCACACCCACTAATTACAATGTCCATTTTCCAAAATTTAACAGATCATGAAAGTTTGAACATATTTCTGGGAGTTTTAGTGCAATGTATTATGTTTTATAACAGTTTTGCTAATGAAAGTGAGTTGACCTTTAAGCTAAGATGGTTTTCTTTCTTGGAAAAAGATCATTCCAAGAAAGATCGTTCATTTCAATACACAAATGTAGAGCTGAATCATCAGATATACAGGTAGAAACAATAGAATTCTACCTGCTTATCTTAAATGGTTACAATTGTATTTTTGCTTATCTTAAATTGTTACAAAAGTATCTAAGTGCAGCTGCTGACTGTTTTGGGTTCTCTGCCAAAAAGCCTCTTATTTTAATTGACGCAGAAACTTTGTATCTTTTTTCTGGCGTCAGTGTAGAAGATCAAAGAGAAAGTTGGAACATTTCAGTAAGAAACCCAGAACTGTGGGCTGAGCTGTCAAAATTTTGACTGTCCCGCAAAAAATGGGACAGTTGGGAGGTATGGGATTAAGGAGCTCTGGCACTGGCACACTTTTGACTCCACTATGTATAATAATAGAGCTGGACTGGTGTCTAAGCACGTAAGACACTAATATGTTTGGTCTTAGATACACCTATAACGCCACCGTCTCTCGGACTCTGTTTCCTACTTTTCTATCTGTATCCAGTTTGGGACCCTATTGTAAAAACAAAAAAAAGGGGTAACAATCATTATACTAATACTAATACATTAGCTGTTATGCTGAGTGTTATTTAAGTATGTGCAACACCAATCTTGCCCTAGTTTTTTTTATTATTATTTGTAATTTAAAGGACAAATGCAGAAGGTTATAAGAGCATATAAACTAAAATGACTTCCATTTTTACATTTTGACAAGGGTAGTACAGAAGCATGAAATAACATATCATAGACTTGCAGTTCAACAGTAAAACAGAAAAAGTGATTAGGGCACACAAAGAACCCCTTTCATTTTTATCTATAAACCGAGTGCATAACATTTCCAGGCTGGAAGTTCAGGAGGTTATGAGTTTTAATAAGCTCCTTAAAGGATGGTAGTGTGCCTTGCAAATCTTGCCCTAGATTTAAGGTCTAAAGGGACATGTACCATATCCTACTTTAAATCATCTTCAGCTATTTCCTAAACTTAATGAAATTCCAGGGACTTTCCCACCAGATTGTTTAGAGAATAAAGGTGATTGTGAGATACTAATGACTTTCTAATTTAACTTTACTGGGGTATATAAGCACACATCATCCTTCCCTTTCTTCTCTCTGAAGTGTCATACAATTTGTACTATTCTCTCATCTCTGCAAATGTTTATTCTTACATAGTTGTGAACATAACCAAGAAAACTTTTTTCCACATAAAATATGTCACCTCCCACTTATAAATGTAAATATTCTAAATTGTGGGTCGTAGAACAAAGGTATATACAGACAGCAGCTCATTTGAGGTGACAGTTATCTTCTGTTCTAAATACAATGTGGGCAATTCTCATAATCAAGAGCAGTTAGGCTTAGCTGTTAGGTCCCCATACAGTAGGTCACTCCAAAGGTGACTCTGTTGAGTGCAGACTAGACCATCCATGGTCCTCCAGGCTCAGCTTTGCTGTCAGGTCCCACACGAGCCTAATTTTGTTGGGTTCGATACATCAGCTCATCTGGATGATGGACCTGAAAAGCACAATTAGACTAGATCAGTGATCCACAAACAGTGGCTTGTGTAGTAGTTGCTTATTTTTTAATTCCTCCTATGGAGGCAAGTTTAGTTGCATAAAACCAGATGTACTGCCAAACAGATCCTCCTGTAGGCTGTCAGTCCACAAAGGGGCTACCAAATGACCATACTTGATACTTCATTCCCTTTTTTTCCCTAATATGTGCAGCATTGAATTTGCATAAGTGTTAACATGATGTGGATAATCTAATAATGATCTAATAATAATGATCAAACAATGAAACCCTTATTTTCTGTTTTATATACAGAGTGGACAAAACCCAGACTGAAGGCAAAGTATGATTTGCTTTCAGGGCCCACCACAAGCCTAAATTTTGTCGGGCCTCATTCAACAGCTCGTCCTGATGATGGCCCTGCTGAGCACAATTAGACAAGACCATACTTGGTACTCCATTATCCACCCTTCTCATAATATATGCAGCCAGTGTTGTAACTAGGTATTACTGGGCCCCACAGCAAATTATTTTTCAGGCCCCCAAAACATCTAGATGTTGACCTGTTTTACCAATAGTTTTTGAAATTGTATATAAATTAGGGCCTCATGGGGCCCCTATACCTGCTGCCCCCCCTGCAGCTGCCAGGTCTACTTCCTCTGTAGTTAATGACCCTGAGAGTTAGAAATTCCTCAGGCAGTTTCCCCTTAAAGTGATCCTTTAGAGTTACTCAGGCAACTAAGTCTCCTTTCCTGGGTCCACTGTCATTAGAGCTAGGTTCTTGTTGCCCAGTAGTTGGCAACATTTAAAAGTATATAGCTATAGCCCCATGCGCTCAAGGTTTTTCCTAGAACCTCACCTCTCTGGGAGGTTGTTATAGGCCCAGGGTTACAGTATGATGAAAGTTTATATAGGATTATCTAGTCATAGTCATATAGGGACCTGTAGAGTTAATTCTCCTACGGCCTGAAACCACATGGTGGAAATCCCCTGCCTGTGAAGCTACAGGTTTCCTAGGGTCTTGGGAGGGGCTGGAGCCTTGTCCCTGTGCAGCATGGCTGGCAGATAAAGGAGGGTGTCACAAGGTGTCGCTGCTGCACCCCCTTTTGAATATATAGGAGATCCATGTACTCACAGGAGGATTTCTACTTTCACTATCATGAAGAGAAGGTGGACAGAATTCATGCAAAGATGTAGGGGGCTAAAAGGAGTTTGATAGCCCTGCGGGCTGATGCAGGGAACTCTAAAGCCTGGTAAGCTCAACCATGCAGGTTTAGAGCTTAGATGGACATCTTTTGTGCCCGGGATATGGAGAGTGCTGGGAGCTGTAGTTCTGCAGAGGAGGAATTCTGAGTGCTAGCGCAATAGACAGTGCTGGGAGCTGTGTTGTAAGGAATTTAGGGGGTTTATCATGCTCATGCTATGGACAGTGCTAGGAGCAATACCCTGAAGATAAACCAAGTTGTGTGCTCACTAGGAAAGCCTGGAGCTTCTGAGGACTTCATCGCTGTGGATGCCTGTTCCAGCTCTGGAGGAGTCTACCCATCTGTGTGAATCCCAAGGGTGAGTTGTGCCTGAGGGGGGTAGAAAAAGAAAAGGATCCAGCGAGTCTCCTGTTGTGATACAAGCTTTTTGTGTGCCTGCCATGTGGGACCAAATACCTTGTCCAATGGGAAAGGTATTTGGGCAGGTAGCGCTACCTGGGGACACTTGTATTCTTTTTGGGAAAAGGGACTGAGACTCTTTGACTGCCAAAAGAGTAGTGCGGGACTTTGCCTGGCAGGGAGGTGTCAGGACTGGACCGCCACAGGTCCCCAAGGGTAGTGGGTCATGCTATGTAAATGCATTATTGTACTGTGAATATTTACTTACCCTTTAAGCTGCACTTTCTTTATTATAAAGTTGACATTGTTATAAAGCAAAGTGTGTGTTGAATGTTTTCCCAATGGGGCCACCCACAGGTGTATTCCCAGATCCCATTAGGTGGAGGCACTGCCAGGAGAGGAACTTCCCAGTACCCTTCACCTTGCAAAGTGGACTCAGGACCTGAGTTCGTAAGACGGTACAACCTTGGCACCAGGGGTGTCACCAAGAGGGTGTTACAGTCAGTTCTGTTATAGTTGGTCTAAGAGCAAGAGGAAGGCTCAGGGAAGATAGTGAGCGGCGTCTGCTGCAACGAGGAGGAATAGTAAGATTAGGACCCTGTGGTGTGTGAGCCACAGAAATTTCAGTGGTTGAGTTGAGGACCAAGTAGGGTGCCAAGATACAAGACCCCAGGCTGAGAATCCCAAATCCCAAAGCCCAGTGATCTACGCTCAAGGAAAAGTTGCCTCGGAAGTGTGGTAACTTATACTTCTGTCTGCTTTACCTCTGGGAGGGATCTGTCACTGTTGCGTTTGAATTTACCTCAAAGAAGTGATTACTGACTGCACTTATGTTGTTGTTCACTGTTAATAAATAAGTTATTGCTGCAAAGAAACCCTTGTGAGAGGAGCATCCGAGTTACCGGGAGTTGCTGAGAGTTGTACAAGCGGGTTGGTGGCACAATACAAACAGCAGTAGTCTTGTCCACACACTGAAGCCACAATTGTCCATAATTATTACTGCATAACCCGGCTGTCCACTAATAAGAGATGCAGCCAATGTGGCAATTCACAACTATTCCTATTGTATGGAATAACATGCCTGCTGCAGACAATAACCCTGTTTGTTTTGCCTCTGTATTCACTGGCAGCTTTGAACTCACGTTGGATTAGTTGGTTAGTTATGCCAGGACACGGTTGTTTGTGTGTAGACAAAAAAAACTGACAAATTGTCTTCAAGGATGAAAGATTTATTGGGAGATTCTGGCTTTCTCTCACATAGCAGAATAGAGGCAGTGTCTCATTGAGGTGAAAATATAAAAAAAATCGCCACAATCTTCTGAATATACAAAGTAGTAAAACGGGCTTCACCTGTATCATCTTTACAGGCCAAGAGGCAATATTTCATGTAGTGCGCATAACAGGTTAGCCAACTGCAGCTATACACAGTCTTTATTGGATATAAGTACATGGGCATTCTATGTAGGACATAGGTGGTTAGAATAAGAAATGATTGATAGATGCTGCTTTCATTTACAAATAACTATTAAAAAAGGGTTCATGAATGTGTAGTGGGAAGTTGCTTTGAATGACCAACTCACTATAGGACACATAAAACACAAGCAGTGTACATGTTTTGCAAAGTTTTAGCCATAACAATTGATATGCACTATATTCATTCTGGGGTCTCTACATGCTGTGTAACTTGGTAATCCTAGGCATATTGGTATGAAATTGTTCAAGAGACAACTATAGGTTTCATCTTTGTTCCAATGGACACATGGGAAATAAGGTTTTATAGTCCTGTGCTACTGATTAACCTGTTCATCTGGAGGCAGTGTTCATTGGTTCACTACCTCATTTGGGTTCATCCATTTTGATATTGGCTGAATTACTTTTTTATGGATTAATGGACCCATGACATTAAAGGGGTGCAGCCCAATGGCTTCATGGAAAGAGTATACTCTTCTTCCTTGTTATGCCCAAGGAAAGGGGCCAGCAAAACAGATGTAAAATGCATCAAACCGAATAGGTAAGGAGGATACCTATGAATCTTTATTGTCAAGAGACTGCTCTATGTAGAGCAATATGACTTAAAGCCGTTTTGGTGCTATTTTCTGATTTTCAGCATAACAAATATTTGTCCTTTACTGATAGGTTCCCGGTCTACAGGTTATGGTGCCCTAGGCTAGCTTCTATCCTTGTTTGCGCGAGTATCTCTGTTCGCATCCCTGTTCGACTCGTGCGCAGAATTCCACCCTCCTGAAGTGAGACAGCAGCGTAGGAAAGATTGTTTAGTCGAATTTAAAGAAGAGCTGAAGCTAGGGGTATGCAGGCAGAAGAGGTACATGCCCTGTGTTCCCCTACTGTTGAGCTCCAGGCTAAGGCTGGCTCCGCTGCTTTCTGCCTGTGTATTTTTTCAGGTTGGGAGAAGCTGATGTGCTCTTTACCCCACCTCCATTGATTTGAACCACTTCCGCTTGTATGCAGTCACATGCAGCAGAGCAGAGGTCGTCCTGAAAATGACTACTTTTGTGTACTTAGGCCAACTGACGCTCTGCTCTGTGTGACCGCACTGCACAAAATTCATCTTATTCAGATGAAAGGAGATGGGGCATGGAGTGGATCTGCTTCTCTTAAATACACTGGCTGAGAGAAGAGGAGCCAATGCTCTATCTGGCCTAATATATTTCACAACGTTATGAATAGGCTGCAATATAACCTATATACCCACTAATGCTTTTAAAATGTGTCAGCGCATTTCTCTTTAAATGTATTACCCACAGGGGCAGATGCCTAGGCTTTCCTAGGCTATAGCCTAGGGACCCATAGTGGTCAGGGGCCCATGGGGTATTTGCAATTTAAAAAAAAAAATGTCACTGTCCACTGCCTGCACCATCTGACTGTAGCTCAGGGGAGCCCAGGACATTGATTGCGGACATGGTCTAACAGTAGATGCCGGTAATATTCCTGGTAGACCGTGACCTGCCAGAAGTTTAAATGGCGATTTGTGGCCGTGACGTCACAAGTCTCGAGAGATGAGACTTTGCACTGTTACGGGCCTGGTCTGCAATCCTCCCGGACTCTCTAGCAGCCAGTGCCCAGGCTTTTGAGTGGCAGCCAGACCCTGGGCCTGACAGCAGGAGCTCAGGATGTGTGTGTACCTGGAGCGGTGGAGAGGTGAGAGCTCGGAGCAGCTATGCAGGAGGAACATGAGTAGAACATGGGGCAGGATCCCAACCACTGGCCCGAGCTGCCCGATCCCCCAGCCGTTTCCTCCGGGTACGGAACCTGTACTAAGCAATGTGACAGCAGCCCCGGGAAAGCCCTGCTCGGTCTGAGGGGCGGCAGCAGTTTCGTGAGTAGCGACCGACTACCAGCACCCTGACTTCTCACATGAGTCTCCCCGCCTACAACCCTCTCTCCCCCCCTGCTTTAGCTGAGCCCTGAACCTGGGGGGGGGGGGGAGAGAGACTTCACTGACACCATAGGACAGGAGGACACACACAAAAGAGAGAGAGAGACAGTTAAACTGGGGGGGGAGAGAGACCCAGGCATAGAGAATAGAGATTAAGGAGTAGAGAGAGAGAGACACACACACAGGCATAGAGAAGAAAGAGAGAGAAACCCAGGGTTAGAGAGAAGAGAGAGAGTTTGTCGTGGGTATGTGGGGGTATACGGGGGTAGGGCCAGGGTGGGGCCCTGTGGAAAGTGTAGCCTAGGGGCCTCACGTATTGATTACCCGTATTGATTACCAGGCCACTGATTACCCAGATTGCACTATGCTGTATATGTCAAAGTGCATATGAGCCTTAAATGTGTGCACGTGTTAATGGTCCTTATTCGCTGGATAAAGGGTATTGAACCCGAAAAATTTTGTGTTTACCACTACCCGGAATAAAAGTTTGTTTGCAGTAAACTGCTGGAGTTCCTTTGCCTTCTTTTATACTTGGATTTTTTGTAGTAGTTGCAGCACAGAGCAACCATTAAAGGAGAAGTCACCTTGTATGGGGAAAAAAACCCTCCCCCCTCTGCTGTGAAGGCCATCCTCCCTCCCCCCCCAGCCTACCTGCCTTCCTAACTTTGGTTCAGCTCTTCTCTAAACTGAACTCACCAATCTCTCCTGATCCATCTACATTCATTTGAATAAGATACGCTTACCTGCTATCACATGCAGCGGAGTGGAGGTTGGGCTAAATCAGGGCCAGGCCAAGCCAACCAGGTGCCCTAGGCAACTCAGCAAGTCACCACGCTAAACCCCACCAACTCCCCATGCATGCACGTGCAAATGTGCTCGCTCATGCGCCATAACAGCGGGGAGGGAGGGGAGAGCAGCAGAGGGGAAGGGCGGGGGGGGAAGAAAGTAGGGGAGAGTGACAGAGGGGTGGGGGAAAAGGCATGAGTGGCAGATGGAGCATCACAACTCAGACTAGGGGTTGGCAGAAGACCATTTAACAGGTAACTGTCCAGCACCCCCCCATCATTAAACCCTAGATAGGTGCCCCTTCTGCCTACTCCTAGTGCCAGCCCTGGCCCAAATACATGAAAATGGCCGTTTGCAGGCCAACCTCCACTCTTTCAACTACCAGTTAATGCAAAATTTTGCAGTAGAAATAATCAGGGCAAGAACTAAGGGGTAGTCAGGTGCCTTGGGCTTAACTAGGAGAACAGAATTCCAGGAGATAAAAAAAAAGAATCACTTTACCATCTACTCCCAATGTATCGAGCCCTCATCACATAGTTCTGGGGAAAATGGCCTTCAGCAAGCAGCAGGAGTGAATGCACAGGGGAGTAGTGCTGGCGAAAGAGTGGGCAGGGGGTTGTAGACCAGCAGTGGTGGCAGGCAGCACCAGGGGATTGTATAGTTTAGATGCCTTGGACACCTTTAGTAATTGGCCCTACTCTGTAAATAATATAAGAGCCAATGTCCTTGCATGGGGTCCATCCCTGGCTAATGACCTTTAGGGTAATGGCTAATGGGGAGATTATGTCGCTCACAATAAAATTGCACTACTGAGGGCGTCAAATCCCCCTGAAAATGCTTCTATACAGGCAATAATTGAAATTGCCTGTGACAAAACCTACGTGTCACTTTGTTTTTTGAAGTCACTTGAAGTTGACTTGTGAGGAAACTTCGGACAATGTCACAACCCGTAGGTCGGCCATTACGTAAAAGGTCATTGCAGACTGCCAGGGATGAACTGGTCTGCTAGAGCACCAGATGATCAGATGGTGGGCTCCATGCAAGGATGTTTCATATTGGCTCTTTATTATTTCCAGAGTTGGGATGATTAATTCAGATGCCAAGGCCTCCAACGGACACCCTCCCCTGATTCTTTCTGCAACCACTGCGAGCCTACAACTCCCTGCCTACAGTAGTGCAAATTTATTGCAGGTGACAAATCTCCCCATTACCCATTACGCTAACAGATGACACCAAACAAGCTCCATATGCAACAACGTGCTTATACTAAACAGGAAGCTATAGGTCCAGTGGGAACATGCATTTTTGTCCGAGAACAGTATCTTAAAATATTTATATTTAATATGAATCTGTTGGAGTGGGGTCTAACTATCTATCTTTTTCCAATACATACAGGTAACAGGTTTAGTTTTGTCATGTATCCCCTTTAAGAAATTATATATTTGTGGTGCAGGGAGCAGTTTATAGCAGAATGTGTGTTGTGTAAATTCATGTGACCTATGGTCCGATCTAGAGGAAAAGGTTTGTGTTTTTACTGCCAGAGTGAGAGTAATTGCAGTGCTTTGGGTGTGTTCAACACAGGGAACAATCTCCCCAGACAGGTAACAAGTTCCACTCTCCTCATCAGAACTGCTGCCGAGAGCTCGGGGAACATGAAAACTGTGCGCTGCTCCTATGCTCCGCTGGTAGGTACCAAGGCCTTGGAAGATGAGTAATTGTTTATTATTTCAATTAATTATTTTCTAATGATTTACTGGTAAAGAGACTTAGGTATTATATCTTATAATGCTTATTAATGATGTGCAGTTAATGCACACAGTGTTATCATGCCCTACTGTTCTCCTTCTGCTTATCTGGATGACAACCGAGAAAGGAATGGAAGTATAGGCTAATGTACTATAGGAGAGCGACTTAGCACTAATTATTGCCAATGACATCATTAAGCATTGTTAATAAACATATAACACACAAGAATCATGAATAGACTGCAAATTCATGACTCACCGAAACTTGTATATTATAATAAATAATGTACCCCAGTTGTAAAACAAAAGGATACTAAAGTTACCTCTGAGATTCATGACATGTATAAAAGCACTCAGCCTTCGACCTTCTCCATTTATATGGTCACAGAACCCCTCAGTGACATCTAATATCTTTGTCATTTACAGTAGGGTGTAGACTATCCTTTATAAAATATGAGGGATACTCAGAGTTCCCTGTATAACTCAGCTTGCAGCCTTGTGCCTTTATATGGTCACAGAACTCCTCAGTGAATTCTTATATCCTTATAATTTATAGTAGGGGGTACATTATCCCTTATAATACATGAGTGATACTCAGAGTTCCCTGTATAACTCAGCCTGCAGCCTTGTGCCTTTATATGGTCACAGAACCCCTCAGTGAATTCTAATATCCTTATAATTTACAGTAGGGAGTACATTATCCCTTATAATACATGAGTGATACTCAAAAATCTCCTGTATAACTCAGACTGCAGCCTTGTGCTGCTTATAAATGTGAGGTTTATACATAATAATCAGTTAGGTTTCTGGAATTACCCCCCAGCTGCCCAAAGGGTCTTACAGTACAGCAACATCTATAGTGACGCAAGTTGCACCACCTGATTTATATAATCTGACTCATTTTGTTTGCAGCTCCAGTGTCCCTGGCCCTACCTGATATAGATAAAAAAGATATCATTTATTACACAGTGTTATAATATGTGTCAATTCTAATTGCACAAGGATTAGGGATGCACCGAATCCAGGATTCATTTGGGATTCGGCCAGGTTTCGGACCTTTTCAGCAGGATTCGGAATCCTTCTGCCCGGCTGAACAGAATCAGAAGCCTAATTTTCATATGTAAATTAGGGGCGGGAGGGAAATTGTGTGACTTTTTGTCACTAAAAAAGTAAAAAATGTTTTCCCCTTCCCACCCCTAATTTGCATATGCAAATTAGGATTCTGATTCCGTTCGGTATTCGGACGAATCTTTCACGATTCGAGGGTTCAGCCGAATCCAAAATAGTGGATTTGTTGCATCCCTAACAAGGATATTAACATGACAAGGAGAAGCCAGGTCACATGCCATTTATGCCCTGCTCAGTAACGACATTGGTTACTAATTGGCAATTTTTCCTGTTGGGGCAAACAATAAGACTTGAGATTGGCTTCAATCTTGTAAGTGGATTCTTAGTTTATGCAATATTTGTCGGGTCAGACCATATCTATCAGAGCAGCTGTTTATATTACATGAATTTTACATGTTTAGGCAACACCAGGTTATCCAAAAATGTGTTTATATATCAACATTGCAAAAAGCCACTCTGTCACTGAGCATGTAATGTATCTGGCTGTTGATCTGAAAACTGGAAGAGCCACCTGGTATAACTGGAATAAGTAAATCATTTGCTTTAAATAATGCCATTGACATCCAGTGACAACTGTCACACTCCAGCTAAAAGGAATATTAGTATGTCATAAAAATAATCACGAATGTCATTATGGAACCTGGGATTCATTTTGCCTGTAGTAAGAGTTGGTCATGAGAACATAGAATTGGTTTATAATATTGCTCAGCCAACAGTCGAGATGGCTTTAAGAGCACAGGTTCCCAAACTGTCCAACCCCTGGCTGTGAATGATGGGGGGAATATCCACAAAATCAATAAGGCTGAGTTTTGTGGTGAGTGCTTATTCGCTGCCCTGGGAACCCCTGAAACTATTGCAAAAAATTTTTATTTCAATGTTTTGGCCCCTACTTGCTGGCATTCTTCAGGGCCTTCCTGAAGAAGGCCTGCGAGCAGGGGCCGAAACGTTGAAATACAATTTTTTTAGTTTTTGCACTATTGAGAAAGTCCTATGAGTGCGGTTATTGTCTTATATTGTATATGAATTGTAAACCAGCACCCAGGCATTTTCTTATTGTTGTGCACCAGTTTATATATATATTATATTTATATATATATATAGCCTTATCATGAGATAGGGTGACTGTGAAGTTTAGAAGAGGGGCTAAGAGAGAGGACAACAATATAGTCCCACATGCTGTATTGTAGTTACACCACTGGATGAGATTTGTAGTTGAGTGCTTATTTGCCTACCTCGATAGCCCAGGAACTATATACTGTATGTATGTATATATATATATATTTATATGTTCTAAAGTATGTGCTGAAGTATCATACGGATGGGTTGATAGTGAATTGAATAGTTTTTTTTTTTTACCTATAGTATCAGCTTTCATAATAGCCTCTGCAAAGGGACTGTGGCTTTGGGATAGCAGGTATAGTAGGGAGAGGTGGTGCCTATAGTAGCAGTGGGGATAATAGTCTCTGGGACGGGACTGTGGAATATCAGGTATAGTAGGGAGAGATAGTGTCTATAGTAACAGTGGGATAATAGTCTCTGGGAAGGGACTGTGGCTGTGGGATAGCAGGTATAGTAGGGAAAGATGGTGCCTGTAGTAGCAGTGGGATAATAGTCTCTGGAAAGGGACTGTGACTATGGGATAGCAGGTATAGTAGGGAGAGATGGTGCCTATAGGAACAGTGGGATAATAGTCTCTGGGAAGGGACTGTGGATTCGGGATAGCAGGTATAGTAGGGAGAGATGGTGCCTATAGTAACAGTGGGATAATAGTCTCTGGGAAGGGACTGTGACTGTGGGATAGCAGGTATAGTAGGGAGAGATGGTGCCTATAGGAACAGTGGGATAATAGTCTCTGGGAAGGGACTGTGACTGTGGGATAGCAGGTATAGTAAGGAGAGACCCAGTGCCCAGGCCTAAATTGAAGGTTCTGGCAAAAAAGTGTTTTCTACCCTTTACATCCCCCACAAAAGTAGTTCAGTCCACCATGACCTGGAATGTATGTTGGACTGTATGTCATCAAACAGAATTTTATTGGCTTTTAGTCAAAGCAATGGTTATTTAGGGAAGGCAACAAGCACCAAGGTACTAGTGGCTCTTAATGGAAATGGGAGCTCTCAAAGCAAATGAATGCAATTTTTATTAGAATGCGCTTCATTTGAAATTTACATTAATATTTTTTTTCTGATTCCAAGATGTTAGCAGCTTGAAGTCAGTACATAGCTTGATGTACTCCGGTTTTTAGGCTGTGATGCCCGGTGATGTCTGTTGAATTTGGTTGGGATGATAACTGAATTCCTTTATTATTGGCCAGCGCTGTACATAACTGACTCCTCACTGTGCAAGTTGTGCAGAACTCACTGGTAATGACTAAACAACTCACTGATTAAAGGATGCCACATGTAACTATTAGTACAGGAAGTAAAGATAAAACCATAGAGAGCAAGCCACAGAGAAGCTAGAAGGGCACACGCTGTAAATAGGGTTGCCGCCTTTTCATAAAATCCACTGGCCGGTGGTAGGGGCATGACGTAAACTATATTTAATGGTCTTAGGTTAATGTCTGGTTGCTATTGTTTCACAGCCCTGAAGCCTGTGTGTAAAAAAGTGGGATAAATATTACGTCCCTATTTTGTTAATTAATCTATAGCGGAATATGAATAAGGAAGAGTACCTTTCTATCAGGCCATGAAAGCTATATAAATGGGATATGAATTGATACCACTTTCGCTCTCCTAACAATAGTCATGATAGGAGAGGGACTAATAGTAACATAGTAAGTTAGGTTAAAAAAAGACACACATTCATCAAGTTCAACCTTTTAAGTCTATATATATCACCTGTCTAAATGCTAGTTGATCCAGAGGAAGGCAAAAAAAACCCCATTTGAAGCCTTTCCAATATGCCTCAGAGGGGAAAAAAATCCTTCCTGAATCCAAGATGGCAATCAACTTGGATCAACTTGTACTATGATATCTCTTGCATAACCACATGTGCCCTCATTTGCTAAAAAGCCATCCAACCCCTTCTTAAAGCTATCTAATGTATCAGCCAGTACCACTGATTCAGGGAGAGAATTCCACATCTTCACAGCTCTCACTGTAAAAAAAACCCTTCCGAATATTTAGCGAGAACCTCTTTTCTTATAATCAGAACTGATAAATAAAGCATGAGAGATTATTGTATGATCCCCTTATATATTTACAGTATACATCATATCACCCCTTAAGCGCCTCTTCTCCAGCGTGAACAACCCCAACTTGCTTAGTTACCCTCTCTAATTCAATAATGTCCCGTTTGAGCGCAGGAGACCAAAACTGTATGGGGCCTTACCAGTGCTCTATACAGTGGAAGAATGACCCCCTCCTCCTGTGAATCTATGCCCCTTTTAATACAGCTCAAGGCCTTGTTTGCCGGTGGCAGGCAAATTTATTATCTACAAGGATTCCAAGGTCCTTATTCTTTATGGATTTGCCTAGTTCTGACTCATTAAGGGTATAATTGGCTTGCATATTTTTACATCCCAGGTGCATGACTTTACATTTACTCCAATCTTTCCTAGTCATGTCCTGTATGGCACAGTTATGTGTAGGAAATCATAAAACAGAAATGTGTCCCGAGGTCAGTTATTTGTAAAAATTCTAATATTTATTCAATTAACATGCAGTCATAAAATTTTTTTAGTACATACTGACCCCATACGTTCCAACTTACGCGTTTGGTACTTCGTACATTGTTAAGATGTAAGCTCCAATCCTTCCTAGCGTGAGTACCCGCAGCCACATCGCCAATTTACTACGCGATAGCGAGACAGACTGTCGCTAGCAGTCATTCGCACTCTATAGCCAGGCGACTTTTCACTCTGGCGATTGGACGTTACTCAGCAAATTCACTAAAATGCGGATTTTACTGAACGTTACCTCTTTTGCCAGAGTTGCCTTTGCCACCTCAGACCAGGTTGAAGTGCTATAAAGCAGCCAGATCTTCCTCAATCACTTACATCATATCCTGTGTGCCGAAAATGCATCAAAGTTCAAAAAACCCTGGTGACTTTTGCCTAGCGGAATTGCCTGCAAAAGTCCTGACTTAAACTTTTTTGGCGGACAAACTTTTTTGGGTAACCAGTGTTCTCCAGACATTTTATAACATGGAACACTCATTTTACAGTGGGCTAACGTGCAGGGAATTATATTAATTCTCTTGTCTTTATTAAGGTTCCCTGGACATGTATAAGAAAAAATGGAAACTTCAAGCATATGCACAAACATTTATAATAAAGACCTCCATACAACTTTAAATTACCTGCCGTATGCAAATTGACCTAAGCGCATGATCGTTAGCGAATTTTCGCTAGGCCTAAACGAACGCTAGCGCATCTTCGCTATGACTAAAGGACCCTTAAGTGTCCAATTACCAAGGGGAAATGCCAGAGATAAATACACCCAAATCTCAGGGTCTCTACATATGTCTTGACTGAGATGTCACAAAGGGTCCCTGTCTGGTACAGCACATGGCATAGCTGATATCTCCCTCTGGGTGATGCTGTAGAGCTCATCTGCTTTATATTAACCAAAACCGGCTGCTGGGACTTAGTTCTACACAAGTGCAATAGCAACAACACCCAGATATCAATGCCAACCAGAACCCCTACACCAATACAACAGTAAGTGCCAATATTTCTCTCTTGTTGCTGTGATGGTCTGATCCTTAAGTTTTATGGAACAAAAAGTTTTACTATGTGTATCACCAGGTTGATGCTGGAAGACTTTCACATGGCACAGAAAATTACTGCTAGAAGACACCACCAATTCTCTCAGCCTAATGTATCCATAAGGCATGGCCCCTCCATCCTGACACTGGTGTCCCAAGTGATGCTATAGCTGAATATAACCCCATGCAGCTTTGTTAGAGAGTCACCATTCTCTCACTTTACCGAAGAAAGCGAAAACATGATATAAAAGAACCACATGCTGGTATTGCACTATAAAAAATTGACTTTAAATGCAGATGTAAATAAATGTACGTCATAATTAGCTGTCTAGAAGCTTGTTTGATTTCCCATTTGGAGCCAGGAAGGAATCCCACCCCCCTCTGAGGCAAATTGGAGAGGCTTCAACTAGGATCAAGTAGCAGTTCAGCAGGTTTCGCCTACACAAAAAGGTTGATCTTTATGGATGTGAATTACCTGAATTTACCTACTATGTATATAAACTTTTTTAAGATAATGGTGGGTGGAATATAGGCTATGACCCCATAAAGAGGTAAGAAGCCAGTGCATATAGATGACTTCACACAAACGGCTGATGCCCAGGGCCGCCATTAGAAATAATGGGGCCCCGTACAACAAAATTCCGCCCACCCCATCCCCCAACCCCAGATCCCGCCCACTCTACATCACAGTTAAAAGAGCACACAGACCTCAGCGCTAAAAAAGGTTACCCCCCCACACACACAAGTTATAAAAAGCTATTGGTGACCAGGGCCCCCCTATAAGTTAAAAAAAAAACCTTGGTGCCAGGGCCCCAACGAATATTTTTTTAAAAAAACATTGGAGCCAGGGCCCCCCCTTACAAGCCCAAAGAATACTTTTTTAAAAAAAACATTGGTGGCAGGGCCTATAGAGTATTAAAATAATACATTGGTGGCCAGGGGATTAAAAAAACACACATTGACGTTCAGAGGAATTGAACTTGTGGCTTCAGGACCTCAATTTCGGCTGTTTTCATGACTTCCGGTCTTTTCGCCACTTCTGGACTTCGGCTTCAGCTGTTTTCGTGACTTCGGGTCGTTTTGCCGCTTCGGGCCTATTGGATAAATCCAAAAATTAACTACCATGCACATGAATAATGTTTATATATGCTGTAAAAATTCTATAAAGTACATTTTTTTATTATGTCCTTGAGAGTCTTTTTCACTACACTGGTGACCTGTGGTTCCCTTTGAAACTAATAACAGGATTTGGGACACTTTTTCACCAGAAGAACTCCAGGGGCGGGATTAGCCCTGTGTCTAAATGCCAAATAGAAAATATAATTGTTTTGCTCTCTTGGTATTTTTTTGGATGATGCATTTTTACCTGCGGATTGAGGAGAAAGGGTGGAGTGTTGTATAAAAAAGTGCAACTGTGGAATAATGGGGCGTGGCCAAACAAAAATCACCTAAAACGAAACCAAAAAGGTTAATGTCTCTGTATGTGTGGAAGTTGTGCCTCTATGTATTATTATTATTGTCATATTTACTTTATAGGAGAATAACCTTGATGAGGCACTCTCCAGCGATGACTCCGATTTTGAATGCGTTCATGAGTCCGAAATGTCAAAACCAACAGAGATGAAAGGGAAAGCTAAAGAAGAGCAGTGTGACCCCGTACTGATTGGCAAGAGCCAGATTTTAGGGCTGGATGACATCAGGCAGGTGAGTGAAGGTTTATTTTGTTTATTGATAATGGAAGATTATGTTTGCTACCTCACCTCCTAAAAACTGGATGGATAGATATAACACTTGAAAGCTAAATGACTTCATAATACAGATGCACACTGCATGGCTCTTCAGAAACTTCTGCAGCTGCAGCAGGCACAAATAACAGTTCATATGCATGTAAAGGAATGTCTTTTCAATTGGTCTTAATTATTTTTTTTTTATAGTTTTTAAATTATTTGCCTTTTTCTTTTTACTTTTTCCAGCTTTCAGATGGGGCTCACTGACCCCCATCTAAATTAAAATGCTCTGTAAGGCTCCAACTTTTTGATTTTGGTACCTTTTATTACTCATCCTTCTATTCAGGCCCTTTCTCCTATTCATATTCCAGTTCCTTATTCAAATTAATGCACGGTTGCTAAGGTAAGTTGGACCCTAGCAACCAGATTGTTGAAATTGCAAACTGGAGAGCTGCTGAATAAAAAGCCAAATAACTCAAATACCACAAATAATAAAAATCAAAAACCAATTGCAAATTGTCTCAGAACATCACTCTCTACATCATACTAAAAGTTAACTCAAAGGTGAACAATCCCTTTTCAAAGTACAATCAATATAAAAGTGTGTTGGTCTTAGGCAGGTTGAGGTGACATTTGAAGCACAAAAGGCCGCTAATAGCAATGGGACTTAGCTAGTTTGTATGTGCAACCTTACAGCCCCTTGCCTGTCTGACCCTGCTTATATGCTGTCTGCCCCAGGACCGCCATCAGAAATCAGAGGGCCCCATACGACAAAATTTCCTGGGCCCCCTGGGCTGCGCCCACTACAAGCCCCACCTGCAGGTCCGCCATCCCCACCCCACAGGTCCGCCCCCACCACATAGTAAAAAAACTAAAAAAATATTGGTGGCTAGGGTTCCCACAAGTTAACAAAAAATAAAAAGATATTAGTGGTCAGGGCCCGCCATAAAAAAACATTTGTGGCCAGGGCCCCCCCCAATTAAAAAATATTGGTTACTAGGACCCCACATGAGAAAAAAAAATTGGTGGCAAAAATTGGTCACCCCCCCCCTCACATAAGAAAATTGGTGGCCAGGGCACCTGAAACGTCCATGCCTTCCCAAAGTCAGCAGCTTTCAGAAAGATGGGGGAGGCAGCTAATCAAGTAAGTGTGGCGTGACCGGGCCCCCCTTACCCTCGGGGCCCCCTACAACTCTCCCCCCTGTCCCCCCTGATGGCTGCCCTGGTCTGCCCTAAACCATTGCTGCAAGCAGAGCCTGCAGTTGTAGGGGGGCAGAACTGTAGAGGGCATAGTAAGGCCCTAATTAATGAGCAAGTAGGGTTGCCACCTGGCTGATGGCTGATCCCAATGTTATTAGTAGGGAAAAAAGATATATATATATATGGGAAGGCCGGTATTTTTTTCCAGAAAAGGTGGCAACCCTATGAGCAAGATCAATATATCTTGGTAAAATAGGGAAACTTAACAATGTTATGGGGCCCTTGAAATTGCCGTTGGGCCTGATAATCCCTAGTTATGTCACTGTCTGAACCCTGCTTTGACTTGGGCCTTCTGTCTTGCCTTGATAACCCAGTCTGAACCTGTTTCCCAGCTCAGCCTCCTCCTTGCTCTTCACTAAACCTAAAAAAAAGGTTCCAAATGTGCCACCTGGTGGCTGCTCCTTTCATTATAAAAAAAAAAAAAAGTAAAAATAATAGTGTTTTTTGAAATTTGCACATGATCAAGACATAATAACATGGTGTAAAATACCTTGTGATCCATTATTTTATACTGTTTAGATAAAATATACATTTTCCACAATGTGCTAAAAATTAAACAGTTTTCCTTTTATTAAAGATTGGCCAGCATCTTCCCCCGAGGGTTCTGGGATCGAGCTGGAAGCTGATGTATAACACAGAGAAACATGGTTTCAGCCTAAAGACTATGTATCGAACCATGAACTCTGTCAGCTCGCCCGTACTACTGATTGTGAAGGATAACGAGGGGAAGGTAATTATATAATTGGTCTACACAACCCCACACACTTGAGTAGTGGTATGAAATCACTGCAACTGGTGTGTATGAAGGGGAGGATTATGGGTGATTGTGTTTGAACAGTGTCACTGTCAGAAATGATCTTCATGAGCTTACTTCCCCTTGAATTCAAGCTGAGTTTTGCTATATATTGTACAGTACAATGCAGTAGGGAGTTTATGCAGCTACCTTTTATTATAATTATAAAGCCAAACCAGAACAATCCTTGTTACATGACAAAAAAATGATTGGTCAGAGTCCCAACAAATCTCTATACCCTTTAAAGACTACTTCATTCCTGTGAGGAAAACAATATCACATATACGCTTGGAGATTTAGAAGAGCAATATAGAACTATTGTATTTTGTTATAAGAAATGATTACCTTCTATATACTTTAGCGTGTAACATTCTCCTTGGAGCTGTCCTAGGATATGAGACCTGTGGTTAGAATTGGGCCAAGACCTGCATGGAAGCCTTACTGCCTGCTTTCAAATCCCTTGCAGAAATAGGGATTGTTAATACAAGACAATTTCCTAATACATAGGAACAGAGATAAAGCAGATGTGTAAATAACGATTTGTTTTTATATCACTAACTCTAGTCAATCCATTGCAGGCGTTTGGGGCCTACTCTACAATTGAACTCCGCATCAGCAGTAATTTCTATGGTACAGGGGAAACTTTCCTGTTCAGTTACTCACCAGATCTAAAGGTAAAAATTAGATATCGCTAGTGCATGGAAACAACTATCAGTCATAGAGCAAAGCAGAAATCACCATCAGTGTAAAGTCACTGTAATGGTGGCCTATAAAAAAATGATATCAATAACCTCTGGCTGTGGGATAGCAGGTATAGTAGAGAGATGGTGCCTATAGTAACAGTGGAATAATTGTCTCTGGGAAGGGACTGTGACTGTGAGATAGCAGGTATAGTAGGGAGAGATGGTGTCTATAGTAGCAGTGGGATAATAGTCTCTGGGAAGGGACTGTGACTGTGGGATAGCAGGTATAGTAGGGTGAGATGGTGCCTATAGTAACAGTGGGATAATAGTCTCTGGGAAGGGACTGTGACTGTGGGATAGCAGGTATAGTAGGGAGAGATGGTGTCTATAGTAACAGTGGGATAATAATCTCTAGGAAGGGACTGTGACTGTGGGATAGCAGGTATAGTAGAGAGAGATGGTGCCTATAGCAGCAGTGGGATAATAGTCTCTGGGAAGGGACTGTGACTGTGGGATAGCAGGTATAGTAGGGAGAGATGGTGCCTATAGTAACAATGGGATAATAGTCTCTGGGAAGGGACTGTGGCTGTGGGATAGCAGGTATAGTAGGGAGAGATGGTGCCTATAGTAACAGTGGGATAATAGTCTCTGGGAAGGGAGTGTGACTGTGGGATAGCAGGTATAGTAGGGAGAGATGGTGTCTATAGTAACAGTGGGATAATAGTCTCTGGGAAGGGACTGTGACTGTGGGATAGCAGGTATAGTAGGGAGAGATGGTGCCTATAGTAACAGTGGGATAATAGTCTCTGGGAAGGGAGTGTGACTGTGGGATAACAGATATAGTAGGGAGAGATGGTCCCTATAGTAACAGTGGGATAATAGTCTCTGGGAAATGACTGTGGCATAGCAGGTATAGTAGGGAGAGATGGTGCCTATAGTAACTACCTATTTTCTACCTATTTTCTGTATTGACTACCTATGCCATATACTTCTTTATCACCACTGTGTTACCAATCAGCGTTTTTCCATTAATTTGAATACCATTTGGCTGCAGACAGGGAAGGACATTGTGTATGATGTATTTCCCCCTGATAGCTTCATATAGGTTAAAAATTTGTGTTAACTACAGACTTTTCAAAGCATCAGAATGTAAAGTGAGTAGTTAGTAATGTGTATCTTGAAGTAATGTCGGGGCCAAATGAAAACGAAAGATACATAATAGAGAGATATCACACAATTACACATTAGTGATACCTGGGATACTTTAAGATAATCTGTATTGAGATTTTTTTTATATCATATTCAGTACAACACCTTCTCATTCAGCTCCCACAAATCCCATACACACATAAAGTTTAAAGCACAGATCTTTACGCAGATTTAAATTTGAGGTTTCATTGTGACCACGTTGGTGAGTTCTATTGCTGATATTCTGCTGGAACTTATCTACCCAAGAATAAAACACTGATGGTTATTTTTGGTGAAAAACAGCTATTTATATCTTTAATGAGCTTGAGTTGCGTAAGGGCCCCCCACCCACCATCAAAGCAACAGGCTGCAGGGACCTGGTGCAGTGACATCTTCTTCTCCCATGAAAGTGGTGATTTTTAAGGTTTAAAAAATATTGTCTTCAGCTGGAACAAGTATTTTGTAACTTTTTGCAAAGTAGATGATCCCTGATGTAGATCTTTTGAGGAACCCAGATTTGGGTCCTGAGGCTTCTCTCTGTTGCATTTTCTTTGCAAATTCCTCCAAATTCTTTGATGATTCTTGGAGTTTGGCTTCAAGAATTGAAATGACGTTGTTGAGCTTCATCTCCTTCTCTTTGAGGTCCTTGAGCGCCTCTCTGCTCTCCTTGAAGTTACTGGTCATGAGTTGGAGCTGATGCTCAAGTTCATTGATGCGCTGCTGCCGGTGAACGACTGCCCGGCACAGTATTACACGGCTGACAATCAGCAGTACAATAACGACGTACAAAACCTTTTTTATAATGGTGCGCTGACAGGAAACACTTTCTTTTCTTGGGGCAGTAGAGTTGGACCGGGCCTGGGAAGGTCCTCCAACTCTCTGGCAATTCTTCCTTTTCTTGGATATCTGCAATAATAATGCCGCTTCAAAAAGCAATTTAATGGAACATCTACTCGAATCCATCTAAAGAGAAACAACATGTAGGTTTTAACAGCAGATCGGGTGACGACCGGACCAGCGGACAAGAGCTCTTGCCTGCTTAAGGCACTTCTGTATATGCGGCTTTGTGAGTTTGATAGCCCTCAAGGCCCCTGTTACTTTTGCTGATAATTCACTATATAAGCCTTTATTTGCAGGCACTGCAGATTATTGAATTAACATCACGGAGGCAGGAAAATCCACGATAGGCATACAAACCAAGAAATTATTTTGTCAGTAGATCTGATTTTGCCCTCAATCCCTGAAAAAAGGTTAATTCATCAGAGATCCTATTTTTTCTTTAAGGAACTGGAAAACAGGCATTTTATTAAACAGCGCCACAAATCTCAATTTCAGAGAGGGATTTACATATTGGGCGCCCCTGTCCCCTCCCTTTTATTCGTGCAAATTTTCATCATCTGTACCGGAGCAATGGGGATTGGTGCATGGGAAATTTAAAACAATTATTGTATCCCCAGTGTTTTTGAACCAATGTGGGTGTGGTTGGGCAGCATGCTGCCCCCATAAAATCCTGCCGCCCTAGGGCCGGGCCTTGGTGGCCTTTCCACAAATCCGTGCCTGCTCAATTTAACTCTTTGACTCATGGACTAGTGGGTCCATAAAAATATTTCTTGGTGCTGCTCTATATTTAAAAAAATCGGACTTCGCGTGGAGTTCACACCAACTCTCAATATGTGACAAAAATGTCATCACTACCGACCATTATAAACTGACGACATCACTAGTCACCGTTTATATGGATATCATTTACAAGATATTCATGGCTTTTGTGTATTATAATGATATATGAATAGGATGTATAGCCTCCTCTCTCACAGAGTTTGTAGCTCCTAACAGGTCGCTAGTTAGAAACTACTGAGCTATGGCTGCTCAGAAACCTTAGCACCATTGTGACATCACAGCAATCATGTGACATCCCTGGATACATCAACTCACCATTAAAATTGAGATAATCATCTCATCTCTAAATATTCTAAAAACTATTGTACAACTTTGACAATAATCATATATATTTCCAAATGGAAAATCTTAATAGCATAGCATTATAATCGGTGTCCATTCTATATAGTAGTCCTTATATAATATAGTTTGTTTAGTTATTTATCCTTATTAGTCAATATATCTCTGTTACTCTTTCTCTCCGTTCAATGCATTTAACATACCATCATTTCTGCATGTATATAAGGGAACTATATAAGCTTCAAATCACTGATAGGCCCGACAGAAGAAACTTTCTAAATATAATAAATTGTAAATTCTGTAAAAAAAAAAAAAAAATCCTCATAAAGCCTAAAAATTGCTGCATTATAAATTAAGTAACCATAATCCCTGTGTTAATCCCAGTAATATTTTGCTTGTGCACAGGTGTTCCGATGGACGGGTGAAAATACATTCTTTGTAAGAGGTGATGTAGAATCCTTAACATTTGGAGGAGGAAAGTGGTGGGTAACTTTATAACTTGCACATTTAATGCTCCTCACACTTTCTGCTCTTTCTCACGTGTCCTTTGTATTTTTTAGTGGAAGCATCGGCCTATGGCTGGATGGAGATCTGTATAATGGAAGGAGCCAAAGATGTGAAACTTTTGATAACCAGATTCTGTCTACCCATGAACAATTCCACATACACAGCCTGGAGGTCTGGGCTTTCACCTGAACTCTCATCATCTCTCTTGCCCAAGACACACTGGCATCTTCTCTGCTGGCGGAGAAAATGCCCAGCAGACCATCAGCCCATCTGTAGTGCTGCAGAACTCTGTACTGTGAATGGATTTGTGCTGGAAACCAACAACCAGCTTTAAACTTCATAACAAGCTGCCATGTACCATCCGTCCGTATGGGTTTCTTTTCAGACCTTTAAAGGAAACATATTATGTAAAAAAACAAGACTGTGCCAGTGCATAAAAACTCTTTTAGATATAGAAGGAATGTGCTTTAAAAATGTTTTATTTCTGATTTCTTTATTGAAAATTTCTGCAAAAACCCTACTAGTCCCGCCCACTTCCTGCTGCCTCCTTTCCCAGGCTGTGCAGGGGAGCTGGTGGAACTCCAGCCATCAAGACATAATCAAAAGCAAAACCAGCACCAAAAAGTATACATCATTGCCTACAAAATTATTTTTTTTTAATTTATCCTATATGTTTCCCTTTTAAATACTTGTGAAGGGTTGGGACACCGTTATAATAACTGTGGGTTATCCTGTACAATGATTCAGGGGGGTGTTACCCCCTTAGGGGTATCTCCCATTATTTAAACTATTCAGGGCCAGATTTACCTTTTTGCTGCCCCTAGGTCCTAGCGCCTGCCCACCCCCCTGCGAGCACATGCGCCGGGCACCAGGTCCTGCCGGTGAACACGCTCACATCCTCCCCCTGCAAGCTGCATCTTCTGAATTTTCACGTTTCTTCAGCAAATTCCGGCTATATTCCGGCTATATTTATGCAGTCATGTCATTGCACACCAGGTCCTAGTGCCTGCTGGATCGTTAACACGCTCTCATCCTCCCCCTGTGAGCGTGCACTCCTGCAGGAGCTAGGGTATAAAAAAAAATAATAATAAATAAATAATAAAAATAAATATTAAAAATACCGGCCTTCCGATATATTTATCTTTTTTCCCTATTAATAACAATGGGATCAACCATCATTTTTACAGACACGGCCGGTAAAATACAGGCCAGGTGTCAACCATAGCAGGTGCGCCTGCGGCTCCCAGTGCTGCCATAGATGCGGCTAGGCAGCATGCCGCCCCTCAAATTTTGCCACCCTAGGCCCGGGCCTTTGTGGCCTCGGCACAAATACGGGCCTGAAATTATTCAAACAAGAGTAACATTGAAAGAAATCAACTTCCAAAAGCTCTTTTTTGCGTAATACAAATAAAATCTAATTATAAACAACCTACCAATTTACATTCATTACATTTTCTCATTGTTCATAAATGTAATTGCAACTGAAAACAATATGCTTATTTATAGTCTCTGCACTGCTAGCTCTGACTCATGAAGCCTTCTGCTACATTGTATCAAGAGTCAGAATACAAATACAGCTTTCAATTGCAATTACATTCTTACATGGAAAAGGACCTTTTTGTGGTTTGTCACATTTGTTCTATGTAACTATTTTCTTAAAGGAGAACTAAAGCTTAAGTAAAAAAATAGGGTAAAAATGTTGTACATTATGTTTTGGGCTTCTGTACCAGCTCAGGGCAACTGATCTGTGTCTCCAAAGATGCCCCAGTAGCTCCCCATCTTCTTTTCTGCTGATTCACTGCACATGCTCTGTGCTGCTGTCACTTTCTGAGCTTAGGGACACACTCACAATATACTGCACACATAGAATAGAAATGTCACAATATAAGGCTGAGCTGGTTATTGGTACATGGCAGCCCAGAAACTAGCACAATTGGCATAAGAATGTAATAATCAGCCCTGTAGCATCAGCCTTTATGGCAGTCAAACCTCATTTTCTGCTTGATGATTTGTGACGACCCCTAAGCTTAGCTTCTCAACAGCTGCTCAGCGTGTCACTAACACTCCTTACAAAGTACATGATAGGAAACTCCTGTTACAAGT